>JANBPO010008574.1:5379407-6039774 GCA_024336825.1 Amorphophallus titanum
CGCCTCTCAACCTCTACCCCAATATATGCCCCCTTCCTCCCCCCTCTATTCTGATGATTTGTCGGCGTGCCCCCCACCTTGTTGCCCCTCTGCCCCTACCACGACATCGTCCACATGCGAGTCATCAGCCAGGCCATGTTCTTCTTCCATGTCACATCCGATGCCCTACCATTGTCTGCTAGCATTCCCATCCACATCCTTGCCACGACGTCGTCTGCAGACAAGCCACCGACCAAGCCCAATGTGGCCTCCACACCACCCTCGCTCTTCTCTCTCTCTCTCTCTCTCTCTCTCTCTCTCTCTCGCCGCCCCAACTGTCCAGAGCCGACTGCACATTTGGGGATCTACCCTCGTTTATCGGTGTACTTATTTGGGGTCATGTTTCTCACTATTCGTAGGGGAGCCACTGGTCAGGCCCATTGTCACTTCTTCTGCTTCCCCTACCACAACCTTGAGCACCGTCGACCACAATCGTGCTCGCCGTGGGTTAGGCCCTCCGTTATCTTCTCCTCCTTTTTTTCTTTTGCCACAACCTCATCCCCCGGAGCGTCGCCTCTGGCATTTGGCATGTCTTTCGTATGTCTCACTATTCTGACGTCCAGCATCCGACGCCCATGCAAACCTACAGTCTTCTCTCTCTCCTTCCTATGCAGATGAGGTGTTTGGGAAGTTTGTTCTGTATTGGCCTCTATAGTTGTCTATGGTTTGATATTGTGTTTCATTTTATGTACAAATTTTTGAATATTTTTGTTCATTAATTTGATTAATTAGCATGAGCATTCCTCCTTGATAATACTCACCAAAGTTTTAGATTCAGTTTCCACAATGTGAATTCTTATGCTGTGCAGAGAAGCATATTGGAGGCCATCTAGCATTGCCCAGGCTTCTGCTACCAGACTGAAGCACCTGTCGTAATAGTGACTAAATGCCAATAGGATAGCACCCTTATGATCCCTGATCAGACTGCCACCACCTCCATACCTGGGGTTGCCCTTGCTGGCACCATCAATGTTGAGCTTAAAAGTTCCAGTAGGTGGTAGAGTCCACCTTACAATAACAAGTTTTCTGAATGTAGGTAGACTGACAGCAATGGATAGGTGATGTAAGGATTTCAGAGTGGAAAGGTCTCCAGATGAGTGGCAAGCTGGGAAGGTAGTGTTGTTAATCCTTTGAGTAATCCTGTGGTAGATGGACGAAGGAGTGTTCTGTTTACCTTCATATCTCCGTTTGTTCCTCTCACACCAAATCTCCCACAGCCATAGGGAAACAAGGAGCAGTGAAACCATCCCACCCTGGGTAGATAACTGAGAGGATTGGATCACCTAGAATAAGAAATCCTATCCCAAGCTGCAAGATGCAGGGTCGACCTCGAAGCAATGTTTGAAGAAGCTCCAAGTTGAGCAAGTGAGACCACTACACAAGAGAAGATGGATAGTAGATTCAACTTGAGGATCGTGGCAGCAAGAACACTTGGAGCAGAGTGGAATGTCGCATTGCTGAACATTGTTGTCAGTGGGTAATATATCATAAGTAAACTTCCACAGAAAAATGGCTATCTTTGGGGGGATATAATTAGTCCAAAGTTGCTTGAATGGAAATGACCCAAGTGAAGTATCCGATTGGTTACTCAATGAATTTATTGAAAAGGAATCTGAAGAGTTCAGGCTCCAAATGCGTCTCTCAAAAGGCAAAGGATTTCTGGAAATGCAAAAATTAACAACATCTATAGTGTCAGCAGGTAGAATCTGGCGAACACTATTCTAGGTAGGATGGCTTCTATCACAAAGGGTGTTGTAACGCCCGATCAGGCTGCTCGCCTTCGGGCGTATGCTCCTCGCCTCCAGATGAGTCCTCGCCTTCAGATGAATCTGAGGATTCCTCAGAGAGCCAACCTCTGAGTGGAGCCCGGCCAGTAAGCGTTACACTTGCCTCCCATATGTGGGTTGGAGCTAACCCCCTGGCAAATGAGCTGAAGGGGAAAGTGGCCAACTGCTGATCAATGCTCTCTAGGAACTGCAGCAGACGCCTCTATTCTAGTTGCAATTGTCGGATTTCCCATCGAATCTTTCGGATAGTCCTTCGCAATGCCAAACATTCTGGGAGTGAAGGGGGAGCGGCTCTAGGGCCAGTGTTGGACTGTTGGTTTGAAGGCCCGGCCTCGGAGGCATTGGAGCTCGAAGCCGTCGCCACTATGTAGACCACATTAGCCGACCGGTTCGATCGACTGCAAGCGTGAGGTTGTGGTGGGTCGATTGCATGGCTCAACATATTTATCAAGCCCTTTTGGATAAGCTCCTCTGCTATGTTCTTGAAAATATAGTAGTCCCCGACGATATGACCCAACCTTCGGTGGTACACGCAGTAGGTAGGGTCATCTATTTTATCCACCTCTTAGGGCTTTCGCAGATCTGATAATGTGATGAGCTTTTCCTTCATACACAAATCAAAGAGCATTTTGGTGTGCTCCTTCTTGAAGGAATAAGGCGCCTTCATGCGCTCTGCTAAGAGAGACGCATTCGCCTTGGCGTCGGGCTTTTTACTATTATCTTTTGATTTTCCTTCTCCTTTATCTCCATTCGCTGGGGAGAAGTCCATAGCATTTACCTCCTTGCCGCTAGTTAGACGGTCTTTGGAGGATTTACCTTTCGCAGAAGCTTGTACAGGATGGTCAGCGAAGAACATTTCAATCTCCACCACCACTGTGTTTAGCTGGTCGAAGCTTTTGATATTTGAACCTAGAAGTTTCTCACTGACTTCCGCCGACAAGCCTCTGCGGCAGATGGTGATCGCGTCTTCGGGCGTCGGAGGATTATCGCAGCGCATGCTGACGTCCCTTCAGAGAGAGAGAGAGAGAGAGAGAGAGAGAGAGAGAGAGAGAGAAGCAAGGCACATTAATAATAATGGCAACAGCATGGAGGAAGCTTTTTGTCTTGTAGCCTTTTGTCTTATAAAAACCTAGCCTCGTTGGCAAGTGTGGTGTGCGTGGAGTAGGTGCCATTGGCTGCTATTAGTATTAGGGATGTGGCCCTGCATAAGGTAGAGGAATGTGATTGCTAGTGCCCCAAGGGTTAAGTTTGTACCGTTGAAAATAAAATATCAACAATAAACAATTAGAAATAAAACATAGTTAGAAACATAACATGTTGAGTCAAAGTGCATAGTGTTAGAACAAAGATTTCTATTGCAATCTAATGTGCCGTTCTCGTGACAATGACCTCCTAGAGATATGACAACTCTCAGATAGGCGAAACCCCTCTCTCGTCATCATGTCCTCAAAGAGAACTTTACGAATCTTGATCTTGTTGACAAGAACTCAGCAAAACAAAAGGAAAATAAAAGAAAGAAGAACATAAAGTCAATGGGAGAAACGAATGTATCGTGTATTGTATATTGTGTGTGAAATGGTCACCTACGGTGATCCATTTATAGTGTTGAGAAAGTCGATCAAAACAAAGTAGTGGCAAGCATTCGATTGAGGAGTCACGTCCACAATGGACGCCTCCCTCAATTCCGCAACGGACGTATTTGTCTGTTTAAGAGAATAAAGCTTGCAATTTCTAACGATAACAATATCACGAGGGAGAAGGTTTTAAATCACAGTAAATGTAGTGCTTTATTAATGCACCGCTAATTCTAGCAATCTTCCACTTGATTTAAAACTTTCAAATCCACTAAAACAAAGGAATTAATAAACAAAAGGTTGTTGAGTCCTTTATACTATGCAGTGGGTGAAAATACATTTCGGTTTAAACTTTCACTTAGTGATATTTGATATTGTCTGTGAGAACGTTTGGTAGACTATGTCTTAAATCAGGTCTCATGATTCAGACTCTCTCAAATTCATACATAGTATAGTTTAATCGAGATTCTAGTCTTGACTAATACTCGTAAGGGGTGGAGATTTCATGCTTTCAAGATTGAGATGACTTCTAGGGGCAGGGTTTGGACCATGAGATTCAACCATTTTAGTTTGGAGGATTGACGCGGGCCCTGTAGAATCTGCAAGAAAGAGAAAAGGAGGCGTGAGTAGGAGGAAATTGAGTAAATCAAGGAAATTATTTTGGACTTGCCTCTTTCATAGGGCTGGAGCTCATGTGGTTCGGAAGGGATGTGAGTCTCTACAGGCCCCCATAGCTGGTCTTTGTGCATTTTAGGTCGTCATATGGTGCGTCGGGGCCCATCACTTTGCCCGTACATCTCTTCATGGTGATTAGGAAGCTTAAGGATAAGGGAGGCTATAGTAGGAGTAAGGCCTTGTGTGGAAACAAATTTAGCCCTCTAAGGTCTATTTATAGGGCTCTAGGAAGACTCAATATTGCTAAGAGTTGGATTAGGGAGATTGATTTTAAGTTGGAGTGGATTTAGGAGCGCTATGGAGTGAGTTCAGGTAGGAATAGGATAGGGTTTTCGTGGTCTAGTTCGGGCTGGGAATAGGATCTCTGTGTCTTCCTGATTGTGGTCTTGCGATAGTTCGCGGCCTTCAGGGTCGCGATCATCTTTCAGACCGTGTCTCACATCGCGGTCCACATCGCGGTCCCTATTCACTTTTGGCCATTCAACCCATTTTCTAGAACCATATCGCGGTCTCCCTCCCAACCGCATTCTGGATATGGTCACAGTCCCTGTTCACTTTTGGCCATTTAGCCCCTTTCCCAGAACCTTATCGCGGTTCCCCTCAAGACCGCATCTAGGTGGTTGCGGTCATTACGCAAATAGCAATCATTTCTAAATTTTGACTAGGCCAGCCATTAACTAGGCAGTTGTCCACCTGTGGTTTACAAATTAATCATTCTTTGTCAGGCTCACATCATCCACACACCCACACTTATTTCCTGTCCATCTGATCCACATTCATACATTCCACACAATCATTACACAAGAAATGAATAAGAGAAAAGACAAATCTATTTATTTAATTTCTTGCCTTATTATTTAGTTGTTATTGTGCTATCTCTACAGTTATTTTAGCTTCTTGTGTACTCTCGCACCATCCTTTAACCCTTCTGAGTCTTCGGGCTCGTGGGTGATAGGCCGAGGTTCGAGTCGCGTTGGTTCCTTTCCGGTACTCAGATCTCGGGTCATTACAGTTGGTATCAGAGCGGGGTTGTGGAGGTATACAAGAACCTGAAATAATTGCAGTGGTCCAGAAGGTCCATGAATGTCTTATACAGTCAGCGACTGGCTTAGGGTGCCTTGTGTTTTATTAATTCTGTTCATTATTTTCTTGCTACCAGGGAGTTATGGCACTGACAAGGAGGACTCATTCCTAGCAGGAAGAGTCAAGTGAGGGTCAGGAGGAGCAGAGCAGTGCCACACTCCCAGAAGGCGCAACTAGGGAGGTGCGAGTTCCTGGAGTAGATGAGTTCATTAGAGGCGTGTATCAGTATGTTCTTCAGTAGTAAGGGGGTGAAGCTGGTGAGGGCTCATCGTCTCGGGGTGGCTGTGGTCGGGTACTGAAGGAGTTTTTACAGTTCCAACCATCCCTTTACAATGGATAGCTAGATCCAGAGGTAGCCAGAGAGTGGTTGGATGAGCTAGAGAGGATATTCAGTTCGATAGAGTGTGCTGAGGCGGAGAAGGTGGTGTTGGTGACCCATTAGTTGCAGGGGTCATCCCGGACCTGGTGGATGGCAGAGTGGGGAGCAACATTTCAATCCCGTCCCCTTCGACAGATTGCGTGACAGGAGTTCGTCACGACGTTCGAGTGTACTTTTTATCCGTCCTTTATCAGATTGCAGAAGATGCGTGAGTTTTTGGAGTTGGTCTAGGGGGACATGGCAGTGATGTAATACTGATCCGGGTTCATTGAGTTGGGTCGTTATACGCCTCATATCATGTTAGATGAGGAGCTGAAGATCGAGCAGTTTGTCCAGGGTTTGAGGCCAAAGCTGAGGCATCCCCTAATCGCCTCGGGTTTGACCAGTTTGGATGTAGCTTGCATCCCCACCTCTAAAAAGTCTCATTTTTTGCTATTTTTGTCCTACTTTGACTAACTACGATCGCAAGAGGACAAAAAGGATACTGGAGTTGAGCTGGTTGACCGGCTATGTGTACGAATGTTGGTGTGGGACTTTCGTGTGATCTTGATACTTTGTTGTCGAATCCCTCTGCGAATGGGTATGCCGATGGATCTTGCACAGACCTAGGAGATACTGGGTTGGAGAATGGCCGTAGGCCATCAGGCTGGGAGGAGGGTGCGCCCCCCAATGGGGGTTTGCCCTCCCAGGGGCGCGGCTGCGCCCAGGGGTGAACTCCCCCCTGGGCGAGCCATGACCCCAAGGGGTGGCCCCGGGGGTCTTCTATCGTTGTCTGGGGGTGTCCTTTAAGGACAGGATGCTTGGAAATGCTGGGATTAGCCCGTGGGGGCTTGTGGATGTCACCTTGTCGTTGCCGCTCGCAAGGTGTTTGGGAAAATTCCTAACACACCTTGGGTTGTCGATCGGCTTGGATGAGTGACTGATGGGCCTTAGATTTGGCCTTGGACTATAGGCAGGGGCTCATAGGAGCTGAGAGAGTGACTCTCGGGCATGTGGGCCTGGCTGTCATGGTGTGTGCTGCATAACACGGCAAGTTGACAGGCAGTCCATGGTTGGCCTAGGAACTAACAATAAGCGGCTTGTCGCCGCATGTCTGAGGGTCAAGGGTGGGGCCGACTTGCTGGAGAGTCGTCATAAGATGCGGCTGAAGTGCTGGAACCATGGGTTGGCCCTCGGCTTGCTGTAGCATAGCTGGGGTACGTGCGCCCACAAGGTGTTCGAAAAAATTCTCAACACACGTGTACGGGCTGCATACGGGTGCTATGGGATTCTAAAGCCCGTGGTTGACCAAGATAGGTCTCCCTTTAACCTTAGAAAGCTGGATGGAGGCATCTTGGGGGTGGTTCACGGCCTCGTTACTGGGTGCCACATGTCGTGGCGTGTCGTCAGGGCACCCCCGGGTTGGCCCGGGTGGTTGTGCTGAGGGCGGGTAAACCCTAGATCCTAAACACCCAACCCAATTTTAACAGGCTAAATGATCACCCGTAAAGCCTCAGATCCTCAAAACAGCAAATTGCCTTTTTCTTTTAGGTTTAATAAAAGAAGGGTTCTGTTAACGGATAATGGACTTATGCATTAACTCCTATGTATACATATATTAAAGGCATTATCATTAGCCTAGTTAATGGGCTTAAACATTTATATAAATATATTAATATATCCCAACCCAAAATGAGCTCCTGTAAGAGTGAAGACATTGGTATATGTAGATGGGCCTTATAGCAAATGAGTACCAAGGGAAGTGGTCTCCACGCGTGACCCAACCGAACAAGAGGCATTCAAATGTGCATGGGAAGGCTTAGGGTTTTGGGAAGTAACAGAGAATTTGGCTGCAGATATAGCAGGGAATTAGGTTGCATGGAAAGGCTTAAACCTTTTAGGATTATTATGTTAGAAATTTAAATCCCACTAGGTTTCTAATCTCCCGTGGGACTCTTAGAAGCCAAAGAATCCTATAAATAAACCTCGTTGAAGGTGCAAAGCCCCTGGTTGCTACTGCATTCGAAGGTGGGCTATAGTTGCTACCGTGAGATTTTCTTCCTCTTGCTTCGTGCTGCCGTGCGTACAAAGCCTGCTTCCTCTTCTTCCTTGTTCGCGTCTACTGTGCGTGCACGGGTGCATGGTGCTGCAGCTGTGAGCAGGAGGTGGAGACGTTCTCCTTCCTATTCTCATCACCTTCTTTTTCCTCTACCTTCGTCTTTCTCCTCTGTCGCAGTTGACGTGGGCTGCTACCACTATAGATACTCTTATTCCTTTGAACTTATTGTTGTTGTCGTGAGAACATGCTGCAAGTGCTGTTATCTTCTTATTCCTACTACATCTGTCTTCTTCTTCCTCTGTTAAAGCAACGTGAAGGTAGGCAATCTCCCAAGTCAAACCAACATAAAACATCTACATAAACTCCATTATATTCATAAAAATCATATTCTTGTACATCCTGCGTGGTTTGGTACTGTGTGTCATTGTTATGTGATTAGCAATGAATTTTTCAATACCTAACTTCTTACATGTCTTTTCCAGGTTAATAACATTGATTTTTAGCTCGAGAATAACAATGCAATCTACTTTGTATTCTTTAATCAATAGCTTAGCATGACCCATTGATAGATCATTGCCAATGCCCCTAATATTCCATATGACAAAAGTCATTAGAGCTGAGATTTTGTTTGGATCTTACCTTCAGATCCAGTCCTCTTCATCCCCCTGGTTATAACTCCCGACCGATCGGCATGAATAGCACTCACATTATTTATCTCTGCTTGTAAAGTAATTTCCTTCCGACGTACTTGCAAATCCTCCTGAGAATTTGAAAAATTAGAGCTTTGCGTAGCTGGTTGCATTAACGTAGTGTTATCAACAGCAATAGTTGTAGCTTGGTCCTCATTGTTAGATGAGCTAGGAACAAAAAGTGGTCTGTTTTGGATAGAAGGGAGCTTTGTGCCAGAACTAGTAACCATTCTTGTAGGTCTCTGAGAAATTAAGAAATTAGTGGGCTTCTTCAAAGGATTTGTTGTCAGATCACTAGATAGTACCAGTTGAAGTTGCGGAGGGGCACTTTCATTTTGTAATTCCATCTGTCCTGAATGTGTGTTAGAACTAGTATTCAAATCATCCTCTAATTGTTCAACCTGCATATCCATCTCTATAACTTTATCCATTTCCTTGCCAAGCTCATTTGGCAAGTTTGGATTCCTAATTTCTTCTGTATCCTGTAATAGGGCAGTGAATCTATTGTCATTTTCTTCAGTAGCTGAAGTGGGCGCATGGCACTGCCTGAATTCAAAATGTTGCTTCCCACCATACGTTTTTGAATCACCCCGAGGTATTGTCTGAGATATGAGAGTTTTGCTTCTTTTTACATTCTGTCTCCAAGTGGCCTAGTTTGTGGCAGAAAGAGCAGAGAGCCAGAACGTTGTGATAATGAATAGGCTGCCAATATCCTTCCCCTTCCATATCAATCCACAAATGCTCTCTGCACGTAGATGACAAGTTCAATACCACGCACTCAAAGACCAGTGCCAAGTAGTCTTTCTCAATATAAGTGTATTTTTCTTCAATTCTGACCAGTCTTCGACTAAGGTAGTATAGGGCTTGCTCCTTCCCTTCTTCATTATTCTGGGCCAACAATGCCCCCAGGGAGTAGTGTGTGGCTACTATATACAGAACGAGTGGCCGTGCTTTCACCGATGCCCCTAGCACTGGAGGGGTTTTCAGATAATCTTTCAGCTTGTCAAAAGCTGTTTGGCATTCTTCATCCCAATAAAAGGGAACATCCTTCATCATCAACTTGTGGAAGGGATGACACCGCCCCGACAAGTTGGATATGAACTGTCGGATATAAGCCAGACGGCCTTATAGAGATCTCAGCTCGGAGAGGTTCCTTGGGGGAGGTAGCTCCTGAATCGCCTTGATCTTTGCAGGGTCTATTTCAATTTCCCGATATCTGACAATAAAGCCCAAGAATTTGCCGCTCAACACTCTGAATGCACACTTCATGGGGTTCATCTTTAATTCATACTGCATGAGCCTCTAAAATATGACTCGGAGGTCCTACAGATGGTCTTCTTTCTTCTTGGTCTTGACCACCAGGTCATCTATGTAGCATTCGACCTTGTGGTAGGGCAGCTCATCAAATATTTTGGCCATCGCCCGCTGTTAAGTCACGCCGATATTCTTCAATCTGAATGGCATCCTTTTGTAGTGATAAATGCCCTTGGTGGTTTAGAAGGCTGTGTGGACCCGATCATGCTCCGTGATCCATATCTGATTATAGCCAGACAATCCATCCATAAATGACAGAGCTTCGTGGCCGGTTGTGGCATCGACCATGACTTCTGTGATTGGCACCGGGAAGTCATCTTTGGGGCATGCTTTATTCAGATCTCGGAAGTCTACACATATCCGGATCTGCCCATTATTCTTCTTTACAGGCACAATATTAGCCAGCCATGTAGTATATTAGTTTTCCTCGATAAAATCCACATCAATGAGTTTCTCTACTTCCTTGCATATCTGAGTGATAAGCTCTGGCCTCATGCGGAATAAGAAGAGTAGTAAAGGAACATGTCAGACTTTCTGCTACAAGTGATGGCAGACATGAGGGAGATCTGTGAAGGAAAGAGGAGTTTACCTCAAATGATATAAGGCCTAGTTCATCGGCTCCCAGGGCCTCCAATGTTGGCAGTTCCAGGCTCGAAGAAACTTCTCCCCCTTCCATAAGAGAACTCGACGCAGTCGAAGGGCCTAGTGTTAGCCTGGGCGGGCTGAACGCGATGAACTTGCTCTCAATAGAAAGTGAAGGACTGCTAGCCTCTGACCCTACATCTTGCTCCTCATCACTGGAGGGCTCATAATCTGCAAGATCTTCAGAAGACTAACTTTCAGCCAGCTCTGCTACTGCTATGACGGGACCCTTCAAACGTGTTGAGCTGTCTGGGGTCACCCTGGAAGAGACCTTCTTCCTAGCCAATGCAGCCAGCCACTTGGAGGACTGTCGAGTTGGCAGCACATCTTGAGTCGGAGGTGTAACAAGAGGAGCTTCAGCAGGTTCTGGGGGAATAATACCTGGCCAATGAAAGATAAGAATGATTAATGAATAGAAGAATAGTGAAATAAAAGTATCTTCACTGAAGAAGTCCCACAGGCTATAACATTACCTTCACCGCCATGGCTAGGCGTCGGTGAGAGAAGGTCCTTCATGACCAGAATAGTGGGTGCTTCGGTGCTCCCAACTCCCTCCGCACCACTAGCAGGTGCCTCTTCCTCGACAGTTGGAATAGAAGGAATCGCAGAGCCTGAATGAAAAGCAAAGTAATGAAGACCCGGGGCTATGTCCAGATGGCAAGTTTAAAGAGAAATACCTGTTGCAGGAGGCGCTTGCTCTTGTGCCACCTCAAATTCTTTAAAAGATGGAACTGCTGGTAATGGAGCGGCGGGCGCTGCTGCTGCAACTTTTCCTTCTATAGAAACCTTTTCTCAAGCCTTCTTAGCTCAAGAAATGGCCTCCTTTACTCGAGACCTTTCACGTTTTCGAAACCCCCAGGATGGTAAAGGCATAGTAGTCAGAGCCACGGCAATAAACCTAACAAGTTCGATGCACTCAACTAATCCAACTAATAAACCAATAAAAGACCTCTTCGCTTTGTCTCAGACCTTTCTGTCTGGGCAAGGTTTGGTGACCCCGTCATCTCCACGGGTCAACGTCCATATTCTACCCCGGCTTAGACCTCACGTCTCTACTAGGTTGGTGAACTTCGACATGACATTGGGCTGACATCCTCATCTGCACATTCTACCCTTGTTTTAGACCTTCCGTCTAAGCAAGGTTCATTGACTCTGACATTTCGTCAGATTAACATCAATATTTAGCCCTGGGTCTGGGCCTCTCGTTTGTCTATCATCTGGTCTACCCTCAGCCCAAACCTTCTATCAGGATAGGACCCAATGACTTTGACATGATGTCGGGTCAGCATTGACACCCATTTTATATTCTGTCCTTGGCTTAGGCCTCATGCCTCTGCCAAGTTTGTCGGCCTTGATAGGATGTCGAGTAAACACTTATCCAATATTTTACCCTTGGCTTAGGCCTAACGCCTCTTCCAAGTTTGTTGGCTCTGACAGGACGTCGAGTCAACACCTATCCTATATTCTATCATTGGCTTAGGCCTCACACCTCTTCCGAGTTCGTTGGCTTCGATAGGACGTCGAGTCGACACCCATTCTATATTCTACCCTTGGCTTAGGCCTTATGTCTCTACCAAGTTCATTGACTTTGACAGAATGTCGAGTCAACACTTATCCTGTATCCTGCCCTTGGCTTAAGCCTCATGCCTCTGCCAAGTTCGTTGACTTCGACAAGATGACGAGTTAACACTTATTATATATTCTACTCTTGACTTAGGCCTCATTCCTTTATCAAGTTCATTGGCTTCGATAGGATGTCGAGTCGACACCCATTCTATATTCTATCCTTGGCTTAGGCCTTACGTCTCTGCCAAGTTCGTTAGCTCCGACATGACGTTGGGTCAGCATGTAATGCCCTGGATCTTTGACGGATCTTTATTGGGTCTTGTCGGATCATTATCAGGTCTTTCGGATCCTTTTTGGACATTATAGCGCCAAAAGTTTGGCATTTTCGACGGACGCAAGTGGAAAATTGGCAGAGTGGGGACATTGACCTCCGGAGCATCTTTAGGAATAGATATTTTCTTGAGTTGCCCCTCCATACTAGCAATCTTCTAAAGCAGTGTGTTGGTAGCAGACTCGGTCGGGGTCAGATTGTGAGAAAATTGATTAGGCATGGGCCTTCTCAAGAATAGGAGAGGAAACGGGTTTTGTGCCATGACAAAAGAATAGCCTACCATAGCAAGGATAGTGATTATCAGACGGGAAGAAAAATCAGATGGATTCCCTTGGTGGACCGCCTGGCCATTAGAAAAATTGGCTTGAAGGCCACCCGCGGCCTTAGGGAAATTCGAAGAGGAAGAACAGACAGATTTCCCTTTGAGAGTAGCCTAGATCTTTTGGCGCTGTTGTAGACGCCTAATTTCAGACATCCCACGGATCCCCAGTGGACCTTCATGTGAATGATGCACAATTCTTGTACCTAGTTTATCAATGTTCCAAGATTTAAAGCCCAGCCCGTAGCAATAGAGCTATTGGGCCTCATCTAGTTAGGGGCCCTAAAGACCATGGTCTGGGCGGCCAGAGAGCTGGCTGCCCTCCTCTGCTGGGTGGCCATCAATCTAGACACCCTCCCATTCAAGGAGGCCAAGTACATGGCCATCCCCCAATTTTTACTTGGTCAGAGAACGTGGCTCAGTTCGTGAGCACGTTCCCCCCCTATTTTGCACGATTTTCCCCACAATTTTAGGCACTCCGACCTCAATGACATAACCACCAATCTCCAGAGGGAGAGGGGGGATTTTGGCATTTTTGGGAACTCTTGGAGTCAAGAGAGGGGAGGGAGTTTGGCTTGCGGAGGTTCTCTCAGACGGTGAGAAGGGAGGTGCGCTGGTCTTCTTCTTCATTCATCCTCGATCCTGGTTTGAACTTTGGAACCCTTATACTCTACTTGTTGCATCATGGCTTTCCTGGTAAGTACATTCTGCATATCATAATCTTCCGAGCTCCTACATTTAGGAAGACGAGAAGTATCCGGACCATGTATTCAAACTTGACAAAGTACTTTATGGTCTGAAACAAGCCCCGGGTGCATGGTATGAACAGTTAAGTACATTCCTTTTAGAAAATGGCTTCAAAAGAGGTAATATCGATCAAACTCTTTTTATTAAGAGCAACGATGAACACATGCTTATTGTCCAGGTTTACATTGATGACATTATCTTTGGAGGCACCTCTGATTTCTTGAATGATGAATTTGTCAAATTGATGCAGGGGGAGTTTGAGATGAGTTTGATCAATGAGTTAACCTTTTTCTTAGGTTTACAGGTGAAGCAGTAAAAGGATGGAATTTTCATAAATCAAAGAATGTACACAAAGTAGCTCATCAAGAAGTTCAAGTTTGACAATGTGAAATCACAAAAGACACCGATGTCAACAAATGTCAAGTTAAAGAAGGATTATCAAGATAAGTCTGTCGATCAAAAACTCTTTCATGGCATGATTGGTTCATTGCTATATTTGACTGCTAGTAGGCCTGCTATTATGTTTAGTGTTTGCACGTGTGCGAGATTTAAATCTGATCCTAGAAACTCACATATGTTAGCAGTCAAAAGGATTTTTAGATATTTGCTAGGCACCACGGATCTTGGCCTTTGGTTTTTACATAGTTACAATTTTGACTTAGTTACTTATACTGATTCTGACTACACTGGGTGTTTAGTGGATCATAAAAGCACAAGCGGGTAGTGTCAATTTCTTAGAGGTTGCAAGGTCTCATGGGCCTCTAGGAAACAAAATACTATGGCATTATCAACTGCCGAAGCTGAATACATGGCGGCAGACAGTTGTGTAGCCCAAGTGCTTTGGATCTAACAACAACTTGTTGACTTTGGAATTTCTTTGAATGACACGCCTATTCTCTGTGATAACACTTCTGCCATCAATCTTTCCAAAAATCCTATTTTGCACTCTCGCATAAAGCACATAGAGATTAGACATCACTTCCTGCGAGATCATGTGAGTAAGGGTCATTTTGAGCTTGTACATGTAAGGATAATGGTAGAAATATGAGATAATACAAGAGCACGATCAAGTAAAATTTTAATGTGGCCTTTCATGAACGAGAATGTACTAGCATGTATCGAGAATGTACCTTTCATAACCATGAAAGCTATGCACTAGAAAGTCATGTAACAAGAATGTATAATTTCATGATGAGCCTCGTGGATTTCACTCGTTTATAAAAAAAAATACTATTGGCGCAATGCGACGCCAGTGTTCATCATACCTCGTGGTTTATAGTATATTTCTGGCCATCTGTCGAAGGGGCTAGCGTCAAGCCCTTGGACACCGTCCGTGCTTGCTCTTACATCTTCAAGTTATAAATCAAGCTACTTCCACGAGAAATATAAAGTTCATCTAATAATGTAAAGTTCAACAATAAGTTCATGATAGTAAAAATCAAGGTAAGAACACATCAAGCATGAATTCATGAGAGTTCAATGAAGAATTAAAGATAATGTCATGCTACGAGAGAAATCTGGCAGCATAACGGTACATTTTCATGTTTCCATAATTCATTAATAACTTATTGAATAAGGTTTTAGGTTCTAGATAATTAGAGGACCATCTAGGAATAGAATAGACACAATACTTGGGTCAAACCCGGGGTTGAAAATAAGTTTGACAGAATGCGGTCAAGTCAGGACCGTTTCTTGAAGGTAGTGGTCAAGTTAAGACCGCAATCAAGTGGAGTCAACGTAGAAAGAAGGAATAGGTCGACGCAGTGAAACTACAGGTAGAACGCGGTCACGCCAGGACCACCTTTATGAAGTAGTGGTCACCTGAAGGCCGCAAGTCAGTTCACAAGAATCGTAAGTTTCACGAAGTGCTTTCTAGACCATTGGATTTTTAAGGTACAACTAGCTCGGTGTCCTAATGGGAATCCCAGACTTGCGGAGACTTATGAAGATCTTGAAACATGATCACCTAACCTGACAGAAGGAATATCTGACGGAGAGGATCACAAGTCCAAGAGGTGTTCCTATCAAGTGCATGTGTAACTAATAGTAACGTATTGGAGCTTATATATGTTTACTCCGAATTTACAAAGGAGAACCCTATTAAGCTAACTTGTTCTATCTTGTAGGAGAAGAAAAGGGGAAAAGGAAGGAGAAGCTCTTGCAAGGAGGGTTTGATCTCCATCAAACCATTTCTGAAGCTCGTGGCAGAAATCAAAGATGAGCGACTCGAGGAGAGGAACAAGATGACGCTAAAATGGTGACCATTCGATAACGAGCCAAGAAGAGCTGGATTATTCCTAGAAGGGGGAGCTTCATACATGCTATATCTTCTTTCATCCAGTCTCTAGAGTTTGTTGGGAGTTTATTGTATTCATCCGTGGACATTTCATCTACTTCTAAATGATTATCTTGTGTGGGGGTTCGGAGAGTGCTTTCTCCAAGTGCTTGTGTTGATCCTTGTGCATCGGTGTGTGCGGTGGATGTTTACGTGTGTGTTGGGGCACGTCCCCATGTGTGTGCTGCCTTCGCAGCGTGTGTGTTGGGGTTTTTACCCCGTGTGTGTGGGGAGAAATCCACGTGTTTGCTACATTCGCAGCGTCTTGAGGAAGCCTCACTCAGTTGAGTGAGGGGTGAACATAGGGAGCCCGTCGTGGTCCCTAACCACCTTAAAAATTTACCGTGTCTTGTGGTTTGATTTATGTGATTGTGTGCTTCACTGTCTAATTCATTTACGCAATCATGTGAGCTCAGTTAGATTGAGAGAATTAAGTTTATTCTGCTTACTTTAAATTCCTCAATCTTATTAATCTTGCTAATTCCACTGTGAGTAGGTTTGAGATTTAAATTAGACTTAAATTTTTTTAGAGGGATCTACTAACCCCCCCTCTAGATCCATCTTCTTGCACTACGAGACCCAACAAAATCCAATTTGATTTTGTCTTCTATCATGCTTGGTGCTAAGTCACCAAGAATGAAAATTGATGTATATCTTCAGCCTCTTATTCATGAATTGAAATTACTATGGCATGAAGGTGTAGAGACTTACGATGTTGTTAGAAAAGAATTATTTAAGATGCAAGCTGTTATATTATGGATCACAAGAGGAGTACGCCCATGACTGCATGATTGAGAGGGTCCTAACATTGAAGACTCCCAGCTGGTATGTGAAGTGGTCTGTTATCCCATCTCATAGCTATCACCGGGGTGCGACTGAGTGGCTCTGGGGCGTTCTGACTGTTTACCGGTCGGTGTTGGACAGGGTAGGGATCTGTCATGCGGTGACAGCCGCCTTATATTCCTACCCCTATCACACAGGTCTGCTACAGGCTTTAATAGAGAGGTTTAACCGTCGGTGGAGCACTTTTGTCACAGCTGGAGGAGAGACCTCTCTGGATCTCTGGGCTTTCCAGAGGATTTCGGGTCTTCCGATCTACGGGAGGCCATATGAGGAGCTGTCATTGGATGACCTGCACCTTAGCTCCACCGACGGCGTCGGGCGGTACACCCTGTCATATTGTTTCAGATTTTTGATGAATACTTGGAGGGATTTGGCCCGAGTTGGCACAGGCTGGGCCCTCGCACACCGATGGTGACTTTGAATGCGTGGGTGAGCCATTTTTATAGTGGCCCTTTCTACTTCCATGAGGAGTTTTTATGGCCCGGCACCACCTGGGAGGAATGCAGGGTGGTCAGAGTAGACGTTCCCCTTCATCCTCGCCACTTACCTACACCGACACAGGGATGGAACTCACGGAAGCTACCTCCTGTTACATATTTGGCAGCTTACTTGGCCTATTGGTTGGCCAGTTTTGTGATCCTCCATGGGGAGGAGGGACTTCTGTGGCCGGAGGTGATATACCCGGCTTGTTTGCTTGCTTGTGGACAGAGACTCGCCATCGCACCAGCAATCTTGGCGAATATTTTCCATTCGCTCGTGGCTTTGTCTTCCCATTCGTCATCGCGGGAGAAGAGCATTCTGCTACCCACTCATTATTTGAGTGCCTGGGCAGGGTTGTTATTTTCGGAGTTATCTAGGAGGGCTCCAGTTGAAAACCCGGCGCCGCCGCTGATATTTTGGTTTATAGGGCAGCCATCACAAGACTCAGTGGTCCAGCTTGTAGGGGCCCGACGAAGCAAAGCCAATAGAATGTTTCTTATTGATTAGAAAATCCACTGCATTAGATAGTGAAAGGTATTCTGGATTGAAAATGGAATGCGTAAGTTTATCTTCAAGCCGCGCGTGCTTGTGCAGTGTAGTCGTGTTGCCAAGAATTGCTGTGATAGAATTGATTAGGGGAGGGATGTCGATTCTGATAGCAGCGGGATTAACTCCCTTCTCTGTAAGTCTGCTAGCTCTACGAGATACGTAGTAGAGTAGCTTGCCGTCATCTAAATGCCTATACCCCAGAGGAGGGGTTTTAACATGAGCCCAGTCTAAATCTTTCAATGCAACGCTAGATTTATCGGACAGATTGACAAGTTGTTGGGAGTTATTAATGCCCACAACCTTTACCACTTGGTTAGTTTGAGGATGAAGGATGTAAGAGTGCAGGTAATACCTACGAAAATCTTCTAAGCTATAGTTCTGCATATACTAAATCTCTTCGTTGGGAGCTGTTCGCAAGTCATCGGCTCTGTATAGCATATCATCCAGCCATAGTTCTGATGGATAGCTGGCTCCTTCTGTGCTGATATATTTATGCACTGTACTCCAATCAATGGACTGATAAATCTCTTGATACTTGCCGGGTTTGTTGATGATGTTTTGTGCAATGTCCATACAAGGGGTTACGAATCTTGTGGGATGAGAAATCCAAGCATTGCTTGGCGTTCGCCATTCAAGTCCATATTCCTTAGGACGATATAGGCCGGGAATACCATAAAATTTTCGTCTACTGGGTTGGCGGTCATAGCCACTCATGATGAGCTTGATGTATGCCAAAGCCTCGATGCCTTGAACAATAGCCCAGTCAGGCACCTTACATTTAGACTTGTCATATCCGATGTGCAGATGTCCTGCAAAAAATCTGCTATTGCCCATGCCCTTCGTAGAAGGCCGCTTGCGCATATCCCCTCGTTCGTAATCTAAATAATCAGGGTCGCACCCGAACGTACGTGCCTGCTTGCTGGTTAGTTGCTCTTCTTTAAAAGCATGCCCGTCTGTCCAATAACCAACTTAAACAACCTAATGACACATAACTTAGGTGAATGACAACCTAACCTAGGTACTTGACTCAAATGAAAGATAATTACATAGTTTATAACTCAAATAACTATGAAAATTACATGACTCGACTTAAAAAAAAGTGAAGGACACAATGGAGCCATGCTGGCGAGCAATCGGAGCTATGGAAAAAAGGTGAAGGGTGAGAGATGCCCCCATCATACCTTCGAGGTGTGAAGAACTTGACTTCGTCGAGTATGGGTCTATCGGGGAAGTGGTCCTCCAATGCAGCTCTGGGCGAGCCACGACCTCCAAACTCAACCTCGCGCCCTCAGCTGGGGGACGGCTCTTCAACCTCTCAACATGGCTCGGGCATACCCTCTTGTTGGCGATGGTACCCTGCTTGCCTAGTATTGCCTCCGTGTGCACACATCAGACTCTTAGGCAAATATGTGTATGCACTCCGAGGGTGTCACTCTCAAGGGTAGGTAGAGGCTCAAGGTGCTCACTGGGTTTTACTGCAGTGCCCTTAGAGGGTGCTAGATCCACCACGTGAAAAGTGGGGTGTATCCCAAAACCCATCAGGAAGTCCAACCTGCAAGTCGAGTTTGCCAAAGCTACTTGAAACTTGGGAAGGTCCAAGTCCTCGTGCACTCGAGTTGGAGGTGACCCTAAGGTAGAGCCACTCTAATGTCTCCATCACATGGTTGCCTACTTGGATTCCCAAGTGGCACTCATGAGCTTTTGCCTGCTCATTATGAACCTCACCGTCCGTCATGAATTGCTTGCGCATATGCCCATGCCATGCATCATGATGCGGTGAGTGGGTGTGGAAGAGGATAGTGTGCAAAGGTGGGCCGGGGCAACCATAAGTGAAATTATCATGCAATGTTGTCATGTAGACTTTGGTGGTCCTAGGTGGGCCGGGGAATTCATAGGTGAACCTATCATGTAAAGTGGTGATAAATGTCAAGGGACCCGAACATCCGTAAACGCTCCTAACATGCGTATGACCAATGTTGAATGGGGGAGGGCCTTTATTTTTCATTAATGTGTAATTTTATGCCAAAGCTATACTTTTGTAAATAAATAATTTTCACATTATGGACATATTTCATGTGATATTAATATGGTGGTTTTTACCGTTGATTTTAACCGTTCACTCTCATCTCTTGAGTCATTTTCATAAGTGCATGGTGCATACTCCGGTATGTGGTCATTAGATACACGTTGCACAAATAGGCACATCTCTTGGACTTGTGAACCTCTCCGCTGGATATTCCTTCTGTCGGACTGGGTGAACTTGTTTCAAGGTCTCTGTAAGTCTCCGTGAGCCTGGGATTCCCACTAGGATGCCAAGCTTGTTGTACCCTTAAAGCTCAAATTATCTAGAAAGCACTCACATGACTGGTGTTTTACTTTCTGTACCTTGGTTAATTGCGGCCACTAGGAGACCGTCACTGTTACTTAGCAGTCGTGATCAGACCGTCTATGTCATGAAACGATCACCTTAAGGCCGCTATTGTTCTTGAATTCCTCAAGTGTTGACTTTTCCTTCATTTTGGTTGACACAGTTTAGTTGCGGCCTTCACCAGACCCCTAGTATTGTTTAAGCAGCCTGACTGTGACCGTCTTTCTCTGGAAACGGCCCTTCCTTGACCATAAAGTTCCTGTCAAGTGGTCTATATATTGACCGTCGTCTTCATGAAACGGACCAGCAAATGACTGTCTCTTTCTGTCAGGTTCATAACCCAAGGTTTGACCTAAGAGTTGTCTCAATTCTATTCTTCGATGATCTTAGGATTATCTAAATCCCAAACCTGTGTAACAAGTTAATGCTAAGTTATGGAACGTAATTAATGTTCCGTTATGCTGCCGGAATGCCGCCGTAGCATAACGTTCTTTTAATTCTTCTTTGAAATCGCATATCAGTTTTGGAACGTTCTATACCTTGGTTACTTAGTCATAAAATCTATTATTGAAATTAAAATTATTGGCCCAAATTATTGTTATCTCGTGGAAATAGCTTGATCTATAACTTGAAGATGCAAGAGCTGGCACGGATGGTGACAATGAAACCTAGAAATCTTCCACTGGAAATGCCAAAGGTGCATTTCATCACGTTCATCTTCAGCTCATATTGTTGGAGCCTTTCAAAAATAATCCTAAGGTCACTCAGGTGATCTTCTTTCTTCCTGGTCATGACGACCAAATCATCGATGTAGCATTTGACTTTGTCATAGAGCAGTACATCAAATATCTTTGTCACCACCCTTTAATAGGTGGCGCTGGCATTCTTGAGACCAAAAGGCATCCTCTTGTAGTGGAATATCTCCTTGGGTGATCGAAAAGCCGTACGGATTCTGTCATGCTCGGCTATCCATATTTGATTGTAACCGGATGACCCATCCATGAATGATAGAGCTTCGTAGCCAGTGGTGGCATCAATCATGACTTCAGTAATAGGCATTGAGAAATCATCATTCAGACATGCCTTATTCAGATCACAAAAATCTACATATATTCTGATCTGCCCACTTTTCTTTTTGACCGGCATGGTATTAGCCAGCCATGTAGTGTATTGATTTTTCACCACGAAGTCAACATCTGAGCTTGTTAACCTCTTTGCATATCTGGCTTACCAATTCTAACCTCATTCGCAGAGGTGGCTACTTTACAGGCTCAACCTTTGGATCTATGGCGAATATGTGCTTGGCTACTGCAGGACTTAGGCCTGACATTTCTTTATAATTTCAAGCAAAACAGTCACAGAATTCTTGGAGAAGCTGTACATATTGTTCCTTTTCTTCTGGAGAGAGGATGGCACTAAGGAAGGTTGGTCTCAAATCATCTTCCGTGCCAAGGTTTACATCGATGTGCTCATCAACCCACCATCTTCTATCTTCGAGGGAGCCGGTTGCAAGTTAATGAAGTCCTCATTATCTTCTTCAGCTTGCAGCACACCGTACAGGTCTTCTTGTAGTATTTCTGTAACACCCCAGTTAATTAATAAGGGTTAAAGTGAAGATAAAATATATAATTGAAATGAAAACTAAGGAAAAAAAGAATATATGAAATTATGTTACGAAATAAGCCTTGTAATATCTTTGTAGATGAATTACTATAGAATGAGGATTAGAACGCATTCTGACTCCAAATTGTAATACACTGTGGGAAGAGTGAGTCCAGGCATACTTTATCTTTGTGCTTTCTTAACCTCAATATGTATTAGTACATCATGGGGAATTAATCTTTATTTACATTTTACATTTATTTGTTTATGGTTGGTGGAATAGCTGACTGGTGGATAATGGTAAACAATCGAGATGTGAGCAGTAATGCATTGACTTTCATTGCAATTAGGGTGCTCAGTCAAACAATATCAACAAGTCAATGTGAAAGAAATTGGAGCACGTTCAACCTTGTACACTCAAAAGTTCGCAATCAGCTAAAGACTGAACGGTTAGAAAAATTAATTTACTGCCACTACAATATGAGGTTAAGAATAAAGAACATGAAGCTAAAACAACAAGAGGGACAAACGCGCCACAGAGGATGCAACTCCAAAAATTGATGTGGATACTTTATTTGATGATGACAATCTCTTGCAATCTTGGGTGGAGATATGAGAGCAGGTTGATGAACCCGTTTTTGATGTTGATGATAGAACATGGACAAAGGACATACTAGATGAAGATGAGCCAAGAGATCTAGAATTCAGAAGACCAACAAAGAGGGCCAGAAATATTCATGCGCACCAGAGAAGGGACCCAGCTTTGTTTGTTCATGACATTGAGCAGCAACCTGAGTTTGAGCCAACTAGACACTCAGAATCAAATAGCAGGCCAGTCACTCCTAGAATGGTCAAGCCACCTCCATCCTTAAGAAGAAGTATATCAAAGAATGAGCTAACTGAGAGGACTAGTGCTGCTACTCAAGAGGACCCGGCAATTGAGCAGTTGAAACAAATTTATGTGAGGCACACGCCAAGGGGAAAAGAACTCATGTCAAAGATGAATGAAATTATCACACCAAAAGAGAAAAAAACATCTCCAAATGCTAAAAGGCAACTGGTTTCTTATCGTTCTGATGATAATCCCAATGCAGTTACAGGTGCTACCACTGGGGGTGGCACATTGAGAGAGAGAGAGAAATATCAAGAGAGAGAGAGTGGACAAGTAATTGTAGCCAAATTTTTCATTCAATATTCATTACCTTCAAATGAAGAGAGTGGGGTCCTATTTATAGGGATTCCACAATTTACAATAAGTCCCTGGGTTTTGGGACAATGACAAATAACCAAGGGGGGTAGGGGGCGCCCTTGGGCCTAGCCCAATGAATTGGGCCTAATAGCCTACTTGATTGACCCTATGACTCAAGACTTAGATAAATAACCCTTATACCTAGGTACTAGACTCAAATAAAAGGAAAATTACATAGTTTATGACTCAAATAAAATATTAAAATTACATGACTCGACTCAGAAAAATATGACGGGCACAATGGAACCATGTCGAAGAGCAATCGGAGCTGTGGAAAAATGTGAAGGGCGAAAGATGCCCCCATCATAATGCCCATGGCAATGCACTAAATGACCACTGAAGTCCTAGGAAGCAGACCATGGGAAAAATGACTCTAACATGGGGAAATAACTCATGGACCTAGGGACATGACTCAAATAAAAAAGAAAAATACAATGATATGACTCAAATAAAATCCAAAATACATCATATGACTCAATAAATAGATAGCTAGACCAAGCCAAAACACATCCGGGCAATGTGATGGGCCGTGGGTATAGGGACGACTGGTGATCTCCCCATCAGGGATGAAAGGAGATGATATATATCCACCTTGAAGGCTAGGAGACCTCCTCCTAGGCCCCAACCTCAGTAACAACAACTACTAGAACAGCCACAGTAGTAACCTCAGTAGGCCCAATAGCAGTAGCCAAATATGGGCATCATTTAGAACCCACTCTCGGAGCACCACCAGCCCGACCAACAAGTAAACCCCATCTCCTCTTTCCCAAAAGTTGGAAGAGGGCAGGGCCGGCATGCGAAAAACACCTCTGTTCTCGCCACCAACCATGTCACTAGCCACCCCCTCGCCTTATCTTAGTAGCACCCCATCCTCCCCGACCCACGTAACAACTCGCAGCTAAACCTTCCCCATTCCCACAACCATCACGCCCCCTTATCCGCACCCCTACCACTAATCCCATGCTGATCCACCAACAAAAATCCTCTACCATACCTCTACTCGCACTCTCAAGACCTCTTACTATTCACCGTCCATCCGACGCCCCAGTTACTTCCGCTGCACCTCCACCCATGCCTTCCAAACCTCTCATCATTCACCACCCATCCGAGGCCCCATCCACTTCCACTCCACCTCCACCACACAAACCCCTCATTTAGATCCCTCTACCCATCATCACACCAGCTCCACTAACTATCCCTCCTCCATTACCACTTAAAACCCTTCTTAAACCCATAATCAACCCCATAGAGGTGCAAAAATTACAGGCTATGGTGCTCCAGAGTGGTAGGATCTTCCATCGAGTTTTTCCCCAGAATAGTCAGGCCCAAGGATAGTCTCAGCTAGATATAGGAACCGTAGAGCAGTTAGAGGAGTCCACCCCTGGGACACAGTATGACCAATTAAAGCACTTGGATAAGACACCTGCCCGGATCTCTATCGTTGAGTTGATTAAGAGGTCTAAATCCCATCAAGAAGTTTTAATAGAATACCTTTAGAAGGTCATGGTAAATGAAGATCTCCCAGCAGAAAAGATCTCAACAGTATTAACACTGACAAGTACACAACCAGCCATTATGTTTCATGATCACGAGCTTGCCTCCAAGGAGGCTCAAAAATATACCTTGTGTATTGCAGTAAAGATCAATGGAGTATCTATGGATCCATATTTGGTGGATACGGGTGCATCAATCAATGTGATTTTCATGAGCACCCTCCAATTATGTGGGGCTGACACAAAACAAATAAGGCATTTGGTGATCACGGTCATAGCATATGATAACAACAAAAGGCCACTGAAGGGGATGATCACTCTTAATGTGGATGTGGGTCCTGATGTGGTTCCTATGGAATTTCACATCCTTGACATAGACCCGACTTTCAAGGGTATATTGGGTCATCCCTACATTGAGGCAATGAGCACTATCCCTTCTACCAACCATCAATGTTTGAAGTTTCTATACAAGGGGAGAATTGTCAAGGTATTTAGCATGCCCATCCTTCCTATGGTGGATACAATCACCACTTCTTTGCCCTCTGTTTGGCTGATTCACAGGTCTATTCTTTTACTGTTGGACGTGTGTGACCCCTGTCGTGCCCCATTAACACAAGAAAAGCCTTTTTCTTCACCAGTGCCGCGTC
Organism: Amorphophallus titanum; assembly: GCA_024336825.1. Taxonomy (NCBI): domain Eukaryota; kingdom Viridiplantae; phylum Streptophyta; class Magnoliopsida; order Alismatales; family Araceae; genus Amorphophallus; species Amorphophallus titanum. The sequence continues at coordinate 5,404,157 of JANBPO010008574.1, forward strand.
CCCCTCCCCGTTCCAAGGGATAGGAGATTATGAGCAATGGGCTACCAACAGGGCAAAAGCTTAGGGGCACAATCACAAGGAAGACTGAGGCCGTTGAAGAAAATAAGGTTTATCCCTAGAGCCAGTTTGGGTTTCGAAGGGCCAGTGAAAGTAGATGGGAAGCCCCTTACCTGGTCTCTATACTCCCACTTCAAGAAGGGGCCTGTTGTTCAGATGGGGGACTATGCATAGGAAACACATGAGGGGCCATAGATCGTATACTTGGCTAAGGGTTGCTCAAGGGCTCTTAAAAGAGGGAAGGTTGACGACCCAGAGTGCGAGTGGTACAATGGTTTGACATTCACGGTGTTTCCATAGCACTGCAAATAATGTTCCCACCTCCACACCTAGAAAGATCGCCTTTGATCTCTAATATACCAGGAGATGCCACGATTGTTGCCAAAACTCCTATCCATCCTCGCCAAGAGGATGTTACTGTTGATGGATCACTTTCCATCATTTTCTCCATTCATTCTCTTTAGCCTCTGTTGCTGACTTCCTCCTGGGCTAGACGGTTATCTGATGATCTTTCCAGGTCCCCTTCTTTACTAACATTCCTGCACAGGTTTTTCAACGTGCATAAAATATTCAATCATGATTTGTTCTATGAGCCACCCAACCTCTTAGCTATAATCCCATTTTCTCATTCTCTGATTACTTTTAGTTGTTTTATCATTGAAAATAAAAATGAAAAAAAATATCATTTTTCAAACTCCTCAATAGTGTATTTCCTTTGAGGAGATCTCCTGCATCTCCCACGAGTGTGCCCCGACTTACGGGCCACTCATCCAAGGTCCTCTGAGTGACCTTCTTTACCCCTCTACTGAGGGATCTTTTCTTGTACATTCTTCAGAGCCTTCTTCTTCTTCTTCTGTAGGACATATGAATCTCTTTATCAGCCTAAAAGAGATTTAATAGAGAAGGCACATATGCCGCATCTCTTTGTCACCTAACCATATGAATCTCTTTGCACTCTGTTATTCTAGCCTGCTTGGTCAGCATTCTAACACATCTTATGGAAGATATTGGCAACTAGAGCAAATAAAAAGGGGGACAAGGATCACCTTGTTGCAAACCTTAAGAACTGAAAAAACATACATGGATGTTAACCAGTAGTTGCTACAGAAAACTTTGCAGTAGAGATGCACTTTTTCACAGGTTCAGTCTAAATAGATAGAAAGCCATGTACCTGATGACGACAGATAAAGAAGAATCAGTCCATTGTTCATCAATGGCGGGTTGGGGGGAAAAAACCAAAAATAGCAGAATCAGTCCATTGAAGTCATTGGAAACAAAGGGCACTTAAAAAAAATGAGTATTCTCTTTTTTGGGGTGGAAGCTTGTGGGAGACCTTGGGAGAGAAAAAGATAAGATTTGCATTAAGAATAAGCATCGATCATTCTTCATTACAAAAATACAGCATTAAGGCAACTAAAATATTCATTACAAGAATGAGCTAGTAGGAGGCCATCTGCAACAAACTCTGCAACTTGCAGAGTATAGATCCCCCACTTATGAAGCTGGATGGTAACTAGCTGGGATATACAGAGTATGAAGAAGAAAATTAAAATATAAGTCTGGAGAACCCTCCAATGATATAGCAGTTTTGCATAAAATATTTCAGGGACAGAGCTAGCAACTTGCTCCAACAATCCTACTTGAGGGAATCACTTATCATCATAAGACACTACAAGAAAAGTAACAATTTCCAACGTCCACATCCCATCACAAAAATGTCACAAATGCGCCCCATATTTGATTTTTGATGTAATTTTGACGTAATTGGGACTGAAGATGTACGTCGCTACTATTAGGTTGCTAATTTTCGACGTTTTGTTTTGCCGTCTCAAATTTATCACCAATTTTCGACGTCCTAAAATGTCACAATTTTCGTTGGTAATAATGATGAAAATTAAGGCCGGCTATGTGCGCGAGGTCACCGGCATGATCTGCGGGCAGAGCGGCGGGCCCAACCTGTTCCAGGTGCGCTCGCCCTTCGAGGTGTTCGAGGGTTTCGGCCGCATGACCTTCATCTTCGAGACCGAGATGAACAACCAGCCGCGCACGGTCTACATGGACGAACCGGTCCAGCCGCCGAACATCTACCCCAGCTACAACGGCCACTCGATCGGCCACTGGGAAGGCCGGACCCTGGTGATCGACACCACCGGCTTCACGCCGCGCGGCTATCTGCTCGGCCCCGTGCCGCGCACGGCGGGAACCCACACCGTCGAGCGCCTGACGATGTCGGCGGACGGCAAGACCCTGACCAACCGCATCACCATCGACGATCCCGCGTCCCTGGCCGAACCCTGGACCACCACCCTGGTGTTCGACCGCCAGCCGCGCACCGAGGAGCGGTTCGAGGTGTGGTGCGACGTGGATTTCGAGGCGCTGAACGCTCTGGACCTTAAGGCGCTGAAGGACGTCGACCCCGAGGTGGCGCTGCTGCTGGACGGCGCCGGCACGGATCCGGCGGTCAAGATCGCCAAGGCCCACGCGGCCGGGAAGTGAGATGCCTGGATCACCGTCCGTGATCGATTGACAGCGCTGCCGCGTCTTCTAGCGTGATCGGACGGGCCAGTTGAGCCCGGCGAAAACGATAGTGGAGGGAACGATGGCGAGCTTGTCTCGACGTGAGATTCTATGGAGCGCCGCGGCGGCGGGCGCCTTGGTCCCCGCATCCACCTGGGCCGCCCAGTCATCCAAGATCGCCGGCGTCCAGATCGGGGTCCAGACCTACAGCTTCCACGACATCCTGGGCGATGGCCACGACCACACGCGTGAGATCATCGCCGACATGAACGCCTGTGGCCTGGATATGTGCGAACTGTTCAGCCACCAGATCATGCCGTCGATGTTCTATTCGACCCCGCCCAAGAACTGCCCCGAGTTCAGCCACGGCTGCGCGGCGTGGTCCGGCGGCGACGAGCGCAATCCCTACCGGTCACGTCCCACAGGGGTTAAAAAATCACCAACCCCCAGATATTAGCCCTTCCTTTTATGCATATAGATCATAGTTGGTTTATGGATATTGCACATCCTCGGGTCTAATTGGGTTGTTTCTTTGTGGGTTGTTTCTTTGTAGGTTTACAGTACTCACCACACAAGGCCCTTCCCCTCTAGCTGGCCATAAGGGAGGGAGGATCAAGGTCTCACGTTTTATTGTCTGGGTGTGAATAGCAGTTACATTCTGACCGTTTCCTGTGGTAGCTGCCATCAAAGCAGCATCTTATCCCAGTAGCGGCCATTCTAGAGACTGATTCTGGTCTTGCACCGAGCTTCTTCTCTACTGCAGCAGCGGCCATCCTGAGGCTGTCTCATCTCAGGTAGTGGCCAATCCCAGACTGTCTTCTTCTCTGCACCTGGATTTCTCTCCCGCTTGTGAGTGTGCCTTCACTCAGCTCTTTTCCAAGGTACGTAGTGCGATTTTCTCTGCATTACAAACTTTGGTGGCGATCATGATCTCTACTTTTTGGGTATTCTTCACCTCCCCCTTAGTTGTTTATTACTTTTCCTTTTACTTGCTCCATGTCCACCGCATGTGTTTTCTTCCATTTCATTTCCATCATTACTCCACGCCCATGGAGTGTGTTAGTTTGGTTATTTTAATGCTTTACTGTTCATTCCTGAGGTGATATACCCACTTGCTTTAGAGTTCATTTCATTGCTTATTTGAGAGTGCCCCATTCAGCTATCTACATGCGTGAGGCAAGTCCTCCGCCAGGTATCAAGGGTATTTTCATTGAATTTTAGTGTCCATGGGTTGAGGGGGAGCTGGTATTTCATTCTGAGATAGGTTCATTATTTAGTTTGTTGCATCTTAAGCCTTCTTTCTGCTATCTGGGTCAAGAGTGTCGAGGCACCAATCCATGTGTGTCGACCACTCTGTTCACACGCATCACCATTCACCTTTCTGTGGAACTAGTCTGCGTCGACCTTCTAACAAGCTGAGGTCGACCTATCATCCTCTTGTGTTCATATGTTATTTCTTTATTACAAGAGAAATTAACATCAAAGTAGATCGACGTAAATTCAAATAAAGGAAAATCCCATGAGGACTCCATTGTTTGCATCAAACATGGAAGGGATATCTTGATTATATTCGAGATAGACTTGGAAAGAAAGTGTTGAGGGGAGGACTCTCCATTATAAATAGCCCATGAAGGCCACCCATGAGAGGGCATCTCAATTTATTTTATTTTCTTCTTCTCCACCATTCCTTTTCTTCTTCTCCTTCCCCACGATAGACTCCCCCTCGGGCTTCTTTCTCTTCTTTCTTCTTCTTCTCTTCTCACCTTCTTCTCCTTCTCTTTTCTCCTCCTCTCTCCCTCCACCGCAGACCTCCCTAGTTCTTCTCCCATCCACAGCGCCTCACCGCATCTCCCTCCCTCGTGTCTCTCATTCTCTCTTTCTCTCTCCCACTACTTTTCTCCTCCCTACACACACCCCCTCTTCGCCGGCTCCTATCTTCTCTGCCACTCCCGCCCACCATCGTCTCCACCTGCTTGCCCATTGTTCACGCTGCTCTACCTCTCTGTCATCGTCTTCGTAGCACCACCGGCATCATCTTCCTCTCCTGCACCCTTTCTCTTCTCTCTCCCACCATGTCTCCCCTCTCCTCTATTCTCTCCTCTCTCTCCTTCTTGACCAAAGCTCAGCCGCACGTCCCTGCTCCTCACCGAGCTCTCTCCCTCTGTCTCTTATCAACCGCAAGCCCCTTCTCTCCTCCATTCGCAACTGGCGTCCCCCGCATAGCACTGGCCCTCTCCCCTTCGTGCCCTCACTGACTGCATGCACACGCTTGTCGGTGCCGCTCTGTCTCTCCATATTCACGTCCGTGCCCCCCTGACTCTCCCTTGCGGCCATCTCTCGCCCATAGTCTCCCTCTCTTCTCTCTCTCATTTCTCTCTCACTCACGATCTTTATCTTCCTCTCTCTATCTCCCCGCAACACACAAAGCACACACTATTTGTATTTATTTTTCTATTTATTTTCTATTTATTTTATTCTCACATTATTATTTACAGAAAAATGAATTGGCGACAGTCTGCCAAGTCTTGAATTAATTGGTGCCCATCACTGGGTCACCCATTCAGGAATGGGCACCTAGGTGATGGTCGCCCATTACCTGAGGCAGTAATTTCTGGTTTTGTAAAATAGGCTATGTATTTGATATAAAACATGGTACGTATATTTGATGTCTGTAAAATTGTGTAACAAGTTAAACCAGTGTAACAGGGATTTTATGGACTACGAAAACAATCAGTGTAACAGACTATATAGAGGATGCATTATATTTGTACTCAGTAAAATTGTGTAATAGACTATACGACATGGAACATGTTATATAACATGGATCAGGTTATATAACATGGATTATGTAAAAATCAGTGTAACAGGTGATATAGTAGTTGGATTTATACTAGTACTACTCATGCATGTTACCCTATTTAGCTACGAGTTAGGCAAGATTTTGAGAACACCTACCTTTTTGGCGTGAATAATGAGGTACGTAGAAGAAGGAATAAGACCCTAATCCCTTCACGTTCCCTTCTGCAAAGCTTCAGCAGTAGGGAAAAGAACGTGGGAAGAAGATACCCCTTCACGTTCCTAGAAGAATAACAGAAGGGAGATGTTTCTCTTCTGTAGATGGCAGTAGTAGGATGTCGGCAAATGACCATCCTACGTAGATGGAGAGGAAATAATTATAGGGTAGGAGGTCGTAAGGGGTCCAGTGGCACAGAAAAAGAAGCTATTAGTGCTTCAATCTGTTGCCAGCAAAAAGGGTCCATTGCCAGCGAAGTTTGGGTGTTAGTGTTTCCCTTCTAGAACAATGGCGGGAGGATAGCCTGTCCTCAGGGAAATGGCGCCCAAGGAGGTGCCACTATTTAGGAAATAGCGCCCATGCATGGGGGCGCTATATCCTCTGGTTTTTTTTTAAAGGGATATGAAAATGGCACCTATGTAAAGGGGCGCCCTATTTAAAATGGCGCCCATGTGATGGGTGCTATTTTCTTTTGGTTTACTATTTAAGAGATATAATGTATCTGGACGCCCACTCGGTCCAGGAGCCGTCGTAGACCGGCGCGTCCCACTTGCCCAGCCGGGCCAGGGCGAGGGCGATGATGGCCGCGCTTACGCCCGAGCCGCAGGTGGTGACGACCGGCCGGTCGACGTCCACGCCCTCGCCGCGGAACAGGGCGGCCAGGGCCTCCTTCGACTTCAGGGCGCCGTTCTCCACCAGCTCGGCATGGGGCGTGTTGAAGGATCCCGGCATATGGCCGGAGGGGATGCCCTCGCGAGGCTCGGGCGCGCTCCCCTCGAAACGGGCGCGCGGGCGCGCGTCCAGCACCTGTACGCCGGAGGCCAGGGCCTCCTGCACCTGGCGCAGGTCGCGCACCAGGGCGGGGCGGTAGACCGGGGTGACCGATCGGGGCTTCACCTTCACCGCGCCGCTGGCGAGGGACCGGCCCTCGGCGATCCAGCGCGGCAGGCCGCCGTCCAGCACATAGACCTCCTCGTGGCCCATGACGCGGAAGTTCCACCACACCCGGCCGGCCGACAGCAGGCCCTCGTGGTCGTAGATCACAATGCGGTCGGCGTCGGAGACGCCCAGATCGCCCACCGCGTCGGCGAAGTCGTCCGCCGAGGCCAGCATATGGGGCAGGGGGTTGGCATGGTCGCTGACCTGTTCGAGGTCGAACAGCACCGCGCCCGGGATATGCGCCTTCTCGAACTCGTCCTTCGGCAGGCGCGCGTCGCCCGGCATGTAGAACGGCGCGTCGATGATGCGTAGGTCCGGCTCGCCCATTTGGGCGGCCAGCCAGTCGGTCGAGACGATCGGGTCCATGGGCGTCAGTCCAGCCAGCTCGGGGTGGGCAGGTTGCGCTCGCGCAGGAACGCCGCGTTGAAGATCTTGCTCTGGTAGCGGGCGCCGTGGTCGCAGAGCAGGGTGACGATGGTCTTGCCCGGGCCCATCTCCCTGGCCAGGCGGATGGCGCCGGCGATGTTCACCCCGGTCGAGCCGCCCATCACCAGGCCCTCGTGCTGCACCAGGTCGAAGATGATCTCGAGCGCCTCGCCACGAAATCCCAATCTTGAGTTTTGTCGGTCAGTGATACATATGCCATCCGGGAAGTACTGGCTGATGCGCCAGACGCCATCATGAGACCAACATCCGGATCGTCGGCTAAGGTCAGGTTCGTGGCATCCCCAGAGGCCAGCGAGAAGCTTGAGGCGGAAGGTGGGTCGAACCACCACGAACTGCCACCGCCTCCAGAGCCGTTCGCCGCCGCCGTGATCCTGCCCTGCTGATCCACCGTTATGTTTGCGTTCGTGTAATCTCCCGGAGTGACTGCTGTATCCGCCAAGTCCAGCGTCACACCCTCGCTTACCGGGCCACCGCCGTCGATGCCGATGCCGCCTTGAACTTCCCATTGAGCGGCATCCTTGCTGTCCACAGAGTTCCGGCTGAACTGCTGTGCCCACTTAATAAAATACTCAGTAGGAGTTCCATCATTATTAGTGATCGGAAACCTGTTATTAAGAGGCTGAGCAGGATTACTCATCAATTCCTCCTATAGAACAATCAAGTCCGTCGATACGAGCAAAAGCTCCGTCATCAGAAATACGAAACAGCCTGCCCGCTTGAGTAATAAGTCCGAGACTCCTCCAAGCAAACTGCTGTTTGTAGTCCTCAGCAGTAGTAGAAATATCTCCAGCAGAAACATAGTTGTTTCCTAGGTCGTCTGAATAAGTAAGAGTAATCTCGTCACCAGTTAGAACGGGCTGACCAAAACTACCAGTTAGGTAAACTTCGTAAACAGGGAGAGAAATTCTCTGTTGAGTGACCACCTGTCCAGTAGCAGTTCTAGGAAATCTTACAGTTTCTGTAGTAGGAAAGAGAGGACTATCATCGTACCCTTGCTCGGGATCAAGAACCCAAAGATACCCAAATGTATCGTCCCCGCAGATGACGTTGCTTCCATAGTTCTCGGGAATAGTTCCTGGAGAGTACCAGTTCATTCCAATATTCGGTCTCCAAAAATCAAGAGTCCCGCTGCTGAACCAAGACCACTGTCCTGTAGACTTATCATAAACAAGAGTCTTGCTTTCTATTGGCGCAGTGGCCTGCACCGAGGAGGCAGAGCGAGAGCTCACAGCTCGCGTGAATGTGATTTGATTTGAAATTCAATTATGCATTTCACCCCCTTTTCACGTTGTGAAACGGTCGGCTCTAGCCGACAGTGGAGATATGAGATGCCTTGACTCACGCAGTGTGGGTCGAGGAGGAGCGTATTGCTCAGGCGGTAGAACGCGATGCCCGGATGACAAAGCTGGAGGAGGAGCAGTGGCGTGACGGGAAGTTGTCCCTAGACGTGCTGGAGCTAAGGGTTTTCTTCTCCACACGATGAGGTGAGATAGACTGCGGGAGGGCGCAAAGAGAGAGGCTGGAGCGAGTTGTGGTGCAGTGCAAGACGTCAGTGGACGTAGCTGACCGCTCCTCTTTCGAGCCATGTGTTGTGTGACTCTCGACATTTCTCGTCCATCGTGACCTTCTAGGTTAGCCCTTTTGTGGCTGCACTGAAGGTCAGTGTCTTGTCGCATGCTTGACGTTCTTGTCAGGTGTGTAGCAGTGTGCACGACATCCTTGTCGTGTTGTCCATCATCTGTGTCAGTCATCCGTCTAGCCTTTTCCTATGTTTCTTTTGTCTATTTTACGGGTTCCTTGCATCGACAGTTCAGCAACTCCTGACTCTGTCAGCTCTGAGTCGCCCTCCTCCCCTTGCTTGGAGTAGTTTGGGGGTACCAAGGTTAGTTCGGTAGCCATTGTCTGGTACGACTTCTTCCTCCCCCTCTTCCTTAGCTTGTTCCCTACCCCTGCTTCCTATTCTATTTCCTTTACAGCTTTATAGTTTAGCTTTCTTACTTTACTACTTCTATTGTTTACTTGCTGTTTACTATTGCTTGCCTGCTATTTTTTTAGCATGTTACTGTGTGTTTTCCTCGGTGGGGATCTGCATGACCCCTACTGAGCCCGTGACACGAGGCTCACCCCTGCTCTATAGGTGGTGGTCGTTCGTTCTGCTTCCGTTCATTTTCAATGTGCGTGCTCGCGGTGTCTAGTTGTGGCCAGCTGGTACCCTCGTGTTTCATCTGACCTTTGTCTTGTTGAGTATGGTTCATCCACCGTGACTTCCCTCTCAGTGACATGAAATCTTTCTTTGAATTTCTTCTACATGTCCGGCTAGTCACTGATCGACCTAGCCGGGAGGCTGGAGTACCATTCAAATGCGAGCCTTGTCAGTGAGGACCCAAAGAATTTTAGTAGATATGACTCGTCTGTGGCTAGGTTGCCCATGACAGTCATGTAATATGCAACATGTTCTTTCGGGGACCCCTTCCCATTGAACTTGTCAAATTTGCGCGACTTGCTGATCCCCGGAGGGAGCCGCTTGGTGGCACGATGTGGCGGGTATGGCACCCAATAAGCATCAAGCGTGACATAGTCACCTTCATTTTGCTCAGCAAGCTTCAATTCAATCATCCTCTCCCCCATCAGCCTGTTCACAGTGGTTGGATCGATCGGCTCGGGATAGAAATGTGCTAGCTGTAGGTACGGGGTGGCCAGGGTGGTCGCCTGCAGAGGAGGACGCAGTAATGGAGGTGCCTGGTGCACTTGAGGCAGCACCGGTGGCATTAGTGGCTGAGGTGGGTGCTGCTGGGTGGCCTCCTGGCTGTGTTCTACAAGTTGGGGCAGAGTATATAGTGGTGGAAAGTCACATGGGTTGACACCTCCTTGCGATGATTTAGCTTTCATCTCGGGTTGTTTGGAGGCCGAGGTCTGCTCTGTCCTCTCGTGTAGCTGTTTCTTCAGAAGCTCTATCTCATGTGGAAATTTTTATAGTAGCATCAATACTGATGGGTCCATAACTGCTGTGCTGGGGATGCCTTCAGCTATCTCTCCCGAAGCACCTTCGGGCCAGGTGTTCAGCAAAACCTCCTATTCTTCAGTCGTCACTACATTTGCAATCAGCGTAGCTGTAACAACCCAGAGATCTGGATACCGATATACCGATAATAGCGATACACCGATACCAAGAACTGGGGAAGCCACCCAAGAGGCAGGTGAGGCCCCTGAAGAGTTGGAAGAGTTTTGTTGAGGGGTTGCATAACGAATTGGGTTACAGTGCTGAATGGTGACCTTGACCATTTCAATCCCCTCACCTCCGAACCTAACACAAATTGGTAAGACTTCTCATTTAGTTGTCTCATTTCATTCATGTGAAACTTAAAACTGTGCTCATTGAAAGCTTTGACAGATGACCACAACAGCTTCTTCAATGCTGGCCCTGGAAACTTGCTCTTAAAACTCTTGTAAAAATGTCTCAAACAAGTACGATGTTCTTGTACTCCGTACATAATTGATACAACCTCATCTAGACCTTTTGCCATGTGGCGACCCGGGATCTGAGTGCCGGAAAGGAACCAGCGTGACTCGAATCTCGGTCCACCTCCCACGAGCCCGGAGACTCAGAAGGGATAATTGGATAGGTGTGGTGTACATAGAAATAAGAAATAAGAAATAAAGCAGGACAACATATATAATAACAGAAATAAATAACTAATTATAAAAGAGTCCAATCCAACAGAAAGTACAGTCTAAACTAGTAAGACGTACCACACGCCAAGTGAACACTCGGCCCGGCAGCCTAGCAAGTAGGAACCTCCGCGCAGCACCCTCGAATCCCGAGGAAGAATCATCGCACCTGAAAATCAGGGGTGAGCCTCCTATCACTGGCTCAGTAGGGATCCCACGGAGCCCCAACCGAGAAAACAACGACAGAAAGGAAAGTTACACTAGCCACAGAAGGAACAACAGTAACTGCAGGAACATCAAATCGGTGGCCGATCAAAACTTGGCACTACAGTTACGCCTACCGTGCTAGAAAATACGATCCGGTCTGCCGTTGGGGGAAAACCAAGTCACGCACCCGACATCCCGATCTCACGGTCAGGGGACAACCAGACACGAACCACCCTAGCCACACTACTAGGAAAACGCCACGACGCCTCGGTCACGAAAACCTGCCCTCACAGCAGGGCCTGAGCTGAAACCACACGGTCTGAAAACACAGTCATGACCTCACTGTTGTGAACTCTACGCCATCTAGGGAAAACTCTCGGTGACGCTCACCGAAAATCCCAGACCTCGGCTACGGGAACACTCCCAAAAATGACACTCGAAGCCCCGTCTCGCAGACGAGAAATGAAAACCCGGGACACGATAACTCACGTCACGTGACGGGAGTACCACCCACTAGAAGAACAATCGGATGCATCCCCTGACGTCTTACACCGCGTCACAAGTGTCTAGCTACAATGCCCCGGGCGTGAGATTTAGACACACATAGTAACCAGAAGTACCACAAAATAAGGACTAGTTGAGATCACGCTCGTCAGTGTGGGTTTGAACCCTCAATCTCGTGTGCACACTCAGATCATACGCCCTAGGCCTGTCCTCTAGTTGGTATTTCCCCCTAAGCCTAGACTCGGCTGTACGTGGGGGCCCTACGGTAACCAGCCTACTCACCATCTAACTCGGGTATGCCACTCCACCACTCCCAAGTGGGTCAACACGCGCGTGCCGTATGAAGGCTGCATCTAGTGGAGGGTCACTGACGTGAACACAGTAAGTCATACACACACCCATCACGAGTAACGTAAAGTAACTGGTGGCTCGAGGCCACCAATGCTAGACAACCTACTAGACCTATTAACCCAATGGTCCTTGAGTCACGAGACTCGGGGTCAAGATCGTTGAACGTGAGGGCACAACACCATCAATCTAGTCTAGTCCCTAGGCCAGAAACCACGGTAACACGGAACCCATGGACACCTCAAAACATGGACACAAAACCTCTGGGGTGTCTTGGACACTCACGAGACCGAAAGTTGACCACTGGGTCACAACCAGGTCGACCGGAGTCCAACACGACAATCACGCGAGCACGGAAAGCTCAACGGCCAAAACCACATGGGCGGTCACCACACAGCCGTTCACGAGGATGAGCGGTCTGGGGAAGACTACACAACGGCAGATGAATGGAATGACCCTAGCTGTTCAGGGCGGATGAACGGCTCAGGGTAGCCCGCTCAAAGGGGAATGAAAGGATAGCCATTCGCCGTCCAAAGGGTTGAACGGCTCGAGATAGTCTGCTCAAGGGAGAGACCTGAAAACACTATGGGGGATGGACGGTCAGGGCCTAGCTACCCAAGGAGATGAACTGTTAGGGCCTAGCCGTTCATGCCAATCGACCAACCAGAGTCCCAGTCAAAATGATTTTGACCAAATTGCTGACTCGAATCGACTTACTACAGTGTCGGTCAAAACGGTCTTGACCAAACCGCCTAATGTGACCAACATAAAACTGTTGACTCGCAGTCAACCGAGATGAATGAAGCAGCACGGGCCGCTCACAGGGATGAACGGCTAAAAGTTGGCCGCTCAACACACGAAGAAGGATGAACGGCTGGAACCCGACCACCCAAGTGAAGGATGGGCGGACCCTATCGGGCCGCACAACCTTATGCGGTCTATTGTGCGACCGCACAAGCCCAAAACCCAGTGAGGATGAACGGTCCAGAGCCAGCCGCCCATACCTTGGACTGGCCCTGGTTCGACCGTTCAACCGTCACGGCGAACAAACCATGGGGCTCATCCGATCATGGCCCTTCCATGCCCCATTCGGGCTGAAATGCAGGGGATACAACCACAATCACACAGGGAAACCCATAGACTCGTTGTGGAGCCAGATCGGCTGAGAAATGGCGAGAAATGGATGATTTTACCAAATCGACCCAAATGGAGTATCCGGACTTCCTGGGCTCCTAACGGTCAAACGGGACCACCAATCAAGACGAAATTGGTGACTATGGAACGCTGACATTCCGGGGAGTCCATTGACACTAACTGATCGTAGAACTATCACCGTTCTATGATGAAGCCTATGAAACTCACAAAACCCCGATGAGCTTAAACTCACCCGTTCTCACACCGTAGAATGCAAAATCGTGAGAAAATAGAATACACGAGCTAGGGAATCGTCCCCCTATCTCGACCGAAGATCTCGCGTGTCGAAGCGACTAAACCATGCCTAAATCACCAAAACATGAACCACGCTGATTCTCAGAATCCACCGAGGGATCGCGCCACGGCACGCTCAAACCACCGCTCCATCCCACGTTCCGATCTCCTTGACGCGTCCCCGCCTCAGCCAGGTCCGTACGGTCGCGCGCCCCGCACCGAGAGGTCGAGAGACGGGAGAAAAATGAGAGAGAGAAGGGAGGGTGAGAAATGAGAGGGGAACATTGAGGAGTATCCTTCTCGGATGGTGGCGCCTCCAGGTAAGGGCTTCAGGGTCTTGTATTATTTTTGGGTCAGATTAGCAGACTTCCCTCTGATGATTTGCTTTTCTCTATTTAGATTCGAGGACTATGGTTGATGCGGGGGTGTCACCGGTCGAGTAGGAGATCATCGATTTGGAGGAGACATCGGCTCCCGGGAGTTCTTCTCGCACCTGAGACAAGGGCAAGCAGGTCACCCAGGATGATACTTCCAAGCATCGCGGGGCTAAGCGTAAAGATCCCGTGGAAAAGCTACTGTGGTCCTCGATGAAGGCCATGGCCGCTGAGAGGAAACGGGCGAGGAGGGCGGAGGCCGCCATTCGATCAAGGAGGGTGCGCAGTTGACTCTCCTGGCCATTAAATCTGAGGGGGCCATCACCATCGGAGGAGTCACGGCTGAGGCAGATGGGTCCCCAGTAGAGGCGGCTAGTGCTAGGGCGCCTACCGAGGCTGAGGGGGCATAGGCCGGCAAAACCTGGTCTGAGTCGATCGAGGCCGAGGGGTCGCAAGGTGGGGTGACCCCATCCCAGTCGACCGAGGCTGTAGAGGTGTGGGGTGAGGCAATCCGATCCCAGTCTAGCAGTGGGCCCCCCGAAGTGGGAGTACTTGGGGGGGATTCCCCAATCCTGACTGTCCAAGAGAGGACCATCCCTCCCGTGGTAGGTGCCTTCGCCATCCGAGCATCATTATACTGTAGGTGCCGCTTTACGACGTCGGAGGTGATTCGAGGAGGTCTTGGGCGCAGTCCCCCTTCCATGCTTTTGGAGTGAGTCATGGAGACAGGCTTGATTTTGGCCCAACTAGGGTCCGAGATGACCGATTTGTTTGCTCGGGTGGACTCGGAGACAGAGTCTCTGTCCTGGGCCCGCAGCGTGTCCGACCGAAAGATCGAACGCTTGACTTTCGACCTTGAGGACATGTTGTGCCCCTTGTGCTTTGATGATGGTGTGATGTATGTTTTGATGATAGCAACACTATAAGCTTCCACATGAGTATATGCATGTCTAGCAATATGAAAAATCAATCTCAACTATGAAAGCTCACTCAAGAGTACAAAGACTCAATGAAATACATGCAAGCATACTAATGCTCATGAATGCATACTGACATCAAAAACATATGCAAGCATAACATAAAGTTTAGTTATCATAAAAAACATAAACATGTGTAAGGCACACAACACGCGAGACTGCCACTATTCGAGGTGCATCTTGTTACGACCGCAACCCATTTGCCTCTTCCGGTCTCTGGCGAACACCGATCAAACTCGATTGCAACAAGTAATACATGCGGCATAGTGCATAAAAATTGGGTAAAATGCTATTAATAGAAAGAGGACGAAAAGGCACACAACATAGCATGGTCACTTTAAGATTTAAGCCTGCTAAACCTGACATTCAATCAATATAAAAAGGGAGTAATAAGATCATGCCCTAATTGACATCCTCCGACTAAAATAGGCAATACGCACGCTATACTGAATAATAATTGGGGCTTTTAGTATCAACAAAAAGGGGACTCAGAGATGCTTCCAATGATATATTGCTGTTAGGGTTTAGTCCACTATCACCTACCTTAATTGAAGATCAAACGGGACGACGGTCGCCGGGTCACGAGATGAACACCCTCCATACTCGCCAAAATCCTCCCTTAATCGTGCTCCTCATCGGCCGCCGCAGCAAATAGGGTTACTAGGTTAGCCGAGGGTATGATTTATAGAGGTAATTTGATCTGGGAGTGAATGATAGGGGCGAATAGAGTCCCACAACTCGACGTGCGTGGGAATCGCACCTTGACCAAGTCGCGCTGCCATCTCCCCCGAAATTAGACTCCTAGGGTTAGGGTTTTCACACACAACAGGAGGGGAAATGGGCTACCCATGAAGGCCATTCTAATGGGCCTGGTTTGGGCTCAAATGATCGATATTTGGGTTCGAATTAAGTGATCTAAGGTCCAATTAGATTAAACTTGATTTTCACCCTAATTCTCTTAATTCAGCTTCATAAGAATTTTATTTAGGGTTCGATCCGCGCCGCGAGGCGAAGCCGAGCCAACCGTCACCAGGCGCCGCTGGCGCCGCAGTGGCGATTGTCGCGCGCACCGGCGCCGCAGGGGCGGTGGCGCCTAATAGGCACCCTTCCAGAAGAAGCGCTTGGCGATCTCGTTGGATGCCACGTAGACGAGAGTGATGCCGATGATCGTGAGGAACAGCGGCAACGAAAGCCCGACCAGCTGCAGCGGAGCCGCGAGTGGCGAATATGGGATGTAGCAGGCAACAACCCCCACGACGATGCTCGCGATGACGATCCACTTGCTCGGCCGGCTCATGAAGAACGGGCGCCGCGTGCGCAGCACGAACAGCACGACAACCTCGGTCAGGATGCTGCCAAGGAACCACGCGCTCTGGAACTCGTGCACCTTCGCGTGGAATCCCCACTCGAGCACCATGAACGTGATGATGTCGAACGCCGAGCTCAGCGTTCCGAACACGATCATGTAGTTGCGGATGAGTTTGACGTTCCAGTCCTGCGGAACCCGCAGCTGCGCCGCATCCACCGAGTCGGTCGCGATGAAGGTCGCCGGAAAGTCGGTGAGCAGATTGATGAGCAGGATTTGCCCGGCCAGCAACGGCAGGAACGGAAGCACTGCCGCGGCGATCGCCATCGAGAGCACGTTGCCGAAACTCGCACTAGTTGTCATGAAGATGTACTTCATCGTGTTGGCGAAGGTACGACGGCCCTGGGTCATGCCAGCGAGCAGCACGTTCAGGTCTTTATCGAGCAGCACGATTGCCGCTGCCTCCTTCGCAACCGCGACGGCGCTGTCGACCGAAATGCCGACATCGGCGGCATGCAGAGCCGGCGAGTCGTTGATGCCGTCGCCCATGTAGCCGACAACCGCGCCGCCGACCCGAAGCGCCTTGATGATGCGCTCTTTCTGGATCGGGTTCAGCTCGGCGAAGACCGCGACGTCGGTCGCGACCTTCGCGAGCTTCGCGTCGTCGAGCTTGTCGATGTCGGTGCCGGTCAGCACCGTGGTCGTCGAGAGTCCGACCTCGTTGGAACATTCTCCCCCTTTTTGATGATGGCAACAATGAGTCACCATGAACTATATGATCAAAATAGCACATCCCCTTAACTCCCCCTTGATGACTCAACAAACTCTCCTCCTTTGTCATCAGTAAAAATTAAGTTTGATACTCAGATGATAATGTGGAGATGAGCAGTTTCAGTCAAGACATGTTTAGAAATGAATAAGGTCTCATAAAAGCATAAAATTAGATACCAAGTGAGAAGATCAAAGTATTTCCAGGAATTTTTAGATCAGTATCATTAGATAAGGAATTAATCAAAGGATCAAACAAGGAATTTCATTATGAATTGTAGCCGTCTATGAATAGGATCAGAATTCTAGGCAAACAGAATTAGTAAGGCGGGATGAAGTTCAAGAAAATCATTTGATTAGAAGAATCACAATCTGAAACATCATTCATTAGACAAGCTTTCAAATTTTAGATTCTTCTATTATATGTACTCTTATGATGTAGCCCTTATTTTCTACTTGGTTTAAGTATAGCAAATGTAGAGTTTATCAATTAAACTACTTGAAACATTTTACACTCAAACTTAATAAGCATAAATTAAGACTACATGTTTAATTCTTATTTAATCTCCCTTAACCTTACTCGTCTAAAAATCAATGACTCCCTTAGGAGTAACTAAAGACTAGTATTGAGATTAAACGTAATGAGCATTTCTGGTTTTGTCCTTAGGGTTACAGTTTCTGACGTTTTGGTTATATGTTCAGATTTTTCTTTTGGCTCATAAAAATTTTAAGAACAATCAAGTGTAGTCCACACCTTTTTACATAAGAGTGCACGTTGATTAGATGCCAGCACCCCTAGTTACTCAGTGAGGCTAACTATCCTGTTTCATTTTGAGTAGAGATAGCAGAGGCACCTCATGGCATGGTTCACTTCATTTCTTTGATGAAGGAACTAGTTTCTTAGTGAACCTTAGCCATTGCTCTACCTTGAGCATTGATTCACAATTTTTGATTATGCACTGCCCTTTGGAATTTTTCAGATTGATCTATGCAACACTTAGCTCCTGAGTGGAAGGCCAAAGAAAGGGGCAACAAGCTGAAGTATGGAATTGACTCAGTGGGAGGCAGTGTGATGAAAGGGCATATGGGAACAAGAATGGAGGATAAACTGGCATGGGGGGGATGCATGAAGGCTAATCTAGAGTGGGGGTGTAAGGGGAGGCTAATCTGGTGTAGAGGTGGACGCACCGGGTTAGCCCCCATGTCGTTTCGGAGAGCCAAGGCAAAAAGGGGTTTTGAGAGGGGGCTTATCCCGGCACGCCAGTTTGGGCACTAGATTAGGCCACGCCGGATTAGGGAAATGGTTCCTTCGAAGAACTTTGGGTTTTATTCAAGGTTCAAACAAGTTATGAACTTCTTATTAAGACTCAATGATTCATTCACACTTTCGGTCATCAGATTTATTTGATTAATATAGCTCTGTGCGAGGTTCATACTCTAGCATAATTGTCTCAGTTTAGTGTGGACCCACAGGCACTACACCCAATGTTTAATAACATAGTTGTGAAAGGGACATTAGACAGTATGAGTAGCTTAATTATTTATTAACATCATCAAAGTGGTCAGCCAAGTCATTAAGTCGAGAGTAAAATTTGGCAGCACTTCCCCATATCCCAAAGGGTCACGGGGGAAAAGTGGAGACTCACCCACGGGGTTGCCGGGGGAGTTCCTAAATGTCGGGAGGCCAACACAGTGACCGGCGAACCCAAATGGATAGAAACCCCGTGGGCTAACCTACAAAGGGCACCAGTGATCCATGGGTTATCAAAGAGTTCAAAGAGACAGCTCGGGTGGGACGGAGACCCCGAGGGCTGGCCTACGAGGGGTTCCATGGACCCACAAGCTACTACAATCCCAGATAAGGGGCGTGGGTTTGATTTACTATTAGATTAGAAGATCCGTTTATGTTCACCCTCAACGGCCCATTGGGCTCCATGTCATGAGAGGACGGGTCCCCGTGACTCTTCAGGCGGTTTAGAGGAAATCGAACGACAGAATCATTTGATGGGGAATGTTCCCCCTCCCTTCGATCGCTTCGAGCGTCTGCGGTCCCTGAATCGAGACAGTATCAGTTGGCTGAACTTTTTCCTATCTCCTGTCATATGTCTAGAGCAGCCACTCTCCAAATGCCACCGGTTATACTCAGCTACTAGGCATTCCTGTCGAGTACAGATCAAGCAAAGAGTTTTGGAACCCAAGCAATTCTGGGTTCACAAACATTATTGAAAGCATGCAACAAGGACTTGGGAATCCAGACTTGCTTGACAGATTGTTTCTTTTGATTCAAGGAGCAATGAGGATTGGTATGTCTAAATCTATTGCATGTGACGCAAACATATTAGGTTGTCATATTGCACTTTGATTTCTGTATTTGTTGGATTTGGTTTGGTAGACACCCATGTTTGATTGGAGGTTGAACTTTCTTTTATTGTTCCACCTATCATAGAACCGGTTGTTCTTTTTCTGATTAGAGTGGAGATTATAGTTGATGTTCAATTTAGGCCCAAACTGGTTCCAGTTTGGTCTGCGATGGGCAGGAGCAAACTGAGCATATTTACCAAAGTTTGATTGATATTTTTGATCTCTTCTTGTTTTGTTTTGTTTTGTTTTCTGTAGATAGGTCGGGCTGGATTCTTTTTTATTCAAAAGCTGAATGGGCATGGTTGTGTCGACCTGTCTGCCTAGTTTGTCGACCTGGCTGCCTAGTGTGTCAACTGAGGGACTTAACCCATTTCTGGTGAGCAGCCTTCAGGTTGCTCAAGTTCTTGCTTCTTTGATTTTTGATGTTTTGTCCTTTGCCTTGATTGTTCTAAATTTTGATGGTTTTGGGCTCAAGGACATCCTTCCTCATTGGTTCTTCCATTATCAATTTTTCTTTACCTTTTTCAGGGCAAATAGTCTTCAACTCAAGTGTCTTTTTCTCAGTGGGATTAAACCCAGCCCTTCTCTTCTGAAATTCACTCGGGTTCCTAAGATAGCGTCCAAATTGGACTTTCCTTGAGCCATTTTTTCTAGGACTGACTGTTTGTCCTTCAAGTCACTTTCAGCCTTTTTAAGATAGCTAAATACTGCCCGACTTTTGCTATCCCAATTCAGAGGAATAAACCAGTCAAAGAATGGCAAGCACAACAAGAAATAAACACTGCTGACTTTTAAGCCTTCGAGCATCAAATAAAGAAATCAAAAGAAGTAGCTGGCCCTTCTTCTACCAAGACTGCTAAGCAAACCCCCCCCCTCACTAAGGGCAAGAATGAAAAGACCATACTCCTTTCCCCAAGACAAGATGCAAATTTTGTTCGAGTGGACCCTCGAATACAACAAGGTCGTCCTCCCATAGCTTAAAAGACCAAATGACAGTGAAAGAAAAGATGACCCTCAATTTTACCCCTGTCACCAAAAAAGGGGGGATCTCATCGAGGACTGCTATGCATTTAAAGACATCATAGAGGACCTGATCCAAAGTGGTGAATTACATATAAGTTAATATATGGTGGACTCACCTTACCCTCACCAAATGCCTATCTTTAAGACGGCAGCCAACATCACATCCTCTGAAGTGCACTGTGAGCTCCCTCAATTATGGCAAGAAGCCAAACAAATAATGTGAGGTGTCGGACAAAATGCAACCGGTGCGCCGTCCCTTGAGCAACTGCTGAAGATAAGAGAAGAAGTAAAAGATGTTGTTTTACTGCTCGATGTGCTCTCGGCTTCATTCAAGCTCATAAATTTGAAAATAAAGCCAACCCATGTCAGGACCGACTGCTAAATGATGAAGATGTATGGGAAGAATCTCTTTTCAAATAAAAAGACTAAACGTGATGCAACTATTGCTCTACATATTCCAATACACTATAAGGGATGCTCGACTCTCTTTGAGGGAGATATACTTCCGCCTTCAATAAGCCTCTCACAGGTCACTCCGCGTGAAGGGGTAGCAACTGAATAAACAACTGCCAAGTGGGGCTAGTTCACTCAGGAGGCAATAAGCAGCATGTTCCTTTCCCGGAGTCAATAGGAATTCTATTCCAACCCACACCTGATAGGGAGAAGGAAATGAAAAGGGATTCAGTCGTAATCAAGCTTTGAAGTGCTGAACTATTAAGCCCCGTCGACGGAACTAGTTCCTCGCGGTGGTCTAACTATCTAACTATTAAGCCCCATCGACGGTGTATTAAGGTTTACGAGGATTCACAGCTCGTCGTACGACAAGTGATAGGCGACTATGATGTGCGAAAACACGAATTAATTCCTTATCATGCCACTGTGATGCGGCTCAAGGAGAAATTCTACCTGTTTGAAATAGGTCATGTCTCCAGAAGCGAAAATTCTCAGGCAGATGTCTTGGTAAAGTTAGCCTCTGCCATAAAGCTTCCAGCTGAAGGGGAGATGGACATAACCGTCAGACACTGAAAGTTTATGCCAAGTGTCTTAGACGAAGAAGTTGACCCTATAGCTCCTGAGGTCAATGCAATTGAATAAGGCAATCCCGCCGAAGAAGGACAACAAGATTGGCGTCAACAAATTATCGATATTAAGAACGGTCGCCTCCCTCCGGATCGGGCTCAAACGGTGCAACTGCTACGAAGGGCAACGTCATACTAGCTGATAGGGGATCAATTGTATAGGGTCGTCCATGAAAAAGGCAAGTCTGTTCTCCTACGTTGTCTCTCACCAAAAGAAGCCAAGATGATCATGCACGAGGTCCACTCAGGACTCTGCGGTGCCCATCAACCAGGGGACAAGATGAAAACTAACACAAAACTTAAGGGCTTCTACTGGCCCACCATGTATGCGGATTGCAATCGGCACGCCTGCACATGTTGTAACGACCTAAGATCTAGATACCGAGAATACCCGATACCATTCGAATCTTGGCCCGCCGCCCACGAGTTAGAGGGCTCGGAAGGGCTAAAAGGATAGGTGTGGTGTACACAGAAATAGGAAATAAAGCAGGACAATTCTACAATTACCAGAAATAAGCAATCTAACTACAACAGAGTCCGGTTCAACAAAAGTACAGTCTAAAGCAGTAAAACGTACCAAATGCCAAGTGAACATTCGGCCCGACGAGCTGGCAGCTAAGAACCTCCGCGCAACACCCTCGAACCTCGAGGAAGAATCGTAGCACCTAAAAACTAGGGGTGAGCCTCCTATCACTGGCTCAGTAGGGGTCCCGCGGAACCCCAACCGAAAACAACGGCGGTACGGAAAGCAACAACTACAGCAAGAACAACAGTAACAGCAGGAACAGTAAACACGGTGGCCGGTAAAACCTCGGCTCTACAGCTACTCCTACTGTACCGGAACTCAACGCCCCGATCCAATTAATCGGGGGATTACCAGAACATGAACCACCAGACTACGACCACCTTAGTCACGCTACCAGGAAAACGACACGACGCCACTGTCGTGGAAGCCTGTCCTCACAGACAAGGCCCACACCGAAACCACGCGGTTGGGAAGTATAGTCACGACCTCGCCGTCATGAACTCTACGCTGTCTACGGAAAAGCCCTCGGTGACGCTCACCGGAAACCCTAAACCTCTGCTCCGGGAAAACATCCGAACAACGCACGAAACCTCGTCTCGCAGACGGGTAACGGAAACCCGCGACACTACAACTCACATCACGTGACAGGAGTACCGCCCACCAGAAGCAAGGCCGGATGCGTCCACTGACGATTTAGTCCGCAGCCTCAGGTGTCTGCCTACGATGCCCCAGGCGGAGGCTAAGACACCGTACTAGTAACACAGAACAAAGACTAGCTGGGGTCGCACTCGTCAGCGTGGGTCCGACGCCCCCAGCCACGTGTGCACACACAGACCATGCGCCTTAGGTCAGATCCTCTAGCTGGTTCTTCTCCCGAAGCCCAGACTCAGGCTGCGCGTGGGGGCCTTACGGTAACCAGCCTAACAACCGTCTCACTCGGGTCACGCTCTCCACCACTCCCAAGTGGGTTCGCACCCGCGTGGGCAGAAAAGCTACAGCTAGTGGGGGCTCACTAAACGTGAACACTGAAAACCACGCACGCACCCATCGCGAGTAACACAGAGTAACAGGTGGCTCACGGCCACCAGACTCTGGACAACCCACTAGACCTAATAACCCAACGGTCCTTGAGTCACGAGACTCGGGTCAAAACCGCTGCACGTGACGACACAGTGCCGTCAATCTGGCCTAATCCCTAGGTCTGAAACCACGGTGACACGATTCTCAAGGCAGCTCACAAGCCGCCGAGTGGATCTCTCATCCACAAGACACATGGAAAACCTCCAGCCCTAGGCTGGTTAACTAGACTCACAGTCTAAGGCCACACACATGGTCCACTCGGAAACCACCTTCCGGAGAAACCCACATCATGTGGGGAAGGCCCACCGCAGTCACGCCGACTCAATCTAGCAAAGCATGAAAGTCCGGAGCACAAGGGCCTCCCCGGACCCTTAAGACCACAGGCACGTAAACCGAGGTAACATGACATTTTAGGACACTCCCGAAAAAATGAGCACAGAACCCATGGGTGTCTGTGACTCTCACGAGGCCAAAGGTCAACAAGTGGGTCACAACCGGGTGGACCGGAAGACAACACAACGCGCAACGGACACGACTAACGCAAAACCCACGTGGCGGTCCTCTCTAGGCCGTCACAGCGCCTTGCGGTCTCCTCAAGACCGCAAGGCCCCGAAGACACAAAACCGCAGGTGGTCGCCTCCAGACCGCCAAGCAGGGTGGCCATCCTTGGCCTGACCGCTAACCGTTGGCTAGCAGTCAGTCGCAAGGCCGCTACCCAACCTGACCCTAAACAACCACGAAACAGACAAACGGTCATGCCCTGACCACTAGGTACACCCTGGTGGTCTCCTAGAGACCGCTAAGCTCGACGGCGGTCCATCGTGCGACCGCAAGGCTCGAACCGACATAGGGGGACCCTAGCAGTCTTCACCTGACCTCTTCACCTCCTAGCAGTCGCTGGAACGATCGCTATGTCATCCCGAGCCCGAAAACGGCGAAAATGGTGGAAAATCTCATTCCACGGCCCGTTCACACACGTGTAAAGGGAAATACAAGGGAAAACTAGTCCCCAATCTCTCTAGCACCGAGAGGACTCATTAAAACCCTCAAAACACGATCAAAATGCAAGATCTGGCTCACACCCCAAAACATGCTCTTTTCCCTAAAACGTAAAGATAACTCCACTCAACTCACCACGACCTACAAAACTCGCGGGACCGAAAGTACAGAGGTTAAGTATCCGTCCCCCTATCTCCACCGAAGATTTCATTTTCTTAAAAATTTAAGTTTCAAAAATTCAGGGTTGCTACATACTGGCCACTCTCCCCTTTGTACACGGGGCCGACAGGTATCTTTCATTCTTTGACTTCAACTTCTAGTCTACTTCTCCTTTTGTTGTAGTGTATGTCATTCTTTTTCACCCTTACACATGTGCAGTTCGGCTCACTTCGGAGGAGACCAGGCAATTTAGGGAGCTGATTATAAAGGCTAAGAAGCCAACCCATTTCAAAATCCCAGAGGCGGGTCCGACTACAACACCTCTGCCTCCTGGTGATTCGCGAAAGCAAGGGAGATCACAAGTAAAGGAGGCAGTCTCTCGAGCAAAGTGAGCCCGTCGGAGGAGGATGGTAGACCCGAAGCTGGCAGTTGTTCCCCCGGTCGTGGTATCATTCGAAGAGTTCGAGGCTTCCCATGCGTAGGCACACGTGACTGAGGGTACACTCTTCCTCTTGCACCCTACTTCTGCTTCAGTTGAGTAGGCTAACGCTTATTTTACAGCTGCCACTGCTCCATCTACGACAATTGCACAAGAGGCTGCCACCCCTGTGGGAGCTGAAGAGACAGGTGATGGAGCACCCATAGCTCCCATTGAGGAAAATCTGCCTTCTCTCACACCCAGCCATGAAATAGAAGGTAATTTGTGATTTGTCCTCTAGGGTTCCCACAATTCCTTATTCCTTTGGGCTTACATGAGTGCTTCTCACTTTAGCTTCAATCGAGATCTGACAGCCTTCTTGTAATACCCTAGATCATTGGTGGATCTTTGTTGGGCCTTACTAGATCTTTATTAAGTTTTCGGATCCTTTTAGAAGACTTTCGGACTGCTTTTGTAGCTCTCAAGTTGAGAACACTTCATCCCATCTATTCTTCAGTTCCTCAACTCGTGGTCGCCGCAGTCGCATTGTACTCTTCGCCAGGATCATTTTGGCTATTTTTGTGAATTTTTAGGCCTTGGTTAGACATTTATTTGAATTTGTTAAAGAATTATTAAAATTTAATGAGGGTATTTATAATTTTAAATGAGAAACCATGTCCCTTGACCTTGAAGTTTTGTGGACTGTGTCATGAAGTGCCACTATTAACTCTGTAAGAAATTTTTAAAAATCTAGGCAGAGTAATGACAGATTCACTGAGAAACATATCTCACTCATCAATGAAATGAGTAAAGATATGTCATGAGGTGATAAAGCTATCTCTATTCAATTTGAGATATGATAGTCAGTTATACTGAGTTCTTAGAGACTGGCATCTAAACAATGTGTGTTTTCTAGATACAAAGTTGCACTAGACTTAATTGCTCTTAAAAGAAAATTGTTGATGAACATAAGAAAAAATTGAAAACGAATGCAAAGATTTAAGATTGAAAAAATTGTTGAAACCTAGGAGTGAAATTCAAAAATTCTTGCATGTTTAACCTCAATACTAGTCTTAGTAGCTCCTAGAGGTGTCATTGTCTTTGGATAAGTAAGATAAATGATGGATTAACAAGGTTATAGTATGCAGTTTTGGTTCATTTCTATTAAACTTGAATGCATAAATTTTTTCAATGAAATTTCATTGCTAAACTCTAACCTCATTAGATTTGAACCATGCTATAAATAAGGAGCACATCATACATTCGTTATAATGGAAGACTATGCATTTATGCCATGTTTGATTTATGAGTTTTGTATCAGATTGAAATTTATCTTGACCTATTTGACAAACTTCAATTTCACCTTTCAATGCTACTTAGAACATCAAAAGGGGGGAGATTGTGGTGATTCCTTTCAATTCTGTGTCACCAGGGGAGAAAGCCCCACCTAATCCCTTTCAAAAAAAATTTGTTGTCAATTGTGTTCTCAAACTATCCAATCTGATTATGTCAAAGAGGGAGAATAGTTTGTGAGCCATTGTCACTAGGTGTGGGAGATGTTGCATGTTCTATATTGTGCATATTGATCTTCATGCCATTTTGATTATTATGACTCACATTATTGCGATCATCAAAAAGAGAGAGATTATTGTACCCTTATGTTTTGATGATGCCAACATTGTGACTCGTCATAGAGTTTCGTTATGCTCTTCCCGAGGATCGTGGAGGTAATTTTTTCATATTTTTTATCTTTTCAAAATTTTTAGATTTTCTATATATATCCCCTTAACCCCCTGTCTCTCCTCATTCTCTCTTTCTTACTCTCTCTCATCTCTTTCTCTCCCCTCTCCCCCGAGCAGTCGACGGTGGTGGAGGAGGGTGAGGCGGCGATGGTGTGAGGGCAAGGAACGCGAGGACAGGTCGAGGATTGAGGCGTGGTGGCGTGGTGAAGCCGGTTCGCGAGGTCGGGGCACCAACGGGGTTTCTAGCAGCATTTTCGTGATGGATCGGTGTCCTCGGCACGTGAAATCTTTGGTGGAAGTAGGGGGACAAATCCTTAGCCCGCGTACTTCTTTTCTCGCGAGTTTTGTCGGCCGTGGTGAGCCGAGCGGGTTTATTTTTATGTTTTGGGGAAAATACATGATTTTAGGGTGTGAGTCAGATCTAGTGATCTGATTGTATTTTTGGGATTTAAATGGGTCCTCTCAGTGCTAGAGAGGTTGGGGACTAGTTTTCCCTTGTTTCCCCCTTCACACAGGTGTGAACGGGGTGTGGAATGAATTTTCTCATGATTTTCATCATTTTTAGGCTCGGGATGACCTAGCGGTCCTTCCAGGGATTGCTAGGGTGTGAAGCGGTCATGTGGAGACCGCCAGGATCCCCCCTATGTCAGTTTGAGCCTTGCGGTAGTGCAATGGATTGCCAGGAGGGCTTAGCGGTCTGGTGAAGAGTGCCAGGCATCTCATAGCAGTCAGGGCATGACTGTTTGTCATGTTTTGATCGTTTGATGTCAGTGGGGTAGCGGCCTTGCGACTGATCGCTTGGCGTACCACCACCCTGCTTGGCGGTCCAGCAGTGACTACTTGGGGTTTGATTTACCTTTGGCCTTGCGGTCCTAGCTGGACCGCTAGACCGGCCTTGTGGTTCGGAGGAGACCGCTAGGATCCCTAGCGGTCCAAAGAGGACCGCTAGGTGGTTTTTCGTACTCACCACGTCCGTTTTGCGTTGTGTTGGTCCTCCAGCTTCGCATGGCGATAACAGACGACCTTCCCTCAGCATGCATGTTCCTAGGCAGTAGAACAACAGACGAAGCTACCTATGCCACAGAAGAGAGATGAGCTCCACACCTCGCATCCCTTTTGTTCTGCAGAAGTGGACCAACTAGGGACACCTCGAATCCCTTTTGATCTGTAGAAGCGGACCAACAGGGCACAGTGGAGCAACAAGGTCCACCCATTACAGGAACCAACCCAGCACACCGGCCATGTCTCCAAACCAACAAGTGAGGTCTGCTGCCCCATCCGTCACCATTTTCAGACAAAGAAATGCTCCCTTTACTGGAAAAGGCTAGTTGAAGAGCAGAAGAGAGAGAAGCTTGAAGAACTAGCCCTCAAAGAGGCGAGAGGGGCGGCGAAAAGAAAGGAGGAATAACAAGGAAGGGACAAGGAAGAAGTTCGGTCAGGCCGTGGTGCCTGATGTATCCTTCCATCCCCTCCCTCCCTCGCTTCTACCTTCCTCCTAAGGTCATATCGGCGGTCCAGAAGTAGATAGAAGGCGCACCACCGCGTGCTAACCATTCCCCTACACTGGCCACCGGTTGCTAACCATCCTCCTACGCCGAGGTAGCAGGGACACCCCAACAACCGCTGGCATCCTCATCCTCTGAGTCACCTTCCATGCTCTACCAAGAAGAAATCGCAGCGGCCGGACACTCCACGGGAAAGAAGAAGATGGTAGGGGGAGCTTTGAGCGATGAAGAAGCCCTTTAAAGCCTTTTTGTAGGCCAAGGGGGAAACTCTACCCTTAACTGAGTTCCTCCTCAAAGAGACGTAAAAGGCGGGAACATTTTCGTAAGAGCGAGTGCACCATAATCTTCGATGGCCCTCTCATCTATACGAGCGAAATGACAAGTCACGCCAAGCCTGGAAAAATAGAAAGACTCCAGTGCTGTGCCAGCCGCCTAACTGATCTGCACGTGAGATATCTGCAACAAAATCACCGCCTCTGTAATAATTACGGATACGGCAGTCAAATCACACCACAGATGGTAAGAGAAAGATGCAAGAAGGAACCTGCAGTTCCAAAGGCTGCCATAGGCCTCTCCCCGTAGGTTTTATACTAGATCAAAGCATAAAAATTATAAGACATGAATACCCCTAGAAAGAGGGGAAAAGACAACTCACTAGACCTAATAAACAAACAAATATAAGAGGACAAAGATACAGACCAAAATGCCCCTCTCTAAGGTGCTATTTCCTACACTCCTCCTTAGGCTGAGGATAAACATCATGCATGCTCAGCTTGCTCAAGCTGGAGAGGAACTGAGCAACAGTTTGCCCTTGGTAAAGGTATCAACTTGATCTTTGGTTTTGACGTAGGGTAGAGAAATATCCCCGAGTCTATCTTCTCTTTGATGAAGTGATGGTCAATTTCTATATGTTTAATTTTCTCATGTTGTTGATGGCTGCCTTGTTATCACGATACAACCTCATTGAAAGATGGGCTTGAACTCCAAGATCCTGTAAGAAAAGTTTCAGCTATAATAACTTTGTAACACTATGGGCCATAGCCATACGCTCAACCCCAACACTTGATCTAAAATAGATAGTTTGTTTCTTGCTTCTCCGTAGATCTAACACAGAAACATATAATAACCTTTTGTAGACCTCTTATCATCATGCAAGCTACCTCACTTAGCATCTGAAAAACTCTCGACATTCAAATGCTTAGCTCTTGAGAACAAGATATCTTTACCAATACATGACTTGACGCACATCAAAATGTGTCCAACTCTTATATGTGGCACTTTAGGAGCATGCGTGAACTGATTGACCATGTTGACAGTATAGGCTAAATCCAGTTGTGTGAGACCAAGATACAGTAACCCCCCCAACTAGGGATGGTACTTCCCTTTATCAGCCTCACATAAAGCATCATCCTCGGAATTACACAGTCCATGGTTGACTTCTAGTGTGTATGTTGGCTTCGCCCATTTTGCCAGTTTCTGTTAACAAATGAAGTGCATACTTCTTTTGACAAATATATATCCCCCTTTAGCCTAAAGGCTTTAGGACCATGCCACCAAAGACCTCCTGGGGTCATTTCCATCCCGTTTAACCCGTACGGGTTCAAAATCCCCCGGGTGGTCCCCTACTTCTATAAATAGACCCCCAAGGGTCTAGAAGGATAGAAGACACGGAGCAATCAAGCATCTACGAAGCGTCCAGCAAGGAGTTTGTTCGTTGTTTTGACCCGCGAGGGGTAAGTCCCCAGGTCTTGTGTATATGTCCCTAAGGAGTATTTTTGTAATTATACCCCTCAGTGGACCATATTTGTAAGTTTCTGCGCTCCGGGACAACTAATTTATGTAATCCCGTCCCTATAAAAAGGGGATTACGAAAATGTCCTTCCCGGGGTCCCGAGAAACAAAAAGCTCTATTATTTGCGGTTATACCCTGTAACTTTTTGTAATTGGGGCTACGCCCCTATCTCCCACTTCAACGCGGATCTTTGTACAGTCGACAACTTGCCAACAACCTTGTACCCACTTGGGCCATAAATGAATCCGTTGTATTCTATAAATCTCCTTTGTACAACAAACCGGGAAAAATTATAAGAAACCCCCCCGTCTTGTGGGAATTGCGTATATACCCCTCCTTCAGCCAAGTTGACACGTGTGAGCCTTCTACGAAGCCCCCCGTCATTCCTTTAGTCTAAGGATGTTGTCAGCCCAGTCTGAGACTAGGGTACCGCTTCAAACCCAGGTCTATATAGGGTGTGATAAAATTACCAAAATATCCTTGTGACGTAGAAGTGACCTTTTCAGCCCTAAAACCTTTCATAATTGGCCTCAACGCCTTGAAAAGTCAGTAACCCTATTCCACTCTCGTTCCAGCCCAGAAGTTTCAGGGATATCTCTGGCCTGGTAAAATTACCAAAATATCCCCTGAGAAGGTAAAACTACCAAAATACCCTCAGGGTCCAAGAAACTTCCCGCCACCTCAAAAATGTCTAGGGCCCTTGCAAAATTGCATCCACACTCCTAAACTCTAGGGTTTTGCCCAAACTTTAGAGGCTTTTGACGAAACCCTAATCTAGTCAATGTGTTGGTGTTAAGCCAATCATCTCAGTCACATACTACAATTTATTCATTTCTTTTCAATTAATCATACAATTTCTACACAGCAAAAGAGAATAAAAAAACCAATCAAAGTTTGAGGATTAATACCTGTCACAGAGACATGACAATCTATTGCCATAAGCCACTGCAGATTATGAAACCCAATCTTTATTTCCTTACCTTTGTCTTGAGAGACCTTTATTTATCAATTTCTTCATTGACCTTAAGGCACTCCTGCAGCAAAATACTCATTTACAAGATTTAGGTACCCGAGTCTTCTTGGGTCCTAGATGATTAGTTGCACCTCTAGTGGGTGCTCTCCACAATTTCTGGACATGCATATCATCAAATTTCATTAAATCACACTCATGCATAGTATGCCCAATATTCCTATAGTAATGACAACACTTTGAAGTCTTCACAGACTTCTTGTAAACCTGAGCATGGTAGTCATCAGTTTTCATCAAACTGCAATTATCCATAAGGTGACCAAATTCACCACAATAATGACAACGTGTATGTTGACTCATTTTCTTTGTATGAGTATGAGTGGTGAATTTTTGAGTATAGACAGGAGGTCTACCATTTTGAGCATGAATATGAAATTTCTGTGAATGACCATGAATATTGCCACTTCTAAAATGAGGATCATATCTTCTATGGCTAGCCAGCCAACAATCAGAAGCTATGTGGCCTGGTTTCCTACAATTAAAACACACAAGAGATCTTCTTTCTAAAGCAAATTTATTTTTAACAAAAATATTTTTGTTCACAGGGAAATTAACATGTTCAGAATGAAATTTTCTTTTTCCCTTAACTTACCAATAGTGTGCAGCAATATGACCAAATTTACCACAGTTGTAACAACAAGCACTTTTTCTTCTTTTGGAGACATTTATTTCCACATGTTTTCAGATCATCATTTTTTATCAATCTACAGTCATGCATCAAATGACCACGTTTACCACAATAAAAATATGAAATTCTCTTTGTGGATACATGTGTGTGTGCAGCATGATTGTGCTTGGCATAATCACACATAGTCCATCTTTATCAAGTTTGCCAGAAAACTGGCATAACACCGCTTTCTGCCAATCTAAGTGTCGTCCATCTAGCAAAGTGACTAGATACGGGGCATTTAGATTGTAAAAGAAGTGTGGATGGACCATAATATCTATTTGTCCAACATGGACAAACTTAGCCTGCTTTGATTTCCAAGTCTTGATATCTTCCTGTGAGAAGAAATGTAAAAAGACTGGTCGAATTCATGCACCCTGAACCTGCATGTTAACTTCCACTTGCTTTATGCTTCTTAGCATGCGGGCCTAAAATTGTGAAAAAACATACAATTCAATTTTATCAATAGCAGGAAAAGAAACCGCTCCTGTATCATCTGTGATGGCCCCTTGGGTTAACATATGAGAATGAATGGTAGACAAAGGAATGTTAGAGGGATCAACAGAGGAATAACGGGCCTGAAGCATGTAGGCCTGAGAGACAGCAGCAGGTCGAATGTTAAAATCGTCATCCTTACCATCCTTATCATCATCCTTACCCTTATCATCATCACTTTCATCAGAGTCTAAAATTTCCAACAAAGTTGGTACTCGTACAAGAGCAACATAAACCACGGCAGCGGTAGGTTGTGATGTGGATGGTACCGCCGGATTTAGTATTTGAGAGATGCATTGCACCTCCTCTTTGAATGACTCTAGTATAACTGGTTCCTCATCATAGATGACTGCAGATGTGTCGAGAGGAAGATTATCTAGGTGTTGCAAAGCACATGCATGAAATTGCTTTGGATAGTCTACCAAACCCTTCAAATACCAAAATAGATTGGCTATCTGTTTTGGTGGGAGGATTGGTCCTTTCGCGAGATGACAGTTGTTATATAATAGAGGGTCATCTTGCCTCTTAAAAAAGCTCGCAAGATGTACCTTGTTTACGAAGGTGCTATATTTAGCCCGAATGGCAAGAGGTCTCAAGTCCTGGGTTTCCTTAGGGGGAGGAGGAGCCCAACGAGAGAGTTTAAACTGTACATCATTTGGTAAGGCAGTCTTGTAGACCCTCTGGCCTTGCTGGCCCTCTACCAGCAAGGGCCCAGCCCTCACATCCTCCACTCAGCATCGCCGAGTTACCTACGGGATCGGGGTGAGTGTCGGGTGAGTTGGCCGTCAATATCGGCCCGTTCGGTTCGCGATTGTACTTGCTTGCTTAGGTCCGAGGTCGTGTCACATCATGAAGTTTCGGGCAAACTTGTGCGAGTAGTATAGCTCCAAAAAACTCTTGGCAAATCGGTGCAGTGCCAACACCATCGATCAGGTGCCGATCACCCACTCTGTGTACAAGGCTGGGTCTGGCTCTCGCTGGTAAGGAAGGGCACAGGTCGCCCCGCCGCTTGAAGGTACCTGAATCAAATGGGAGTCCCTCATAGCACTATCAAAAGGAAGCCCGTCCTCGCCCCTACCAGGCAGGTAAGATGGGGCCCTCCTAGCCCCCTTCAACTGTGCAACAGCTTTCCCGTCTGGCTGGCCAGTGAAGCTGAATAGTAAGGGCACTATCGGGTTTGCCACCATCCCCCGCGTCACTAGCCTGAGAAATAGGAAACTGACCTACACACTGAGGTAGTGGGTGGGCAGAAGCAGGCTCTGCTCGCGTGGTGCAGGGTGGCCGCCAACAAGCCCAACCACTGATAGATGTTGGCCAGCGTCACAAGTGCTAACGCCAACCTCCGCCCCTCTACTAGTAGGCACGCGGGCCATAATAACTCAACTCTCAGTAAACTATCCTCCCCGTGTGAGACCACGAACGTCGCCAGCCAGTAAGCTAAGTACGCTACCAAGTCTGTCACGTCCGGCAACCCATGGGGGTTCCACCCCTCTTGTGGCACGTATATGTACCTGGAGTACGTCTGAAACCGCAACTCCACCTCTGTGTACTCCTCCCAAGGAGTTTGATCTCTCGCAAACTCCTAATAAAAGTAGAAGGGCCCATTGTAGAAGTGATGGACCCACACATTCAATGGCACCCTGGGAGTCTGTGCGGCTCGCTCTCTCCCAACCAAGGCCTTCTCCCTCCAGATCTTCAACAGATACCGATAGCTGTGGGAAACTCGGTATCATCCCTATCTATTGGTGTGGCTGCGATGGAGGTCATCCAGCACTACCTCCTCGTACCCTTCACCGCTGATCAACAAACTAGAAATCCGGAAGAGCGACCACAGGTCTAGTGAAGTCTCTCCCTCTATTGTCGCCACCGTGTTCCATCGATGATTGAAGCGCTCCACTAGTGTTTGTATCAACCCCATGTAGCAGGGGTACCCGTATAGTGTTGCAGTCACTACGTATCTGATCTCAGCTCGGTCCAGGAGCACCTTGTAGTGGTGCACGATCCCCATCAGCCACTTAGTCACTCATTGGTGGTACCTGTGCGAGGGGATCACTGCCCAATAGCCGTACCAGCCCATGACCATCTGTTGAACAATCCCATCCAAGAGGCTATGGTCGTCGTAGCCTTCTCCAGCATACTATAGCCCTGACAGCTCCAACACCAACCCCAGAGTCCCCTCTGTCTCCACCCGGTGGTGACTGTGCAAGTCCCAGGAAGCGGGACCCAGCGCTCCGACATGGACCCCGAACTAGTCCGCCCTACTGAAAAAGCCCAGGCACTCAACACTGGGAAACTGATGCTGTCTCCAGTAATCCATCAAAAAGCTTGGGAAGCCATAGAGGGCGAGCTCGTGCAGGCTTTCCCTGCCTACCAGAATGGCCCGCTCCAGTCGGCGGTGCTCTCTAGGAACACGAGAATCTCCTTCCTCCATGCCAGATAGGATGAAACTCTGGATGAACTAGAACAAGTGTCAATCCAGCGAAAACTCCACCGGGTAGCCTCTAGTACAATCATAGGTGTAAATCCTATCTATCTCTGAAATTGGGGATAGCTCTACGGTCCCGGCTCCACTCGCCCCCTCTCCAACGTGGCCCTTAGCTACCAGAGAGCGTCCCAAGTCGAGCTGGTCCACATTGGCCATAGTGACAATAAGCAAGCCCAGAGGAGGCGAGGGCTGCCCGTTCCACCTCACCCAGTGGTCCACCTCGCGGGCCACGTGCCTCGGAACCCGCTCATCCCTGTTGAATCATGCCATAGCTGCAAAACAAAGTGCACAAAAATGATAAGTGTACTGAAAATCAACATATACAAGACAACAAAAGAAATATACATGAAGTGTCAAAATACAACTACAACACCTAGAATGAGGAGCTCACGGGTCATACGCCCTTGTCTCCACCTCCGAGGCATGCCCTGTGGGGAGTATTTGTTGCACCCAGACAATTTCTTAGCAAAATATTAAGAAATAAGGGTTCAGAAATTTTCCCAAACACCTTTAAGGTATGGGCTACCCAGCCCCTCCTATGGCTCACCAGGCCCAATCAAGGGCCCCAACCAGTTAGCCGTAACCCACGGTGATGTCAGCAATTGATTGGGGTTATCCCCGGTCACTCAGTTTGTGGGTTTTCCCTCATTCTACACAACCACCTGGGACAACCCCGGGGCGCCCCGACGACGGGCCACGACACGTGGCACCCAGCAACGAGGCTGGGATTTACCTCCAAGATGCCTTCATCCAGCCTTCTAAGGTCAAAAGGAGACCTATCTTAGTCAACCACAGGCTTTAGAATCCCATAGCACCCGTATGTGGCCCATACACGCGCGTCTGGAATTTTCCCGAACACCTTTTGGGTGTGCATATCCCAGCCATTCTACAATAAGACGGGGGGCAACCCGCGGCTCCAACACTCTAGCCACGTCCTATGACGACCCTCCAGCATGTCGGGGCCACCCCCGACCCTCTGACATGCGTCTATGAGCCGCTTATTTTCAGTTCTCGGGCCGACCCAGGGTTGCTTGTCAACTCGCCATACTACGCGGCACACGCTATGACGGCCGGGCCCACACACCTGAAAGACTCTCTCTCAATTCCTATGAGCCCCTGTCCATAGCCCTAGGCCAAATCTAAGGCCCATCAGTCACTCACCTAAGCCGATCGACAACCCAAGGTGTGTCAGGAATTTTCCCGAACACCTTGCGAGCGGCAACGACAACACGACATCGACAAGCCCCCACGGGCCAATCCCAAAATTTCCAAGTGCCTCGTCCTTCAAAGGACATCCCCAGACGACGAAGGAAGACCCCCGGGGCCACCCCTAGGGGTCACGGCTCGCCCGGGGGAGAGTTCGCCCCGGGGCACACACACACGAGGACTAGTCCCACAAAGAAGGAACAAAGACAAAATAAGAAAAAGAACACATGCTCCAAGTGCAGCTTACACGGTGACAACTCCCCACACACAAGCTTGTTTTGTAGATGAAGAAAGACAAAAATGAAGGAAACATCAAACAAGAAGCAGGAAATAGGAGACAAGAAGAAGATGACTGGCTGTACTCTTTTCTCTTCTACCTCTCACTTCTTTTTCTGGAATCTCAGGATGGGCACTCTCTCTATTTCTCTTTTCTCTTTGGTTCCCACGTCTAAGGATCTTCCAGGCTCACAAGTAGCAATGGCAGTAGCAGCTCCATGCAAAGGAGGGGCGTCCAATTTATAGCCTTAAGCAATAGAAATTTTCCCTCCAAGTAAACTGCATGTGATTGGTTCCACATAAACTTTAATTTGATTTAAAAGAACTTTTATCCTGTCAGCCTCTGATTGACAGCTGTGCATGAGCAAGGAAATTCCTAGCATTTGAATTTCTTTGGTTGAGATAGAAATAATATTACTTTGGTACAGGAGCTCCCCAAAAGAAATCTGCAGCATCTTCTCTTCCATTGGCTAGAAGCACCAAGGACGTCCTTCTATCCTAGAGGATCTCTTGGACAACATTTCTAATTGGGTGAAAGTAAAAAGAAGGTTCCCTTGAAAGGTGACTTTTCCCAAATATGAAAATTGACAGAACCACTAACCATAAATGTTGTTTAGGTAACCCAATGATGACAAGGATAGTTGACTGTCCTAGGAACCTTTTTCGCACCTCAAAAATTGAGTTTTTGGAGGTTTACAGTTAGTATTTTTGGTTCCTGGATGGATTTCAAAAAGTAGTGATCTGATCGAGTACTTTGAACTTTCCTTGAGTGAGGTCGACGTGACTGTTGAGAGAGCACCTTTTAAATGGCTTTTGTGAAGGCACTTAAGGTTGACCTCCTAAAGACCTGAGGTTAGCGCATCTAGCATTGTCTGCCTGTCAAATTGCAGCAAGAGCTTGATGAGGTCGACACGTCTCATGACGGTTCGCCGTCCTTGTCACTGATCAGTTTCCAGGGTGTGTAGCCGGGAAGTTGTGCTAGCTTGGCGCAGGCCTTCTCGCAACCCTTCTGCGTTAAGTCACCATCACTGGCGTAGAGCGTGACGATCTGATCACGGACATTGAGGATGCCGGCGAAGTCGTCAGCGTCAGCTGGAAGGTGTGAACCGTCTTGGGCGAGCTTGATGAAGCGGACGGGTTCGGCTTGTTGGGCGAGCTGTGCAGACATGGGTTTCTCCATAGATTGGTGAAAGGTGCATGAAGCATGTCGACGGAAGCCGTCATGCCGTATCTCTCAAGGCTGTCTGGGTGCGGAAACATCCCTCAGCGTGCATGAGTCGTAGCTGTTCGTGCGTATACATGTTGGTTTTGAGGCGACCATCAACAGCGTCATGGCAAGCACTGCAGGCCCATGCTGCCTGAAGGTCATGTGGTTTCATGCCTGCGCCGGAGTTAAGCCTGTAATGAGCCAGCACCGTGGTTTCTGGATTGCCATTGCATATGCCTGGGATACGAACCATGCATGGTTTACCGCGTGCTGCGTTTCTGAGTTTCATGTGACGTCACCCGTGAATTCAAGCGCGACGCCGCGATCGGCGTAATGTTGCTGCATGGCCTCCAGGTATTGGCTGAGCTGCCGTGTCGTCATCGTCGATGTCACAGGCAAGTGATCCATCGCCTCCAACTTCTCCTCATAGCTCAAGTGAGGTTTGATGGTGCGATCGTAGAAGTGACGGAACGATTCATCCTCGGCGCGCAGAATCGGAACACCGAAGTGAAGCTTGCAATAGCGCTTCACGCCGAGCTCGGTGTCTTCCTTGAGTTCGCGTGATACTTGTCCGTACCAGACATGGCTGATGGCGTTTTGATCAAGGCTGCGGTCTTTGCCCGTCTTAATGCTGAGACGGAGAAACTTCGCGTCGTGCCACATCAGGCGGAGATCATCAATCGCCTTACGCAGCGTTGGCTCGGAATTGATGACGAGAAGGCTCACGCCACCACCTCAATACGCACCCTCACTCCATAGACTTTGATGCATTTGATGTCCATTTCTAGAGCTAATTGGAGCCCGACAATTAATGCTTCATATTCTGCTTCATTGTTTGTTAGGGGCTTCATAAGCGCGCAGGAATTGCGTAAGATTCCTCCTTGAGGGATCATAAAGACAATACTCGTCCCTGATGTGAGGCTTGTAGTGCCGTCAGGCTTCTTGACTGTTCGGGAAGCGCAATCAAAGTAGAGCTCTCAACATGGCATGTCAATTGTGAGGGCATATTCTTCTTTTCGTGGTAGGGCTTCCTAAAATTGATCTTCTACTGCTAATTGAGACAGGAGAGTTTCATCATCGCGAAGCCCAATGTTGAGTGGAAAGTCTGCGAGGACTGGGTGTGTCGACAAAAACTCTACCATTCTTTGTCCTTTGATTGCTTTTTGTGGGACAAATGTTATGTCAAACTCCATGAGGAGTAATGCCCATTTTCCCAGTTTCCTTAACAGTACGGGTTGTTTAAGGAGGAACTTGAGTGGGTCCTACTTTGAGATTAGCTCCACCAAGTGAGATAGGAGATAATGCCTTAACTTCTTGGCACGAACACCAGCGCCAGACATACTTTCTCCATTGAGGCATAGTATTGTTCATGGCCAATCAGCTTCCTACTGAGGTAGTATAGCTGCTGCTCCTCGTCCTCTTCATTCATTTGTGCAAGTAGGGCTCCCAATAAAGCATCCATGGCAGTAATATAGAGTATCATGGGTTTTCCTTTGATCAGTGCTCCCAACACTAGGGGAGTGAGAAGATACCTTTTAATTTCTTCAAATGCATTCTGACACTCCTGGGCGAGAGAGCATGCGGCAAATGAATATATCAAAAAAATCAAATGCTGACAGTAAATAAACCTAAGCATTCATCTAATCGCGGTAAAGAGGATATAATCAATCACACACAAGATAGATCAATTTTTAGGTGGTTCGATCTTGAGCTTGAGATCTACGTCCACCCCTTACTCAACTGAGTAAGGCTTCCACTGCCAAACAGCTTGAATCTGCTGATCCAACTGTGAAGACTGTGTGAAACAAGGTGCAAAGAATGACAGAAATAGCAACGAAGACAACGCCCTAATAGGGAGAAAATGATGATAACAGAAGACATGAGTGTTGTGAACAATTAGGAGCAAAGAACACAGCCAAAGGATGGCTGGACATCATATATGAACGCTAGAGATTTGGTGAAAAGTGTAGTCTATGCAGGAACTATAGAACAGTGAGAAATTGGACTCAAAGAATAAAAGAAATCTTGCCAAAGAAGTAGCCTTAAAGAGAGGCAGATGGACCTAATGAAAGGTAGGAATATTGTGACGAGATGAGGGTGAAAAGAGGGCTTAAAACAAAGAAAGCAATAGGGAAAAATGAGGTGCAAGATGCATGAAAACGTAGTGTGCAAAAAAACTAGTGCAAAAATCTGTGCTGAAAGTGCGAAAGTTGAGGGAGAAATAACTATTAAAGAGATGAAGGATGGAGCCCAGAAGGATGGAGAATAAAGTTAAAACTTCCCTGAAGAGCCTAGAGTCGAAGAGAACGACTGACGACGCAGCACGGCTTCGCCCCGATCCAAAGAACATTCCCATCCGTGCACAGGAAATTGGAGGGTAGAAATTGCAGAACGGAGTGATGAAATAAAAAAAGTAGGGGCGTAGGAAATAGGGAAAACGATGAGGAAATGAAGTCCAAATATGATGAAAACATAGCTTATACTCCTCTGGAGAGGTTGTGGTCGAAGAAACGTGATGGCGGTGCAGCATGGCCTCGCCTCGAACCGAAGAATGCCCCTCCGTTGCGCAGGCGCAGAAGTGCAGAAAACCCAGAAATCTGTGACGATTTTGGAAAAGTGGAGGGTAATAACTAAGAAAAGAAAGAGAGATAGAATCCCCTAAACGTTGTAAAATGAAGCCTTTACTACCCTCTTCCAGTTGAGGTCGAAGAGAAGACTTGGCGACGTGGCATGCCTTCGCCCAGAACCGAAGAAGAGCCCCCCTTCTCATAGGCGAAACAATGCAGTTTATATAGTGTTGCAAGAAACCCAGAAAGTTCGGTGCATTTTTTTATTATTTTTATTATAGGGATCTTCTGGAGAGCTGAGAGCTTGCACATGTACATCCCTTTCTTCTTTCAATATAACAGTGGATTATGTTCCCTTTTTGGCATTTATGTTTATCTCCTTGGAAGCGATCTAAGATGTTTCATCCACTTCATTTGCAAACAGACATACAACAAATAACTCCTTGAAATAAGACTGGTCGGAGTTTACTCAATTGTTTAATGTACAGATGCTAATTAGCCAAGCTTGTCTAGATATGCCAAAGACAAGTACAGTAATACCTGCATTTGTAGCCCTGTGTTAGCTTCCTCCAGTCTAGCAACCATTTCAGTAATCAAATTCTGCAAAAGACAAAGCCAGGTGCTGATTGAACAGCCAAACAAATAATGGTATTCTAATTTCTAAAAGACTGATGGTGAAGGGGAAGAATTCTTTAGAAGCTCATTGATACACAAGTCTGCTTCCCAGAGAATACAGATGAACAGAAAAGACGAAAATACAAAACAATTGAGAGACACATGCTTGGTATTTTTAGAAACAATCAAATGATTAACACAATCAGACAATGAACTCCACGTAATGCCCCTAAAGCTCAAGACAATTTGGCAATTCTTTTAGTTAATGAGTCTTCTTGCAACAAAAGCATTGAGATTGGGCAGAGAAAAAAAATATTATTTTTAGAACTTGATTGTGTATGTTTGAAAGTGTAGACAAGAGGAAGGGTAGGCATGTTGACAATACTGAGATTGTTGGAAATGCCTTAACAATAAAGACCTAGATCATATGTTCTGGTATCAATGTGGGCATGCAATATCTACTTTCTTCTACATATTGTTTCCTAAGAAATGGAAAGAAAACACATAAAATGCATCATACAGAAAGAAAGTTTTACCACTTTAGAAATCCTAGAATCATTCTCACTCTCCATGCTACTAAGTTTGTTCTCCAAGCTGGCCTGCATATGAATTGAATTAGCCCAATTCTACTGCATGTTTACATTCTTAAGTCCTTAAATAGAAGACTAAGCGATTCCTAAACATCACCCATGTACATCATGAATAGAAGCAACTTGACCCATAATCCGATGTTTCAGATCTCGGACCACGCCAACCTCCATTGGTTCAAAAGACTCATCCTCGGGTTTTGAAGTGTTTGAGGATGAGGAGGTGGGTCATGGGAAAGTCATCCGAACGCCTAACATGGTTCATGAGAATGATGGGGTCTGGATGCTGCATCTCAAATGTGTAGTAGAAATCAGACCATACGGCGTCAATGTACGACGTCGACAGTGGTACGACAGTGATAAGTGACTGTTCTAACACAGGGACAGTTGATTGCTGCTCCAGAGTGACCAGCATGATAGAGGTGGCAGGCTGGTCAGATCCATCAAGGAAAGCTGGGATGGGCAGAAGCTCGGGGTCATCTACGGGCTCCTGAATGATGGGCATAGTCGGGGCAACTAGAGGAATTGGGACGATGGGTGTGACCGGGATGACCGGTTGCTTGGTCAAGAGGGGACTGGCTGACTGTGTAGGGTCGGCGAATAGGTGTGCCATGGTATTGCTCTCTAACCCCTCAATCTCAGCTAGGTACTCCTCGACCAACTCTTGGTCAGCCTCATAACTCACTAGAATAAGCCCGGGTGGGGCTTCCTCTGAATGTGTGTTCTCTAAGATAGGGGAGTGTGAAGGACACTGGTCGGGGAAATGGCTACTCCCACTACAGGGGGCCACATGGGCAGTCTCTGGGAGTGGTGGCGGGCGTGAGTCCAGAGGCAGAGCGGGCTGCTGGGGGTGGGTGGCTGGCGACACAGAGGTGGTCGACTGAATGCTATCGTGGAAGGTGAACTCGTCGGGTAGGTGAGGTGGGTGTAAGGTGCGGGTCCTCCTATCCCGATCAAATATCGCTCTCCTCTCTTCCAACCAAGTTTGTCCTAAAATGATACAGGGACTAGCAAGTGTGTCGACCTTGCACCATGCTCCG
Source organism: Amorphophallus titanum (assembly GCA_024336825.1). Lineage (NCBI taxonomy): Eukaryota > Viridiplantae > Streptophyta > Magnoliopsida > Alismatales > Araceae > Amorphophallus > Amorphophallus titanum. The sequence continues at coordinate 5,445,570 of JANBPO010008574.1, forward strand.
TCGTCATACAGGACGGGGTTGAACCTCCATTGGAACTCTACGAACACTAAGCCACCATTGAGAACAATCTCCCCAGTCTGATTTTATACGTGGATGACATATTGCTTGCTAGTAGTGATTTAAGTCTCTTGTATGAAATGAAAGAATTTCTCCCCGATCAATTTGACATGAAAGATATGGGTAATGCGTCATGTGCAATAGAAATTGAGATTCATCGTGATAGATCTACAAGGATGGCTATGTCATCTCAAAAGCTTACGTTTCTAAGGTCTTAGAAAGATTTAAAATGTCTAGCTGCTCATCTTGTGATGTACCAATCTTTAAAGGTCATAGATTCAGTTTGCATCAGTGTCCTAGGAATGAAATTGAGAAGAATGAAATAATGTCTATTCCATATGATGCTACTGTTGGAAGCATGATGTATGCTCAAGTTTGTACTCGTCTTGACATTAGCTATGTTATGGGAATGCTAGGGAGATATCAAACCAATCCGAGTATGGAGCAATGGAAAGCAGTAAAGAAAGTCATACGGTATCTTCAAAGTACTAAGAATTACAAGCTTACGTATAGGATGACTGGTCATTTGGAAGTGATTGGTTATATAGATGTAGATTTTGCTAGTTGTTTGAACAGTAGAAAATCCACATTAGGCTTTATATTCTTATTGACTGATGGAGCAATTTCATGGAAGAGTACCAAACAACATATTGTGATTACTTCAACTATGGAAGCTAAATTTATTGACTGTCATGAAGCTTCTTCACATGTTTTGTGGTTAAAGAAGTTTATCTCAGGGTTTAAAGTAGTGGACTTAATTTCTAGACCCTTGAGACTATGTTGTGACAATTCTGCTGCCGTTTCTTTCTCCAATTATAATAAGTCTACTTGTGCAAATAAGTACATTGATATTAAGTACCTTTGCGTACAAGAAAGGATCCACAATCACCGGGTGTCTATTAATTTTATTGGTAGTGCCGACATGTTAGCTAATCTCATGACTAAGGCTCTAGCACCCAAAGTTTTTGCAGGACACGTAAAGAAAATGGGACTTATTTCATGGGATAATTAATGATGTAATTAGACATTTTGAGATCTCTTAATGGTTAGATGATATTTTTCCTCTTCTTCTTCTTCTTCTTCTTCTTCCTCCTTCGTTCTTTAATTTTCTTTTCTTTTTTTTTTGGATGGGATCAATCGTGATTGGTTGATCCTGCATGGGGATCAGCCGATCCAGGCCGATCTCTGCCCAATTCCTCTGCTCTCGCCAACTCCCAAGGAAGAATAGGAATTAGAGGGCTCGAGATCGGATCGGTTGGGCCTAAAATCGATCGGATCGGCTGATCCCGACCGATCCGAACCGATCCAATTCTTCCTTCCTTGCTACAACTCTGACCACCCAACCAAACCGCTCCCAAACAATAGAGAAGTGGAAGTGGAAGTGCCCTAAAATGAAACAAAACACCCTCCTTGACCCTTCACCTACTCAGCCTGCTCCGTCCCTCCTTTCCTAGCAGTAGCTTCAGCCTTTACCTTCCTAGGTATATCCACTAGCCATCTTCGTTTGATCATAGCATAAAGTGGCCCCCAAGCCTTTATCCATGCTCACATCAGATACACCAATCAACCTAGCAGTCTCACTCGCCCGAGTTTCCATATAGTTCTCCACCTTCGCTAAACTATCTTTGACTTCCTCCTTGTTGAGACTCCCGTTCTCCACCTTTGCTGACCCCTCCCTTTGATAGGCTTCCTCGACTAGCTCCAACGCCGCACGCAAATCTGCTGACTCCCTGTGTGGGGGAGGCAAGGCTAAGACCTCCTATTGGCCAGATCCTTCTAGAAGTGTGACGTCCGTCTTCACCTCCACTACGAGATCCCCATCCGCAAGACTACCGGCTTGGGGGTTAGGCGCTGAAAGACAAAGCAAAGGTGCATGTCGGAACTGCTCTTCGATCAAGAAGGAGAGGAAAGGTACGCAGTACTTCCTCCCCCTCCTCATTGCTATTGTCTCTCTTTCCACATCCATCCCCCTCACATCCACCGTTGTTGCATCTCCGCCAGACCGTTATGTTTCCAACCTCTGCGGCTCACTGGCAAAGTTGAAAAGGCTGCTCGGCTGCTTTGTGGGATTTGCTAGATTTCCGGGGAAAGGAGCCGCTGACGACGCCGGATTGCGTCGCTTTAGCCTCTTCCTCGAACGAGCCTTCCGCTGGCGCGCTAGACAACGGCCGCGACTATGCTTGACAGGCCTACGAAGTAGGGCCCACTGACGAGGTTGGGAGAGGGGGACCATGGCTCCGGGTAGCACTAGCGTAGTCAGGCCCTCCTGTCCCTGCCTGATCGCGACCAACACTTCGCTAGGTAGGTTTAGGGCCGGCGACAGAGAGAAGGGAGGCATTCCCTCCCCGAGGCCAACACCGTTCGCACACTCCAACACAGTCGATTTGCTCCCGACGGCCGCCTGTAGGAAACTCAGAGCCGAGGATGACGATGAAGCTCCCATATGCCTAGAACCTGGACCCTTCCCGACTCCAAGTCCGAGGCTATCGCCACCAAGGGTGCTGAAGGCGGAGGCCCTGAATCCCTAAGGGAGTCAGCGGAGCATCTGCTACTGCCACTGCGGGGTTTGTCGCCGCACTCTACTGGTGCTGAGAATGCCATTGCACTAGGGGGGAAGCGGGCGGGGAAGAAGGGTTGTATTGGGTCCCGATGACTTGATAAGCCCCGCCATTCTGGACTCGGGTAAGTCTCGAGCTGCACAAGCTGACTCGGGTCTCAGATTCGACTTATGATGGGCCACCCCCCATCCCACCCACTTGGTCGATCCAACAACCTGAGTCGGGCAGTTCTGCAGTAAGGGCTCGGTGTGAATGGAATTCGAAACGCTTGCCCCAACTCTGTCTCTTACCTTTGGCTGGAGGGAGGGTTGCCCTAGCTGCCCTCCACAGTGCCTACTGCCCTGGTCAGTTGTCAGTTGCCGCCTCTGAAATGCCGGCTAAGATGATGCCTCTAGACTGTAGTGTACGCAAATCAGGAACCTATTGACGCCGACCTTTACCTCGACCACTGTCGGGATGGCCTCCGCCCCACAGGCCCAGATAACCACCTCGACCACTAACATTTTCCCCTCCGGCCACACCTTGACCGAGCTCGGCTCCACCGCACCGAACTTATGGTAGATGAGAGAGACGTCTACTTTGTCACAGAGCACCAAAGGGAGGCCGACCAGATGAATGCAACACCGGCACCCATGGGGTCAGGATATATGCATTTCCTAGCAGACCACTTAGCCACCTGGAGGAAAGCTCCATCTGTGACAAGGAAGCTCGCAGTCACAACAACTTCCGTGGCCTCCATCGATGGACCGACGGCCAGGAATCACCCCCGAAGCATTGAAGTGACCGCCCACCCTACCTCCCTTGCACCCCTTGCCTCCAACAACTGCCTCACCCCTTCCTTCGTCACCCTCCCCTCCACGAGAGCCACCCACATACATCGCTCCAACTAAAGGAGCCTCTCCTTCACAAAACATGCCAGAAGAGGGTCCGCCTCGACACATCGTACTGGAGAGCTATACTCTGCACACCCTACTGGAGAGCCACGATGGGCCTTTGTGATGAATTGCCAGTGACCAACCCTCATCTCCTGCCACATCAACCTCCTCCCCACAAGTGGGAAAGGATAGAGCCTACAAACATGGCCCGCTCTCGCACACCGGAAATAGAGAGGATGGGCCTGTTGCTGGCTGTCGGGTACCCAGAGGTGACTGGTACACACCGACGACCACCTGGGGGGGTGCCCCGGGCGCATCACCCCTCTCCATGCCGCAAACACCGTCGGAGCCTCTTTCTCTGTAGAAAATTGTAGAGAGAGAAGGTCCACCTTCGAAATCTCTGATGTTGATGATGCCCACTCCTCCAACTCCTTGCTTGTGGCGACTCTCCCCTAAACTATGTCATGTCAACTCCTACACCTCTGCCCACTGTCGTGCCAGAAAAACCTCACCTGGTTAGATTCAATCTTCTTAGCCACTGTCTTGGGAATCCGAAAGATGGAGAGGAAGTAGATGGGTAGACTATCCAGTACTAACTTGCAAAGAACCAGTCTCCCTCCGTAGGAGAGCAACTTAGTCTTCCAAGTTGCTAATCTAGACTCATATCTCTGCACCATAGATTGCCACTCACGATTGAGAAGGGTCCCTCACTATAGAGAAGGGTCCCTGGGATTGGTGGGAGACCCAAGTAGGACAGAGGAAAACCCCCTATACTGCAGCCAAGAATGCACGATTTGCTTGGCTGCGGCACGTATTCTCCGGGCATAGAATAACGGAATCCGTTTCCGATTACGTTACTTCCGTTACCACGAATAACACTGTCGTGAGCCATAGCATGAATTGTACGAATCTCTCTGTCAGAAAACTCTACGTTCTTCAGCCCCATACGACGGCCAAGTTGTTTAACAAAGTTCTTAATCTTATCTACTACAGACGCGCGTAAAGGTCCCTGTTCCGACATCTCGGCAAGGACCTCATCCGCAGCTCGGGCAATTCTGTTTTTATTTCCTAAATATCCTTCAGGGTTATCAGAGAGCCACTGATCGACACTCTCACGGAAGTCTGGAGAGTTGTCGTAGATATTTGTAAGAACACTGTCCAATCTCTCACGAAAGATATTGCTCATTCCGTTGTGGCCTAAAGCCTCGTGGAAGAGTACAGCAGATACGTCAGATGGATCAGTAAGGTTCTTAGCGATCAAGTAAACCTTACCGTCTTCTCCTGTAATCCCCCTTGCTCCTTCAGCCCCCTCGTTTATAACTTGAGTTCGGAGAGCCTCATCTGGGATATCATCAACAGAGTAGGCAACTTCGATAGAAGGAGCATTCTTCCAATCACTTGTAAGATCATTAATCTGGTCAACAACGTTGTTAACTCTTTCAGCAGATAACGAAGGATCAGGATTAGGAAGAGGAACGTTTTTGTTTTTCCAAGCTTCTGTTTCTTGTGCTAACGACCTCTCTAGCTCTTGTTCGCGGGCACGCAAAGACTCCTCAGAAGGAAACACCTCCTCAGGAGCAGGCTCACGAGAGCCTTGGAACTGTTGGGCTTCCTGTTGAAGTCTCCCTTCTACAGAACTAGGATCAAGATCAGTACGCTCAGCAGCAAAGGAGACAGGTTCGGTGCCGCCCCTTTGCTTGTAATCAATCCACTGTTGGATACCTACAGGGTCGGTTTCAGCCCACATAGGTTGGGCCGCTTGAATTTGCTCTAAAGTTTGTCCTGCCTCAATACGACTGGCAATATCTGCCTTCACGTTATCAGGCATCGCCGTAACACTAATGAAAGATGAAAATAAAATAAATTATGAATATTTTTCCTTTACATCTATAAAGTATAGAATACATAAACACGAACTCTATCCCATGTGTTTACACGAACGACGAGATTCACGACATGATTTTAAGAAGATAAACACGTCGTACTGTAGCAGCACTATAGCATCCGATTTAAGAGAGAATTATTAGCCCCGCCTGCTTCAATATCTCGAAATCCAAGCTCTACCGGCTATTCGAGAACGAGGGCGGCATTGCCTCTCTCATCATGGCGCGCCGGCTCGACGCCTGCTGGCGGAAGCTGAGAACGGATGGGCGGGAGGCGGGCCCCATCCATGGCCTTGCCTATGCCCACGGATTCCAGAGCGACGCCAGCTTCAGCCGCGCCTTTCGCCGCAGGTTCGGAGCCAGCCCAAGCGAGGTGCGCAGCGTATCGCCGCTTTCGGCAACCCACGTAGAGCCGTTCCCGACGATGACGTTGCCGTCCGTCTTCGCCAGCCCAGCCAGCGCCGACAGGTCGGCGTCATAGGCCTGAACATCGGCCCCGATGGCAAGCCCGACAGATGTTCTGAACGTGGAACCGGATTCCACGGTCCATGCCGAACCGTTGCCGATCACCACGTTGCCGTCGCTCTTGTCGAGCCCGGCTATCGTGGTCAGGTCGGCATCGAGCGGCTGCGCGTCCGTGATGCCGTAGCCCGAAAGCGTCGTCGGCGTGCTGGTGAGCGTCGACCATGCCTGCGTATGCGCCACGCCGGCAATGTCGGCGGTCGTCGTCTTGCGCGAATTGCTGCTCTGGACGATATGCAGCGTTTCCGTGCCGTCGAGCGTCGCGGCAGCCGTGAGGCTGCCGACTTCCTTGTCCGCCATGGCGCTGTCCTAGATTGTCGAGGGGGTGAGAAGCAGGACGCCCGGAGCGGCGTCGCCGGAGAGCGCGATCTTGTCGAGACGCGATTGTTCGTCGCCGGACAGGCTTTCGAAATTGTAGAGACGCCCGAATATCTGGACGCATATCGTGTCCACGTCGGTCAGGTCGCCGACGGACTTAAGAAATGTAAGCCTATAGAATGTGCATGGACTTTATGATAGTGTGCACGGACCATGCACGGACTTCTGAAGTGTAGCTCAGACTCTACACAGCCAAGGTAGATGTGCTCTGAACAAGAGATGTGTTGGCCATCATCAAAACAAGGCTATTGCCCATCATCAAAACAAGGTTTACAACAGTCGGTACGGGGCTCTCCCAACCGAACAAGATGAGCTGGCCAGGCTTGCTGAACGGCCTGGGCTGGTAACTAGAACAAGCAAAGCTTCAAGTGAGAGCCTACGGGCTAAAGGAAAATAAGTTGTTGACTTTACCATCACAGCAAATGTGGTGATGACGAAAGCGGTTGAAGCCCCACCAGCCATCCCAATAGAAACAGTCTCAGGAGAGACTTTAGAAGTTGTTACCAGCGGGTCTAGTTTAGATCCATCTATATAAATGTTGTCACAAAAATATCAGCAAGAGATAGAGCTCATGAAGAAATAGTTAAGCGAGAGAACAGAGCAGCCGTCGCCATTTAGACAGCCATAAATGCAGGCAGAGTTGTCACGGTCAAGATTTTGATTCGTGATATGGAACCAAGACTCGCCCTTCCGGTGAACACTGACACATCCCAAATAAAAGGCACATTTCAAGCAATATATGGAATTAAAATAGGGTAAAATAGTATCAATAAAAAGGGCACTTAAAGACACACATGATGGCAAAGATTAATTAAGATTTGGCATGAGAGAAACCTACCTTTAATGGAGTTTAAGAAGATGGTGACAGTGACACTGGAACCCTAACTCGTCCACACCTTGCTCGATGAACTCGCTCTTGATCTCGCACGCCATCGGCTACCCAAGCAAAATGGAGTTTTCTGAGGGTGTGGCCTTCGATTTATAGTGGTAAAGGGGCTCCTAGGGTCGCGATGTCGATCGGGAAGGGTCGTGGAGAGAAACCTACGAGAGATTCGCGGTTGTCCAATTCAAGCACCTCCTAACCAAAATTCGAACTCTAAGGTTAGGGTTTTTGAGGGAAAAGTGTCTCTCTCTCTCTCTCTCTCTCTCTCTCTCTCTCTCTCTCTCTCTCTCTCTCTCTCTCTCTCTCTCTCTCTCTCTGAATAGAGTGAGAAGGATAACACCCAAAAGAGGATATCACACTCAATGTGGTGGTCGAGGAATAATTTTATTCTTACATCCGTCTTGGCTCTTTCACATCATAATTTTTAAGATAGAAGTAGTTTAAAAAAGAAATGTTCTCAAACACCCTATAACACTCAAAAGAGGAGATCACATGCATTCTATGTGGTGGTCGAGGAATAATTGTATTCCCCCGTCAGTCTCGACTATTTCTTCGTAGAGTCATCACCACCGTTCCTAGGTCTTGGTACATGGAGAGTATTGGAGTGACTCTGGTAGCCGATCCCATCACCTCCACGATAGCACACGAGTCCCCTGCTTCCACTGATAAGATATGCCTCGCATGCACTCCGATTAAATTTACACTCAGAAGTTATCAACAATTAGGAATATAAATCCTAAGATATCAGAAATAAAAGTATTTTGGTCAAAGTATTTTGAGAAGTACTTTTAATTTTAGCATCTACTTTATGTTCATTAACGGTTTTATGTATAAAACCAAGGACTAATTAAGCAATATCAACATCTCCCTCCCATGGAGATATCATAGATACGAGTTTATTTGTGAGGGACTATGTTTAATTGCTCCCTGCAAGTGTGGAGGGGGGGAGGCCTTGGAGAATTTATTCCCATGATGGAACCTCTTACTACTGATAGTTGCATGTAGATGTGAAATTATAAAGAGATCATGCAAGAAAGTCACCTACTTAAGGGGAATGCTTGAAAGTTGAGGGATATATCAGAATGTTCACAAAAAAGGAATATTTATATTGTTATCACCCATTGGCAATATTACTCAAGTAAAATCATCGTGAAATTGTGGCTACCTCCTCCCTCTCCCCTCCTAAGGTTTTATACCCTCTCTCTCTCTCCTCTCTCCTCTCCTCTCCACCCTCTCACGAGTTGAGACATTGAAGGAAGAAAGCTTAGGAGATTGTCCTGGACTCTTCCACTACAGTGGCCTTCGTATGCCTGATCATTGTCAGGGACCGAAGGATCTTCCTGACTAGCTCATACTCGATATAGGTCTTGCTTAAGCTTCTCAAACTGTTAGAGAGCACCATTAATCTAGCATACATATCGGAAATGATTTCATCAGATTTCATTTTAAAAACTTCATACTCAGATACTAACATGTTAGCTTTTTTTTCTCATACCTGAGATGTTCCCTCATATATTACCTCCAATTTATCCCACATTTCCTTCGTTGTGGAATAGGAGGATACTCTGAAAAACTCAGCAGGATGTAAAGCGCATTGCATAGCGTTGATTGCACTCCAATTTAGAGTGACCTTCGAATTTACTCCCAAGTCCATACATCATCATCTTTAGGGAGCTCGAATGGGCCTCGACTGACTAACTTCCAGATCTCATAGTCTTTAGCTCATAAGAAGACCTGCATTCGATTCCTCTAGTATGTATAGTTAGTTTCATCAAAGAATGGAGGCTTACTTACGGAATGACTCTCGACTGTAAGTCCTCTAGCATCCATTTCACCTGATCTCTATGGGATGTTAAGCCCTTAGGGAGAGTTAGGCTCTGATACCACGTGATAAGTAATGGATGAACTACAGAACTAGAGGGGGGGTGAATAGATCAGCCCCAAATTCTCACACACACAGTAATAATTAAAATATGGAATAAAAAGAATCTACTGTGAACTAATCTTGCAATTCAATCTGAATTAACAACTAGAATATCTAATAAAGAATAACTGTCATCCACATCGAACTTCAATAGATGTGATCAACCAACGTAGTATGGTACTACGCGGAGGTTCAATTCAAGAATCTCCTCATGCAAGGGTTAGTTTTCCAGATAGGCGTAACCACTATGTTATCGATCAATAGGTAGATATAAGATGAAGAAACTATAGAATAGATCAAGACAAGGTAGACTTACATCAATTTCAGATGAATTAGCACACACAGTTTTAGGAATCAATCAACAACCAAGTTCAATTGGTGGGGACAATTTTTTTGAGATATGTAGAGTGAGAAAATAGTCTCCTAGATCTCGTACCACACTTTTAAAATTTATTTAGTTTGGAAACTACGTCCAGTCACCCGTGAAAACATGCACACACTAGAAAGATGGCGTCAGAAAGAGTCCTGGGTGTTATCTCAGGGGACAACCCTTCGATACTTAAGTCATGATCACAACAAGGTGAAGATAATCAGGAGATAGAGATACAGAGATAGCGTGAGAGTAGAGCAAATAAGCCTAGGGGACGGAGTCGGATTCCTAGAGGTGTTTTCTGCGTACGGCAAGTGCTCGGAGAGTGCTCGCTGGGCGCAGGACGTTCTCGAAGGCTTGCTTCTTCTTATATCTCTCATTTTCCCCTATGTGTGTCTGGTTATATCCTTATGTTTGGGCGTCTCTGTCTGTCTCTATATGTGTCTGGTTTTATCACTGTGTCTGGGTGTCTCTGTCTGTCTCTGTGTGTGTCTAGTTATATCCCTGTGTCTGAGTGTCTCTATCTGTCTCTATGTGTGTCCTTCGACGTGTGTCCGGAGGCCTATTTATATGTCGCCCTGGCGATGGAGATCCGTTTCCTAACGGGAAAAGGCGTAAGTCATGAGGTCACTCCTCCTTGATCGTGGATGGAGTTTTCCATTGTGCTCCTCTTTAATCGAGAAGTGTAGCCTCGAGGCGAGGATCATGGCGCAATGTGTATGACCTCATACCTGCCGGAGAAGAGGCCTATAACGGTGGGATCAATGTTCGATTGCTGGAGAGTCATCCAGCGCTCGTGATCTCCTGTGTGCTAGCGAAACCACGATAGGCCCTTATTGGGCCGTCAGATTTTGGGCTGTCAATCAGCCTGCTTCGGTCCCAATCGAACCAGGCTAAAGCAGGCTAATACTGGTGAGCCACAATGGGCTTGGCGGGTTTTACCCTCCTCATAGTCGTTGGATGAAAGTGTGTCTTGTACAACAAGTTAGGGAGACATGAGCCTCACATCATAAAAATATAAAAAAATAGTTTACTTGGTACACAACCTGGCCTCACGTCCCCTCCTACCATCCACAATTTTTTCAGTCCCTAGAAAAATCATGTTCACCTCGGTCAAAGGTCATCTTCAAGCAGATCCCTTTCTATCATGAGAGCCTGTAACCAGATCCACAGAAAAATCTGTTGTTTACAGAGCCTCCCATTTCTCATCCCTTCTTTTTATAGACCTGAAAAAAATATATGTTGTATATCTGTGAGTCCTCTTTCCAGCGGCACCAACCACGCCTCAATCCGCCTCTAGATCTGAGCACAATAATTCTTGCCGTTGAGGCACGCAATTTTGTTCCCTGTGTAGTCTAGAAAGAGTAGTCCGTGGAAAATTCGTGCAAAAATACCAAAAGTCAATATCTAGGACTGCCACTTCAGGGAGTCGTTCAGAGACATCCTGCCATCATCCCTGCCAAGCGGTGCCTTCAGAAGATCTCAGGAGGGAGACGTTCCTTTGGAGGCCACGGCTTGCTGTCCAGCGAGTCAAACTGAGTTGAACCGAGTCAAAATAGTGCCGAGTCGGACCAGCAACCCCTCTTCTGTCCGAACGCCCCTCCGGCTTACTGCCCGTCAACCCAAGATCGGTCCTCCTAGGTCCACTTGTATCCCTTTACCTCCCTGCATGGAGTGGGCAATATAATTCAGTATTGTAATTAAATTTTTACCATTGAACCGGGAGTTACCGTGATTGGCCGGGGTCGTCTCCCCCACGCCCTGAGCGTGGAGGTATCGTGTCCGCTCCCCTCTCAGCACTTTGCTTTACTCATATGCATTTCTTTATGCCGCTACTAGAGAGCATGATAGGATAATTTAGCTTGCTTTACTTTCATCACCGTTGTGAGAGAGAGCGAGACCCGTCCCGTGACCCGATCCGGGCATGAGAGAGAGTTTGACCACCCTAGCTCTTGATGGTTCCTCAACCGCGCACGGTCATACGCTTCCCTCGTTAGGGACGAACAGTGAGCTTGTCTAGAGTCCAAGGTTGGTATCCAACTTGGAGTCGAGTCCGCGAGTCCGTCCTGCATCAATGTTCCTATTGCATTTTTTAAGGAGGAGTGGGCTGAAAAGGGGCTAAAAGGGTGTACCGGGTGAGCTGGGGCTAGTGTGCCGGCGAAAGCTATTGGGAGTGTGTCGGAGAGGGCTGGGGCAAAGTGTGCCGGTGAAGGTTGGAGAGCAGGGTGTACCGGGGAAGAATTGGGTGATGGGCGTACCGGGAAGCCTGGCTGGCGAGCGTGCCGGGGAAGGACCGAGCGAAGTGTGCCATTCAAGGCGTAATTGGGGTGTGCCAGGCAAAGGTGAGGTCTGTGCAGGGTAGGAGGTCCATGCAAGGTCTGTGCAAATGGGATAGGGTCCATGCAAGCTGGGAACAAAGTCCGTGCAAAGGATGAAGTCCATGCAAGTTGGAGGCGAAGTCCGTGTAGACTTGGATGAGGTCCATGCAGGGAGAAGTCCATGCAAGTTGGAGGCGAAGTCCGTGCAAGTTTCGACGAAGTCCGTGCATGTTTGGGCAAGGTCCGTGCGTATTCGGACGAAGTCTGTGCGGGTTTTGTGGTTAAAGTCCATGCAAGTGGGGGTAGAGTCCATGCGTGTTTGGACAAAGTCCATGCAGGTTTCGGGGTTGAAGTCCATGCAAGTGGGTGTAAAGTCCACACATGTTCGGACGAAGTCTGTGCAGGTTTTGGGGTTGAAGTCCATGCGTGATTGGACAAAGTCCATATAGGTTTTGGGGTTGAAGTCCATGCAAGGTGTGGACGAAGTCCATACAAGTTTATGCAAGCTAGGGGCAAGGTCCATGCACATGACTCTGGGGTCTGTGTGTGTGCATGCAAGGTCCATGCAAAGCTTGAATGAGGGTCTGAGCAGGTCCACGCGGAGTCCGTACAAGTGGGGGCAGGAATGGCTGGGGTGTACTGGCGAAAATGCAAGTGGGCTAAAGAGTGTACCGGTGAAAGGGCATACAGGTGAGGGGCTGAAAGAGTGGAAGCTACACCGTCAAGGGGGCTGAGGAGCATATCGGTGAAGAACTGGCCAGGGAGGGTGCTGGGTGTGCCGGCGAAGGCTGCAAAGGGGCTTCAGAATACCCTAGAAAAATACCTAGATAGTTCTTGGCATTAAACTTGTCTAAGTCCCTTTTATCATTATTGTAAATGAAACACTTTGAACCGAAAATTTTGAAGTAAGCCAAGCTAGGTCTTTTACCTTTCAGCAATTCATATAGGGTTTTCTTGTGAATGGGTCTTACCATAGCTCTATTAATTATGTAACATGATGTATTTGTTGCTTCTGCACAAAAATTTTGTGGGAGTTGGCTTTCAATCAACATAGTTCTGGCCATCTCCACGATTGTTCTATTCCTATTTTCCATAATCCCATTCTGCTCTAGAGTCCTGGGAGAAGATAGCTTATGAGTTAGTCCTTCCTTGTCACAGAAATCTGAAAACACTGAATTGTCAAACTCCCCCCATGATCAGATTTTATGATGTAGATTTTGTGCATACCCTCCTATTTAATTCTGTAGAATAAGTTCTAAAATTCATGAAATTTATCACTATTATGGGATAGAAAGAAAATGCATGCAAATCTAGTGAAATCATCTATAATGACATAGCCAAATTTTTTGCCATTCAGACTATGAGTCCTAGTAGGACCAAATATGTCCATGTACAGAAACTCCAATGACTTGGCTGACAGGGGTTCATGCCTTGATTTGAAGGTTTTTCTAGTTTATTTACCTAAGGCACATGCATCATAGATTTTTTGAATTTGATTTAAAGGAAATCTTTGGCAATCCCCTAACTAGATCATGCTTGACTAACTTATGCATGGTGTTGTAGCTAGCCTGGCCTAGCCTATGATGCCAATTAAATGCATTATTGTCAGTGTTTGCAGACAAGTGTAGATTAGTTGTAGAACTATCATCTAAGTCTACTATGTAGACATTATTAATTCTATTGCCCATGAACTTTATTGAATTAGAATTAATCTCAAGGATTTTACATGCATTATGATCAAACATAACTTTGTGACCCTTGTTACAAAGCTGACTAATACTCCACAGATTATGCTCAAGACCATCCACAAGAAGCACTTTCTCAATGATGTTGGAAGTCTTGGCACAACACACCACTTGGCATGATTAGAAAGTCGGGTCCATTCATTCACATCACCCACATGTCAAGTAGAAAGCATGAGTGGTCCATATTTGGGTGTAACGATCCTCCCCAATTCAGGATTGGTCTTATGTATGCTAGGAGCCTTCATGGATGTCCGGGTCCTCCAGCATTCATCACACCCACACATAAGTGGGACACCTATGGATGCCCCGGTCCTCCCAAATCATTCAAAGTCTTCACAACATTAATGCACGATAGGTCTATATGTGGTTGTCCTGGACCACCTTTGCATACCACACATTTTCCACTCACACTGCATCATACTGCATGGCATATGCATCCAAGCAAACATCAAGCAATGAGCGGTGAGATTTATAAGAAGCAGGCAAAAGCTCGTAAGCATCGCTTGGAATTCCAAGTAGGCAACCTAAAGATGATGACTTTGGAGTGGCTCTACCCTTGGGTCACCTCCACATCGAGGGCACGAGGACTTGGACCTTCCCAAGTTCCGACTGGCTTTGGCAACCCGACTTACAGGTTGGACTTACCGATGGGTTTCGGGATTCACCCCACTTCTCACGTGGTGGGTCTGGCACCCTCTATGGGCACCGCGGTGGATCCTAGTGAGTGTCTCGAGCCCCTACCTACCTTTGAGAGTGACACCTTCAGAGAGCCTCCACCAATTAGCTTGAGAGCCCGACGTATGCACATGGAGGTAATACTAGGCAAGCAAGGAATCATTGCCAGCGTGAGGGTGTGTCCGTGCCACTTTGTGAAGCTGAAGTGTCATCCCCCGGCCATGGACGTGCGGTTGAGTTTGGAGATCGTGGCTCGCCCCGAGTTGCATTTGGTGTGCCACTTCCCCGGTGGACCCATACTCGATGGGGTCGAGTTCTCCCCACCCCGAGGGTATGATGGGGCCATCACTTACCCCTCGACATTTTGCGAAGCTCTGATGGATCGTCGATTTATTCCATTGTGTTCTCCACATTTTTCTGAGTCAATCCATATATTTTTTATATTTTATTTGAGTCATAAACTATGTAATTTTCCTTTTATTTGAGTCTGGTACCTAGGTATAAGGGTCATTTACCTAAGTCTTGAGTCATGTGGTTAATTAAGTAGTCTAATGGGCCCAACTAATGGGCTAGGCCCAAGGGCGCCCCTCCCTGGTTTGTCTGGTCAATGTGTCAATTGTCTAGGGTCAGTATGGTCATGTCGCTACGCTGCTAGAAGAAACAGTACGACACCTCTGTCATGGAGGCTTGTCTTCGCAGACGAAGGCCCAGCCGAAGACCGCGAGGTCTAGGAGCACGGTCACGACCTCGCCGTCGTGAACCTTACACAGTCCGGGGAAAACCCTCGGTAACTCTTATCGGAAACCCTAGATCTCTATATCGGAAAGGCACACGAGAGCCACTTAAAAACTACGTCTCGTAGACGAAAAATCAAACCTCGAGTCACGAGAGTCTCGTCACGTTATGGGAGTATTGCCTACTAGAAGTAAGATCGGATCTGCCCACTGACGACTTAGTCCACAGCCTCAGGTGTCTCCCTATACGCCCCAGGTGGACATTGAGACATCATACTAGTAACCACAGAACAAGGACTAGCTGGGGTCACACTCGTCAGCGTGGGTCTATAGCCCCCAACCACGTGTGCACACATAGACTATGCACTTTAAGCCAGGTCTTCTAGTTGGTTTTCCCCCCTAGCCCAAACTCAGGCTGCAAAGACGAGGGGCCCTACGGTAACTAGCCTAAAAATCGTCACATTGGGAAAGTTCTACACCACTCCCTAGTGGGTTCGCACAAATGTGCCCAGGAAAGCTACGACTAGTGGGGGCCACTAAGACGGAAACCATCGAAATACGGACAGGCCTCGCACAAGTTCGTCATAATTAGCTCGGGAAACGGGTGGCACGATGCCACTGGACTCTGGGCAGTCCACTAGATTTACTAAATCCAACGGCCCTTAAGTCATAGGACTCAGGTCAAGGCTGTCGCATAGGATAGCTTCGTGCCGTCAATCTGGCCTATCCCTAGGTCAGAAACCACGATAAAATAATTATTAAGGCGACTCACGATCGCCAACCCTAATCCCTTCCCAAAGGGAGGCTAAGTACCCCTCCAGCCCTAGGTTGGGTGGCTGAACTCACAGTCCATAGGCCATACGCATGGCCCACACGTAAATTGCTTTCTGGGAAAGCTATCGGCGTGCGTGAATAGCTCTCCGTACTCAGGCAGATGCACAAGGACTCGATTAATCATAACATGAAAGCCCAAAACACAAGAGGGTCACTCGGACCCTTAAAACTCATGGGCACGCTAATCGAGATAACATGGTACCTTTGGCCACCCAAAAACATGGTCACGGTCCCCATGGGGTGTCTGAGACGACCACGGGGTCAAAGGTCGACCATTGGGTCTCAATCGGGTCGACTGGGGGCCGAAACGGGCCAAGATAGGGTAGATCAGTCAATCAAAACCCCTGGGTCGGTCGACCAACAGGGGTGGGTCGACCAGCCCCAAATGGGCGGTTGATTGCCCAACCGTCCCTGGGAGCCTGGCCCAGATCGGTCGATCGAACTGGCCAGAGTTCCCCTCCGTGGCGAATGCCGTTCGGTCGACCAATGCCAGGGGATTGGTCCACCGAAAACAGCAGGGAATGCCCCGGGCTCAACCTCGGAGCCCGGTTCCATGCCCACTCGACCCCGGTCGAGGGGGAAAACATAGGGGACCATTCCCTGGGTCCCAAAACACCGAAATGCACGTAAATAAACGGGAAAACGGTGCTCGATTCGACGAATCCATCGCACGCCCTAAAACATGCTTTTAACCCCCCAACGAGAAATAAACTTGCTCACGGCTCACCTCGGTCTACCAAAATCGCGGGAAAGGTAGAGCACGGGTCATGGAACCATCCTCCTACCTCCATCGAAGCTTATGAGCACCGTGGACGTTGTATCCACGTGAAATGCCCACAAAACTCTCGTCGGTTCACGAACTCGCGCCCGACAAACGCTACGCCTCCACCGCCTCGATCCTTGCCCCACGCTCGCCGTTCCTCATCCCACGAAGCTCGCCGCCTCGCCTTCGTCCACCTCCCTCGGCCGCCCGGAAAGAGAGGGGGAGAGGAGAGAACGTGAGAGAAGAGAGAGGGAGAGGGGGAGAAAAGGCTTCCGTCGGGCGACCACTATAGGTGGTATCTGTATCGAGTTTGGGGGGGGTGGGATATTTGCCCGAGAGGTCGGCGGCAAGTGGATTGGTGCCTGGGACCGCTCCAGCTTGGTCGGTAAACCACATAGCGGGCGTGTTCGTCCCGCTGACGAAGAAGGACATCTTCGCCCCGCTGACGGGTTTGCCGTTGCTGTCGGTAGCCCGCTGGAGAGATGGTTGGAAGAGATTCGCCATTCATTGCCCCATGCGAAAGGGCGCGACGGTGACGCCGCGCTGTGGTAAGGTGTCCCGATGCTGACGAAGATCGCGTTGATCGCCTTCGCGAAGGCGATAGTTGTGGCCCTCTACGGGATCATTCAGGACCAGTTAGAGCGGCGGCGGAACCGGCGGATGCAGTCGCCTGAATAGCTCGGCGTGTCCGATCGTTCTCAAGAAGGGCGCGGCGGGCAGTCCCCGCCTTCATGCCGCGGCCCGCCTTCGTGAGAACCCGCTGTCCCGTACGGGAGTAAAGCGCCGCCAGAACCGCCCCGATGGTCAGGCCTGCGCCGTTCGTGGCGCCCGTTGCGTCCGACGCACCCCCGGCACCTACCAGCGCCAGCGGAACAAGCATCCGCCCCGCCGTGCCGCTGTCGGGCACCGCGTTGGGCAGCACCTCTTGCGCGGCGCGCTGGTAGTCATGGAATACGCTGCCGCCACGGGCCGCCTTGCGTTTGCCGTCGAACTTGACGCTGTTTGAACGATCCGCCTGCCCGAGCTGCGCCGGGGTGAACTGCCCGCCGGTGTTCTTGCCCTTCAACACGGCATCTTCCAGAACCGAGACGCGGCGATAGGCGGCGCGGGCCTTCTGGTAGTCGGCAATCGTTCCCGACGCCTGCCGGTCGAACAGGTCGAACACTGCCCGCTCCACGCGATCAACCTGCTTGGCCACCCGGATCCCGAGAGGATCGTTGCCGTAGGCGCGCTTGAGCGCCCGAAGGTTCCGGCTGATGTCATCCAGCGCTTCCCCGGACAGCATCGGGTCATTGGCGTAGGAACTATGTAATTTTATTAAGCACTATAATGGTTTATTTCTAGCACTCAAATATGTTAAATGTTGTTGGCTGCAATGATTTAGATTTCTATGCACTCCCACACCCCCCTTTAGCCCTTTCGAGCCCTCAGCTCGTGAGCGGCGAGCCAAGATTCAAGGAATTTTAGGGTCTTCCTCAGTATTCAGATCTTGGGTCATTACAAAATCCCTCGGGGCTGAAGGAATATGTGCAAACAATGCTCATTTTGTGAAATGGAAACAAGGTTTAATTGTGCATGCAAGCAACCAATATGGCGATATTCATTTTATCTATCTGATTCTTGGTATGAGGCAAAGAACAGAGATCCGAGGATCACCATAACGCATAGTGATAGCTTCCAGCCAGACGTAATCTGACTTTATGCAAATCACCATTTTATATACCATAGAATCGAGAAGTGCAAGCACTCGTACATATGTTTAAACAATTAGATACTAGCGAATAGACATATGGGAGTTGATCTCCTTATTTGGAATCGTGTGTCGAAGTTGGAATTAGTTGAAGCAGGAGTAGAAGTCGATTTTGACTTAATGCAGGTTGGTCGAAAATATATTACCATGACTTCATTTAACCATTTATTTACATGTTTGTTTGGTATGTTTTGGCAGTACTTCCCCTATCCCGAATAATGTTGGGGAGGGTATAGGAGAATCGTCCATGAAATGTCGAGACAAACTCCTGATTGACGGTCATGCCCGAATGGCACTCCCATACCCTATAATGAGTGGGGGATCCAAGGATTAGTCCCTTAGACACTCTCGATCACTCACAAGGTTGTCAACCAGTAGCTGCTTTTTATTATGGGCCCATGTTTATCATGACGATACATGCATTCAAGTTTATCGAGCAGACTAGGCATGATTGTACTCGAGAGGTCCCGTACCTTGCCGAGATGATATATGCCGGAACATGGCATTTGTTAATGTCAAGCCTCGAGTGCGGAAGGAATCCAGTATGCGTGACGAGTTTATATCAATCATGTCAATCAAAGCACGTCTACTAAAGTTTCACCAAGCCAGTTAACACAATCGAACAAGGATCAGGAATCTGAACCAGCAACTGCTTATCACGTTGGATGTTATTCTGATGATGTTTAGCAGGTAGCTGGTTTGATCTCCAAGCTTAGCATTTATTACACCTTTCTATTCTTACTAATTACGTATGGATCCTTTGTTTTAAAAAGTTTATCTGTTGTTTGCCCTTTCTGTCACATTATTGCAAAAGATTGGATCCAAATTAAGATGCTTTTTTGTATTACGAGGTAATGGTGTTATCCATGTTCACCAAATGACTGAACACCGACAATTGTGTGAATCCTTTGAATGTTTCTCTTTTCATTTGGGAATTATCTGAAATTTTATAGCACTTTTTGCGAGGCAGGCATTTAATCGGTTATGTGGGTTATTGCTAAGCATGTTACTAGTGCACACGTTCATTTATCTAAGGCTTCGTTTCTTAGTAATTTATTTATGCATTTCAGTTGCATGCATGTTCAACATATCAAACTCTTGGTGATGCATGTTTGGTGGAATATATTGTTAAGACATTCTACTTAACTGGTTGTCTGCAGTAAAACGGTTGATTTTTTTATTGAAATTTGTTAAACGAACTATTAATTTCCTGCCCTGTGTTCGACCTGTGAAATTAATATACATTCTTACGGATAATGTGGGGTGGTTTCTCCCTGCCCTCGATAGGTGACAGTGATATTAGCATGTAAAATCCTCTACATGGGAAGGTTACGTGACAGAACTTGCAACTTAGGATAAACGATGGTTTGCGGGACTGTCTGCGAACGTGTGGTAATTCTTATGATTATCGAAGCTCATATTTTCCAGATTATGTTTTTCATATGTAATGGGGTTGTATTGCGACAGGTATCAGATGTCTATGAGCAATGTACAAATTTCTTGGGTTCATCATTCTCGAGGATTCTCTGGTGTTCAAGCATGAAAAAGGGTGACTCATCCCATGGCTTCAAAGTCGGTAAAGGTTGCCGCTGTTTTGTTTTTACCGATTCAAAGTCAATGACTAACTGCCACGTTCCGAGCAAACGACACGTTCCGCTGCTATCGATTCGGGGCTTGACAAAACAGGTGCTCACAACTCTCAACAGTGGTAATATGCATTTGGATGCGGCCCTAATCTCACAAACACAGCATATATATAAACATAATAGATCAGCAAATGCGCGTATGAGGAACGTGCACGTACCTCCACGCTTTTGATGAGGGACAGACAACGAACCTGGGACTCTAGCTCGTGGACGTCCCTAGCGAGGGACGCGTATGAGCTACGCAGTTGAGAAATCGGCAGTGAGTCAGGGTGGTCAGGCTCTTTTCTTGTGCCTAGATCGAGGCACGTGATGGGTCTCGCTCACTCTCTCTCTCAGCGGTGATTAAATCGAATCGAGCTAGTAACCTATCACTCGCAGTGGCTTATACAAATAAATATGAAATAATCAAATGTGATAGAGAGATTGACGAGTTTACCTCCATGCTCCGAGAGTGGGGAAGGCGACCCCGGCTGAAAACTCGTACTCCTGGTTAGACAATTGCCAAATCAATTACAGAAATAAAATTTCTTGCCCACTCTACGCAGGGAGGTAAAGGGATACAATGTGGGCCCGGGAGTAGCGGGTTCGGGTTGACAGGCAGCAATTTTGGCCGGAGATGGGTTGCTGGTTGGCACAGTTCTGTGGGGCCCGTTGGACAGCAAGTGGGTCCGGCTGCTGGGATGGCAGTGCCCGAGCATCTCCTTGTCGCGACGGCTTGCTGGAACGCTGCTGATGGGTGGCTGAGTGATCTCCGGGAGCGGCGGCGGCCGAGAGTGCATCGACATATTTTTTGAGGAATTAATTCCCAGACTGAGTTGTTGGCTTGTCCTTGGATCTGAACTGTGCGCCTCCACAAGAAGAATTTCTGTTGCCAGATCCGATCTCGGATCGATGCAAAATTGGTACCGATGGATAGAGGACTCAGAGGGCTACAATATATAATTTTCTTAGATCCATCACGTGAATGGATTGAAAATGAAAACGACTGTCCCTAAAAGGTTTCTACCTTATCATCCTGGTGGCGTCAGGAGCTAGAAGATGCCCCATCTGATGGACAGAGCCTTTCCCATTTCAGCTCCATCCTCCCGTGTGCTCCACAGACCCTAAAAGAGGAGGACGTAAGCAACGACACCGTACGCACATCTTTGCATCCGCAAGGGAACCTTCTTCGTCATGTAACCTGGTGTCCTGTCTCCATGGGCCTCCTCCGTGGTAATACTGGCTCTCGTCTGCATCGTTGGCATAAAAGCCTCGCCTTTACAGTTTGGGGACAGCGACCAGAACGCGGCCTCTGTGAGGACCGCGATGTGGTTTTTGCATCCAGACAACCACCGATCAGCCTCTCCGACGGTTCGATGCTCGAGGGCTTCAATGGGATTGTCATTTTCCACATTTCATCAATGTAATAGCACCCTTTCATCTTCCCCTTCCCCCTATATATCCCTCCCTATTGTAATCAAATGATATAGAATGAAGAAATCAAAATTTTAGCCATGGCTATGTGTTCTTCCATATTTTTGGAACCCCGGGTGTGATGTCCAACAATCGAACTGTGAAGGCTTGATCGATCCATGGAGGTAGAGCGTGAAGCTACGATTGCGTCATTCCTGTGATGGGGACGAGTGAGAAGTCCCAGTCAAAGCTGTCGTTTCTCCTCCGTCGTCAACCATTGTCGCCGCCCATCTCCATCACCACTACCACCATTTTCAACTCGAAGTTCTCCACCACCATCACCACGGAGGTGATATGAGAAGACTGGTTGCATCGTCCATGAGATGGGGACGAGTGCAAAGTCCCAACTGAGCCCCTCCCTTCTCCTCTAGCCACCCCCACCACCTCCGTCTACCTCTACCACCGCTACTCTCCTCTCCCTCAAAACCCCCACAGTTCTTCCCCTTCCTATAGTCTTAATAGCTATATTACTCGCTTATAATCCATTCTCTCCCCCATTCCCATCCTCTCCCCAGCTCCCAGCAGCCCTAGGAAGCCTCATAACGTTGTCCATGGCCTCGGCTGGCTGCAGAAGACGATGAGAATGCGGGTGGAGATGTGGCTAATCATTTGTGGTGTAAAGCCATAGTTGAAATTAGGGTTGGTCGACCTTTGTGGTATGAAGTCAAGAATTGGGAAGAGAGTAGCAAAGCTTCATGATATGAAGCCAAGAATTTTGAGATTTAGGTTTTGGGTGGCGAACCTTCATGGTATGGAGCCAAGGACTTTGGGATTTAGGTTTTGGGTGGCGAACCTTCACAGTATGGAACCAAGAATTTTGGGAATTAGGTTTTGAGTCGCGAATCTTTATGGTATGGAGCCAAGGACTTTGGAATTCACGACTTGAAATTTAATGATTTTGGTGGAGTGTCAGCCACGGTGAGACAAGACCATCAGACAAAAGACGTCAAAGGTGACGGCCCATGATAGCTAATGATGATGATTTCTTTTCCTTTCTTTCTTTCTTTCTTTTTTTAACAATACCACGTCCAGTGCCCTTTCGGGTTTTCACCGAAGCTGGACCCCTCTACTTTTTTTTCGGTGTGCCCTTTCGGGTATTCACACCGAGAGGTTATCTATTTTACCTAAGACGCCATTCAGGTTTTCACCTCAGCCGGGTTTAAGATCTTTTACCCTTAAGCAACTAGTGGATTATCGCTAAGTCTGCGAGGCACCTCTATTTTAAATCCCATTTTTTATTTCTTTTATTTAAAGACCAACGGGTTATGGTGAAGATGCAATTGCCAAAATGGGTAGCATATGACAGCCATCGTTGTTGTTGATATCGCTATCGTTGTTGTTGTTGTTGCTATTCTTATTGTTATTCTTGTTGTTGTTCTTGTTGTCATTGTCGTTGCCATTGTCGATGGGACAAAGTGTTTGAATTTATATCGACTCTTCATAAATAAAGAAGTGGGGCCAATGGTTCGTGAGCATGCGATTTTTTTGCTTGAAAAAGACTTGAAGATGAGGATTAAGTTTTGAAGTGGTTAGTGACCCGAAACAGATTTAGGCAACAAAGATTTGGGTTTTCTTTTGCAATTTGCTGACCCAAAAGTGGTATAGGCAACAAAAGTTTGAGTTTTCGCAATCGACTAAAGACTGAACGATTAGAAAGTTAGTTTACTGCCACTACAATATGAGACTGAAGATAAAGAACATGAAGTTGAGACAACAGCTGTCGGACAAATGCGTCGCAGAGGATACAACTCCAGAAGTTGATGTGGATGCATTATTTGATGATGACAATCCCTTGCAGTCTTGGGTTGAGATACGAGAGCAGGTTGATGAGCTCGTTTTTTATATTGATGATAGAACATGGGCAGATGGCATATTAGATGAAGATGAGCCAAGGGATCTATAATTCAGAAGACCAAAAAAGAGGGTCGGAGAGACTCGTGCACTAGAGAGCGTCAGTGCCTTTGTTTGTTAACGACATCGAGCAGCAGCCTGAGTTTGAGTCAGCTAGACACTTAGAATCAGATAGCAGGCTAGTCACTCCTAGAATGGTCAAGCCACCTGTATCAGTGCATGAGATAACTGAGAAGACTAGTGCTGTTGCTCGAGTGGACTCTACAATTAGGCACACGCCAAGGGGAAAATGACTCCTCTCAAAGACGAATAAAATTATCGCACCAAAAGAGGAAAAAAAACAGAGCCAAAGGTTAGAAGGCGATTAGTTTCTTATAGTTTTGATCATGATGATGATGATGATGATGATACTGCACCAAGTGATGATCCCAGTGCAACTACAAGTGCTACTATTGGCGGTGGCACATATGCATCTACTTTCTTCTTCCACGCTGACACAGGCAGATGATACAGTCATAGTGAAGGAAGATATGATTCACAGAGTCAATATGGACATCCAACAAGTTATGGAGGTAGTCAACAGGAAGCAGGTATGTACTGGTGGGATCATCAACCAGAATTTTAATTCCATCCAGTTCCACTTAGTAGCAGCTATGGGTCAACATCCTATTCTCATCCTCAGGGTTCTGCTTCTTATGTTGACACAAGCAGATGATAGAGTCATAGTGAAAGAAGATATGATTCACAGAGTCAATATGTACATCTAACAGGTTATGGAGGTGGCCAACAGGAAGCATACATGTATGGGAGAACACTTCCTGTCCGGACCCTCTAAACAAATAGTACACTTACGTGAAGCCACTCCTGGAATCACGACAGCAAAGAGGAACCAACCCCCGGGGGGCTCACAACTCGTGGGCCCAGAAGAGAACTAAGTGGATCGTCAAACGGGCTCAAAACAGGCCCAAATCCACTTCAACAGCACGCTAGTAGCCCTTCAACAGCACGCTTGGCAGCGCTTCAATGGCACGCCCTAGCGCTACTTCAACGGCACACCTGACAGGCATGCCTGGCAGCCCTTCAACGGCATGCCCTAGCACTGCTTCAACGACATGCCTGGCAGGTACGCCTGGCAGCCCGTCAATGGCACGCCCTAGCACTGCTTCAACGGCATGCCTGGCAGCTCTTCCCCGGCACGCCCCTGTGGCCTTCGCCGACATGCCCCCAGCGTGCCTTCGCCGGTATGCCCCTCTGGGCTTCTTCAGTGGCACGCACTAGCGGCCCTTCAATGGCATGCCCATGGGCTGTCTTCAATGGCACGCCTACATACACCTTCGCCAGCGCGGTTTGATCCCTCAGCGGCACGCCCTGGGATCCCGTATCCGTCGCATCTGGCAGACAAAATCTTGTGCCCACATCCTGTGGATCCTTGGCACGCAGTGAGTGTGCCAAGGTGTCGAACGGGGAGGAGGACACGCTACCTACGTTCCCTGCCACCCAGGACCAAAATCAAATCCCCATTTCATGAAACACGTTCTCGCCTCTGTCGCTCCGTGCTCGAAGGCTCCTGCCGTTGAGGTTTAAAAGCCTCTCTTCCACCGGCGAACAAGACACACGACATACGAGAAGGAGACAGAAGAGAGAAGACACAAAAAAGAAGAAACACAGAGACAGAGCATAGAAGCAGATAGAGAGAAGAGAGAAGAGGAAGAAGAGGAAGGGGAAGAGGAGAGCTCTGCCGGGAGGTCCCCTCTAACGACCACCAGAGAAGGGAGTAAGAGAGAGAGAGAGAGAGAGAGGGAGAGGGTCTTGATGTAACAAGAGGCATTGGGGGAGTGGGGAGTAGTCACCCCTGCTCAACCCCCCGTTCCTCCTTGTGCCTGTTTCTTCCTCTTCTTCTTTTTCCCTCTTATGCTTGATGTATTTGGTCTCCGTTTGCCATGAATAAAATATCTTTTTTTTGCCGATCTTCATTTGCGTTGTGCATCGTTGGAGCATTTTCCCCCTTTGTCTGTTCTCCCCCCTCTCTAGTGGTTTGGTCTCCTTCGAAGACCTCTGGCCGTCACCCTCACCCACTTGCCATGAGGGGGTGTCCCTTCTTCTTCTTTGGGAGCCGAAGCCTCCCCACACCACCGTTAGTTTTTGTTCCCCCGATTTCCTCAAGCCCCCAGACCCCATGGCCTTCTCCCTTTCACTGGCTTTTGGACCACCCTCAGTGCCTTCGTCGGCACACTAACCATCCCTTGACTGGTATGCTCCCAGCCCGGCACAGCCCCCCTGACTGGCGCACAGACCCTTACACCTCTTCACCGGCACAGTCTTTGGCCGGTACGCCCTAGACCAGCCTTAGAGAGGCCATCCCTCCGTCAGTTTCCTCGAGTTTTCTAAAGTTTTATTAAAGGTGCTGCCGTCGTCAGATGCCCACCTCTACTTGCCAGGTTCCGCCACTCCATGTGGGCGCGTTCCCCATATCTCCCTTACGCCTGGGTCAAGGGGAGATGTTGCCGAATTTTTGTCAGAAATAATAACGTGCTAAAAGACCAAAGGGAGCAACAAACAAATGAAATGATTAACAGCAAAACACTTTAACCAAGGCAAAGGAACTGTGGGCAGCACGAAGAGAGTCGGACCAAACAACAACTAAGCAACTTGAACATTCATTCTGCAGGGAGAGGAAATCTTTATAAATTATAGAAATAAATAAATCAAAAAGGTGGAAGAAAAGAAAGGCCTTAAAAGAATGAAGAGGAGTGGGCCCTCCAACTCCTTCGTCGGTACGCTCCTAAAACCCCCCGTCGGCACGCTCCAACTTCTTTCCCCGGCACACCATCTAGCTCCCTTGAGCGACACAACCATCCCCAAGCCCCTCGCTGGTACGCCCTCCTCGTCGGCACACTCTGCCCTGTCGTTCCCCGGTGCGCCTTTCATGCCTTCCCTGGCACGCCCGGCCAGCCTTCACTGGTACACCCCTCCCAGGCCTTCGCCGGCACACCCCAGATGCTCTCTGCCTCCCTGATATCCTTGGCTGGCATGCCTTCCCCCCTTTTCTCCTTAAATCCTTCCCTGGCACACTTTACCCCAGTCCCTGGCTGTTTGCACTTTTGCCGGTACACCTTAGCCATTCCTGCTCTAACATGCATGGACTTTGCCTCCATCACTTGATTTAACCCCAAATATGCATGGACTTTGCCCAGCTCGCATGGACTCAATCCAAACATTTGCATGGACTTCGTCCTTCAACCCCATGCACATGCACGGACTTGCTTAAAAACCTACATGGACTTCGTCCTTCAACCCCGTGCATATGCACAGACTTGCTTAAAAACCTGCATGGACTCTGACCGAAACATGCATGGACTTCGTTCCTTGATCCTATGCATATGCACGGACTTATCCCAAAAACCATGCATGGACTTTGTTCCTCAACCCCATGCATATGCATGGACTTGCTTAAAAACATGCATGAACCCTGACTGAAACATGCACGGACTTCGTTCCTTGATCCCATGCATATGCACGGACTTGGCCCCTTTGTTGAAAATCTGTATGGACTTCATTCCAGAATTTGTACATCGGCATGGACTTTACTCCTTTGCTGAAAACTTGCGCGGACCTCATCCAGCCCAACCAAAGTTTGCACAGACCTTATCCTTTGCCGGCACGCCTTCCTCGCCTTGCCCGGTACACTTTCCAGCGTCCCTTGCCGGCACGCTCGCCCCACCGCCCGGTGCACTTCATCCCTTAGCTTGGCCGGCACGCCCTGGCCGCCTCCTTCGCCGGCACAGCCCCCCTAGCCTTGGCCGGTGCACCCTCCAGCGCCTTTCACCGGTACGCCTCCCACGCCTTCCCCGGTACACCCATTTTGGCGCCTTCACCGGCACGCTAGCCCCAGCTTGCCGGTACACCCCTTTAGCCCCTCTCCGGCCCACTCCTCTTCATAAAAATATATATAATAACATATAAATATATATATATATAAACAAAGTATAAGGCAACGGTGGTACTGGTGGTATACCGGGTGCCGGTGGAGGTGGCAGCGCAGGAGCAACGGGCAACACCGGAGGTACCGGCGGTAGCGGAAGAGTTATCATGACTTTCTATTCTCTGGCAACGCCGATCCCGTCGACCGCGCTCGCCGCGGAATATCTCGATAGCCCCGACACGCTCGCATCGTTCATCATCAACCAAGGCATCGGAACGATGAATTATGTGGTCGAAGAGATCGACCAGTACGGCCATCGAATAACAGGTGGTCCCCCGCCGTCATGCGGCTCTGGATGTTCTGCTGTTTCAGGAGATGACCAGACACTGCTTATAACGACAGGTTCGGGCGTTACTTCTGTCGTTGTCACATTTGGAAATGCTTGGCTTGAATCGCCTATTTGTATTCCGACGGAAGAATCCCTTGGTGATACGGCTATCGGGGCAAGTTCAACAAAGACGACGTTGACCCTTACTCTTGCAGCATCTTTGACGACGAAATATATCGGCGTCATCTGCCAGCAAAGCAACAACTTCACCTCCTGATATGGCGAAAGACAAGGCATAATATGGATTCCCTTCCCACAACGGCAATAGGACTTATCGGCTTCCTCACGTTGGCTAACCTTACGGCAATGGGCTATATCGTGCGATACTTTTTGGGCGCTCAAAAAGAACAAACCAAAACGTATATGGAATATATTACGCAGAAGAACGGAAACTTGGAGCGCGTGACGGCGAATTTCAATAAATCCTTGGAAGAACATCAAGCCAGATTCGAGAAAGTCCTGACAGACCAAGGCGAACGCCACAAACAGATGATGGACGATGCATCGGCCCGATTGGAAGCGTGCCAGATAAAGAACGCCAAGAGGCGTAAATGATATGACCGGCCGCAGATACCATGAATCCACCCCAGAATCCCATAGAGGGGAGTCGGATATCGTCAGGCGCGTAAAACGCGAGAGGACGAATACAGGAAAAAGTTACAGAGAATATCTCGCAGAATCGGTAGGGATAAAGAAAGCACGGGAGATATTGGGGCTCAATGCTCAAATCACCTATTTATGAATTAAGTTAGTTTATAACCAAAGATGTCAGATTGGGGGAGTCGAAAAGTTGAAATATCGATCCAATAATGTGTCACTTTTCTAACACGATCGAAACAGTGAGAGTGACATGTGAGAGCTGACGAAATCTAAATTAGATTATTGGTTTGGGCTCGGTGCTCAAATCACTAATTTATGGATTAAGTTAGTTTAAAACCAAAGATGTCATGTTGGGGGTTTGAAAAAATGAAAAATCAGTCCAATCGGTGTATCGATTGTTTCAACATGACTGGGGGGTGTGAAAGTGTCTTATGGGAGTTCACAGAATCTATATCAGATTCCTAGTTTGGGCTCAACGCTCAAATCACTCACTTATAGACTAAGTTTATTTAAACCAATGATGTCGAATTCAGAGGGTTGAAAATCTAAAATACTAGTCTGATCAGTGTGTCGATTATTCTAACACGGTCGGGTGATGAAAGTGACTCATACGAAAAGTGACTCATACGAACTAGCAGAATCTAAATTAGATTCCTAGTTTAGGCTCGATGATCAAATCACCCACTTATGAATTAAATTAGTTTAAAACCAAAGAAGTCTAGTTCTAGGGGTCAAACATTTGAAATACTGGCCCGATCAGTATACCAATTATTCCAACACGATCGAGGTAGTGAGAGTGACCTATGGGAGCTAACAAAATCAAAATCGGATTCTTGATTTGGGCTCGGCACTCAAAGCACCCATTTATGAATTAAGTTAGTTTAAAACTAAGATGTTGGGTTCGGGGGGTCAAAAATATAAAAAATTAGTCCGATCGGTGTGTCGATTGTTCCAACACGACCGAGGTGATGAAAGTGATTTGTGAGAGTTCACGGAATTCAAATCAGAATCCTAGTTTAGGCTCAACACTCAAATCACTCACTTATGAATTAAGCTAGTTTAAAACTGAGAAAGTCCCGTTCGGAGGGTCGAACTTTTGAAATATTAACCCGATTGATGTGTTGATTGTTCCTAGATGACCGATGTGGGGACATCTGCTGTGGGAGAGATTCGCAAGATTTCGGAAGAAGAAAAGGGTTCTAAAGTCGGATCGACATGGGACTAGCGCCATTGTGAAGCTCTTTTAGAGATCTATGAACCCAGACTGTGACAGGAATTTTCTGAGAGAGGGATTCCCGTGGGGGAATATTAACTTGACTAGCTCACAGATCTAGAATAGATAGGATAGAAAGTGGATCTGCCTGAGAACTTGGGTTGACTGGAGGGGAGACGGTGGATCTGGGTGATGAGAATTTTATGGCTGAGAGAAGAGGGGGTTGTGAGGGATGCTCACAAATTTTACTCTAATTTTCTGAGGCAGTTTTCATGGGGGAATGGATTTTATGGTGGAAAGGGGTCGGATCTAGACTATAGAGGACAAAGTAGAATCTGGTTTTTACAGAGATTTTTAAGAGGGGTAAACAACTTCCTAAAATCTTTCAAAAAATTGTAGGAAGGGGTTTTGGTGGACAGAAGTGCCAGTCCAAATTTCAGCTCATTCTGAAATTGGAAAGGGGGTCGAATAGATGAAAAGGTGGGTTGCTGGAAGACAGATCTGCACAGGGACAGATCTGTGTAGGTTGGGAAAACTAAAATGGAACGGGGGGATGGAAGATTCAGGGCATGGGAATTTTTGTGGAAAGGGGGGATCACGTGGGGTACTCACCCTCCAAATTGTAGCCCGATCAGATCCGAGATTTAGGAGGGAAACAATCGGGCTTCAAGCTTCTATCCAACAGGTTGCAGATCTAGACAGCAGCTCAGAGTTTCACCCGTGGTGGCTTGACTGCGGCACGAATGGCGGCAGTAGTGGCGGTGATGGATCTTGGTAACCAGAAGAGAAGATAGAATTGAGAATCACTCCCAAGAGAGGGCTTCACTCCCTGGATCAAGAAGGAAGAAGGGGAAGAACAAGAGAGAGAGAGAGGGGTGCCCCTTGGAGCTTCTTGATTTTTCACCAAAATTTCTTCATTAATTCTTTCAAAAATGATACAATAGACATTATATACTAAACCCTAGACCTACACGACTTCCCAATGGATTTCATAGGGAGGCGCGCGGTTTTGGCTTGGCACATTTTGCCGCTGGTCTCAAACTGGTTCGATATTTTGCAAACCACTTGACGCTGCAATTCGCTGATTGCATTCTCCCGTCAGTTGCGAGCAAGTGATTAAAAAAACAGCAGCAGCCGGTTTGCGCAAAGGCAAATCAGAGTGACCGGGGAGTGCGGCATGGATCATGCCTCCTCGATCAAACCAGACAATAATCGAGGAGAGAGCAATGAAGAAGCAAGTAAGCAGCACCTTGGTGCTGGGCATGGTGAGCGGTCTGTTGGCTGCTTGCGGCGGCGGTTCGAGCGATTCGCTGGACGCGCAGCAAAAAGTGATGACGCGCAGTGTGAAGGCTACGCTGCCCGCCTGTAACACTGCATGGGTCTCAAGCACGGCTTATAACGGCGGCGCCAAGGTCAGTTACAACAGTGTGAACTACACGGCCAACTGGTGGACCCAGGGTAATAACCCCTCGACCAGTAGCGGCGCATCCGGCAGCGGCGAACCGTGGACGTCGAATGGCGCCTGCGGCAGCGGCACGCCTACGCCGACTCCCACACCAACCCCGACACCAACGCCTACTCCAACTCCGACGCCTACCCCTACACCCACGCCCACGCCCACCCCGACACCTACCCCCACGCCGACCCCCACGCCGGGTTGCGTCGCCTGGGTCTCCGGTGGCACCTACACGGCGGGCGAGGTAGTGACCTACAATGGAGGCACCTACACGGCCCTCGTCAACCAGACCGACACCGCAGGCACCGGATGGAATCCGACTGTGGGCAGCTTGTTCAAGGCCGGCGGTACTTGCGGCACACCGACTCCGACACCTACGCCCACTCCAACGCCAACCCCCACACCGACGCCGACTCCGACACCCACGCCGACGCCATTCGTCTTCAGTCCCTACAAGGACGTGACGGTCGGCTACAACCTCGGCGACGGATCGATGAACAGTTTCGGCAGCGCCATTACCTCGGCCATGCCTTCGGGCGACAATGCCAGCCCCTAAATCTTGATGCACGTGCAACGACTTTGCTGCTTGTCTCACGGTGGAGAGTTCCATTGCATGTATGAAATGTAAATCATATTCTTTAAAAAGATGAATATTCAGTGACCGACACAGTTTAGAAACTTTAGGCAACAGATCATTAAGTACAGGATAGATAAAATCCAAGTCAGATGAAGTACAAGTCATTTAGATAAAATATTATCTAAGTTGGAGATTGAAGCTGACTTAGACGATACAAAGTGCCTTAGATAGAACGCGACTTAGATGAAATAATGTGTAAGTGGAAGCTAGGTGACTTAAATGATACATCGTCTAAGTCACAAAATGACATAGGCATAAGAAGGACTTAGACAATACATCGTATGAGCCATAAATGTAGACAAAGAAGATTGAGAATCAAATGAGACCCAGATAGAAAGTGGACGATTCATCCTAAACATGCGCGTGACATTTCTATATAATCAGGAGTGCGGAAAAGGGTGTAGTTGTCGTTGTAATCAATTATTAGAAAGGGCTAATAATCAAGTAAATATTCTCATATATTGATTGGGGAATATTTGTGAGGTGGTGCCTAAGGTTCCTATATATATATGATGTATTGAAAATAGGGCTATCCTAACTTTGATAACCTAAAGACATGTTGTAGAGTCAAGCTGCCACAACTGTATCTTAATTTTTGGCGTTAGTGCAAAGATGGAAGTTAACCAAGGTTATGTGAATGTAAGGAGTCATTCTGGCCAATCGAATCACGTAAGTTTATGTGTTGTCTCTCTCTCTCTCTCTTTTGTCTTCTCTTCTCCTTCTCTCTCTTTCTGTGCATCTTCCTTTCCACATTTGAGACATGTCATCATTGTCTTCTAATACGAGTGAGGATAGTGAGATTTTCATTGTGAATTAATTAGTACGGTACGTGCAGGCCTCATCCGATGCATGGCTGTGCAACGGTAACGCAGACCCCATGCTCAGAAGAAGGTACATCTTGGGTTTCTAATTTTGATTTCATGGAACGCCATAGGTATAGTTGGGTCAACTCCTCTTCAATATGGGGTCGACTCCATCTTTAGGTTTCTATGTAGATGCACTACTACGTCGACTCTATCTCTAACATGGCATCGACTCTACCTTCATGCTTCTAGCTTTTCTAAATATCTAACACCTTGACTTAGATCTTGACTTTAGCAATTCCAATACATATCCAATGACTCTTGCTGGCTTCAATAAGACTTGTCTTCATGGAAATAACATCTTAAGCTTTTTAAACTTGAATGATATCTTCATTTCTGCTGAACTTTAGAAGCCTGTCAACTTGATTTTTATACCGAATTCAAGGATGCAAAGTTGACATCATCAAAACAATATGAGACTCATTAATGAGTCACAGTGTTTGACATCATCAAAACCACCAGGGACACAACAAATCTTAGATTGAGAGATCCTAAGAGAAGGTTGGCTGAGAGGGCCAAGTACCTACCCTTCCCCCCCACCCTTCTCCTCCTTCCCTCTCCTCCTTCCTCCCCCTTCGTCCTTTGTAAACCCTAGCCAAAAGGCCATGGAGAGCACACTAAAGGAGATGAAGGATAGAGCGTAGATGAGGGATAGGGTGTTAGTGTTGGACCCCAAGTGCATGATTGGTGACGAGGTCGAGGACGTCTCCAGTGAGGACTGTGCCACCAGGGAGCACCTCATCACCCCTTGGCCTATCACTGTCGCTAGGTGAAAGCTTCCTCCTTTCTATTCCCCTAGAGATCTCTACTTTAGGGCACTAATGGATCGTTGCTCTCATGTAAAATTTCATATGGAATCTAATAATGGGTGTTTATTTTTTGCTCTCATGGCTATACCATGTTGAGGGATCCTCACCACAACAAGGGGCTCACCTTCATCGAGAAAGAGAGATGCTTACTACTTGCGTGGTCTCTCCGGTGTGCATTGCCCAGTAGCTTCAGGTCTATTGCGATCAATACAGCTATGCTTTTGGAAGCATGGATTTATTTTGCTTTGCTGCCAATCGTAACTTTCCTCCTCCATTTCTCCATAGGAGAAGAAGCTCATGCACAACACAAATTTTGTGACCATATGAGATGAAGTTGAAGGGTTGAATATGAGATTCACTGTTTGTGAAGACTAAATTGCAAAAGGGAGTCACAAAATGCATTTCAAGATTGGATGATATTGCATTGCCTATTTTCCTAATTATCATTGTGTTACTGCTGTATGAAATTATATATGATATCTATACCCATCTTCTGTCTACCGGTATCTTCTGTATTGCACATTTTCAGTTGACATTGTGCACCGAGAGACCTGCTGTGTGAAATAAGTGGATCTGTTCAATAGTTGTTAAGGCAACATATCTCTATATTGAACTTTTCCCTTAGTCTAGATTGTTCCAAAGCCTAGGGGATCCTCTAAAAATTGCTCCCTCACTGTATGAGCTTAAACTGCAACAGGTAATGCAGTTTTTGAGCCGTTAACTAGTCTTGTGGCAGACAGGCCCTCTTTAGTTGCAAGTTATCTCGATCAGGCACAGTGCACCACCATGTAGAGGTCCGACTCCAAGCAAGGAAGCTGGGGATAAAAGCCTTTTGATCTTTCACTGGATCTAGCTGCCCTCAATTGATGGCATGTGACCCTATGATGCTTATGCTGAACTGCTTGATGTATATGAGTAATCTCGGATGTAGGGCCTTGGTTTATATCTTATAGGGCACGTACTTCAGTGACTTGGTTTTTGGAACCTTTCCCTTCGTGCTGAACAAGACTACTGGCTGTTTTTGATGATGCTTCTCTTAAAGATATCTCCT
The DNA here is from genome assembly GCA_024336825.1 of Amorphophallus titanum. Classification (NCBI taxonomy): domain Eukaryota; kingdom Viridiplantae; phylum Streptophyta; class Magnoliopsida; order Alismatales; family Araceae; genus Amorphophallus; species Amorphophallus titanum. Next base: position 5,479,727 of record JANBPO010008574.1, read on the forward strand.
TCAGCAGATATACAAGAATTATGATTTGATGTTCATGAAGTCTCCTAATTGTAAAAATCTCTGAACTGATTAGTGGATTTATTTCTTTTATACCTAATAGAGTTATTTATTACTGAATATATTTCCTTTTATTGGATAGAGAATTATCTCTTCACATGAATGCCACTTTTAATTTCCAAGTCACCACCATGACATGAGCAAGAGTTTTTGCACATCATCATGCAAATCTAGGTTGCAGCACTTCTATTGTAATTTGATTCTTTTCTTCACATTTTTTGACAAAATTTGTCGTCGACCCAAGCTATTGGGACGCCGCGATGGACGTCGAGATCGACACCGCGCTCGGCACCGGCAACCTGGAAGAGAAGATCACGATGGCGATGGGCATCGTCGCCAAGCAGGAGCAGATCCTGCAGACGCTCGGCCCCGCCAACCCGCTCGTCACGCCGCTGCAGTACTACAACGGCCTGAGCAAGCTGGTGAAGCTCTCCGGCCTTGGCCCGACCGAGCAGTTCTTCAGCAATCCGGCGCTCGCGCCGTCGCCCGAGGCCAAGCAGCCGGAAGGTAACGAGCAGGGCAACCCGGCTGACGCGCTGGCTCAGGCCGAGGTGCAGAAGGCGCAGATCCAAGCGCAAACCGACCTCCAGAAGGCGCAGCTGCAGGAGCAGACCAAGCTCCAGATCGCGCAGATGGAGGACGCTCGCGAGCGGGACGGCCTGAAGATGGAGATGTATAAGGCCCTGATCGCGGCGGGCGCGCAGATCGACGTCGCCAAGGTCCAGGCCGACATGGACAGCGCTACGGAAGCACGGTATGCCGCCGTCGAGCACGAAAACAACGTCATGCAGGCCGATGTGGCCCGCGAGGCGGCACGGCAGCCCCCCACTTCCGAGTAAAGGCTACGTTACCGCAAAATACCTTGAGGCCCCGCACATGATTGTCCTGCCGTCCCGCAACCGGCCAGAGCGTCTTCAGAACTTCATCGATGGGTACAGGGATACGGGCGCCGAGGCGCCTGTCTATCTGCGCCTGGACTGGGATGACGAAAACCTCCCGCTCTACGAGAAGCTGGAGTATCCCGACACCTTCATCATCGCCAAAGGCCCTCGCAACAAGTTCGTGGGCGCCTGCAATGAGCTGTTCAAGCAGTTCCCCGACGAGCCCTACTACGCCTTCATGGCCGACGACGTCGTGCCGCGCACCCCCGAATGGGACAAGCGGCTGATTGAGGCCGCCGGACGCGACAAGGTGGCCTGGGGCAACGACATCATGCAGGCGCCGAAATGCACGCACCCCTTCATCGGCGGCGACCTCATGCGGCACGTCGGTTGGTTCGCCGCGCCGGGCTTCCTGCACTGGTACATCGACACCACCTGGCAGTGGCTGGCCGACCATACCGGCCGCAGCGTCTATCTGCCGAAGGTCGTCACCGAGCACGTCCACTACGAAGCGAACGGCAAGCTTTACGACCGCACCTACCACGAGCGCTTCCACGACACCAGCGGCCGCAAGATCGGCCACCACGTCGACGAAGCGCGCTGGATCGCCTGGCGCGACCTCGAGGCGCCAGCCATCATCGAAAGCATCCGGGAGGCTTTCAAGTGAATGTAGTCCTGACAGTAGACGGCCGCCGCCCCGGCCAAGACGTCAACCTCCACACCCTGCTGCAGCATGTGCTGGTGCCCATGTCGGACGCCGGCCATGAGGTCCGCGTCGAGGCCCAGCTGCCGTACGAGAAGGAAGAGTGGCTGGATCGCTTCGACGACCACCAGAGCTGGAAGCTGGACGTCAGAAACGACGAGATCGTGGTCGGCTTTGAGTTGCCGCCGGTGGCGCTGCGCCGCTACGGCGACCGCGCGATCAGCCTGCGCCGCCACCCGCTCCGCTTCACCGGAAGCTGGCAGATCCGCGCCGCGGCGCCGGTGCAGAACCGGCTGGCGCGCTGGCTGCAGCCGGTCATCCCGCGCCCGAAGATCGAGGCCAAGCGCGGCAACGCGCTGTTCGTCTGCCAGGTGCGCGACGACGTGGCGCTCTACAGCGAGTCGGCCGGGCGCCCCTACGAGCCCGGGGACTTCAACATCCAACTTGACCAACTGTTCGCACGCTACGAGCGCATCTTCGTGCGCCCGCACCCCGAAGACCCCGACAACGTCTGGGTGCAGCGCGCGATGGAATACCAGAACGCCGAGCTGCAGCACGGCGGCAGCGCCTACGCCGCGATGGAAAGCGCCGAGCGCGTGATCGCCGTCAGCAGCTCAATGCTGGCCGAGGCGCCCTACTTCGGCGCCGAAGCCATCCCGCTGCTGCGGGTGCCCGACGCGCGCAACCGCATTGCGCTCGAAACCCTGGCCACTCCGGCGTTCTGGCAGGACATCCTGTGAGCGCCTACACCGACGTCCACGCGCGCCGGTTGCAGATCACCCGGGGCCACATCCCACAGGCTCCGGAAGGGGGCGGCTGGTGCCTGGAGGTTGGATACTGCGGCCTATTCGATGCCGAGCTGGAGGCCAAAGGCTGGAAGGTCCACGGCGCGAACTGGAATCCGGACGAGCCCACCGGGCCATTCAACTTCGACGTCGAGAAGCCGTGGCCGGTCGAAGGCGACTGGTTCGACCTGGTAATCGCCTGCGAGATCCTTGAGCACCTGCCCACCGACCCGATGGCGCTGTTCGCCGAGGCGAACCGCGTCCTCCGCGTCGAGGGCCAGATCCTGCTCACCACACCGAACATCTGTTCAGCTCGCGGTGTGGAAGCAATGCTGCAAGGTTACCAGCCCTACCTGTTCTGCACGTTCCCCCGCAAGCCGTGCGATCGACACGTCATCGAGTACGACAAGCACATGCTGCGGCTGATGCTGCGCTCCACGGGGTTCACGACCGACATCTGGACCGAGGACTGCTGGGGCCAGCAGCCGGACCGGGCGCTGCAGCTCCTGCGCGAGCACGGCTTCCCGATGATCGACAGGGGTGACAATCTGTTCACGCTTTCGCGTAAAATACGAGATGTTTCCAACCGCAAACCCGATGGCATCTACCACGGGTGACTGTTAAGGAGTAAAGAAATGGCCCGCACGGCTGACGAAGTTTTGCGCGACGCGGAGCACGCTCGCCTGCTGCAAGAAAACCCCCTGTTCCAGCGCCTCATCACGGAGCTGGACGCGCACTACATCAACGCCTGGCGCAACTGCGCAGACCCGGCCATGCGCGAGAAGCTGCATGGCATGGTGTGCGTGGTGGAAGACTTCCGCCGCAACGTCCAGGCCACGCTCGATGCCGGCAAGGTCGTCATCGCGCAGAAGAATGACGAAGCCCGCCAGCTCCGCTCTGCCGACGAAGACCGTTCGGCGTAAACCTTCCATTCCGCACAGAGAGGCAATACAATGGACACCAACAACGAGTCCACCAACCCCGAACAGGGCATGGACGTTGCATCGGCAGCAGCCGCGATTGCTGGCTTGATGGGCTCCGATTCGTCGGACAACTCGCAAGGCGGTGACGAAAACACCTCGCAGAACACCGAATCGGAAGAAACGGAAGAGCAGGGTGAAGAGGAACAGGCAGACGAGTCGGGCGTCGAGGCGACGAACGACGAGAATGCCGAGTCGGACGAAGGCGAAGAGACCGCCGAAGACGACGCGGGCCAGGAAGACGAACCCCGTTTCACCGTGAAGGTGGACGGCAAGGACGTCGAGGTCACGCGGGCGGAGCTTCTGGCAGGCTATTCGCGCCAGTCTGACTACACGCGCAAGACCCAGGCCCTGGCAGAGCAGCGCACCGCGCATGAAGCCGAAGTCGAGTCTGTGCGCCAGGAACGGGCGCAGTATGCGCACATCCTGGGCATCCTTGAGGAACAGGTAAGTGCAGCGACGCCCACGGACGTCGACTGGGGCAAGCGGTTCGATGAAGATCCGATCGCTGCTGGCAAAGAGTACGCTCTCTGGCAGCAGAATCAGATTCGTCTCACCAACATCCAGTCCGAGCGTGCGCGGGTCCAGCAGCAGCAGCAGGCCGAACAGCAAGCCGCCCTCCAGGCGACCCTGAAGGCCGAAAGCGAGAAGCTGGTAGCAGCGATCCCGGCTTGGAAAGACCCGAAAAAGGCGTCTGAAGAGCACACGGCGATTCGCGCCTACGCTGCGGACAAGCTGGGGTTCAAGCCGGAAGAAATCGCCGGCATCACGGACCACCGAGCTGTCATCGCCCTCCGCAAGGCATGGCTCTACGACCAGGCTCAGGCCCGGGCGCAGAACGTGAAGCCCGCTGCGCAGAAGCCGTCGGCAGTCGCGACACCCGGTTCGGCCGGGGCCCCGCGCAAGCAGACCGATCTGTCCCGCTCCGTCAAGCGCCTCGAAAAGACTGGCAGCGTCAAGGACGCGGCCAGCGTCATCTCCAAACTCTTGTGAGGCCCTAATATGGCTGCAGTAACTGGCGGCTTCAGCACGTACGACGCGGTGGGCAACCGCGAAGACCTGACTGATGTCATCTACAACATCGATCCGACGGACACCCCGTTCGTGAACGCCATCGGCCGCGGCAAGGCTACCGCCGTGCTGCACGAGTGGCAGACCGACGAGCTGGCTGCCGTGAACACCGGCAACGCGGTCGTCGAGGGCTTTGCGGCCCCCTACACCACCAGCTCGCCGACCACCCGCGAGCAGAACTACTGCCAGATCCTCTACAAGGATGTGGTGGTCACGGGCACCCAGCGCGCGGTGAACACCGCCGGCCGCAAGGACGAACTGGCCTACCAGATCGCCAAGCGCGGCAAGGAAATCCGCCGTGACCTGGAAGCCATCGCGACCGGCCCGCAGGGCATGTCGGCCGGCTCCGTCTCCCTGCCGCGCAAGATGCGCGCCCTGGAGAGCTGGATCGTCACCAACGACAACCGTGGTTCGGGCGGTGCGGCTGCGACTGCGGCCACCGCGGCTCCGACCGACGGCACCCAGCGCGACTTCACCGAAGTGATCCTGAAGGACGTGATCCAGCAGGTCTACACCTCGGGCGGCGAAGGCAAGCTCATCATGGTCGGTCCGTACAACAAGACCGTCGTGTCGGGCTTCACCGGCCGCACCTCGGCCCGCCAGAACGTCTCGGCCAACACGATCCTGGCTGCGGCCTCGATCTATGCGTCGGACTTCGGCGACCTGAAGGTCGTGCCCAACCGCTTCCAGCGTGAGCGCACCGCGTTCGTTCTGGACCCGGAAATGGCCGCGATGGCGTTCCTCCGCGGCTTCCGCTCGGACGAACTGGCGAAGGTCGGCGACTCGGACCACCGCCAGCTCCTGTGCGAAGTCACGCTGGAGATGAAGAACGAGAAGGCGCACGGCGTCGCTGCGGACCTCGACACCGCTCCGTAAGGCAACAAGAGGGGGCCTGGCAACAGGCCCCCTCGACTACTTGGGAACCCGCATGAAGATCATCAAGGTAGTCTGGTCGACCCCCATCTGGTTCGACGAGCAGAAGTACGGTTGGGGCGCAGTGCTGAAGGGCGTGCCCGACGCGATGGCCGAAGACCTGGAGCGCAAGCACATGGTCGTCATCCTCGGCGAGGACGACGGCGGCGCTGCTCCGGCGCAGGAAGCCAAGCTGGAGATCACCAGGCCCGCCAAGCTGGAATCTCCCGCCAAGCCCGCTAAGCAGGCCAAGGCCGCAGGCAACGGCCCGGCGCCGAGCATCGACGACCTCCTGAAGGAATAACGGGATGAGCAGCCTCAAGGCCCTCATCGACCACTACGTCCGTGCCGATGGCACGGACGTAAAGACGTACATCCACCTCAATGCAGACGGCGAGGACAAGCACCGCATCGCCACGGAGTTCGACTCCACCTTCCTGCATGAGCAGCTGAAGATCTTTTCGTCGCAGGAGAAGTGCGAAGCCGACGGCATGCGGCTCGAGCGGGTCATCCCGATGGATGTCCTCGATCGGGCCATGCACGAGGGTTGGCTGCACGATGCGAAGAAATGGCGCGAGTGGGCGAACAGCCCTGAGGGTCGGAGCTGGGCGGTCGAGCATAAGGGCCGCGTCAACTACCTCTTCTCGGGCGAGTGGTGGATCACCGTGTTCCCCGCCGTGATGCTGATCCTCATCGTGCTGTCGGTGAACCTGCTGGGCGACTGGCTGCGCGACGCGCTGAACCCGAAGCTCCAATGACCCTGCTGCAAGTCCAGAACGTGTCGCGCCATTTCGGCCGGCTGACCGCGGTGAAGGACGTCTCGCTGACCGTCGCGCCGGGCGAGCTGAGGGCGGTGATCGGCCCGAACGGCGCCGGCAAGACGACCTTCTTCAACCTCATCAGCGGCTTCTTTCCGCCGAGTTCCGGCCAGATCCTGTTCGACGGCCAGGACGTGACCCGGCTCTCGCCGGCGCGCCGCGTCGCCCTCGGCATGGCGCGGACCTTCCAGATCACCGAGGTCTTTCCGGAACTGACCCTGCGCGAGAACCTGCGCATCCCGGTCGAGGTCGCTTCCGGCTACCGGCTGCTGCCCTGGCTGTCGCGCGGCAAGGCCGAGGCCGTGGAAACCGCGGTGCAATCGCTGCTGGCGCTGGGCGGGCTCGAAAGCAAGGCCGACCGCCTGGTCGGCGAGTTACCCCATGGCGACCAGCGTACCACGGAGATCCTGATGGCGATCGCGCTGCGGCCGCGCCTCCTGCTGCTCGACGAGCCGACCGCGGGCATGGGCGATCAGGAGACCTACGACATTGCCCGGCTCATCCGGCGCCTGCACCGGTCCGAGAAGCTCGCCATCATCCTGATCGAGCACGACATGCGCGTCGTCTTCAACCTGGCCGACCGCATCTCCGTCCTGGCCGAGGGCCAGCCGCTGGCGGAAGGTACGCCGGCGGAGATCGCGGCCGACGAAAGGGTGCAGGCGGCCTATCTGGGGAAGGCGGCATGAGCGTGCTTCTCGCGGCCGAGGGGCTGCATACCTATTACGGCAAGAGCCATATCCTGCACGGCGTGACGCTGGAGGTGCGCGAGGGCGAGGTGGTGAATATGCTGACGGCTGGGGCTTAGACCATCTGGGCCTTCATCATCACCTATCTTCTCGCGGCCATGAGGACTTGGGGTTGCTAGATGAGAAGAGCAAGAAGATTGGAGATATTTGTTGGCTTATTCGTAAGGCAGCTTCTAGGGATAAGGCGCCTTCGCTATTCCATTGGCCGCTCACCCCCCGGTATATAGGACCGCCAGGTATACTTGTTCTTCATTTTAGCTTCAAGCCGATTCTTTCATGCTCAGCATGCATCTTTCTCACCATGCGCACTTTTGCAGTCCACCTCGCTTTGGAGGCGACCCGCCACTACAGGGAGCTAATATCTAAGGCACAGAAGCCTTCATATTTTGACATCCCTGAGCCAGCCCCGACCACAATGCCACTACCTCCTAGTGACTCGCGGAAGCATCCCAGGTCCTAGGTTAAGGAGGCCGTCAGCCGAGCCAAGAGGGCAATAACCCGGGCAACTCGGGCAGGCCGAAAGAAGGCCAAGGAGCAAGAACCAGCTATTGTTCCTCCTCCGGTTCCATCCTTTGCAGAATTTGAGGCCGCTCGGGCCCAAGGGTCTGAAGCCAAAGGTAGACTCTTCACTCTTCCATGGCTTGTTTGTTCATTTCTGTCATTTTGGCTGATTATCCTTTTGCAGCTGTCGGCACTATTTTTACCGTCATTGGGATGGAGGCGGTGACGGGTGCCATGGCCAGAGGGAGAGAGGAAGAAGTCCCTCCAGCTTCTGTTGAAAGCGATTTACGTTCGCCAACACCCCGGCAGGAGATGGAAGGTAAGCTGCAATTTATCCATAGAGCTCTGCGGCCCACCATGTCTTCAGTCCGGTCCTGACTATTTATTGCTTTGTTCCCAGTTGACTTTCAACCAACGATGCTCCCTGAAGTTGCAGTCGCGGGAGATGTTACTGCTGGAGAGCAGATGATTTCAGGGGAGGAGCCCCAAGATATTCTTCTAGCTGACGCTCTTGGGGCAATATCCGTTCAAGAAACTCCAGCTGAGACAGCTACCCCTTTCAGCAAGGCGCCTGCGCAAATGTTAGAAATTTGAGAGCAGGCCGAAGAATCTTCATCTTCTGAGGAAGTTGACTACAGTGGCGACTCCAGTAAAGCAGATCTCCCACCGACTGACACGGAGATCGAGGATGTTGGGGCTTCTTCGGCTTACGAGAGTGACTTCATGACTTTCAGCCCTCCCAGGTTGCCAGGAATTGAGCAAGGGCCATCATACCCAATTGCAGGAGGAGGGTCGGCGTCATCAGAGGCCACTCTTGGAGGCCTGAATATAGTACTGGTCGAGGTAGGAAGTGTTCTGATACCCGCCTGCAGCCTTTCTTGTCATTTCCAACTCGGCTAGTTGACATACATAATGTGATGCAGGCTAAGGTGGCACCGCTAACTATGACAGTGCAGATACCTCTTCCGGATTTAGGTGCGGGCCAACCGACTTTTCTGCCAGTGCTGCGGCCCATCGCCTTACGGCTTTCATAGACTTATGCGGCAGTAGCAGCTTCAGGAGGGCCCAGAGCAGTTGTAGAAGTTGGTGGCCCGACGGAATTCGCAGAGTCTCAACCTTCGACTACCGGCGAAGAATTGCTGCTAGAGCAAAGTAGCCTCCCGGAGATAGAAGCGGGAGAGATTGTTGGAGAAGAGGTCGATGCCTCTAAAGCCTTGACCATCATTGAGGAATCCTCTCCCGTGGAAGCCAATGGGACTGCGTGCGAGGAGCAAGTATCCTCGGCCATCGAGATAGCTGGCATGGCTTCACCTCAAGAGGCAGGCAAAGAAGTCACCGTGAGGGAAACTCTTCTGGCTACACCAACTGTGGCTATCGATTCTGGCACTGGTGCCCTTCAAATTCTACCATCGACATCCTCTGGGGTAAGCAACGATATCTGGGCTGAGGTAGACAACATGGTGGACTTTCAGTTTCCCTAGACTTCGCCACTAGGTTTACAATTTTCTAGCGACATGGTGTGGCAGTCTCTAGATAATCTTCAGCGAGCCATGTCGGCTTCCCCGAGCTTGACTTATGCGTAGTTGAGAAGTCTGATAGAACACCTCTCCCGCTCATTATTGGCATTCGGCTACCCGATGGAGGACTAGACCCTGTAGGCCACCATGTTGCTAAAGCACGCCCACAAGCGAGAATACCTCAGCCGTGAGGTGTCTAATCAACTGACGATCGTGAAGTTGGAAAAGGCTGACTGTAAAGCCACTGCTACCTCATTGAGGGGGACTATGGGGCAGTTGAGAGATGCGGCCAGCACATCTTCAAAGCGTCAGTCGTTCCTTAAGGCTCATATTGAGGAGCTGCATGCGAAACTCGCCAAGGCTGAAGCAGAACTGCAGGAGACCGAGTGCCTGGAGGTTCAGCAGATGGAAGAGGCTGACTTGGCCGAAGGACAGCTCGCCTCCCTTGATGAGTAGATATCGCAGCTGGAGGCCAGAGAGTCCAGATTGCAGGAGTTGGCCCGATATCCCTCCTTGGGTCTCCTGGAGCTGGAGGACATCTTCCGGCGCCCATTGCAGTAGTCAACCTCTGCTCCTTTTTGTCTTCGGAGCTTATGTATCTCAGGGAATGCCCCAATGTGGACGCACTTTTCGATCGACTCGTTATTGTTGTTCGTTTGTTGGTCTATTGGGACTGGTTTATTTGGTTTATTAAGTGCGTGGGCGCGTGGGCGCACCAGTCACCGAGGTGATAATTTATTCGGGTTTCACAGAAATCCATGGTGCGCTCGATCTGACTTGGTCAGGCGATTGTGTGGTTCGGGTCGGGACCAAATCCTGTCATGCCATAAAGGTCACGATGTCATTTACATCCCCTATACGAGGGAACACCCTTGATTGATTGCCCAAATTAGGGGCCCTACAGTCGAAATAAATAATACTAACTGCAAAGGAAAGAGGCAGGAATAAATCATACAAGAGCCTGTGCCGAGACACGGGCAACCGGGCATATCGGTCATTCATAGACCCTTTCATATTCAGACAGGAGTCCGTGGCGAGAATGCAGTGAAAATCGAGATAAATCCGTTCAGATGTCTGCCGAGTACACGGCAACTTTAATGATGATCCGGAAAGGATTCGGTTCAGCAAACGGGTCTGGTTTAATCAGAATGTCAGCCCGAGGTAAGGCCGGGTCGTGGCCATTTTGGGCTAATTCCCGAGAGTGATGGTGCTGGAGCTGATCAGGTTGTTCAGGCCGAAATACTGGCTGAATCCCTCGCCGTTCGCCGACGACGACGGACTGGTCGTGCTGTCGCCGATGGACACCCCGTTTCCCGAGCCGCTGGCGGCGATGCTGAGCACGCCGTTGGAGAAGCTCGCCGTCCCCGTCCCGCCAAGGGCGGTGTTCAGCGACGAGATGAAGCTGGACGGCGTGAAGCTGGTCGCCGCGCCGCCGTTGACGCTCATGGTGTCGTTGCTGAAGTCGATCGCCACCTGCTGCACCAGCTTGCCCTGGGCGTCGGTGATGGCGATGTTGGTCGTGCCGGAAAAGCCGTTCAGCGCCGTTGTCAGGTCGACGCCATTGGCCGTCCCGGTGAGGGTTCCCGGCGCGGGCACGGACGACGAGGCGTTGTGGGCGGCGTTGATGGCGTCGACCGCGCCGGAGACGTAGTTGCTGAGCTGGTCCCGCACCCCGGGCAGGGTGGTGTTGCGCAAGGTGAGCAGGCCCTGCATCTCGCCGCTGGACAGGTCGAGATTGACGGAGGCCTGTCCGGCGCCGGGCTGGGTGACGGTGATCTGGCTGGTGGCGCCCGTCGGGCTGTAGGCCAGGCTCGCCGCGCCGCCCTGGCCAACCAGGGTGACGCCGCTCTGGGTGGTGAGGCTGACCGCGCCCGAGGGGCTGGTCGAGACCCGCACATCCATCAGCGACGACACCTGGGTGATCAGGGCGTTCTGCGCGTTCTGGGCGTCGGTGGCGTCCGACCCGAAGATCAGCGTGCTGCCCGCATTGACGAAGCCGCCTGAACCCCATGTGAGCGTTTGCCCCAGGCCACCGTTCACCGAACCGAAGTTGAGCGTTAGCCCCTGCGCCGTGGCCGCGAAACCGCCGCTGCCCCCAACGCCGGTGGAATCGGCCCAGGACACCTGCGTCGAGCCATAGCCCACGCGCCGCACCAGCGTGCCCCCGGTCAGCCACACGCCCGCGTCGGTGGTGTTGAGGTTGCTGCCGATGGTGCCGGTGCCGTTGAACAGCACGGTAAAACTGAACCCTATGCCTCAGATCTCCGGCGACCGTCCAGGGCAAGGCTTTGAATCTGTTCTGGTGATGCATTCCGGTGGGCGAACGAAGAAGTGGAACCGTGGCGGTGGCGCTGGCATCTGGACGTTCCCAACGGAAGGTGGAGGCACGGAAGTGCCGACTCAGAAGCCTGTTGCGCTGGCTTCGGCTTTCGTCTCCGACTTCACCGAACACGGCGAAACCGTATGTGACCCCTTCATGGGGTCTGGAACGACCGGAATAGCAAGCGTTCGAGCTGGTCGGTCGTTCGTTGGGATCGAGCAAGATTCGCGCCATTTCGACATCGCCTGCCGCCGCATCGAGGACGCGCAGCGCCAGCAGAGGCTGATCGCATGAACGAGCACGCCGGCATCTGCACCGCGACGGGCAAGCGCATCTACAAGCGCCACCAGGACGCCGCGAAGGTGTGCGGCCGTGCGCGCAAGCAGTCGGCTGCCGGTCTGCTCGCCAAGGCACCTATCTCGGTTTATCGGTGTGAATCGTGTCGTCGCTGGCACGTTTCCTCCATGAGTCAGCTGGAGCACCAGGTGCGCAAGCTGATGAGGGAAGCTGCATGAAGCCCCGCAGCGCGACGCAGCTTTGGGACAACTACCGGATGACGCTCGATGACTTCGAGCAGATGGCCGCCGGCCAGGATGGGAAGTGCGCCATCTGCCGACGAGAGGCGGACCCACTATGTGTCGACCACTGCCACGACAGTGGAGTTGTTCGTGGGCTGCTGTGCACTAGCTGCAACATCGCGCTCGGCGGGTTCCGCGACAGTCCGAAACTGATGCAACGCGCGATCGCGTACCTCGACGACTGGAAGAAGGATTACCGCGACTACTGCCGCGCCTGCTCGGATCGAACCGGGGACCGCCTGCATTCGATCGTCGAGCCGTTCGACGTCGAGCGCACCGTAAACAAGCGCGGCAACCGCCCCAGCATCTTGGCCTTCTACCAGTGTCCTGAGTGCCTGAGCGGATGGACGTGCAACTGGGCTCAGCAATTCATGGTTTGTGGTTTGCATATGTGTTTATCTCTTGCTAGATGCTTGCTTAGGCCAGTTTACATATTCTATATTGCATCTTCCGTGTGTGGTTCTTCCTTTGTGTAAAGCTCTTTTATATTCCGCTGTGTTCATCACGAAAAAGGGGGCAGATCTATTCACCCCTCCCCTCTAGATCAGCCATTCCTACACATCAGGAAGAACATCTTACCCAGCTGGCAACACTCCTAGAGCTCCAGCCAAACCTCAATTCTTGTAAAGCCACTTCACTCGAGGGATACAACCAGACTATGACCATGGACAAATGCCTTGCTCCATACACAATAAACATCGATCATCAGAGCAGGCGTAACACACAAAAGAGTATAAGTCTGGCATCATTCCCACCACAATGAAATTCCAACCATGGCATCGTTGTCATCATCTCGGTCACTGAGGAGATGCAATCCTCATTAAGAGAAACCTCCACCGATCAAATCCCATGCTTGGCAGATCAATCAAACATCAGCTTCTCTACCAACTGACTAACCTCACACCCTACACTAGGGACAACCATGGCTAAACTTCTGTCAGCTCACACAGTGATCTCAACTGACTACCACCAATCCGTCAGCTCTATGCCATGAACCATTTATCATTCCTGGCAAGCCGAATGGCAATAATAGCACAAGGACCATCTCCAGTCCAAGCATAATCCTTTAGCAAATCCCAAATCCAATCATGGAAATGGCATATCTTATAATCGACCACCCAAGGCCTCACTTGGACACGACTTTCGCCATTCTCGACTCACTACAACCGCCATCTTTTGTCTGTTAAAGACCATTCTTTAGTCACCAGCTATTCGTCAACAGAAAACCCTACTCACTCAACTTCCTCTTGCCTTATAAGCACATCCAAAATCTTGACAGGCCATCCGTTGACTCTTACATTGGCCATCACTGCATCTCAAGATGATCCTCACTTGGACACCGCATCTGATCCTGATCCTCATGCCAACTCTACCCACTCAGGGGATCATGGCAAAACCAAATGATGATCAGACCCGGAATGAGGGCGGCCTCGGGAAGGTTGCGCCAATAGCGTTCCGGCATCTCCTTCCTCATCGTCGCCACCTTCAGCCGGGCGGGGTTGAAGATCGAGGCGTAGTACAGGGTCCAGGCGTCCTCCAGCGCGTCCGGCGGCGGGATCGAGCCACGATCCTCGCCCGGCGTGAAGGCCAGGGCCCGGCCGTCCCAGTGGGCGCACAGGTCCGGCGTCAGGATCGCGAAGCGCATCTGGGCGAAACGGCGCACGAAGAACGGCGCGGTCTTCTCCACCACCCGGTGCGCCGGCTCGAACCAGGCGGCGAACGCCTCGCCCTCCGGATGCGGCGCGCTGCGGAAGCGGACGAAGGCCTTCATCTTGTGCGCCGCCTTGCCCACCTCGCCCTGCATCAGCAGCGCCTGCCGCACGTCCGGGTCGGCGGCGAGCGCCAGCAGCGTCGGCTCTTCCCTCAGCCGCCACAGCAGCCGGTAGAGCAGGTCCCAGCGCCCGGGGGAACGGTGCAGGGCCACATCCTCGGCCAGCGTCACGAAGGCGGCCGGCACGGGGAAGGCGGGCGTCTCGGGCAGCGCATCCGGCGGCGCGCCGAACAGGTCGCCGCCGTCCGACCAGGCGACCTCGGCTGGCGCCACGCCCGCCCCGCGCAGCCGCCGCGCCGCCTCGCGCCAGCCCCCAAAATCGGTCTCGCCCGCCAGCAGGATCGTCGGCATCAGAACAGCGACAGCTGCACGGGCGCGGGATCCGCCGGGAGCCTCGCCGAAAGGTCCTCGGCGTCGGTCAGGCCGCCGGGCCGCCAGTCGTCGCAGACGATGAACGGCTTGACCTTGCCCACCGCGCGGCACAGCCGGCGCACGTCCTCCAGCCGCACCCGCCTGACCCGCCGCATGACCAGCAGCCGGTCGACGCTGCCCACGCCCAGGCCCGGGACCCGCAGCAGCCACTCCCGGTCGGCGGCGTTCAGGTCGATCGGGAAATGGCCCCGGTTGGCCAGGGCCCAACCGAGCTTGGGGTCCTTGTCGAGATCGAGCGAAGGTCCGACCTATGACGGGATTTACGAAGGGACTTGGAAGCATCCTACGATGGCAAGCCATCATGACTGATCAACCCCTAGAGGCCGTATGTTCAAACCGGATAAGCATGAAATAAGCGAACAACGGTCATGAGCGACACAACGCCCGCCTGGATGGCCAAGCGCAAAGAGCTTGAGACGCTCTGGAACGCCATCGTCTACCACACACAAGGTGATCTATTCTGGATTGGCGAGATACTGCTGTCCGAGATCACGAAGGAAACAGGGTATCATCCGAGAACCGCAAATGGGCAAACAGCGCAGAGGAGCAAGGAATGAAGATCGAAGATTGCGCGGTGAATTACCGCGATGCCAAGATCATCGTCCCGCCCGGGAATTTGTCTGGTCTGAAAACTGGCATGGCCGTAACTGGAGCTCCAATCCCTGCCGGCGCTGAAGTGACAAAGATCGGCGATGATTGGTTTGAGATTTCTGGGTTGCCGACCATGACCTGGTTCGGTGACCTTGAAGCCCACTGACACCTAGACTGCGACCTATAAAATAGGGATATTTTCTTTATTGACGCGATACACTTTTGGTGTACTATCCAGACATCGACGCGGCGGGATGAGCCCACTGCAAGAGGGATGGAGCCCTAAAATGAAGACCGTTTCCAAGACCGAATTCGAAGCCTTCGTTGCTGCCAAGGCCAGCCGCGCCTCCATCGAAAGCCCCCGCGTTGAGCGCGATGTTGAGTACTCATACGAATGCTTTGATGATGAAACCGGCAATGAAGTCGCCTTCATTACATATCCGCCCCAGACAATCGGTCTTGCGATCACCTATCACGTCAAGGCCTGATGGACTCCTTCAAACATCGGCGGCCGTGGACCCTTCCAACTCGTCTTGGAATCAAGTGGGCTTGGCCGCCAAACACCAATTATCAAGCTTTGGGCTTCTGCCTCTATAGCCTCGCCGAGAGGCTAGAAGAACGCGAGTTCGTAACTGCTGACCCAATTGAGGCGGCCATCGCTGAATATCGGCGCATGGCCCTTCCTCCCCTACCTCGTCATCGTCGCCCTCGTCATCGCCGCCGTGCTGCTGGTCTGGTGGCTCGGGCAGGATGCGATCATCACCTCCACCTCGGGCGCACCCGCCCCCCGCTACGAAAGGAGCTGACCGATCATGGATTCCGTCACCTTCCATCTGGAGGAGGCGGTCGCGTTCGCCTTGCGCATCATCCCGGGCCTCTTCTTCGTCGGAGCGGGCAAGGTCCCTGTTCTCCTTATCAACATCGGTGCGCATCACCTGTATCAGTGAATCATAGTGTGGCAGCTCGCTGCCGGCGACCTGCCTGTCGTCGACATAGACCTCCGTGGTCTTGCCGGCAACGCTGACTTGCTTATAGCTGTGTGCACCCTTATAGATCGTCAGGATATCCTTTTCAGAAGACTTATCCTGGGCTTTTGCCAGGGTACCAAAGGTTGCAAAAGCGGTGATCGCCAATATCGTTTTGGACTGCATACGCTGATGATTTCTTTACTATAGGTATACTTCCGGATCGGGAAATGGTTACAAAAAAACGATCTTTACTTTATGATCACCCCCTCCATCGCCCCCTGGCTGAATATAGCCGACGGCCGCCGTGCGGCCGAATTCTACAGCGTCGCGTTTGGCGCCATCGAAACCTACCGGCTGGAAGCGCCGGACGGAGCCCTCGTCCTGCGGTTCTCGGTGGGCGGGGCCGAATTCTGGGTCAGCGGCGAGTCCGATCCCCTCGAGGCGGAGGCTCCACTTGGCGCGGGTACGATCCGGATGATCCTCACCGTACCCGATCCCGATGCGCTTTTCGCCCGGGCACTGGCCGCCGGAGCGACACAGGTATTCCCCGTGGGGGAGGGACATGGGTGGCGGCTGGGACGGCTGACAGATCCTTTTGGGCTTCATTGGGAGATCGGTCATCCGCTGGGGTAAAAGCCGGGCTACGCCGCGAGGGCCGGACGCCAGGCAACTCCGTGGAGCGGCCTATTCACTACGCAAAGCATGTGTCGGATTAGCCAGCGCAGCCCTCAGCGCCTTTATGCTCGAGTCACGAGTCCTTTGACGGACATTATGTATAAAAGCGGAAATACCTGCATGGCAACACAATGACCCGTGGACCATCACAAATGACAGAATTGTCATATGACTTGCATACACTTGTAATCGGGCTTTCACGCTCCCACATAACACCTTTCTGGCATATAGTGATGTTAGCCAGTCGGGGAATTGATTCCCATCCTCTCTAGTTGCCAGTCTTAACACCGTCCAGTAGACTGCCATCCGTCTCCCAGCTCGGTCTCAACTCCTCTAGCCGAGCGGACCCTCTACCCGAGCCAAGACTTGCCTACTCCTTGCCGAGCCAGTGTTAGCCACTCCGTGCTTGAGCCAGAGCCTACTTGCTCCTTGTCGAGCTAGTGTCTGTTGCTCCTCCTTTCGAGCCAATACCTCGTTCTCATAAATCCTGAGTTTGTACCCTCTCCAGTTTCAGGTTGCATATCAATTTAGATATGAAATTGATCATTACTCTACTATTTATAGACTTCACTTTCAGGATCATTTCAATATACAGTTTCTCCTCTTACGCACTAACATCCAAAGATAGTAGAGCTTTAGGTATGAATGTTGTATTAGAGAGAGTCAAGAATCTCTAACGTCCATAGCACATGTTGTAAAAGAACATTAGATAAAAAATACTCTTAGCGGTCAATAGTAGGTTCTGTGTAACCTAATAAAGGATCGTATTAGTTATTTCAATGTGCAACAACACGTTCAGTTGTACTTACGTGTGATCACATTTAATGATGATGATTTTTCAATTCTACCTACGCCATGAAGATGGATTACGGTTGCCAAAATGTAGTGACTAGCAAATGAACACAAGGTTTGTTTGTTTTTTTGTAGTGCAAGATCTAAAGATCCAGTGCTCAATTGTTATAAGTTGGTGACATCGTGGTACACAAAAGGTGGTGTATAACTGAATATATTTAACACTATGACTCGTGACATTTGATTTTTCACAAGTTGGACTTACAAATCTTTTTGATTAGAGCAACGTGTGTTTTTTTATTTTATATCATGGTGGCGGTCATGCCCTGCGCGGTCACCTGCATCGAGTTGGCCGAGCCGATCAGGCCGTCGAGCGCGGCGCCGACGGCGGCCTCGAAGCGGGTGATCTGCTGCTCCATGCGCGCGGTACGGGCCGACTTCGCCTCGCGGTCGCGGTCCTGCTCGCCGCTCATCTCGCGGGCGCGGATCAGGCCGTCGCGGAACACCTCGAGCGAGCGCGCCATCACCGCAATCTCGTCCTGCTGGCGGTTCTGCGCCACCTCGGCGGAGAGGTCGCCGTCGGCGAGGCGCTGCATCACGGTCTGCAGATTGCCGATGCGGCGCAGGATGTTGCGGCCGACATAGAGCCAGACGGGTCCGGGGAAGGGATGGCACGCATCGGCCAGGGGGCGGAAGCGGTCCACATCCACGCCGCGCGACCACAGCCGGATGCGCGAGAAGCCGTGCGCCAGAAGGTCCTGGCGCAGGGCGGGCGTGGCCACCATCACCGTCGTGGCGGGGCGGTGAAACCAGTGCAGCCAGCGCCATACCAGCTTTTCCGGCACGAAGTGGAAGCGGGCATGGATATATTCGGCAAAGCGCGTGTGAAAGGCCGTGGAAAAGGCAATTCCATGCTGAAGGCAGATGCGCCGCGCCGTCAGCCCCAGCGCGCCTTCGGTGGCGATATGCACCGCGTCGGGCGCGAAGGCGGCGATCTCCCGCTTCAAGGACCGCTTCTGGAACAGGGCCAGGCGGATCTCGGGATAAGTGGGCAGCGGCATGGAAAGTCGGCCCTGGGGCGTGATCACCTTGACGGTGTGGCCCAGCGCGGCCAGATCCTGACACAGCATCTCCAGCGTGCGCACCACCCCATTGACCTGGGGCGCCCACGCGTCGGTGACGATGAGTATCTTCAGGTGCGCCGCCACGCCGGGGATAGAGCCCGGCGTCAAACGATTTTTCCTACGCGGGAATAAGCGCGGCTTCGGCGGCTTGGCCGGCAGCCTGACCGGCTGCGGCAGCCGGAACGCCCACGGCGCTTCCCTGAGGATAAGAGGCCCAGTGAAACGCATGCTAAAAGAAGAAAATAAAGCTCTTAAAGGGATGAAGAGGAGTGGGGTCCTCCAAGCGTCTCCCCGGTGCACCCTTCCAAACCTTCAACGGCACGCTCTTAAACCCCTTCGTCGGCACGCTCTTAAACCCCTTCGCCGGCACGCTCTTAAACCTACAACGGCATGCCCTTGAAACCCTTTCACCGGCACACCTCTTGAGTGGTGCACCCCCTTTATTTCATGTTCAACCCTTCATCGGTGCAGGCTGCCCTCACCTTCACCGGCACATCTACTAGTGCACCCTTTGCCGGCACACCCCCTTTGCCGGTACACCTTCTTCCCCGGTGCATCTATCCCCTCTCAATTTCAACCCCATGCAGACTATGCATGGACTTCATCAAGCCTTGCATTAAGCCCTGCATGGACTTCTCCCCTAGCATGCTTGGACTTTGCCCAGCATCACATAGACTCAACCCCGTGCATATGCACGGACCCTGCACTGACCTTACCTCATATGCACTAACCTTAGTCTACACGTGCACTGACTTCATCCCATGTACACTGACTTTCCCTGCATGTGCACTGACTTTGCCAGCATGTACACTGACCTTATCCTCGGCATATTCCATAGGTGCACTGACTTGGCCTGCACGTGCACTGACTTGGCCAGCGTGTGCGTCGACCTTACCCCCCATGTGCACTGACCTGGCTAGCATGTGCATCGACCTTACCCCCCATGTGCACTGACCTTCCTTCGGCCCCTAACCCCATGTGCACGGACCCTGCTCGTACGTCCATCGACCTTGCACAAGTCCTGCATGGACCTTGCACTGACCTTGCCCCTAGCATGCATGGACTTAGCCCCTTCGCCCAAAATCTACATTCATGCATATGCACGGACTTCATCCCACAACCTGAACACCCTGCATGGACTTGCCCAGTCCTGCACGGACCCCATTCTTACCTTGCATGCATCTACATGGACTAGGCCCTCATGTGCATGGACTTAACCTGCATCTGCATGGACTCAGCCCGGATCTGCATGGACTTAACCTACATGTGCATGGAGTCGGCCCAGATCTGCGTGTACTTCATCAAAACATGCATGGACTTCATTCTTCAACCCCGTGCAGAACATGCACGGACTTTGTTCTTCAACCCCATGCATAACATGCACGGACTTCGTTCTTCAACCCCATGTAGAACATGCACGGACTTTGTTCTTCAACCCCGTGCAGAACATGCACAAACTTCGTTCTTCAACCCCGTGCAGAACACGCACAGACTTTGTTCTTCAACCCCGTGCAGAACATGCACGGACTTCATTCTTCAACCCCATGCAGAACATGCACGGACTTTGTTCTTCAACCTCGTGCATAATATGCATGCACTTTGTTCTTCAACCCTGTGCAGAACATGCACGTACTTTGTTCTTCAACCCTATGCATTACATGCATGGACTTTGTTCTTCAACCCTGTGCATGATATGCACGGACTTTGTTCTTCAACCCCGTGCATAACATGCACAAACCTTGTTCTTCAACCCCGTACATATGCACGGACCTGGTCCAAACGCGCACGGACTTCCTTCCCACTTGCATGGACTTTAGCCTTTTGCATCTCCAACCCCGAGCATATGCACGGACTTGGCCTAAATGTGCATGGACTTCACCCTTAACTTTGCATACACCTGCACGGACTTGGCCTTGCACATTTACATGGACTTTGCTCCCTTGTTCAGAACCTGCATGGACTTTGTCCCATACGCATGAACCTTGCCCAAAAGCTACACGGACTTCATATGCATCTTTGCATCTGGGAACCTGCATGGACTTAACGCCAATGTGCATGGACCTAACCTTTGAAAACCTGCATGGACTTTGATCCTTTGTTGAGAAACCTACATGGGCTTCACCTTGCATTACGTGCACTTTGCATCCAAACATGCACGAACCTTGCGTGAGCATTTGCATGGGCTTCATTCCAGAGTCTGAAACCTGCATGGACCTTATCCTTCGCCGGTATGCCCCTTGAACCTTCACTGGTGCACTTTTCCCACTTCTTCGTCGGCGCAGGCTTGTGGACCCTTCTCCGGCACGCCTACCTTTAGCCTTTCACCGGTGTACTCCGTCCATTCCTTCGACGGTACACCCTTCCTACCCTCACCGATGGACTCTTTTAGTGCCTTCGCCGGCACGCCTGACCAAAGCCTTCTCCGGCACACTCTCAATGCCCTTCATCGGTACACTTTTCCTGCCTTCACCGGTGCACTCTTCCAGTGCTTTTGCCGGCACGTCTCAACCTTCACCTTTGCTGGCACACCAACCCAGCGCCCTCGCCGGCACGCCCCATGGCATTCAGCGTTCGCCGGCACACCAACCCAGTGCCCTCGCCGGCACGCCCCATGGCGTTCAGCGGTACACTCCTTTTAGCCCTTTGCCGGCACACTATCCCCAATTCAGTCTTAGCACCCCTTTCGACCCCTCTCCAGCCCAAATAACAAAGATATAAAGAAAAATAAATAAAAAATATAATGACAATAATAGTAATAATAATAATAAAGATTATAACAAATAAATAAATCTTAATATGTTACAAATGAACAAAATAATAAAAAAATGTATGTAATAAAAAAGGGGGAAATTGCAAAACCACCCACCAAGAGGGAGGGTCCATAAAAAGAAAAGAAAAATAAAGCAACAAAAAAACATATAAACAGAAAACCCTAAATAAGAGATATATTAAAACTCACATTGCAGCTTCTCCCCGTGGCCCGATGATGAAGGAACAATAACGCTGTCTCTTATAAGCTGGGCTCGAGCCTTGGGAATCACCGCAAAATGGCCACTACCCGACCTTACCTCGGGCCGACATTCTGACCGAACCTGACCCGTTTGCTGAACCGGATTCTTTCCGGATCATTATTAAAATTGACGTGTACTTGGCAGACATCTGAACGGATTTACCTCAGTTTTCACCACACTCTCGCCACGGACTCCCATCTGAATATGAAAGGGTCTATGACTGACCGATATGTCCGATTGCTAGTGTCTCGGCATAGGATCTCATGTGATTCATTCCTGCCTCTGTTTCTTGCAATTAGCAGTGATTCTTTTGGCCACAGGGCCCCTAGTTTCGACAATTAATCAAGGGTGTTCCCTCGTATGGGGGATGTAAATGACGTCGTGACCTTTATGGCTACTTGTCATCCGAGGTTCTCTTTGTTTCTTTGCCTGCTCCAGGACGAGCGCCGTGCTTGGGTTTATGGTCGATGGTCGTGTTGTCGTGTGTTCATGGCAACGCCATACAAAGACAATGTCGTTTACGTAAAAGTGGAATGAGAGATTTTAGAGCAGTGATCGGTTGTGATCGCTGTGAAAGCGGACAGTGGTCATCGACACGGGTTGCTGTGATCGTGTTAAGAACGAGCATTCGTCACCGAGTGAAACATGAAGTGATGGGGAAAGAGAGCATGTACGTACATTGAATTGTATTGTGTTTCGTCAAACAACAATAACTGCAGTATCGGACATAGAACAGTCCTTTCTGTGTTGATGTCGTTAATGTAAGTTGAGTTGTGCTTGGAGCTGAGTGGAAGTTCCACAAGTTCATATAAATGTATGAAATTAATGTTTGACGTCAAACCCGAAAGTCCAACCCCAAACGACACAAAGTGAGACTGCGACTAGCGATAAAAAGAATAATATATCACTACTCCGATGCATACGCAGACATATCTGGGAATAATAATGTCTTCATGCGTGTTCGAAGATTGTCGGAGATCTCTTTGGCTTTGGCCAAGTGACTCGAAGGAACTTGCAGATCAAGACTTGCTGCTGCTGCCACTTGTAAATACGTTAATATGGTTGACGAGTGCAAACTCCAGCGACCACGTAACATAATATCCTCTGTCGGACATTCCAGTCTGAACAACTGTGTGGCGCCACCATGTCGTAATGAATGCGGTGTAAAGCCTAAGTGACTGAGATTTAATATTGCTAAACAGTTCTGAATGATTGCTCTGTATTGAGCGCTGTTAAATGCAAATAACTTGTTCCTCGGCCGACCGTTGTGTCGGTCAAGATGAATCTTTAATAAATAAAGCACATCTTCGTTCCATATCTTTACCATCTGTTCTTTGCCAGCTTTGCTTTTCCGTATACGAAGTTCCGTGCCGTTGATCGGTCCGACAATATTATTGTCTGATTCAATAACATCGCTAACCCGAAAGTTCGCACGCCGGACGCGCTGGACGCCATCAAGGCCATCGCCGCCGAGGTGAGGGACGCCATCGTCGGCGCCGGCACCGTCATCAACGGCGAACTGCTGAACAAGGCGGTCGATGCCGGTTCGCGCTTCATCGTCAGCCCCGGCCTGACCGAGGATGTCGCCAATACCGCCCGCGCGCGCGCCGTGCCGCTGCTGGCGGGCGTGGCCAGCGCCTCCGACATCATGCGCGGCCTGGCGCTGGGGCTTTCCAGCTTCAAGTTCTTCCCGGCAGAAACCAGCGGCGGCGCCCCCGCCATCAAGGCGCTGGGCGGCCCCTTCCCGCAGGTGCGCTTCTGCCCCACCGGCGGGGTATCGCCCAAGAATCTCTCCACCTATTTGTCGCTGCCCAACGTGATCTGCGCCGGCGGCTCCTGGATGGTGCCGTCCGACCTGTCCGAGGCAAACGCCTTCGCCCGCGCCACCGACATGGCGCGCGAGGCCCATGCCCTGGCCCAGGGACTTGTCACGACATGACCACCGCCATCTCCATCGGCGAATGCATGGTCGAACTGCGCCCGGTTGCCGACGGCCATCTGCGGCGCGGTTTCGCGGGCGATGCCTACAACACCGCCGTCTATCTCAAGCGCAGCCAGCCCGGCCTGGACGTGCAGTTCCTCACCGCCACCGGCGATGACGGCCTGTCCGAGGCGATGATCCAGACCTGGCGCGGCGAAGGCATCGGCGACCGGCTGGTGTTCCGCATTCCCGGCGCCCGCCCGGCGCTCTATTTGATCGAGACCAACGCCAAGGGCGACCGCAAATTCCATTACTGGCGCAATGACACGCCCGCGAAACAGTGGCTGCGCCAGCTCGTCGCCAATGGCGGCGCCGACCTGCTGAACAGCGCCGACCTGGTCTATGTCTCCGGCATCTCGCTGGCGATCCTTGATCCGGCCGATCGCCAGGATGCGATCGCCCTGCTGGGCACGCTGGAAACCAAAGTCGCCTTCGATCCCAATATCCGCCCGGCCCTGTGGGCCTCGATGGACGAAGCCCGCGAGAGTGCCACACAATGGATGGCATCCTTGAAATCCTCTGTCCTATCCCTGATCCTTGCCATCTCCTCACCACGAACCAGCTATTTCGGTCATGTATTTTCCTTTTCTTTCTTCTCTTCCTTCTATAAAAACCAGAAAACTAGAGCAAACCTACAAAACGGATAGGCAACCTACATAAGCCAGGAATAAAAATAAATAAATAAAAGTATATCCTTTCCAGAGAAATGTAATAACTTTTTTTTCATTTTAGTCCCTTTTCTGGGAGGTATTCATTTCAGCCCTTAGTTATGCAACAGTTTCACGTGAAAAATGCGGACACGCTGATGATATATTAAAATTGAAGGTTTTGGTGCATCATCATCACGTTTATTTGCATTTGAGTATTTTGTATTTTGAGTTTATCAGACGATTTAGGGTTCGTGTGCTAGATCTTTCTCCACCAATTGCGGTTGGTGTTTATTTACATTGACGTAAAGTCTGAACATCTTTGATTAACTGTCAAAGAAAACCTTTAGCCTCTGTATCCGTTGTGATGTGGAGAGCTTTGTCTGATGGACATGATCTTAAAGATCGCCCATTAAAGATACATACTCTTGCAGAGAAATTAGGAGACTTTTATGCCTTGAACATATGTAATTTGGGTTATAATCGGTCTTTTAAGACCCTTGCATTTGGTCCAATTATGTAATCGGGTCCTCAGGTTTACGTCTGTTCATAATCCGACAATTGAATTTGTTTCCAACCACGATCAGACGGTTGAATTTGTTCATGTCCACGATCAGACGGTTGAATTTGAATTTCATCACGATCAGATAATTACATAGCCAAGAAGATCACTATGGGTCCATCAGATCGGCTTCCAGCTATGATCTAATCAACAAATTTGATCCTGAATGAGATCAGACCACAAAATTTGCGTTGGATCAAGATCAGACCGTCAGATTTACTCCTAGTCTCGATTCGGCTGTTGAATTTGAATATTGTAAAAATTCGATCGTTGGATTTACTCTGGATCGACATCTAACCGTTGATTCTCCCACTCGAATTGCCGGAAGAGGGCAATTTTCTCGATGAGCGATCGTGCTTGGACGATCTGTATTTTTTCATTTCGCGGCGCATCATAGACGCGCGCAAACGTGTTCATGTCTGCTGTGATGGCTTGTATTGCTGCCAGTGTGCGTTGGACGACTGGTTGTTGGAGAACAACTTCCGGGAATGGGAAGGGTAGGCTGATGCTCGCGAGGAGTGCGACGCGGTTGCCAAATCCGCGCAGTTGGAGGAGGTGATGCCAGACGCTTTTTGCAAGCGCAACTCGTTCGTGGTAAAGGTACTTCTCAAGTGCCCTAATGTGGGGGTCTGGGGTCTTCTCCGCATGATGGACGTCTCTGCTCTTTTTGAGGGCGGCCTCGCGTTTGTCGGCCGCGTTGACCATTGCGTTGGTGGCAAGGATTTTCGCCTGGGTTTTGTCCTTCAGGACAGCGACGATCTCGTCGATTGTTCTGCCCATGCCGTGCATGATGATTGTGCTTCGTAGTGTCACTACGTTCCCGTGGTGGTGGCGGGTCTTGGGTTGGTAGCCGAGTACAAGCTGTAGCGGCTGTCTGTGCTGTGGCGGGGTGTCGCCGTAACGCGGTCGTGCGTGCAGCATTGTGCGCTGGATGATGCCAAGGGTCAACTTGGCGACGGTTTCTGTTGCCTGTGGGACGCTTCCCTGGAGATAGAGGTTCTCGACCGTTTGGTGCTGGTTCCACTTGAGGTTGTGGACGCGTCGTAGCATGCGCGTG
Organism: Amorphophallus titanum; assembly: GCA_024336825.1. Lineage (NCBI taxonomy): Eukaryota > Viridiplantae > Streptophyta > Magnoliopsida > Alismatales > Araceae > Amorphophallus > Amorphophallus titanum. The sequence continues at coordinate 5,505,207 of JANBPO010008574.1, forward strand.
GTGATTCCACACATTTGGTTTTGTCCCTGAACTGTGAGTGGGTATGTTGCCCATCCGTACATGAGGATTGGCTGGACGCAGGTCTGCCAAAGCCGTACCTTGAGCTTGATGTCGAGATCTGAGTTCCAGACTCGGGAGTATTTCCCAAGGGCGCTGAATGCCCTTCCTGCGCGCGCGCGCATGTCTTTGTCGACGTCGGTCTCGCGACCGAGGTACTTGTATGATTCGACAATCTCCAGTTGGTTGTCGCCAACTTTGAAGATCGGGTTTTCCCCGATGTCCCCAGAAGCGGCTCGGCTATGTATAGCGTACCCATTAGGAATGCGGGTGGCTCGGGTTTTGGTGGCTCCATCGCCTTAACGCCAAAAACACTTGTATGCGATTAGCACAAACTACGCTATCATCCCTCCACCCTTCCCCGGAAGTACATCTTCCCGACCCATCCCTATTCGGACTCCCCGAAAAGGTGCTGCAGTTCGGTACCGGCGTCTTCGTCCGGGGCCTCATTGACTACTATATCGACAAGGCCAACCACGCGGGCCTCTTCAACGGCCGCGTCGTCATGGTCAAAAGCACGGACGCCGGCGATATCCGGGATCTCCGCGACCAGGATGGACTCTACACCCTGGTTATGAAAAGCGTCGACGGTGACACGCACCGGGAAGACCGGCGCATCTGCGCGGCCGTTAGCCGTATCCTCGACGCAAAGACCCAATGGGCCGACGTACTCGCCTGCGCCGCCAACCCGGAACTAAGCGTGGTGGTATCCAATACCACGGAGACCGGGATCATGCTCCAGCTCGACGATGACATCAACGCACAGCCCCCCAATTCCTTTCCGGGAAAATTGCTGGCCTTTCTTCTCCGTCGATACGAAGCCTTTGACGGCAGCGAGGAAAGCGGCCTGGTGATCTTGCCCACCGAGCTGATACCAGGCAACGGGGCCCTGCTCAAACGGATCGTCAACGATCTGGCGGAAGCGGCCGGCCTACCGGAAACCTTTACCCGCTGGCTCAACACGGCCAATGATTTCTGCGACACCCTGGTGGACCGGATCGTGCCCGGCAAGCCGGCTCCCGAAGAACAGCGGCAAATCGAGACCCTGCTGGGCTATGAGGACCAGGCCCTGGTCATGGCGGAAACCTACGGCCTGTGGGCCATCGAAACGTACCGGCCGCGGACCAAAGAGCGCCTCTCCTTCAGCGGCGCCGATCCCGGCATCCACGTGGTCCCCGATATCGCGAAATTTCGTGAGCTCAAACTCCGGCTGCTCAACGCTTCACATAACCTTTCCTGCGCCGTAGGCTATCTTTGCGGCACTCCTGCCGATAGGAAATTACAAATAAACCCTGGATAGTCAAGTAATAGTAGATAAACACAGGGAGATCCTGAAACTACAATAAATCTTGGAAAGCCAAAAAATGACATAGAAGCCTAGGGAACATCTTGAAACTGTAAATAAACCCTGAGAATCCAAGAAATGGCAGACATGTCCAAGAAAATCTAAAGAAATTGCAAATGCACTTAGAAATGTCAAGAAATGATAGAAAGATCCTAGAGAGTCAACTAATGATAGAAAGATCCAAGAAAGTCAAAAAATACAGAAATATCTTGGGAGGTCCAGAAATGACAGAGAAGTCCAAAAGTCGAAAAACTACAATTGTGCCCCAAAAAGTCAACACATGACATAAATGCTCTGGAACGTCAAGGAATGACAAGAATGCCCTACAAAGTCAAGAAATGACAAGACTACCCCGAAAGGTCAACAAATGACAGAAGCACGTCGGACAGTCAAGAAATGATAGTGATGTCCAAGATATCAAGAAGTTACATACATATCCTAGAGAGTCAAGAAACGATAGATAAGTCCAGGAGAATCAGAAAATTGCAAAAATACTTCGACAGGATCAAAATTGTAGAAATACCCAAAAAAGTCAAAAAACTGCAAAAACACCCAGAATGGGTCAAAAATTACATATGTGCTCAAGAAAGGTCCAATCATCATGAAATGAAGTTAAGATGCAAAAAGCTGGCTGAAGTATGTCCAGTTAAACATTAACAAAGAAAAAGTACACACCATTGTGAAAGAACAACAAAAACAAAAGGGGAAGGTTTTCCCGGAAAATGTGAAGGAGCATCAAAGACAAATTCCCCTGTCAAACAGACCGATCAAATGAATGAGATTGACAGCAACGCTTGTAATGGAAAAACAAGGAGCACAGGGCGTCGGATGCTCAAACGACGCGACTGATGCCTGAAATGGCGCGCCCAGAAAGCTTCGGAGCTTGAAACGGCGCACCCTCGAGCTTTGAAACGGCGCGCCCTCATGGGTTTGAAACGGCGCGCTAAATCATACCCACCCCCGTCACTAACTTCAGCGTGGCCGCTTTTGACACAGGCATATGAACATCAGGAATCTGAATCTGTTTTCTATCAGTACCATTTAATGGTTGTCCTGCTCCCTCCTCAGAGCGATGAAGTCCTAGTTACTTTTTATTTCCTCTTTTAGTGCCTCTTTCTCCCCTCTCTTTTATCCATTTTTATCATTTATATTTTTTTTACAGACCTGAAAAAAAAACTAACCCTGTAGTGAAGTTTTCTGGACAGAGATCTCCAAGAGGGTGATTTCTCAAGGGGTCGAAACCGAAAGGTCTACCATATCATCCGCATATTACTCATCCTGTGTGTCCAGGTTGCGATCCTTGTTGAGTAACCATGCCCGATGATCACCTACATCTCCGTTCTAGCCTACTTTGTTGGGGAACTGATACTTTCTACTGGTGTATATGTGTGTAGTTTGGTTTTAGTCTCTATTTTGTTGTGCATTATGCTTACTGGTTTATACTTTTTTCTTCTCTCATCTCATTTTACTTATTGACATGTTTGTTAGAGTTGAGATTGGCTAGTCTGATCAAGTTGGTTAATAACTGTGCATATTTTAGGACAGTCATTGTAGATTTATTGTTAGACTAGTCTTTTGTATTAATTAGATGAGTATTACATCAAGCCAATTAAATGTCATTCATACTACCTAAATATAAGCTTCAACTCCCCCTTCCTCTTGTCCACTCGATGGGAAGTCTCAGCTGCTGGGGCAATCTATGGCGGCCCAAGGAAGATCGGCAGATCTGGTGGTTAGTTCTTCATGCCACGGTGTGGGCCCTTTGGGGTGAAAGGAACAGAAAAATCTTCAGCAAAGAAGCCCTCATCCTGGAAACGGTGGCTTTGTCTGTGGTGGATCTCAGGGAATGGGCAAAGACTTCTTTGCTATGGAAACACTTGTTCTTTTTTTTCTGTCCTTTTGGGGGCCTGGGTGTGCTTTTGTTAGGGGGGGGGGCTTTTGGTATCTGCACTTATATATTTTTATATACCCTTATTAATTTTTTGAGATGCTGGGGTTCGGCGGCTCGCTGCAGGCGCTGCCGTCGGTCGACCCGAATGCCCCGCACGGCGAGGCCTACATCCAGACGTTGCCGGACAGCATGAAGGGCATCGTGCAGGCGGTGGTGGACGGACGCTACCCGATCCCGACCGGCCGCGCCGCTGCCTCGCCGCAGTGGCAGCAGGTGGTGCAGATGGCGACGCAGGCGGACCCGTCGTTCGATGCCGCGTCCTACCGCTCCCGTGCCGCGGCCCGGCAGTCCTTCACCTCGGGCAAGCTGGGCGAGCAGGTCAAGGCGCTCAACACGTTGGCCGGACACCTGTCCACGCTCAACGACGCCTTGGGCGGACTCGACAACAGCGATTACACCGCCATCAACAGCGCGGCCGACTTCGCCGCCAAGCACTTGGGCGACAAGTCGCGGCAGAAGGCGCTGGGCAAGTACCTGGCCGCGTCCAAGGCCGTGGGCGACGAAGCGGCCAAGGTGTTCGCCGGGGGCCAGAGCGCGCTGGCCGATCGCGAGGAAATCGCCAAGGCGCTGGCCTCGAACCTGCCCAAGGAGCAACTCAAGGCGCAGCTGAAAACCTATGCGGAGCGGGTCGAAAGCCGCCTGCACGCGCTGGAGGATCAGGCCGGCCAGGGTCTGGGACTCGGCTCGAAGTCGCTGCAGATCGTCACACCCAAGGCGCGGCAGACCTTCCAGCAACTCGGCGCGGAGGATGGTGCGCTGCCATTCGGTGTTCCGCCCGCCGGCCCGCGCAACCTGCAAGACGTCCTGAGCCAATACGGGAACTGATCCATGGCCACTGTGCAGCAACTCCAGACCGCGCTGGCCAAGGCGCAGGCGGCAGGCGATACCCAGGCCGTGCAGCTGATCCAGCAGGCGATGGGGCAGGCGCAGCCGCCGCAGGACATGGCCGCCGCACCGCAGCAGGCTGCACCCGCCGGCCTGCCGGACCCGGCCACCCTCTCGCGCGCCTACTACCGCGCGCAGGCCGCAGGCGACGAGCAGGCGAAGAAAGACCTGTTCCATGCCATGTCAAGCCAAGACGGAAAAGCAAGCGGCCGCCATTGCGCGTGCAGCCGAGCGCGCCGCGAAGAAAATCGACGGCGATTTTAGCCAAGCCAACGACAATATGGCGCGCGGCTTTCAGCGTTCCGGTAAGCAGGTTGAGCGCTCGCTTGGCGCGCAGCGCGCTGCGATAACCAACCTGTCTTTCCAACTTAATGACATTTCACAGGGACTTTTGTCCGGCACATCGCCATTTACTATTATGGTGCAGCAGGGCAGTCAGGTTGCGCAGGCGTTACAGGGCACGGGAGGCGGGCTTGTCGGCGCCGTGAAAACACTCGGCGGCGCATTTGCGCAGATGGTCAATCCCGTTTCGCTGGCCTCGTTTGCACTAATCGGCTTGACTGGCGCGGCAGTTCATTATTTTACGACGCTTGGCGGCGGAACAAAAGATACCAATGAGCTTCTGAAGGCGCACGCAGAGCTTATCAAATCATTCGACACTGCGTTTGGCATCGCTGAAAAGGGTGCAAAGCGCTATTCTGAAGCTCTGAAGGCGGTCGAACTTCAGAAGCTTAAGGATGAGTTTGGCGACCTTGGTGCGGCAGCGGACAGCGCGGCAGAACGCCTAAAAAATTCCATCATCGATATCCAAAAGGTTCGTCGTCAAACCGTTGTTGGCGTGAGTGACGCATTCCAGTTTCTGGACCGTGACATTCCGGATTTCACCGCATTCGCGGCAGCCATGACGGCCATTGAAAATTCGGATGCACCAGCGAGCACAAGGGAACTCGCAAAACAGTTTCGCTCTGCAGCGCAAGACCTCATTCCTTTGCAGGATGCTATTACTGGTGCGGATGATCGCCTCCGCGCTGTCACCACATCCGGCGAGACGGTTCGCAAGTCCTTCGAGGCGCTGACATCGGCGACGCGCGCATCGCCGCGGTCGTGCAGCCGTCGTGCGCTGCCAGCTCCGCGAGCAGGGCGGCATAGTCCGCCGGATCGACGGTCACCGCCACCGATTCGTGATTCTTCGCGGCCGCCCGCAGCATCGCCGGGCCGCAGCATCACGCCGGCCGATGTGGTGTGGAGCAACAGCGGCGTGCTGGGCGACGCGTGTCAGCCTTGCGGTCACGCGCATCACGCCGGGCCAGACCTTGAGGCAAAACGGCAATACAGCGCGCGCGAGGGAGTTGTTCAAGCCAGCGGCATAAGCGAAACTAGTGTTTTGCGGCAAGGATATGTCGCTGACAACGCCACTCTGCCAGAACCTGAGATCGAAGGTGTTATTGAGCTGGCCCACCATCTGCCCCAGATTGTTGATGGCCACAGGATAGAAACTGCCAAGGTTTATCGGGGTGACAGCCATCGACTAAGCTCCACGAAAAGCGCCGAAATGAGGGAATGGGAAAATTATCGGTTGCCGGCGGTTCAGGTCAGGAACAGCCAAGCCGCATGGGTGCCGCTCTGGCCGACATAGCCATTGGTGGCGTTGCTGATCGCTTCCGCCGACTCCGCGAAACCGATCAACACATGCTCGCGGCTTTGGCCCGCGGTGAGTTCTCCCATCCAGGTGGCATAGCCGGTTGCATCGGGCGCGCGGTCGAGGATGTTGGAATAGAGCTGGGTGACGAATTGCGCGTCGGTCAGGCTGCCATATTTGGTGACGAATTCGGTTGAATTGGTGAAGCCGGCAGCGACGGAGAGCGAGCCGTTATAGTTGCCCGAAGCATCGGACAGACCATAGACGCCCAAAGCCTGGGTCGCGGCGGGCAAGGCGTTGGCGATCTTCTCCCAGGTCTGCAGACCTCCGGCGTCCGGGGTACGTCCAAGAGCGCCCTGATAGAGCAAGGCCGCATATTCGTTCAAGGAGTTGTGCGCCGCGACCGTGATCGTCAGGTCGCTGAACGCCAGCTGCTCCACCCCGCTGACATGATCGCTGGCCCCCGAAGTCGCGACGGTGATCGAGCCGTCGCCATTGGCGGTGACGGCATAATGGCTGGCGCTGCCGGTGAAGGTGACAATGGTAGCGGCTCCGTCGATCCCGGCGATGGTCGCGGCCGACGTCCCGGCCGGGACGGTCACGCTGTAATCCCACGGTCCAGGGTCCGATCAACCCGGCCCTGACCGGCACGCCCGTGCTGGGCGGCCAGCCGGTGCTGGGCGGCAGCCAGCCGACCACGCTTTCGGACACCAATATCGTGGGCAATACCGGCTCGCTCGACCCCCTGGCCATTCCCGGCCAGACCAGCGCCGGTCCGCGCGATCTCTCCGCCGGCCTCTCCGTCGATCGCCTGATCGGCGGCTGGACCATCGCGGCGATGCGCTGCGCCTCGTCATGGCCCTCGGCCACGAGCGCCGGGTCACCCGACTGCCAGGCCGCGCCGTCGGTCGCGAGCGCCTGGCGGTCATGGCCGACCACCTTGCCCGCCGCGTCCTTCAGCGTCCAGTCGACCGCGCCGTCCGAGGCGGCACCGTCGAGCCGGTAGCTGTATTCGTTGCCGAAGCTCGATTCGGCCGGGATATCCGCGTCCTGAAGTCCGGCGACCATGCCCTTGACCAGGGCGTCGCTCGTCTTCGCCGGCGCGTTCTCGATGGGGGCGACGACGATGCCGACCGCATCGGGCACGGAAAGCAGCGGCGCGTTCGCCGCCAGATGGCTGTCCGCGAAGGGATGCGGCAGCGGCTGGCAGGCGGCGAGCGCCGGCAGGGCGAGCAGCAGGATGGCGGCAAGGCCCAGGCGGCGGGCGGTCATGGTCTGGATCGAGGACATCAATTGAAGATCTTGAAATCGAGCGGCGCCGGCGCCTTCGAGCTCCGGCGCCGTTGCCGGACCCTTGCGCACCCGCTCGAGCACGGCGTCGGCGTCGCGGCAGTCCACCAGCAGGAAGTTGGCATCGCTGGGCCACACCTTCGCGACCAGCGGCGAGCGCGCGAGGCCCGCAGCGAGGCGCTCGCGCTCCATCAGCAGCGAGGCGACGCGGGCACGCATGGCCGAGATCGCCGCAGGCTCGAGCAGCGGTGCCACGGCTTCCACCGTCAGTTCGGTGATGGCATAGGGCGGGATGACCTTGCGCGCCAGCGCGATGATGGCCGGATCGGCCAGCAGCGCACCGACGCGCGCACCGGGGCGCCACCAGCACCTGTCCGGGCGGAGGCGCCGGCGGCAAAGCGGCGCAGCCGGACAGCAACAACAACAGGAACGCGTACTTTCTCATCGATCCTTCTTCCTCGCCGCGCCCGCCAGAGGCGCCAAAAGCCAAGCCAACGGCACCGCGGCCAGGATGGTGGCGCCGAAGGTGCGCATACCCTCGACTTCGCTGATCGCCAGCAGGCCAAAGGACAGCACCGCCGTCGACATGGCCAGCGTGACGCCGACGATGGTGACCGGCGTCAGCTTGCCGTCCTCGGCGTAGAATACGGCATAATCGACGCCCATCGACAAGGCCAGCACCAGCCCGATGGCCGAGAAGAAGGTGAAGGGCAGTCCGATCAGCGCCAGCAGACCCGGCGTCAGCAGGATCGCCGCGGCAGGCGGTCCGAGCACCGGCAGGATACCGCGCACGCCATAGCGCCACGCCACCAGCGGCGCCATCAGCAGCAAGGAGAAGGCCAGAAGAATGACCGCTCGCTCGCGGTAGGCGGCCAGCACCGCGCTGATCTCGCCGGCAGGGTCGACGAAACGCACGCCGGGAAGGCCGTCGGCGGCTTGGCGCAAAGCGGCCAGATCGGTCACGCCCTGCAGCAGGACGATGTGGCGGCCGGGGGCGATGCGCATCAGCGGCAGGAAGGGGATGCCGGTGACGTCGTCGAGATCGGTGCCGGTGATGTGGTGGACGGTGCCGCCCGTGATCGGGATCGCGTATCGCATCCGGGTCGAGGAGAAGGCGCTGCTCGCGGGGCTGGGCGTCACCGCGATCCTGCAAAGCTCCACGGCCACGGGGCTGATGGTGTCCTCCTTCGCGGCAGCGGGGCTGGTGGATCTGGTACCGGCCCTGGCGACGATGCTGGGGGCCAATCTCGGCACCACGCTGATCGTGCAGTTGCTGTCCTTCGACGTGGCGGGCGTGGCCTCGCTCGCGATCCTGGTGGGCGTCCTGATGTTCCGCCGCGGCGAGGAAAGCCGCACCCGCGACGTCGGGCGCGTGGCCATCGGCCTCGGGGAATAGAGCCTTTGGTGTCTCTGAGCGAGCCCGCTGCTCTGAAGGTATTCCTGGATTCTGTTGAGTTCTTCCATTGGCAACTGGGCCATGCTGCTCTGTAAATTTGCAGCCAGAAGCATTTCTACCCGGCGACAAGCAAGGATGTCGACCATGCGATCGACGTCCGCCGCCGTGGCGCCGCCGAATGCCGGGGCGATCTCCTGACCGTCGGATGCGCGCAGGGCCTGGAACGCGGGGCCTTGGCCGCGGATCGCCGCCCCGCCAACAAGCCCCCTCCCAAGCAGACGTTTTCGCCTTCATTGGAAAGAATTCCAGCAATGACCCAGGACCGGAACCAGACGATAGCAGAAGCTCTCGACAGGCTATTTCGTACCTACCAGCAGGCGGATCGCAACGCTGATCCTGGCGACTTGGCAAGGGATCGCATGGCCAAAGCGAAGGTCTATTTCGAGGCCGTCTCGATTTATGAGGTCGTGGATATCGAACAGGCTATCGGCGACTTCATCACCGGCAATGTGCCGGGCCACAACGCGGCGTTTGCCCCGAGCGCCCCGCAGGTTGGCAGCGCCGTTCGCCGGGCGATGGAGCGCCGTGTGGAAGCGGAACGGCTTGATCGTCTCGCCCTGCCGCCGCCGACTGATGACTTCGTGCAAGACCCACCGGAGGTTCGCGCGAAGATAGCCGCGATTATGCCAACGCAAGAGGCGGCAGAGGCGTGGTCTCGCCGTCTGGATTTCGAGGTTACGTCCTCAGAAATGACGGGACGCGCTCTAGGAAATTCAGCAACCGCGCGGCGGTTGGCCGAGAGGCAGGACGCAGAAAATCTAGCCGGCGATCTCGTAATGGATGCTCTGACGGGTTCACCTCAGAGTTTCATCAAAAAGGTTCTTGGGGCTGGACCGAAATGGCTGCGTGACACGATGAGGTCGCGGGCGGATGCCCTTTTGGCGGATGTCCTTACCAATCCAAGCAAGATCAATGACCTGCCGAATGTCTTGCGCCGAACCGGAAATATATCGGTCCGACCCTTCAGGTCATGTTGCATCATTATAATATCTCCTTTTGGTGACAATTATAACATACTAATGGACTTACTCCTCAAAATTGAAAAGTAATTTAAGTGATAAAACTAATATTAATATATATTTTGATGTCAAAAGAATTCATATGTTTAGATACAAAAATTCTCGAGAGTCATTATGCACAATCGCATCCTATTATGCTCATAACGTCAAAATGCAGGACTCCTTTGGGAGTAAGACTGCATCTCCAAGTCATGAACATGAGTGGTATCATTTTAATTCCTCAATAAACTATTCTCCATGTATAAAATCACTTTGGTGATAAATTTATACATATTAAAGGCAAAAATATCATATCCTCTAATTAAAAATAATATTGAAATGAAAAAAGTCCACCAGCAGAGTAAGGCCCACCTCGCGGTGGCCCATCTTCAAGGCCAACACTTCGAGCCCACTTCGAGTAGTTCCAACCCAACACGCGACTGACCGCAACCTACCACGACGCCGACCCTACTATTTCAGCGACCTGGGCCGAGGTTAATCCTGGCTTACTATCAGGGACCAGGGCCTTAATTTCGTTTACTATTTTGTCTCTTAGTATCAGCCATGAAAAATTAGTATACCTAGGATATTATACTCAATCTAATATATATTTAACTTCTTTATTCAAATAGTTTATTGATTATTGGTCGGATGTTCGATCGTGCCAAAAGGATGTGGGGTTCAAAACTAATTAAGGCCCTACAATTTCCACCCTTAAACTTGGAGGTCCCAAGTTCTTGATGGCAAAGCAGGCGCATGTCCTCCTTTCGCCGCGTCGTATGCATGCAGGCCTTGTAATTTTACTTCTCTTTCCAAGGTTCTGAAATATTAATCAGAGTAATTAAACGTAGGAAACTAAAAATGTTTGAACTTATGTTTGGCACCCCTCAAATTTTGGGCTTAAGTTTAGAGGGAACTTGATGTTGACCTGATGTCAAGTAACAAATTAATGATCTAGATGAGAACGACAAATTATGAGGCAGCCACAAAAAAGTAAAAAGTAGGGGATCTGCATCTCGATCCGTCGGACGAGGCGCGCATCCATGACGCCGTCGCCCGGCGCGTGGCCGGCGAACCGCCCTACCGCATCCTCGGCCGGCGATCCTTCTACGGGCTGGAGTTCCGATTGAGCCTGGAGACGCTGGAGCCACGGCCGGACACGGAAATCCTCGTCGAGGCGGTGCTGGAAGAACTGAAGGGCCGGGAGCAGGAACCGCTGCGCATTCTCGATCTCGGCACGGGCACCGGCGCGATCTGCCTGGCGCTCCTGTCGCAGCTGCCGAACGCGCGCGGCACCGGCGTCGATCTGTCCGAGGGCGCGCTTGCGACGGCGGAGGAGAATGCGGCGGTTGGCCGATGGATCGGCGAGCGGCTCAATCAGATGGACGGCCCGGTGCGTTTCCTTTGGTCGAGCGACGCGGAAGGCCGCATCGCGTCGGCAGGGCCTGAACTCGGCGATCGGCTCGGGCCGAACGCGCCGCGGCTCGGCGAGCGGATTGTCGATCTCTGCGCTCGGGCGGGGCTTGGGCCGCGCTGGCCGGAGGCCGTCGACAGCCAGCGCACCTTTTCGAGCCTGCGTCTCGAATGGCCGGAGCCGGTCGGTGGACGCGCGCGTGTCGTGAAGCTGTCGGGCGCGCCAGCCACGGAGGGCGCCAGGTTTGTCGGCTATCGCGGTTTCGGCCTGTTCACGGGCGAGGGCGTCGACGCGCCTGAGCCGGTCGTCGCGGCGCCGACCGAAGTGGCGCCGGTTCCGGCCGAGCGGCCGGCGGAGCCCGCCGAGCGGTCGGGCGCGGAAATCGTGATGTTGCGGCCCGCCCCGCCTACCTCCGCCAATATCGTGCCGATTCGGCCGGGTCCGCTGAACGGACTCGCGCCCGGTCCGGACGCCGCCCATCTCGCCAACCCCCATGCGAGCGTCGAGCTGACCGCGCAGGAGCGCGACGCATTTCGCGAAATCGCGCGCGCGCTCGGCTCGCGACGGCGCGACGATGCGCCGCCCCCGCCGGTCGACGAATCTGCCGTACCCGCCAACCCGGCCATCGTGGAATCGCCACCGCCCATTCTTCGCGAAGGCGGTGTGATCGCGCAGGGCTACGACGCCGAGCTCGATCAGCTCAAGCTCATTAGCGAGCACAGCGATCAATATCTGGTCGATCTCGAAAACCGCGAGCGCGAGCGATCCGAAACCGATTCCGTAGAGGAGCGCGAGCCAGCGCGCGGGACGAGTTCGCGGCGTTTTCAGGTCCAAATCGTGGGACACGGCCCCAGTCTACGCGGAGCGGGCTCCGCGCTCAAGTTCGCAGATTGAGTAAATTTAGCATGATTTAAGCCGTTTTCGCGTCCTCGGTGACCCATCTTCTCAGGTTTGCCGAACGGTGTGATCCTAGAAAGTGAAGAGTCCGAGCGAAACCCCGAGGTACGTATGGTCCGGTGTCGCTTCACATTCCGAACCCTCGCGTTCGCGTTCGCGCTGACGATGGCCTCGTCGTGACGCTTGGCAGCCTGCAACGCCAGGCCGAGATTTGACAGCACGTCGGCGGAGGCCGGGTTGACCTTGAGCGCGGCTTGCAGGATTGGATCGGTGGCCCGAAGTGCTGCCAGGTGGGCAGATGGCGTAGCCGGGATGGGCGCGGGCTCGCTGGATCGGCCAACGGCGATGCCTTGACTATCGATAGGCTGGCTCGTGAGGCGCATTTCCCCCGTGCGCTCGTCATAGGCGGCATCAAACATGGGCGCCTGCTGCTTGCCGCCCTGAATGGGTGACATGGCGATTTCATCGCCAAGGGAACGCGACGAACGCGGAAGACTGGCGAACGTATCGGGGATGAGCTGCGACGGCATGGCGGTTCGGCGCATCTGGGCCATGTCGATGGACGGCGTGGCCGGGACTGGCGCAACACGCCGGGGCTCCGGCTCCCGGTCGGTATAGAACGCGTGGTTGCCGAATTGCCCGGTGGGCGTCATCTGGCTTGCCCAGGAGGGCGTGACGATGTTCGGATTGAAGTAGTGGTTCGCGCCACCCGTTGGATCATCCGGCCCTTGCGCCAGTTCCCATGCCGCCCGAGCCGCACCGAGATCGCGAAGGCACAATATCGCCACGTTGATCCCCGGGGGACCACGCACTCCGCTGGCTGCACGCTCCGACGGCTGCACGCTCCGACGGCTGCACGCTCCGACGGCTGTACGCCCCGACCCACCGCGCGCCGACGACCGCGCGCACCGACGGCTGCACGCACCGGCGAGTTGATCTGGGCGAAGTGCGCGTGCAACGGCAGGCGCGCCCCGGCAGCGGGCAGGCACTACCGACAGAGGCCAAACAATAGCGCGAGCTCGCGATCGATCAGCGCGCGCGCGTCCGAGCTGGCGACGTTGCAGCCCCAGGCATCGGCAGTGTCGAGCGCAGCCATGACCTCCTGGGCGCTGCCGAAGGCGATGCGATAGAAGCGCTTCTGGTCCTTGCCGGAGCGGCGCGAGCCTTCGGCGATGTTGTGCGTGATGCTGGTGGCGGCGCGGACGACCTGATCGGCGGCATTGGCGTCGTAGGTCTTGAGTTGCTCGACGACGGGGCGCAGCGAGCGGATGATCTGGAGTGCATTGGTGTAGGCGACGAGCATGGTGGTGGTTCCTTTCGTGGAAGTGGTGGGTGGATCCCCCCAGGGGCCGCCCGGCCGAGGGCCGCTGGGCGGTGGGGCTACGCCCGTCGCGGCCGGAAGCGCACGAACCGTGACGAGCGCGGGCAGGAGAAGAAAAGCTGTCGTCGGACCCAGCAGCTGTGCGGCGGTCCCATGCACACCACGGCGGTCTCAGCGCTCGGCACGTGTTCGGTGCGCGAACGGCCGCAGGGCGGCCCCACCGCCCAAGCGGTCCGAGGCGTCCGCGTTCTCCCAAAGGTTCGTGCGGAGGGAGGACGCGAACGCCGACGCCGACGCCGACGCCGACGCCGCGGGCCGATGCCGACGTCGACCGCCGAAGCCGAGGCAGCGCGCCGATGCCGATGCCGATGCCGATGCCGATGCCGATGCCGATGCCGATGCCGCCGCCGCCGCCGATGCCGATGCCGATGCCGATGCCGATGCCGATGCCGATGCCGCCGCCGCCGCCGATGCTCCAAAAGAAATCCTTTATATTGCTCTCGTACATTAGGTGGTAAATCAGCTCCGATTTTGACTTCAAGAGTTGGGTCACCCTTGAGGAAGATGGACAACAATTCACCACCAGGCCCTGATGCTGTCTGTTCATCCTCGGCTCCCTCGACCTCTATCTTTTTCCCTTCTGACCTTATGGCATCAACCGAGATTACATAGCACCTTCTAGCTATTACCTGGTTACCTCGGACTTCCCCGATGCCGTATTTGGTGGGGAACTTTAGTTTTTGGTGATAGGTGGAGGGCACGACATTCGTTCAGCTGAGAATACCTCAGCCAAAGATGACATTATAGGCCGACATCCCCTTAATCACTATGAAGATAACCATAATCGTGACAGTCTCAGGAGGGGTACCGAGAGTGACCGGCAGGCTTAGGGCTCCCTCAGGAGAGGTGGCCTGGCCGTTATATGAAGGTCGGCCGCAAGACTCTAGGGGTGATCTCGACCTTCAAGATTTGGTCAGAGAACGGGGATTGCTCCTCGTCCTTCGTGGTGGACGTCTTCTGCAAGGCGCGGAGGGCAGGCTCTTCCTCCGCAAAACGTCATTTGAATTCTCATAGTTGGAGGGATAACTCCGGTTGTCGCTGAGCTGAAGGACTAGGAGGGCACCCTTGCTGGCTGCTTTGTCGTCCCTCGGGGGCATCGATCTCCGGGAGCTGTTGGCGCGTCCCGGACCTTTCTCTCCTCAGAGTGGAGGAGGCTTCTAGTTCTGGGGGAGGGGCTTGCAAAGGTCCTCCTGACCTGTTGCACACAAGTCGTCATCCCTGGAGGGTGAAGTGGCCTCTAACACTTCGTTGGGAAGTTCCTCCATGGGGAGGGCTTTCCTGGGAAAGTCGTGACTTCCCCTCCCTAGCCGCCTAGGTCCTTATTAATTCTACAAGGATATCTAGTTTTGCGTTAAGGGTTTGGAGGGCGTCAGAGTTCCCATTTGGGGGTTGCACCCCCGTCGCTGGTGGAGGTGGCTCATTGGCTTGGTTGTTACCTGCAAAGGGGGAGCTTCCCATGGAGTGAGGAGGCACAGGTTCTCCTTCCCCTTCCCCCACAGCCCTCCCATTGCTGCCGGTGATCCTCCTACCGGAATTTCTTTGCACCATTATAGCTCTTCACTCATTTTCCATAGACGGCGCCAGATGAAGAGGCGTGATCTCACGTTGATCCTGAGCCGTGTGATCTTGGAAGAATCCTTGATCACGATCACCACGTTTGTATGAACTGCAAGGCAGGAAACAGATCAGGGGTGCCCAAGGATGAATCCCTAGGGTAAACCCTCTGATGCTTAAGTCAGCGAAGATGATATAGCACAGGTGCAAGGGGAGATGGTAGGAGAGAAAAAAGGGTGCGAGATCATTCTCCACCTAGAAGTGTGGTGGTTCTCACTCAAGATTGTTGCTTACCTCTTCGGAAGGTTTTCCAAGGTTTATATAGCGATCCATTTAACATAGGAATCCGGGGAGTCCAGGGAGCTGAGGGGATTCAGGGGAGTTACGTCCTCATTGTGGGCTCTTTATAGCACAAGGACTCTTGCTCTCCCTTATCCCTTGGAGTTCCCTGCTCCTTGAAGATGCGTAACGGATGCTTGGGTAGGCTTTCAACGGTCGGTCTAAGCTTGGGACGCTGGCTGGGAGTCATCCCGAGTGTTGGATGCGTAGAACGGATAGGTCGCACTAGGTCCCCACAGGGGCCTTCCCGACCGACCTTTCGCTCGGACTCCCGGACCCGAGGGACGCCTAGGAAGTGCTACTCTGAGTGGGTTTTGGGTTTGGAATAAGTGGGCCCAGAATGAGGCTGTCACATTGGGAGGCTGGGCCTGGTTCAGTCGAATTGGACCTATTTGGGCCGTGCTCTCGGGTGGTGGATTTTCCCCCTCTCCACTCTCCATGGGGGGTTGGGTCCTATTTATAGGAGCCTAACATTTTACATGACACAATTGCCCTTGACAAACCATCAAATGCCCCTTGCTATCCAAGGGAGAAACTATGGGCTCAATTAAAGGACTAAAGGCGCAACTGACTCAAAGCATATGAAAATAACCCATTAACCTAGGTACATGACTCAAATAAAAGGAAAATTACATGACCATGACTCTAAAAAAAATTAAAAAAATACATAACATGACTTGAAATAAGATGACGAACAAGACTACATGTCATCGGCGTGCATCGGGGTCCCGAGCCAAAGGGCATGGCGGGAAATGTCCCCATCAAATCTCCCGGGGTGTGAAGAGGTCGACCCCATCGAGTATGGTTCCATCCCACTGCAAGTGCATGGCAAGCTGTGGTAGATGCTCCCAGGTCACCCACGAATCCCCGACAGAGGCCGATCCTTCCACCCAATAAGATAGTGCTTGCACGCCCTGCTCCTGGTGGTGGTATCCTGTTCATCTAGTATCCTTTCTTTTGCTGATGACAGGCACTCTCGGCTGAAAGTAGACTCTCGGGGGTGGGCTCACTCTCAAGGATGCGAACAGGCTTAAGAACCTCACTAGGTTCCACCGCGGGGCCCGTGTGGGGCACGAGGTCTACCTTGTTGTCAGCAGGGCTAACTCCATTGTCCTCAGGGGAGTCCAAATCATAGGTGTTGCCGCCGATGCTCCTCAAAACCACAAAGGGGCTGATCCCTCTAGCTCTAGCCTTTGGGAATACTTCCAGGAGGAACCTCTCAATCCTCACCATCACAGAGTCATTCTCTTGGGATTCTTGGTGACACCTATGTGAATTGGCCTGCCTTTTGGAGTTCTCATTGCCCTTACTATTATACTTGTAGACCTTCTCATGGAATGCAAATGTTTTGGGGAAGGTAGACATCCTAGCATGCATGGGCGGTTCGGGGCAACCAAATATGGACCTATCATGTGGATTATTCCCAGCCACTTCAACAGATAGGGGGGGGCAGGGCACCCATTCATGAACCTATCATGCACAAGTTTGACAGATAGGGGGGGACCTGGACATCCGAACTTACTGACTTCCTCACCCTTTAGACTTATCGATGCATACATTTCTACCCAAATGATGAGCTTCTTTCGAGGCAAACCCCCATGTGTAGGTGTATAACCGATGAGGGGGTGGACTTCCCTAATGGATTGGATTGGGGTTGGTGGCTTTAGGGGTTCCCAATAGAATGGGTCAAAGGGATCAGAAATGTTGTAGGAGGAAGGAAGAAGAGGTTGCTGGAGATCACTTCTCGTGGAGGTGACGGTGCATCGCTTCGTGACGCTTCCCTCTCGCTTCGCGCAGAGCGCGCTGAAGCTCTCGCTGCTGACCTGCATTTTCGGGCTGGTCGGCCTCTCCGGAAGATCGAGCGCCGATCCAATGTCGCCACCCGAGCGCGTTCGCGGGTTCTTCTGCAACGCCAAGAGCGACTCTCTCGATTTCCTCCGTGAGCAAGCGGCCGGAGAGAACGAGGAGATGGCCGCCAATGCCGTCAACAAGCGGCTGAAGGCCTTCTCCTGCGCCTATTACCTGCCCGCCGACGCGATCTACACCGGCGAGCACACGATCATTCAGGATGGCCTCGTCTATAAGCTTCACAGCTATCTGTTCCTGCCGGAACGCGTCGAGCGCTGGAGTGGATCGACGATCGGCTCGCTGCAGCCTTCACCCAGCGCCAAGCACGACGTCTGAGCCGCATACGAGCATCCGCGCGTGCCCCTCGATAGCGTGGTGCGCGAATCCCAACACCCCTGCGAGCTTCACATTTGCGCGAGCCCGCCGTATCGGGAACTCCTCCCTTGTGACGCTGCCACCGCATCCCTTAGGCAAATGCCATCTGTTGCGTCATGGGACTTTGCCGAATGCTGCGCGCCTCTATCGTCACTGCCACCCTTCTTCTCATCGCCACCGCGGCTGTCACCATCCATGCCAGCGAGGTGACGCTTCCGCTGCGCAAAGCCGGCAAGTGGGAGCAGAAGACCGTCATGGACGAAGGTGGCAAGAAGCTCGAGCAGACGCTCACCATCTGCATCGACGCCGACATGGAGCGCAGCACCGCCGCAGCCAGCGCGGCAGAGCACAAGTCCCGCTGCGCCAAATACGACGTGAAGCAAGACGGTGCGAATTTCACCGTCGAGGCCAGCTGCGATATGAATGATCGCGACGTCGTGAGCCGTACCGAGATGAGTGGCGACTTTCAGAAGACCTTCAACGTAAAGATCACCTCGACCACGTCCGGCATCAAGAGTTGTTGGCGTTCACCACGATGCTGCTCACCTGCGATGGCGGGTATTCCGCGCGCGTCTGGGGCAGGAGCTTTATACCCAGGATCGTCTCCGGGTTGCTGATGAGGTTCCCCGCGTGCCAGCGGTGCAGGTCATCCCACCGGACGTCGGCATATTCGCCGGCGAGCTCGAGACGTTTTTCGAGGATGATGGCGCTGATCAAAGAGTCGCCGGTCAGGCCGGTCTTCGGCGCCAGGTTTACGCGGGCCCGCACCTCGTTGAGCAGGGTCGTGGCGGTCGCTGCATCGCCCGTGCGGGCGGCGGCTTCGGCATAGATGAGCATCACGTTCGCGAGGCGCATGAAGATGTACGCCTTGGGCTGCCAACGCGTGGTATAGCCCTGGTTGGCGGGGTTGCGCTGAGCCAGCGGGATGTAATATTTCCGCCAGTTGCGGCCGGAAGTATTGCCGCTGGGGTTGCCGTTCCAGCTCGTTACGGCAGGATCGCCCGCGACGGGCTGGCCATTCTTGATGATGGTGTTTACCCTGCGGATGCTGTCGCCTTCGTTGAGGAACGCGTCTTCGAGGTTGCTGCTTGGCACATGCCATCCCCAGCCACCATCCAGACCACTTCCTGCAGTCACGGGGTTGACGTTGCCGGTGAGATTGTTGGCGCCGATCTCGAAGATCGATTCCTGTCCGTTGTAATAAGCTGTTTGAAAGATGTCGGCATAGTTGGGCTCGAGATGGTATTCATTCAGCGCGAGTAAGGCGCTTGCTGCTATAACGGTGCTATCGTAATTGCCGGCCCAGAGATTCGAATAGGCTAAGTACGCCATCGCCGCACCCTTGCTTGCACGCGCCATGTCCGCAGCGGTGGTATAGTCCTTACGCTGGGGGAGGTTGGCTTCCGCAAATTCGAAGTCGGCATTGATAAAGGCCCAGGTCTGTGCGAGGGTTGCGCGTGCAAGAGGGATATCGGCCGTAGTGGTCTTTTCGGTGTACAGCCCAGCGGACCGATCTCGAGCAGCGCGGAACCCGGTCGGCGCGCCAGGATCCGCGAATTGGAGTTACTTATTTCGGGTAGGATGTCAAGCCCTCCAATCATGACCCACCAACCCTCCTCGAACTTTGGTTCAATTACTACATTTGAGGAGGAAGATTCACCATCATTTGGAGATTTTGAGGTGAAAGAATACCTCTCCCATGGTATCACATTCCATGACCCCCTCCAATACCCACCCACCACCCACTCCCTCCCACCCTCGCCAACTGTGCTAGAACCAACACACCCCTCCCAAGACCCAGTCCACACCAAGGGAACCATGACCATGGACAGTATATACCTAGGGAACAAGGTAGTGCCCCACCCCGTGATGCATACCTACTATGATCCCTTTGACCCTTTTGAGTGGAAGCCCCTAGGTCACCCCATAGCCCCACACATGGAAGCCATCTCGGGGGTAGGACCGCATTTGTTTTGCCCCACCACCCTTCTTGGCATGAACCAAAAGTTGGGAACGCTCACTCACATCACCCACATGCCAAGTAGGAAACATGATTGGTCCCTATTCGGGTACAGTGGACCCCCACCATTTTTCACTGATCACATTCATGCTAGAAGCATATACGGATGTCCGGGTTCCCCAACATACATCACCCCTATGCATGATCAGTTGACACACGGTTGCCCCGGCCCTCCTAGGTCCATTAAGCTGTACCTAACCGCTTTACATGACAGCTCCACCTTTGGTTGCCCAGGCCCTCCCTTCATCATTAGGCAATCATCATCCATAACTTTGCATTGCCCCCGCAAACACATCAATAAAAGTAACAAAATCAACAAGAGACTGGCCAATTCCCACTGGCGCCACCAGGAATTCCGCAGAGGAGGCTTTGTGATGATGAGGATTGAGAGGCTTTCCCCTAGAAATGCCTCCAAGTTGAGATCACGTGGGCCAAGGCCCTTCCCAGTTCTGCCGTGGACCAGCACAGATACATATGTGTTGGATCTCCCCGAGGGCTACAGAGTAAGTCCCACATTTTATGTGGCTGACCAGGTGCCATACGAGGGCCCCATGATGACACCACGTAATGGAAAGAGTATACGTGCCATTTGGGAATGACAACCCGGTGAGCGTGAGGAATGGGAATATTTGCTGCTTCTAGAATGGCAGTTATGTGGGCAGCATATGGAAGAGAGTTCAGGGGATAATGCAAAAGGGTTTTGAACGTGTTCAAAATGAGCGTTGGAAGGCGAATGGGTTGGCGAGTGATGAGACCATGGAGGAGAAATAGGTGAAGGTGACTTACATGATCCCTGGCGCCTCCTCTCGGTTGGATTATGGTAGTAAGAAGATGATGGAGCAACCGATGAAGAGGAGGGAAGGTGTTGGCATTGAGGGATTTTGGAAGGACCTCAGGGGCTGGTTGCCCAGTGACTACGGCATATGCGGCTCTGATGTCAAAATCCTCAGGGTTGAAGACAGCACCATGTCTGGAAATATTCAGCGCCTTGTGAAGTAGCTTGACGTCTAGGCTGACGACGACACCTTGAACAACTGTATAGAGCAAGCTATCCACTACTTGCAGGTTGTGGTAGAACTCTTGCACAAGCTGTGGATAATACAGAGTATGTGCGGAGACAAACTTTGTCCAGCCTTGGGCGTCCAAAACTTCCAACAACTCTGGGAACATCTCCATCAGCTGCTGATCGGAGACATCTACTACTCTAGGCGACATGATGTTCCGAGGTTTGAGAGTTCCAGAGACTGGGTGAATGTTGGGAACATTTAAAGCTGCCATCTTTCCGCCAGATTCAGCTGTATTAGCCGTTGCCGACCTCCGAGGGGTCGATGGCTGACCCTGCGTGGCCTTCTGCTTGACACGCTTGGACGACGCCGTTGCTTCGGCAGGGGCCTTATCCCTCGCTCTCTTGGAGGAATTCTGAGCACGCGACGGATTCATGGTGGAAGGATGCGAGAGAACGTGTTGTGGTGAGAGGGGGATGCACAAGGGATCGGAAGGGGGCTGGAAGCTGAGCAGAACCGTGAAAGGTGAAAACGGCGAAGTAGAAAGGTGGTGAAAAACCTAGGGACCCAGTCGGTTGAATTTATAGGGGCCCGGAGTCATCCCCTACTTTCTCAGATAATTTCAGCTCAACAATCTTTTCAATCATCAGCTTGCTGGCTACTGCCGGATCTATACCCTCCGGATAGAAGTGAGCCGGCTGCTGGCTGAAGGGGGTTGTCATAATGGTTGCATGTAGAGCAGGCACAGGAGGCTGTGTCTGAGAGGCAGAAGGCTGAGCCACTGCTTGAGGTATAGCAGGTTGAGCTGGCATCTTTCCCTTATCAACTGGAAGTGGATTTAATGGAACAGCCACTTCTGCCGAGCTGGAGGTCTGCCCTACAGGCTCTGGATGTCTGGAGACTGATGTACCTTCATTTCTCTCATTCAACTGTCTCCTGAGAGAATCGATCTCTTGCTGGTATTTTCTGAACATCATCTGGATCATGGGATCCAGGGTTGACGGGATTGGCATATCTCCCGAGGTCCCTTCCACAACATCAATGAAGGGGTTATCTTCCTCTTCTGCGGTCACCACATTTACTGTCATCGTGGCGACCTTTGACATTTCATCAGCACACATCATTTCATCTTTGGCTGCCCGGCTTCTTCTGGTAACAGCACCGGGTCTGGTTGCTAGTCTCATCAGCTCCTCTGGCTGGGTCGGCAACGTGCCATATCTTCCGGCAACACCGGCCATATTGCAGGTGAAGATTTTCATTTTTCCTTTCTGTCTCCGAACCCTTCTTCCCGGCTGCTCCGGATATTCAAGGCGGTCAAAGACTGAAATCCTTTTTCCTTTTTCTTTCCTCTGCAGACAACTTTCTTGATATGAAGTCTCATGGTCTCTTACATAGCCATCGGGGTCGGAGGGAGAGGCTTCGAACATTGCCTCTTGCAAAGCTTCTTCTCCTTCTTCCTGGAATGTGTCTAAGGCCCGAGACAATCTCCTTTGTCCCAGCGAGGAATTTCCCAGGTAATGGAAGTAATCCTGGATTACCCGGTTCATCTCTTCTTGACTGTGCCCTTGCAATTCTGATCGGGGCGACAGCTCTTCCTCAATCTTCGGCTGGTAAGCCACTCTCGACTCATTCACAGGAAGAAAGGACTAAAGGACATTGTAATCAAATTTGGGGTGGACTCGTCCACAGGAGGAAGGACGATTAGAGGACGGTGTTATTAAGTCTGGTGGTAGGCTCATCTACATCATTGCGACGACCGAAGGACGTCGTCTTAAAATTTGGGATGAGCTCATTTACACGGAATGGACGACCTGAGGTGAGGAATATTGAACTTTGTGGTGGATTCTCCCGAAAGGAATGCGCAATAAGTCTGAGACACGATCCGGTATTTTGGGATGTGGTTCTGACAAGCACGTCGTGTAGGGGCATCATTAAGGAAAACAGGCGTAGAAGAGAAGGGACGTGCGAAGGGCAGAGAAGTCACACCATGATAAGTCGTTTCATCCATATGTCTATAAATACCTGCCATGTACACCACGGGCAAAAGGTCGGGTGCACACACAAGTCACCAGGTCACCAAGTCTCATCACCACCCTCTTCGTCATGTCTCCTCCCTCCTAAGGCAGATGTCCCTAGGAGGCTTCATAGAGCTCTGCAAGGCAGTCCTCGCCTCACCGCGCAGCGTTCATCTAGCCAGGGCGGCAGGGTGCTCCTCTGCTGAGGAAAGGAAGAAGATACTAATAGAGAAGGAGCCCGGCTACAGAGGCACGCCATGCTCTCCTCTCCCCTCTGGTAGTACTCTTCTTCGTCCTCCGGCCTCCGCTTTGCGACGCCGAGGTTCAACTAGAGCTCCACCACGTGGGTCTCTAGTGCCCTCCTCTCGTCCCGACCTCGATATCATTCCGCCCTCCTTCCTCTCTTTTTGCCCTCTCGCAGCCTATCTCGCCTCATCATGTGGAGAGACAATCCTCAATTCCAACACGTCTCAGGACGATTTCCCGTAACGTCGCTACTCCTCCTTCAGCCCTGCCATTCGGGCACCGCGCTCTATCGCCTGATGTGGACGTGTAAAATCGCATGCCCATATGTCCCCGCTAGTCCAACAGAAACAACAAATCCTCAATAGAAGAGACCCCTGGAGGACACGTCCCCTCCAGCCACAAACGACCTGAGGGTGCACATGATACCCCACACACATCGGCTGGGATTGGGCTGAAGACCGTTGAATCGGGCTTGATTTCTAGCGGACCAGATTTCCCACAAAACGGCAAGAAATGTATACCGTTGGAGTTGGCCAGCAACGGAAGTACAGCGCAGTTCATGGAGGTAATCCTCGATCCCAGAAATGGATGTGAGATCCTGAGCAGCAAACCGGAGAAAAGGGTAGAGAGCTTGCCAAATCTGCATGGCCAAATTCCCATGGAAAAATAAATGCATGCAGTCCTCCTCACGTGGTTGTTGGCAGCAGTCACATCTAGAAGCAAGTGGAACACCGCAATCCGTGATGGTTCTGTCGACTGGGATGCATCGGTGGAGTATGCGCCATGCGAGCACCGACCATTTGAGTGGCAGAGAATGGTTCCAAAAAAGATGCCAAGGGTCCTGTTGAGGCGGTGCATGCAGGGTGCGAACCGAGGCCGAAGTGAAGTTGCCTGTTGGTGTGGCGGTCCATACCCAAAGATCAGCAGGGGTGTCCGAGGTAAAGACCCGCTGTAAGAGGACTGGCGGACAGCAAAGAGTTGCTGCTGCTAGTGAGGAAGGTGCTCTGCCTGTAATAGCATCTAGAACAGTGCAGAACTGATCTTGAAGGGAATCCCATACGCCTGCAGGAAGATAAGATTGCAGCGGTTGTTCCCCCGTCCAGCAGTCTAGCCAAAAAGAGGCCCTCCCATCGGAATGGGATATAAACACCCTGTGGTTGGAATGTATGACCGCTGCTGCCCGGCGCCATAAATAACGATCTGCAGCAAGAGCTAAGTTGAAAGATGCCTGTGAGTAATGGTCC
Source organism: Amorphophallus titanum (assembly GCA_024336825.1). Taxonomy (NCBI): domain Eukaryota; kingdom Viridiplantae; phylum Streptophyta; class Magnoliopsida; order Alismatales; family Araceae; genus Amorphophallus; species Amorphophallus titanum. The sequence goes on from JANBPO010008574.1 coordinate 5,529,165, forward strand.
TTGTATAAGTGCTTTTGCCGGAAAAAGGTCGCCCACAAGGAGGTGGTCGTCAATGCTTGCCAAAGTAGTTTAGTGCGGAGCGCTAGCTGCATAGTATGAAGATCCAAGACCCCTAAGCCACCAGCTGAAGTAGGGCGAGCAATAGTCTCCCAGGAGACCCAGTGTTTTTTGGGAGAGCCCTCATATGGCTTTCCAGATTTCCCACATTCCATACCCAATGATGGCAATGGTAAAGCAGTCCAATAAAGATTGGCGGTTGGCTGACTGAATATAATGAACAATAAAGTCCTTAGCCGAGCTAGAGATTGAAAGCTGCAGACCTTTAGTATGAAAGTGCGACCAAATGAAATGAGCAAGTTCACTGGTTATGAATAGGTGGCTTGCTGTTTCCTCCGAAGGTGAAGTGCAACATGAACACATGGAGCAGAGAGGGATACCCACTGATTTTATCCTTGCATCAGTTGGAATACAGTGGTGCATAATTTTCCAGAGATGAATAGATATTTTTGTAGGCAGCCAGCTAAACCACAGGTTTTTCCAGCTGCTAGCAATCTGCGTGGACTGGTTAAGAATCTTCTTGCAAATGGAGGAAACAGAGCACTCACCAGTAGAAGTAATGCTCCATATAGGAATATCTTCAACCGCAGTGAGACAAATATTGTAAATGGCAGGTAGCAAGTGAACAGGGATATATCTATAGAGAATGTCCTTCAGTACAGCAGAGTGATGCGTGTAGAATTGCTTGACAGTGATGTCATTGTTAGGAATCAAATCTGCAGGAACAAAGGAGGCCAGGCAGTTATTCCCAATCCATGTATCATGCCAAAAGTTGGTGTTAATTCCGTCGCCCAATAGAATAATTTTGTGGTTGATAATAATGTCCTTGGCCTGGAGCCAGCTTTTCCGAGCAGATCCCTTCATGGATTGAAACTGGACAGCAGAAATATGTCTATCTTTAATGTATTTGTGTCTAAAATAAGTTGCCCATAATGAATCAGCATGGATAGCTCTCCACAGCAGTTTAATCCTAAGAGCTATGTCCATATGTCTCAAAGACATAACACCTAAACCACCTTGATCCACTGGTTTGCAAATAGTTGTCCAGGACTTCCAATGCCTTTTCCTGCCATGGGGGGAAGAACCCCAAAAAAAGTTTGCAAATATTTTTTCCAATTCACCATGGATTCCCTTATGAAAGGTAGTCGAAGCAAGGTAAAAACCACACCAGTGGCGCCATTCCTGAGGAGGCGACAACAATCGTGGCACGCCTTCTGAAAATGCGACCAAGCTAGGGTCGCACCAAGAACAAAGAAATGGGCAGACCCTAATACCCCTACCCCAGACCCAGTCATTCCTTGAAAGAAGACGCCCATGGTCTGGCTGCGTCTTAAAATTTAAAGACTACTAGGCAGTCGCCTCTTTAAATAAGTGCAATTTCTTTTTTGTTGTTTATAAATTGATATTTCATTGCTGATAAACATCATTTTGGCATTGCAGGGACTGATTCGGACCTGCATTTCTTGGACCCAGGTGAGAACAACGTACGATGGGCTGCCCGACTTCTAGAGGGTGATGATAGAGGCGATGGGCTTCAGGCCCTTTCTGAGCATAGAGCCGCTACGCCCTAACCTGATCTTGATTCAAGTTTTGAGGGAGAGATAGGACAGGGTCAGTCGGGCATTTCTGATGCCTTGGGGGCACATGGTGCCATCCTTAGAGGATATTACTAGGATTACTGGGCTTAGAGTAGATGGGGAGGCTGTGAGTGGGGTGACCCTCCCAAACTATAGTGAGTCAGTCCTGAGGCTTTTGGGCCTAGACACAGTGTATGAGCCCCCTTGTAGGACTATTGCCCGCACAGACTTGACTAGGGCTATGGGGTTGGGAGATGCCCGATAGAAGTCAGGGGAGACTATGACAGACTATGCAGAGCGGTTGACTGAGAGTGCCCGCCACTTACTGCCAGGACCCGGCTGAGAGGGAGAGGGCTGACATAGACTTGAGGAGGTTTTTGCTTCTGATGCTCGGGAGGTTGCTATTGGGAATGAAGGGGGATGACATCAACTGCAAGTTTTTGGGTGTGCTGGAGGACCTGGAGGGAGTAGGGAGGTACGCTTGGGGGGCTGCCCTACTGGCGCACCTGATAGTTGACCTGTCTACGGGGACCAGTCGAGAGACGACCGTTAGTGGCTTCTCACCTTTTCTTCAGGTATGCACTTTCTCTGATTTTCCATTCGATTGATTTGTAATTATGCTTATGAATGTGACTAATGAATGCTGATGATTGCAGGTGTGGAGCCACCTCTACATGCTGATGGACCGAGTCGACGCCTGACCCAAGGAGGAGGCTACCTTCCCCCTAGCTCGACTATGGCTACCACTCATGACCGGAGTGCCTCACGACTATGAGCTTTTGGTCACGAGACGGGAGTCCTGTGACTTCCCTCCTTCACTGTTACGTAAACAAATATGATGCATTCCTTTTTTATTTCCTGCCATTAATTTCCTGCTATATATGAGGCTTATGATATGTTATATGCAGGTTGTGTGGAGACCATATGAGGGGATGCCTGATGAGGGCCAGCCATGGGTCGTAGCAGGCCGACCTCACTTTGGGCGTGACATCTGGGTTCACTGCCTGAACGAGATCGAGCCGCTGCGGCTTCGGTTGGTCATGAGGACTCTTGGCTTCCACCAAGAGTGGATTGACATGGAGGAGCCTCATGGGATCAGGAGGAAGACCCACGGGCAGACGAAGGTGATCGACTGGCAGCTGTAGTTTCCAAACCAGTACACAGACTGGCAGAGATACGAGGTTCCAGTCATCTCCTACGCTCCGGATAGCTCGGCCTATCTTCGACGTTACTAGGAGACATACGCCAGTCGAGTTCAGATGAGGCTGATAGGAGTATGTATGAATGCTTTCTAGATTTATATGCTCCTAGGACATGTTTCTAATGAATGGCTTATGAAGGATGCACGGGATAGGGCTGCAGTTGACTTACATGCCCACCTCCATAGCTTGGAAGCCCAGCTGGCGACTACTCGTGCAGATCTAGAGGCTCTGGTGAGTAAGCACTATCTATATGCTCTTTCTTTTCTTTTGATTATTATGATATGTAGCCACTAACGGTCTCCATGGATACAGCGTGCCCAGCAGGGGGAGGTGGCAGGAGGTGCTAGAGGGGCATCTAGCTCACGGGGCTCGACTACTGAGGTTACCGCCCTAGAGGAGAGGCTGGCGGGAGCAGTAGCGCGAGCCAAGGTAGCGGAGCGTGACGTCACTGAGCAGGTAAGTTATAAATGATTTTCAAGTTGATTTGTTAAGGATGACATACTTGGTTGTGCATTTGATAGTGGTGAACATTGTAGGTGGCGGAGCTATAGCTATAGGAAGCGCTTTCCCAGGCTACAGCCCGTGATCGACAGATCACGGAATTAGAGGAGGAGGAGAGGCATAGGCAGACAAAGGTGAGCGATGTTGCTTCTCCCTTGCTTTTATTTTTTCCAAAATTATCTTTCTTTTATGGCACTGATAAAGCTACTGGATGATGTAGGCTGTGATGCTGTAGGATTCCTTTGCTCGAGCCCCGCTGGGCGGTGGTGAGCTCACGATCCGCGACTAGCAGGTTGCAGAGTTAGAGGGGATACTACGACAGCACGAGGCTTTGCCTAGTGACGCCATGGAGTTGAGGATCCACCTCGAGGTGGAGAGGAGGGAGCAAGCTTGGGAGCGAGCGGAGCGGCTGACGGAGCGTGAGGAGCGGCTCGCGTGGGAGTGAGAGCTTGGGGATGCGAGGATGCAGATAGCCACCTTGCAGGAGCAACTGCAGATCATGGAGGAGCACCTCTAGAGAGGCAGTGAGCGGGCGGGGGCTGTAGGTCTCTCTGTGACTAGCACGACATACCTGGCGGGTTCCTCTATTCAGCAGAGGAATGAGGCTGGTCAGGCCGGGAGGTCGACAGCTTCATAGGGGTTGATGAGGCCTCCATGGACTCGCCCGGGAGACAGGGGTGAGGGTCCAGCAGAGAGTGGTGGTGAAAGTTAGGGAGAGATTATTTTTACACCACTATCTTATCTTTGTACATAGATGTTTATCCATATATATATAGACATGAGTTTTTGACGTTACCTATCGCCTCCTTGTGATTGTCCTTTGCGTGTCCACTCTTATTTTTTTGTTGTTCCTGTATTTCATACTTAAAATAAATAGATTAATTCATCTGTCTGACTTGGCCCCTTGCTCAATAGGTAAGGGGGCTGTCCTTCTTTGACCTTGGTAAAGGGTCAAGGGGCCAAGCCTTTAATCAACTAAGGTAAAAGAATAACTAAAGATAAGGAGAAAATGCAACATACTGGCAGGCAAATGAGTACAGAAAATAAAAAAATGACCAATCATCAGACAATCGTCGTAGCTTAAACTTGGCTTGTGGCCACCCTCTGAGGGGTTTGGATTGTAACCACATGTGGGCTATAAAGCCTTAAACTTAGGAATACCCGGCGGGGCGGCGATACGCCGAATAATGAACCCCGTGTCGGAATACCCTATCGGATGGTGATACACCGTACCGAAACCTTGTCACATGTGGAACTAGTATCCCGGAATTTGGTATGACAAATTACGGGTGCAACAAGGCCAGACCCAGAAGAAGAAGAATGCGGATTTGACAGCCCTACTGGGACGTGAGAGTCAAACCCGAAAGCCGATAGACAAAGGATAGATTGACAGCCCGAAAGGGACATGCATGGGCCAGACCCCGAAGAAGAAAAAAGATGCGTTTGACAACCCTAGTGGGACGTGAGAGTCAAACCCGAGAGCCGATAGGCAAGGGATGGGTTGGCAGCCCGAAAGGGACGTGCATGGGCTAGACCCGGAAAAAGGAGGGGCAAATTCGACAGCCGTGGTGGGACGTGAGAGTCGAACCCAAAAGCCGATAGGCAAGAGATGGGTTAGTAGCCCGAGAGGGACGTACGTAGGCCAAACCCGATGGGACAAAAAGTAAATGGATTCAACAGTCTGAGGGAGACATATGAGTTTAAACCCAAAAACCGATAGGTGAAATGGGTCGACAGCAGGAAAGGGGCGTAGGGAGGCCGAGCCCGGCTGGACTAGAAAGACAGATTGGATAGCCCTGAGAGACACGGGATCTGAACCCGAGAAGTCTAAAACATGGGTGATCCCGATGGGGCAGAGGATGACAATGTCAGGACGCCCTGATGGGGACTGGGTGTCACAGAATGACATGGGAGGCGTAACCATGGCATCAATATGATGTTTTTGCCGTGATGGGGTGGGGTCATTGACTTAGAGCCACCCAGACAACAAGCCGAGAGAGGATTCTTATTTTTTTTTTCACATTACCAACCTCACCGCCCTTTCGGGTTTTCACCGAGGCTGACCCCTTTAGCTTTTTCCGATACGCCCTTGCGGGTTGATGAATGTGTCTAATTGGTTAAATCAAATTAAAAATCTTGAAAGATGTGTATGAAGTGGTTGCATATTGAATATTCTCAATTTGAATTACACTATCACACTTGAATTGAATTGCATATCTGATATATCAAATGGCGTCTGTGGAAGAGTGGATCATGTCCATTTGGAAGCATTCCCTATGCGTTGAGCTGGATCTTCGGACTAAAATCTCTGCCTCATACCAGATCTTGAAAATTGGGATTGGTTGATATGTGAATGAATCCTTGAGCTGAGCTATGTAAATTGAAAATATGTTGTGATTAAATGATTCATACATTTGACTTTTGGATGAATTCTCATTTCAATACTTGTGAATGACCTTTGAAAATTTATTGTTGAATAATTCTAAAAATTGGGTTGCATTACTTACTTTTGATCATTTAAACACCCTTATTTCATAAAGGTCATGTCATGAAAATATTTGGTGACACTTTAATAAATGTGAAGGCTCTAATTTAGAATTTGTCTAATGGGTTGAAAATCAAGCCTTCCATGTTGCACTTGCATCTTGCATCAATTCTCATCCAGGCATAGGTTGCATGCATTAGAACTCATGCATTAGTTGCATTCAGTTCATTCAATTGGTATCCATTTGATTGGTATCAGTTGCATATTTGCATTGTATGTTGCATACATTCCCTCTGTGTGCTTACTTGATACTATATGCTATTCACCCCCATCCTTTGGCATTTCTATGGCCGTATATCCCTTTGCTAAATAACGTTGCATTTGAGTCATTCTTGGTATGGTTCCTGTCATACACTCTGGGAGAGTTCACACTTAATAAGTGCATCTATTTAGGGGGAGTAGCACTGTCATGTGTTCATGATATTTTCAGTATACATGCTGAATCAAATTCACACACCTCTTGCACATAATGTGAAAATGAGTATCAAACATAAGGATATAGGATTTTTCCTTCAACACTCTAGAGACATTAAGCTTGCTGCATGAATATTGAAGAGACAGTTGAGGAAAAAGCTGCCTACCTATCGGCTTTCTAAACCCGGGTCTTCCAAAGGGTACAACCAGCCCGGCGTCCGTGAGGGAATCCACGGGTGCGGGGACTTATGGAGGTCTTAGAAGAGGAATTTCCAATCCAAAGAGACGGAATGCTCAATGGAGGGTCCTTCCAATTCCAAGAGGGTGTGTGGATCCTAAGTGTGGGGAGAGGAACCTCTCAACCCAAATGAATGATGCAACAGGTAGGACAAATATCAATCAACAATATATGGCATGCAATAAAACAAACTGTCCACAGAAAGATGTCTCGGCTGAGACAGGACTGAGAAGACGCCTGAGGAAGGGGCGCCAAATCTATAAGACACGCCTGTGAGGCAGCCGTCAAATGATCAGATAAAACAAGAATGATGTAAGTGACGCCTGCAGAGGAGGCGTTATAATATAATAAAGCGCCTCTGTGAGGGGCGCTAATCAACAAACGATCAGAATAAGAGAAAACAGCGCCTCTGTGAGGGGCGCTAATCAGCAGAAAACGGACGAAGGTGTTGTAAACATTGTAAATGACGCCTGTGGAGAAGGCGTTATGATGGGAATAAGCGCCTCTGTGAGGGGCGCTAATCAACAGCAACAGCACAATATCGGAAACGACGCCCTCTGGAGGGGCGCTAAACAACGGAATGGCGTCCTTGTGAAGGGCGCTATTAAAACTTGAGACAGAAAATCAAAGAGTGAGACTGAGGACAGTGCTCCAAACTGGCTAATCGACGTGGGGAGACGTGCACGAGGTGCACAGGGGAGCGTGCTACGTGGAGCACCAAGGAGGGGCACACGTGGGTGCCGATGGAGGGGTACCGAGGGTACCAAAGGAGTGGGGTAATAAGGAACTAAAACAATAGTCGTCCCACCGTGATCGCCAATTTGTGAGCGCCCTTTATTGACTCACGTCAAAATAAAGATGCACTTCTAACATGACATGGAGAATTAAGGGAGGAAAGGGAACTAACAATCCAAACTAAGCATGAGATGCTAAAAGGAAGTGTGATCGCCAGAGGATAAAAATCCCCTGAGGCTCTGGACGGGTTAAGCTGTATTTCCCCAGCAGGAATCCACACTCAGGTTAGAGTGTGGGGTGGATGTAGGTTTGCTGGCTGCAAACCGAACCACCTAAAAATCTGTGTCTCCAGTGTGATTGTTTGTCTGTTCGATCTGATTTCCTGTTAGAGTTTTTATTTCCGCAGTTGGATCCATTCACCTCCCTCTGGATCCACTCTCTACTGGTAGATCGTGTCAATCCAGTCTTCAACACCTACACCCCTTCCAGTGAAAATTGAGACAACAACACAGTACACAGCACTAGTGTACCACAAAACCAGGACTAGCCGGGGTCACGTTCGTCAACGTGGGTCCACTGCCCCCGACCACAAGGGCACACAGAGACCATCAGCTCTAGAATGGTCCTCTAGCCGATTCCCCCCCCCCCCAGCTGGACTTTGGCTGCAAAGGCAAGGGGCCCTCAGGTAACCGGCCTAAAAACCATTACACGGGACAAGCCTCCACCACTCCCTGGTGAGTCGGCACGTGTACGTGCCCAGATCAACTACTCCAAGTGGGTAGGGTCACCAAGAACCAATTGCAACTACGGAAACCACCGAAGTACCATCGGCCTACATAACACCTCCATGACGTGGCTCACTAGCACGGGAACCAAGGACCGCCAACCTGACAATCCACCATGACTGTCGATCCATGAAAGATAATCTGGAGCACGAGACAGGACACTGGGACCACAGTCCACAACTCACACAAGGGCACCTAGCCGTGATCACAACCCTCAGACGGGAACACCTTCCGTGATTCTAGAACTCATGCGAGAACAGTCGATGCAAGCAACCCAACTCAAGGAAGACTGTCCACACTCTACTACAGGCGGGGGTGGCCCACACTACAACCCAAAACCACCAGAATACACAGAACCACCCGGACACACATTCCGCATAGCCACCCATCGCACGGACACCCCGACATCAAAATACGGAGCATGAACCAACCGGGCTGATGGGGACAAGAAGGCCAAGGCCCTGGCCGCCCAGGGACTGGCCACATTCAAAGCACTTGATGTGCTTACCTTTAGTGCCATTGTTACCCCAATAGTTCCCCGACCAACACTCAATGGCCTTGTGGCCAGGTTTGTTGCAGTTAAAGCACATGATATGCTGATTAGGAGAAAATCTGTTTCTATTGAAGTCATAATCATTTGCAGGTGTTTTAACAGGCATTCTAGCGTCTTGTTTCATTACAAGACATTCATTCATAATGTGACCATACCTACCACAATAATGATAGGAGCCATTAAACTTCTTGGTGGCATGATTTCTGCCAAAAAAATTCTTAGAACGCTTTGTTTCACCAGCATGTTCATCTTCTAACTTTAACCTGTAATCATCCATTACGTGGCCTATCTTACCACAATAATGGCACGAAACACTTTTGTTAGAAGCATACGAATTAGTAAAAGATTTACACGTAGTATGCACTGACTTATCAGATGTAGCAGAATAAGCAGACTTCAAGACACAAGCAAGGACAATCTTCCCTTTTTTCATTTGTCCCTTTCTTTTTATTTTCTTATCATTTTTCATAAATTTTATTTATTTTTTATTTTTTGGGTCTTAAATTGAAATACCGATGATGGAGGTGTTTTAGTAGGCCCAGAGGAGCTAGCAATGTTAAAGCTACAAATAAAAGTGGTGTACAACTTCTTCTTAGCAGTCTTCTCAAGTTGAGAGGTACACCCTTCTCTTTCACTCAAATCAGTGTTCTTATCACTCAAACATACATTTATTTTTTCTTTTTCTTTGACCATTTTTGACAGAGAATGAGTTATTTTGTTTACTTTAGATTGCAGAGAGGTGATTTTGAGTCCAGACTTCATTAAATCTTCCTCACAAATAAGAATCTGTCTCTGCAGAGCATCATTCAGATTCTTAATCATTTCTAATTCATGTTTCAGTTTTTCTTCTTTCTCAGATTGGATTTCTTTCTTAGCAGCATTCTCTTTCTCCAGGATTAACCATCTTTCAGATGCGACAATGTTCAAGACCATGAGTTTCTTATTTTGTTCCTCCAGCTCGTCTGGTTGGCATAGCGCCCATCTTGTGGTGCGTTATGTTCTTATAGCGCTCCTCTATAGGTTCATAATAGTCTTGTTGGCTGTATTGGCCGTGTGCTTGCGTGTGGTGCGTCTGTTTGTTCTAAGTCCTAGTGTAGGGCGGTGTTGTCTGTCGGTGGCTTTCCGGATGGGTCAGGTAGGTGACTGGTTGTGGTCTTTTCCTAGACTGCGGTAGTACCCTAACGATTCTATCTAGAAGCTACTATTGTTCTTGTCTCTGGTCATGTAGTAGCTATCTCTTGACTGTTGTGTTCCTCTAGCAGTTGACTGATGAGTTACTCTGCCCAGATTATTGTCGTCCTCGGCCGCCTGTGTTTCTGGTGGTTCTGCTTGCTTGTGCTGCGGCAGCGGTGGATGTGTTAATGCGTCTGTCTACGTTGTGTCTAGTTCCCGTCAACCCGGGTTGGCCTAGTGGTTGATAGGAAGCCTTGTCTTGTCTCGGTGGCCTTGTCCGATTCGAGACATTGGTTCTGGACATTTCGAGGTATCGTTCTACCTCGATCTACGTGTCCAGGTGTGGTGAGGGTTATTAGTGTTCCCTCAGGTCTTCGTGCTTTGGTTCTTGCGGAGCGTCGTTTTCCTGGCTTAGGATTAGATCGATTGGCGGCTTGTTCTGTCATGTGCGACGATCCTGACTCAGAGTCATAGGACTCGAGGATCGTTGTGGTTGTAGGTCTAGTTTGCCTTGTCCAGTGTGGTCGATAGTGTTCTGTGCTGCCACTATGTGCGTAGTACTAGCTGTGTGTACTTCGGCGCTTGTGCTTCAGAGTCTTCAAGTTTTGTGGCTCCTTTGTGGTTGGTGCCTTACGGCGCGCTTGAGGCGTGACGACTTTTACAGCGGGGCACTTCTTCCCTGAGACACGGTTTTTAAGCTAGTTCCGAGGGCTCCTCCGACTATGCCGCAGCGTCCGCGGGGGAGAATACTAGTTAGAGGCCTGGCTTATGGTCGAGAGCCAGTGTGTGCACACGGAGTCAGGGGCGTTGGACTCACGTCTCATGCGGGTGGGACAAGTGTGCAAGAGAGCTCCGAAAACTAGTGAACCTGTGTCTTTTAATTTTTCTTGAGTCTAGGTAGTATTTCCTATTAATTGTCTAGTCTAAGTTCGCTAGCGTGTCTTTTGTCCGTTTCTTTCCATTATGATGTAGTTGAGTCTGCAAGTTTGAAATTGTAAGAGACTTATATTGAAATAAAATTTTATTATCCAAATTATTTGGTCTCATGCCATTGCTCTTGATCATTCACGACTGTTTAACTGTCACGTTCCGAGCAAACGACACGTTCCGCTGCTATCGGTTCGGGACGTGACAATATTCATGGTACCCAAATTAATAGGTCGAAGCAGAAGTGTTGTGCATCGACGCAGAAGTCATCTTCAGAAGTACACATTTATTAGTTGCACCAACGCAGTCGGAGAATTGCATCGACACCCCGAAGGCAAGCGCTCGAACAGATTGTCTCGAAGCCGTTTTCTTCACTACTGCACTAACGTAGTCAGGGTAATGCATCGATACACTAAGCTCAATCCTCATCTAGTGCATCAACACATCAAATAGCTGCACCGACACATCATGTCCAGGATTAGAAGTTGAGTGCAACCACGTCGAAGCTTCATCTAGTGCGTCGACACACTAAGTCATCTGCCAAGGATCTCAACCATTACAGTAAAGATCTCTCTTCTTCAACAGCACATCCACGGTTCAAGGCCAATGTGTCAAAGGTATGAAGCCTCAACAGTTGTGTAAGCTCAGTTTAGGAAAGGGTGAATCGACCTATCTCTCGATGCACCAGTACATACAGGAAATGCAACCTTTGAGACTACCTTGACCTATCTTCGTAGCACGTCGAAGCATCAAAGGCAACCATTGAGACTGCCTCGACCTGACTTCGTAGCACGTCGAAGCATCAAGCATTCCAACAAGGCACGCGAGAAACTTGAAGAAATCTAGTGTTTTCGAACTCAAGTGAATCACTTATATTCCTAGGCCACGTGGCAATCTCTGAAGAAGAATTCTGAAGAGGAATATTCTCATGGACACATAATCCTTAAGGTAATAATGGTAAACCATACCATTAGAGAAAATCTCATGATAGCCACATAGCCATTCATGAGGGCCGGTATACCATATCAAAAATGACATGGCAATCATTATGTATCATAGGTTTTAGTGGTACAACCAGCTCGACTTGCCCTGTGGGAATCTAAGGCGTGCGGAGACTAACGGAGGTCCTAAATAAATTTTGTACCACTAATGTACCAACCTTGGATAGTAGACCATGTGTCTACTCACAAATTCCTTCCATCCTTGGAATTCTAGCAGTGGCAATAGCTCAGGAAATCTGTCGTGCATTTGCTGGTCATGAAAGTCAACAAATCTTGGGAACAAAATTCTTGGTAAGTTGTCCTCTTCAACTTTTTGAGATGATATTGAGGAAGCCTTTCCTTGACCAACTGACTCTTTTCCTTTAACTTGAACTGAAGTCTTTCTCTTATTTGTCGAAGGATCAACGATTTTATCCTTGCGCATTTGAGACTCCTGGTTGAGTTGCTTTCTCCTGTGGCTAGTTGCAGCGTCCATATCGCGGAGATTTTTGGAGCGAGGCTCCATCCTGTCGGTTGTTGTGACATGGGCACGCTTCTCTTGTGATGGAGCTTTTCCCTTTCCACGAGTGACTAGAGGAGACATGATAGAGCTCAGAGGAGAGTTTCGAGAAGGCTTTTAAGTAAAAGAACTGAAGGAGCCAGAGGAGCGAAGCCTCAGAAGCACAGACTAGTTGCTACACCAGAGAGAAGAAGAGCACTCAAGGTCAAGGTTGAAGAGATGATGTGTTGACCTCACATGACGCGGAGAGCTTTGGAGTAGTGAGAAGGTAACAAATGAGGGTTTTTGCTAAAGAATGGTAAATGCATGACCATATAAATGATTGGAGGTTATTAAAAATTTAAAAAGAAGCACCCTCAACTTTTGTGATTTGTAGGAATGACCTTATTTTTTCAAAAGTTCATCGTTTATAAGCCACATACTTGAGATTAAATCCTTAAAGGCTCATCTTTTCTGTAATCGAGGGAGCGGCGTGGAGGTTCCTAGTTGCCAGCTTGCCGGGCCGAGTGTTCACTTGGCGTGTGGTACGTTTTACTACTTTAGACTGTACTTTCTATTAGACTAGACTCTGTTGTAGTTAGATTATTTATTTTTGTTATATTATATCTGTTGTCCTACTTTATTTCCTATTTCTATGTACACCACACCTATCCTTTTTCCCTTCCGAGTCTTCGGGCTCGTGGGAGTCAGACCGAGGTTCGAGTCGCGTCAGTTCCTTTCCGGCACTTGGATCTTGGGTCGCCATAGCTGACCTTAGTTCTTGAACTGCAGCATGTGCATCGACCTTAGTCTTTAGTCTTCAACATGTGCATCGACCTTGGCTGGTGCTGGCAAGAGGTGCTCCGACCTTGGCTGCGTGCTAGCAAGAATGTGCTCTGACCTTGGTTGCGTGCTAGCAAAAGGTGCTCCGACCTTGCTTCTTATATGAAGGCGATATGCATTGACCTTATTCCTTAAATCACTAACGTGCATCGACCTTACTATCTGTTTGATTAACTTCCAATGCATCACAGCTAAATGATGTTGACCTTTTGTCACCTTATTGGACAGTCAGTAGCATTGACTTACGTTGACCTTGATTCTTGTGTTGCCAATTACCTCATTTTTTGTGCACCTATCAGAATGGTCACCTGCCTTGAATTCTATGCTATCAATTGCCTAGATTTTCATGCACTTTTGATTGGGCCATTTTCATGCCTGTGCTGACCTTTGATTGGGCCATTCTCATGCCTGTGCTGACCTAAAATACATAACTATGACATCATTAAATACAGGTCAGACTTATCAATGACTCATAGGTAGACATCATCAAAATAATGTTAAGGTGGAGAATCATGCGTGTACCACACATGTACAACATTCTCCCAACAAAGACAATGAGCTCGAGGATGACACCAATCATGTGAGTGCTATGTCCCCTGGGCTTTGATGATGGAGTGTTGTTTTGATGATAGCAACTTCTTGAGTCACCACATTTGTTCCTAAATTAGTGGTGGCCCAGCCCGCACCACCTAGGGCTGAGGGGCAACGGCCACGTGCCCTCCATTTTGAGGACTACGAGTCCGACAATGAGTACGAGGGGAATGGCCGACGCCGGCGTGGTCACCGACCACAAAGGGATGATGAGGACGAGCGGATCCTCAAGACCATTCGTGCAGACCCTCCCACATTTGATGGGTCCAAATCTTTGAAACCCAAGATCTATCTTGATTGGGAGGCCAGTATGGATCGGTATTTTGAGTGGTTCGAGATGACGGACCACCAGAGAGTTAGGTATGCCAAGATGAAGTTGTTGGGGCAAGCACAGACTTACAGGAGCAATGTGGAGAGCTTGCTCTTTCAACGTCATGAGCCTCAGGTAGGCTCTTGGGATGAGATGAAGGAGAGGCTTCGGCGTAAGTACCTTCCTGCCATGTACCGTCAGCGTCTTATTGATAGGTGACAGAGTCTTACCCAAGGGGACCGATCTATGTCTGACTACATCGTAAAGTTTGATGAGTACTTTTTACGATGTGGCGTTACGGAAGAGAGCGCCATGCCTATCTTGCACTTCCGTCGTGGCTTGCGGCCCCACTATCAATATGAACTATTTCGCCATAATGTCACCACCTTGGAAGATGCATACCATGTCGCTCTCGAGTTGGAGCAGTTTGAGGTGGAGTTCACTCCTGTCCAGCGTCCAGGGGTTACTTATCAGCGTGGGCCCGACCCTCGTGCCACGCCTACCTCCTATAGCTAATTTTCGGTGGCCCATCCCCCGAAACCCTCTCGGCTGGACCCCTCTACTGCTCCTAGACCCCGCACTTTCCCTCTGAGGGATCCTCCCTCTCGCTCGCAGGCACCTGTCCCTACCCCTGGGCCTTATCCGCCCACCGTGTCGACTCGGCCTCTTCCTCCCACACCCCCAGTCCATCGAGAGGACAAGGGTAAGGGGCCAATGATTGGTGCGACACCTCAGGGCACTGGGACACGAGACCGTTGCTACACTTGTGGTGGAGTCGGCCACTTTGCCAACAAGTGTCCCAATCTTCAAAAATATTTTTCAAAAATACGTATATGTTTCTATGATATGTATGTTTTCGAAAGGAAGATTTGGTATGTTTGAGATGAAATGGACCAAATAGGAGAATGTTGAATTTTATCCTTACATTGTAGTGCACTTGTGATTGGGCCGCACACAATTTCACAGACAATCAGCATTTAAAGGAATACGTTTATTGGGCTGAACCTATTAAGTGCTCATTAGGATCTTGTTATGGGTGGGATCCTATTTACACCTAATAGGGACTGATCTCTCCTCTCTATATAAGTATGCAACTCCTCGTTAGGTTGCACATACGCATACAGTACGTGAGATAAAGAGAGAAAATCATAGGGAGAATGTGAGTTCTGTTACTTCCTTCTTAAGATTTATGAGTGTGGATCGTCTTCTTCCACATCTTACTTCGAGTGAGATGACTTTCATTTTAGATACACATCCCTAACAAATCTCTCCTCGGAGAGTTTGTCTGAGTTTCCGATCATCCTCTCTTGGACTGCACCGAGAGGAGAGAATGATATCACAACTCTGCTTCAAAAACACCGACCACAATATTTACTGGGGCAGTGACCGTCGACCCACGTCCCCCATCCCCATGTCATCCTGCTCTAGTCCAAAAAAATCGCCCCAAGCCCAGACAAAACCAACCGCGCCTCCATGAGCTAACAACCCTCCTGGTACCTACACGTACCCTCCGATATCTCTTACCGCCCTCTCTCCATATCACGTGACCCCCAACCACAAGTAAGCCCTGGCCCAACACAAGGATTTCTGGTCCACCTAAAATCACAACACTACCCTCACTACCTCCTCCCCGTTCGCAAGCCTTCAGAAGAAGGGAGGGTAATATGGTAAATTGTGGTTCTCAGGACTTGTCGTCTAGCTCGCCGCTCGCGAATAAAGCCACGCAGGGCGCCGCCCCGAAGGAAGCTAAAAGTGCCGGGAGCCTCACCACCGCGCCCTGTCCGTCGTCACCATAATCCCCCGCCTCTCTCGGCCTAAATGCTTAACGCCAGCGACCACCTCCGCGAGCTGCTTTGTCCCGTGCCCCGCAGCGCCGGCCTCTCCCTGACCCACTTCCCCACCGCCCTCCGCCGCTACCTCTCTTACGATGGCCGCGGTGCTCTACTCCTCCTCCCCTGCTGGAGCGACCTGCGGTTGGTAGTGCTCCCTACCCAGCTACCACTCCGTGCGCCCCCTCCGGACTACCTCTGGTTGTTCCTTTTCTTCTTTCTCCTCTGTTGTTCTGTCCTCCTTGCCAAATTCCTCGTTATCAGGCCCATCCGGAAGGAAGAAGAATCCGTCGACATCAAGAGGTCGGTTGTTTTCCCTCTCTCTCTCTCTCTCTCTGTGTGTGTGTGTCTGATCCTGCTTGCTACAGGATCGATAGCAATGGAGCCAAGAGCCCCCCCAAGGAGGCCGACTTCGAGTGTTACGCCGGCGACTGGCGGGACAACGAAGAGCTGGGGATCAACGACGTCATTCTCGAGGGGGAAGCCCTGCTTTTCCTGTCGAAGAAAGAGACCGAGGTGCAAACCCTCCTTGTCCCGCAACCCCAAGATGCCCTTGATCCCTCCATGGAAGCCAAAGACAGCACTGCCCCGGAATCAGTATATGCTTCGCCCATGGAATGTTTACCCGCGGACAAACTCGAAGCTCCCAACCGAGTCGACTCGCTGACTCCCAACGTCCCCCCCGCCGACGCCGCTGTTGCGGTGGAAGGTGAGTTCGTGTAGCGGAAAACATGGCATCTTCTAAAGCGCCCATCACTAGTAGCATAAATGATACCAGTGCTGCCTACCTGCTTCACCATCACTACTCATGACGCTGTCGGCGTGTCCTGACAGAAAAGAACACCAAAACAGAGAAGAATCTTGACAGCGAAGGGAAGGATTTCTCGGAAGGCGAGAAGGATTTCGGCACTACTGTTATCCATGATGTCCTTGACACCCATCTGATCGAGAAAAGCTTCAAGCCTCGAGAGGAAGAGGAAGAGAAGCAGGTGGGGTACGACTCCTCCACCGTCGGCTCCACCTCCAAGAGCTCCGCCGAGTGGAGGAGCTCCACCAACCTGAGGGACTCGGAGACGGAGCACCTCTTCTCGTCCTCGTCCCGAAGGAGCTCTTCCAAATGGGAATCCTACGCGGTGTTTCGCAAGTACGACGAGGAGATGATGTTCTTCGACCGGATCAGTGCCCAGAAGCTCAACGAAGCAGGTTAGTATAATTTCCGTCTTGTTCCTTTTCTTCATCATCTTCTTCTTCTTCTTCACATCCCCTTTAGACACTTAACAACGGATCAACATGTTCAGAATCGCTAAGGTCAGTAAAAGTGCACCCGAGATCGATATCGCAGAGGATAGTTCACAAGCTGACAACGAAGGACAAGCGTTTCACCAGGTTTAAGGACCCCTACAGGGAGCTGGAAGCTGCATATGTAGCTCAGATATGCCTCACATGGGAGGCACTCAACTGGAACTACAAGTTCTTCCAGCAAGCCCTCGCCAAGCAGCGGGAGGAAGGCCATGGCTGCTCGGCACTCGTCGCCCAGCAGTTCCAGCAGTTCCAGGTCCTGCTGCAGCGGTTCGTCGAGAATGAGCCCTACGAGTCCGGCCGGCGGCCCGAAGTCTATGCTCGCATGAGGATCGCTGCTCCAAAGTTGCTTCAAGTTCCCGAGTTCCATGGTAACAAAAATAAAAAAAGACATCTTTTCTCCTCATTAATTTCTGCCATTCACGTACCCTTCCCATGTACATTCTTTTCTGGGTATCATTTGCTTCTTCCCATACATGCTCATATTGGCATGCATGTCCATGTTGGGTATTAAGATTTGGAAGAGAAGACAGGTAAGGACGTCTTGGACTCGAGAATCCCATCAGCCGAATTCCTCAGCATATTGGAGGACGCCATCCGGACGTTCATGAACTTCCTCAGGGCGGAGAGGGAGAACCACTGGCAGATGCTAAGAGCTTTGGTGAAGAAGAAATCGAGCCTGGTCGACCCCGCCCTTCTCCATCTACTCAGAAAGGTTAACGAGAAAGTGAGTGTTGCACCCCCTGCTTGCAGCAGCCTTCCATGCATGGGTGCCTTCTTGTTCAGAAAAGGCTTATCATTTACGACACTTAAAATTTGGTGACTTTGTTTCTTCTGATCGTCTGTGAAACTTTTGATATGGAACATTCCCAGAAACAGCAAACGCTGAGCAGCGAAAGGCTATTAGGAGAATCGCCTCAAGGTACACGATCATTACTGGAGAACTGTACAGGCGGGCTCTTAATGGAGTTCTTATGAGATGTCTAGATGACGATGAGGCGTGGAAAGTCGTAGAAGCAGCCCATGCTAGTGAATGTGGAGGGCACGTTAATGGACAGGCGCTAGCAAAAAGGATTCTTAGGCAAGGCTATTACTAGCCAACCTTAGAAGAAGATTGTTCCACTTATGTCCGTAGGTGTCTCCAATGTCAGCTTCACGTCGACAAGATTCATGCTCCTGCCTCTTCTCTCCACTCTCTGTTCTCGCCTTGGCCATTCTCGATGTGGGCCTTCGACATTATCGGACCACTAGGTGACCCAAATGCTCAAGTTAAACAGAAATCCTTCATCCTCACAGCAACTGAGTATTTCACCAAGTGGGCAGAAGCACAAGACTATGCCGAGATCAAGGCCACCACCATTTGCCGCTTCATTATGAAGAACATCATTTCGCGGTTCGGGGTGCCAAGTGACATCGTCACGGACAATGGGCCGCAATTCATCTCGCAAGAACTCCAGGACCTCTGTAAGAAATTTGGTATTGCTACGCTGATTGGGTCGAGCGGTTAACAGAAGCTCTATGGGCTTACCGCACCTCTGTCCGCACTCCCACGGGGCAAACCCCATTTGCACTTACTTGTGGGATGGAGGCGGTACTCCCATATGAAATCTTGGTCCCTTCCCTAAGGGTGCAGTTCGACAAGGAACTTAATCTCGACGAATGTTGAGAGGCATTACTTGTCCAGTTAGAACTCTTAGACGAGAAGAGGTTGAATACAGCCAATCACGTTTCTGTTTATCAAAAATGTGTCTCGCGTCATTTTCAAAAGAAGGTAATTGAACGAAAATTTGAAGTGGGTAATATGGTTTTGAAATGAAAATTCATTCGAACAGGTGGTCCTAGGTCCAAGCTGCAACCAAACTGGGAGGGACCGTTTGTAGTTAAGCAAGTCCACATGAAGACGCCCTATTCCTTCAGGAAGGAGCACACCAAAATGCTCTTTGATCTATGTATGAAGGAGCAGCTCCTTACTCTGCCGGATCCGCGCAAGCCCTCAGAGGTGGATAAGACAGAGGACGCTACCTATTGTGTGTATCACCGGAGGTTGGGTCCTACTATTGGGGATTGCTATGTTTTCAAAAACATAGCAGAAGAGCTCATCTAGAAGAGCTTGATAAACATGCTGGGTCATGCAGTTGACCCACCCCAACCTCATGCCTAGAGCCGATCAAATCGGTCGGCCAATGTGGTCTATATGGTGGCAATGGCTTCGAGCTTCAACGCTTCTGAAGTCGGGCCTTCAAATCGACAGTGCAACACTGGCCCTAGAGCCACCCCTCCTTCATTTATAGAGTGTGTGGCACTGCGAAGGATCATCCGGAAGGTCCAATGGGAGATTCACCAATTACAACAGGAACAGAGACGTCTGCTGCGGCTCCTGGAGAGTATTGACCAGTGGCTGGTCACCTTCCCCTTTGGCCCATTTGCCAGGGGATTAGCTTCAGCCCATGTACGGGAAACAGGTGCATCACCTACTAGTCGGGCTTCGCTCAGGGGCTGGCTCTCTGAAGAGTCCTCGGATTCATCTGAAGACGAGGGAGACTCACCTCAAGGTGTGGAGCAGTCACACGCGGGTGGGTAGCCTGAGCAGAAGTTATACTCCTTCCCACTCGAGAAGACCCTGGACATCTTCTTTGCGTGTAAGTGCGCGGGGTTGATTACCCCATCGCCTATTGAGTAGGCACCCTGTGCGGCCTTTCATCAGGGCTATTGCTCATATCATGAGGTGGTAGGCCACATCGTCCACGATTGTGAGTCATTCAAGGACCTCGCTGAGGACTTAATCAGACGAGGAAAAGTCAATATGGGTGAGTCCCTGGTCAATCCGCCGCAACCGCATGCACGGGAGACTCTTCACTTCTCCGTCAATGTCATTCACACTGCAGCGGCCTTCCAGCTCTCCGAGCCACAGGAAGAGGGAGTCACTGGGAGTCTTCCAGAATAAATCAGGCCTCTGTGCCACGTGTCAGGGACAAGGACTCTCAGATCATGTGCCCTAGCCCCTTTTTAGATCCACGTACCACGAAATAAACAAATCCCTATCATATTTTACCAACACTTAGTATAAGGTTCATGCGTAGAAAAGAGAAATATGCACGGGGTTAGCATATTGAAATGTGCACAAAGTGCACAGACTTATTTACAGGAAAAATGCAAGGACTTCAAGATGTGCTCGGACTTGAACCAATGAGCATGGACTTGTTCGACAACAGAAAAGTATGTACAGGGTTTGACATGCACGGACTCTATGAAGTAATGCAAGGAGTTTATGAGACCGTGCAAGGACTTTGTCTCAAAGAGAAACCTGCACAGGATTTGATGTCCATGGGGTTTGTGTATTCGTGCAAGGACTTTGATGACAGTGAGAAATATGCACGGGGTTTTATGTGCACGGACATGAGATGCTCGGGGTTAGGCTCAACACAAAGTGAACAGACTTTAGTGAGCACGGACAAGACTTAGATGTGCACAGGGTTTATTTTGGTCCAGAGAAGATAAAAATTGCACGGACATTGAGATGCTTGGACTTAAGCTCAACACAAAGTGCACGGGCTTTATAGAGACGTGCACGGACTAGAGTGTGCACAGACTTTGTAATGCTCGATCTTAAGCTAAAAGGCCATATGCACGGACTTGTAGAAACGTGCACGGACATAAGTGAACGTGCACGGACTTGTTTGATAAAGGAGTGCACTGTCTTTGTGAAGCAAAGACAAAATGTGCATGGACTTAACAAGATTGTGCACAGACTTGGAAAATTAACATTCACGGACATTGTAAGAGTGTGCATGGACTTAACACAAGTAATGTGCACGGACTTGGAGTGTAGGTCGTGCATCAAATGCACAGACCATGCACGGACTTGCTGAAGAGTAGCTCGGACTCTATGTAGCTAAGGCAGATGTGCTCTGACCTTGCTACAGTGCATGCTCTGACTTGGATTGAGCCTAAGACTTTTTCCCATCCCCAAGGCCCCATCCAACACCCATTCAAACTAAGGGAGAGATATCTCCCCCTCCCTCTCCCCCTCCCAATCCAAATTCGTAGCTCTCTCTCCCGCCACCTAGTAAACCACCTTTCAGCCCCCATTCTCCACCTCTCTCACCTTAGTTTACCCCCTCCAAGACCCCCTAACAGCTAGGGGTCACCCCCATACCCATCCACCCCATGTCATCCGGGTGATTCAGGAAGCGCAAGAGCAACCGATAGAAGCGTCTCCAAGTCTTCTTCGCATCGGCGGTCATCTCATCCTCTTCTGAATTCGTGGCTGTCCAGGAGAAGCGATCTACTCTGACTGCGCAGAAGAGGTCCAGCCAGCAACCTGAGGCTACTTGCAGAAGTTGCCACGACCAGTCTTCTGAAGATCTGGAGGCGGCGTTCGACTGGGGCATTCTACTGTGAGTTCCCCTCCTCCTCTAAAAAGCGGAGCTCCATTCGGCCACTGGAGTGATTTCTTCTCCCTTTTCTCCCCAGAGTGCGCAGTTCTATCCACCCTAGGACTGAACTGACACCCTGTAAGTGTTCAGATTTTTACGGTCTGCTTCGACATCGGTTGGCACCCCCGTGGGTCTCGTCTCGAAGGCAGCTCGTAAACGATTCCAACGCCACTGACCATGCGCAATTCGGGGTTTGGGACTGTTCGTGGTAGTGTCATCTTCCAGACGCTGTAGTGCTGAGAAGGCCTGGGCCAGAGAACGGAGTCCCTGATTCCAGCTTCACCGCGACCGGCGACGACTTTCCCAGCTCCTTCCAAAATTCTTGCATCCTCCTAGACCAATCCACGAAATTTTGGCCTGGTCTTGTTGGCAAAGGAGTTCAGGAGCATTCGAAAGAATTCCTGCATCGACAGTCTATACCCTGTTCCAGAGAAGGGACGGATTTGACCCCGTCATCGTGTGAAGCTCTATTCTTCATCTTTCCCCTCCCCGCTTGGCCGGCTGAAGGCCCCTCCCTGCGCGGAGGTAGTTTTGGTTGTAATTCACTTAACCCCGGGGCGAGGATGACGAGGACGGGTCGAGGATCGAGGGCCGGTGGCGCGTGGAAGCTCGGAGGCGCGCTCGTGAACCGACGTGGGTTTCAAGGCGTTTTCTTCGTGGATCGGCGTCCACGGCGCGTCGTTTCTTCGGTGAAGGTAGGGGGACGGATCCTTAACCTCTGTACTTCATTTCCCGCGAGTTTCGTAGGCTGTGGTGAGTCGAGTGGGCGTATTTGGAGATTTTGGGAAAAATTCATATTTTTTGGGGTTGTGAGCCGATCTAGCGATTCATCGTGTTTTTGGCCGATCCGAGGCCGTAGAATTATGCCTAGGGCTATTGGGGAGCTTCCCCCTTGATTGCCCCCTCTCCGGTGGAGGTACGGGGGTGTGGTTGAAATTTTTGGGTTCTACTCGCCGTTTCTCCGTCGGACCGTCATAGCGGTCATACCAGAGACCGCTATGTGCATAACGCGCCTAGGTAGGTGCGTTATGCTTCGTAAGATTCGTGTCTGGGTTTTGAGGGTATAACGGTCGCACGACTGATCGCTGTGTCATGCATAACGCCCCAGGGCTGGCGCGTTATGGTTTCCAACCGTTGGATTCGACCGTTGGTTGTGACTGTTGGGGGCCTGGTCACATAACGCACCTGGGGAGGCCCGTTATGTACCTTGACGCCCCAGGGAAGGTGCGTTATGCTTAACGCCCTTACCCTCCACTTAACGCGCCAGAGTTGGTCCGTTAAGCTCTATAACGTCCCTTGAGGAGTGCGTTATAGCCTGTTTCCCACCGTGACATAACGCACGATGGCTGGTCTGTTATGTGCATAACGCCCCTTTAGGAGTGCGTTATGTCCGTTTTCGTGACTTGAGGCTTAACGCATCTCTGTTGGTCCGTTAATCACTATAACGCACCTGGGCTGGTACGTTATAGTATGTTTTTCGTCGGGAGTGGTAGACGGCTGAGTTGGACCATCCATTCTCCCCCGCACGACTGTGAGTTAGCCGTGCACTCGTGAGTGGCCAATGATGGACCGTTCATCGTCTGAGGCATCTTTCTCATTATGGCCCGCCGTTTGCCCACGTCGCGCCGTTTGCGTTGTCATGCTTCCACGCTTGCCACGCGTTGGTTGCCATGCCTGCAGGGCATGGGTTGTTCGGCGGTGCGGCGCCGATTTCACCCACGGGGGATGCACGTTTGAGGCTTGAGGGGTTGAAACGGCGTGGGAGATGGCGCGTCGTTTCAACCCTTTTCAGGTAAGACACCAAATGAGCGCGCCGTTTCAAATGCCAAATAAGGGAGGGGGGCGCGTCGTTTCAAGTTGTAGAAGGGCAACCTTCCGGGTTCATTTGAGCGCGCTGTTTCAACGTTATCAAATGGGGCGCGCCGTTTTAAGGCAAAACGAGGGGACTAAGGAGTATGGGCGCGCCGTTTCAGGTGGCGCCGGTTAAGGGGCCTCGCCGTGCCGTTTTAAGGCCCCTTCGTGCCGTATTAGGCGCTGAACGGCTCCGTTTCGAAGTCGCAACCCTTTATATGGGTGCCGACGCTCCCGAGATGCTTTAGTTGCGGCGCATGACATCTGGAATACTTCATTTGTCATTTCTGGCATTCGCTCTGAGACTTTGCATGCGTTCCGACATAAGCCAATAGTGTGCCAAAATCCCCGTCTCTTCTTCGATTCACCTCTCGACATGGCCGATCGTGGGTATCTTCTGCCCGGGACCTCCCTTAATGGGTAGCGGACTGCCGAGTGGATTCTCGTCTTGGTTTATTCGGCCCTCCCGCCTTCAACTAGCACGTTGATGCGAGTGCCGCAAGTGCCGTGGGATCCTCGTCGTCATTTTTTGACGTCCACAAATGCCCCCCACTCACGGGTGACGCAAGCGAGGGAGGAGTGCGCGGGGCCCGCGAGTGTAGAGTTCTTTGAGTAGATATTCGCTCTTCTGAGCTGGTAAGGTGTTGGTCCGATGCTATTTCGCGAGAGAACGCTCACTCCTTCAGCGAAGAGATGAGGGAATCGCTCCACCGCGTGCGCACATGGGCCAAGAGTCCATCTATTCATCGACTTGGACGGAAGGTCTAAGTCTCTCCTCCAACCCCATCTTCCTTCTTCCTCCTCCTCTCACCCTAGGGAAACCAGCTCTAACACCCTCTCTCCCCTGTGTCCAACCCCATTTCTCCCCTATTCCACCATTGTTCTAGCTCCTCCACATCCCTACACATCTCCCTTTGGGATTCCCTCCCCCTCCCATCACCATTAGCCACCTCCACCGCATCCCCACTTGAGCTTGGAAGGCTATCCCTGCTGTCCAGTTCACCACCCAGAGAACCTGAAGGCTACAGAGGAAGCTGCGACTCCATCTGGACGTTCTAGGAGACGCAAGAGCTACCCCTGGAAGTGTCTTCGAGTCATCTTCACAATGGCAGTCGTCTCGTCCCGTTCTGAGCTCGTGGCTGTCCGAGAGAGGCGATCTACTCCAACTACGCAGAAGGTTCCTACCCAGCTTCCAGAGGCAGAGTGCAGTAGTTGCCACATCGGCCCCTTTGAAGATCTGGAGGCGACGTTTGACTGAGACCTTCTTCTACGAGTTCCCCTCCTCCTCCATGAAGCGGAGCTCCATTCGGCCACCAGAGTGATTTCTTCTCCCTTTTCTCCCTAGAGTGTATAGTTCTATCCACCCTGGGATTGAACTGACACCCTGTCAGTATTTGGATTGCTGCAGTCTACTCTGACATCAGCTGGCACCCCCGTGGTCTCATCTAGAAGGCAGCTCGTCCACGATTCCAACGCCATTGACTGGGCTCAATTTGGAGTTCAAGGCTGTTCGTAGTGGCTTCGTCTTCTAGACGCTGCAGTGCTAAGATAGTCCGAGCCAGAGAACAGAGTCCCTGCTTCCAGCTTCACCGCGACTGGTGATGACCTCCCCAGCTCCTGCCAAAATTCCAACATCCTCCTGGACCAATCCATGAAATTTTTACGCTGGTCTTGCTGGCATCGGAGTTCGAGAGCATCCGAAAGAATTCCTGCATCGACAGTCTATACCCTATTCCAGAGGAGGGACAGATTCGACTCCGTCATCGCGTGAAGCTCTTTTCTTCGTCTTTCCCCTCCCCGCTAAAACGCCTCGAGGTCGGCCTCCGTTCCAGGATATCCGGAACCACCTGGCCCAACGCTTTAACCTCCGGGAAGACTTTCTGCTGTGCGCTCTGGACAACCGCCATCTTCTGTTACAGTTTCGGAACCGGGATGACTTCTTACAGGTTCTCCTCAAGGAGTCCTTGCTCATCTATGGGAGGCCCTTCCGGTTTCATGCTTGGTCCATAGACTTCTCCCCTGACGCTGATTCCCCCGTCGTCCCCGTCTGGGTGGAGCTCCCCGCCCTCCCTGTCAACTTCTTCAACGACGCGATGCTGCGCTCCATTGCCGGGAGCCTTGGGCCGGTTCTGCAAGTGGACCGCAACACTTCCTGTCTACTCCGCGGGCATGCCGCCAGGGTGTGCGTGTTGCTTGACATTTCCCGTCCTCTTCCGCCCCGGGTTTGGGTGGGCATCGGTGGCGGTGGATGGTGGCAGCCCATCGCCTACACCGACCCCCCTCTGTTCTGCAGCAGTTGCTCTCTCCTTGGGCACCGTGCGGAGGGCTGCAGGAAGAAGCCCGCACCTCAGCTGGATGGGCTCGGGCTTCCTTCCACTGGTCGAAGGGCTCCGCCCCCCCCCTCCGCCGCCGTGCATGGCCCTGCTGCTCGCGTTCCTGTTTGGCGTCCCGCGGACGCACCTGCCATCTCCACACTTCATGCCGCAACCCCTCTCGCATCTGTTCAGGTATCAGCGCTCCAGCCGGATCCGGCCGTCGTCCACACGGAACAGCTCCCTCTTCCGGTCGCTGCTCCGCTTGGCCTCTCTGCTCCCTCTCCCCGGCGGGAAAGAGAGCTTGGCAAGGCTGGTCCCGACTCGGACTCTAGCACGGGCTGCCCCCAGTTCCCAGCTGCTCCCTTGTCTCTGGCGGAGCCCAGTTCTACGCCTCTGGTTGCATGCGGGGCCACCGTCCTCTGCGTTCCTACCTCGGGCTCGCTTGCCAAGCCCGCTGCGGTTCCTTCTCTTGCTAGCGCGGAGTTCCCCTGCCACCCCCCCCATGTTGCCGTGGGGCCAGCCAGATCCAGAGGTGGCCAGAGAGTGGCTGGGTGATTTGCAGAGGATCTTCAGTGTGATGGAGTGTGCTGAGGAGGAGCAGGTGGTGTTGGCTACGCATCGCCTTCAAGGAACGGTCCAGACTTGGTAGACGTTAGAGTGGGAAGCAGCGTTCCAGTCTCGTCCCCTTCGGAAGATCACGTGGCAGGAGTTCGTCGTGGCATTCGAGCGTGCCTTCTGTCTGTCTTTCATCAGGACGTAGAGGCTGTATGAGTTCATGGTGTTGACCTAGGGCGACATGTCAGTGATGCAGTACCATGCCAGGTTTGTTGAATTGGGCAGTTATACATCTCACATCATGGCGGATGAGGAAGTGAAGACCGATCAGTTCATTGGTGGTCTGAGGGTCGAGCTAAGGCACCATCTCCTTGCGTCAGGTTTGACTACTTTGGATGCGGCGTGCAAGGCAACGTCGGTGTTGGAGAGAGATTTGCAGAAGGTTCGAGGGCAGGGTAGTGCTGGTCAGGTGCAGGTAGGTTTTGGTCAGCCGATGGAGGTTCAGCAACAGAGTACTGTCTAGCTCTCAGCAAGTGATTCTGTGGTAGTGCAGTCTGTGGCTCCCGTGCCAGAGTCGTCATCCTTTAGCTCGAAGCTCAAGAAGTTGTTCAAGGAAGCTAGTTTTGGCAGGAGGCGACAGAGTCGCAAGGAGTCACAAGGAGTCGTAAGGAGTCAATGGGTAGTGTTCAGCAGCCGGTAGCTTTTAAGCGTCAGGGTTCGGTGAGTGGTGCTCAGGGCGGGTGTCCCAGGTGCAGTGGTTCTCATCCAGGCAGGCAGTGTTCAACGCCCGTGGTTTGCTTCAGGTGCGATCAGCTAGGGCACATGGCACGTGACTGTCCGCAGAGGTCAAGTCAGCCGCCCGGGTTTCAGCAGCAGTAGTTTCAGCCCCAGCAGATGCCATCACAGCCGCAGCAGTACCAACGACAGGAGCAGTTTCCTCAGTTGTCTCGGTCAGCTACTGTAGGGAGGCAGAGATCCCGAGGCAGAGTGACCCACATGCGGCCAGGAGTCTGGTCGCCTTGGGTTATCGGTGGCCAGGTCTATGGTCACCTTGACTGGGCTGGGAGGCCAAGAGCCTGGCCGCCTTGAAAATTGGGCGGCCAACATTGTGATCGCCTAGAGATTTGGGTGAAACCGCGAAGAGACAGGGTGGAGTCTGCCTACACAAAGATGAGACTCTGCGTTCCCAGTCATCCAGAAGAAAGTGTCACTTCTATGATGGTTAGATATGGTTCGCAAGACGTCCGAAATTAAACATCTACAAACATGAATTTTACTATAATTTTTTTTAAAAATAAAAAATCAAATACACGGTCTACGGGTGTAGAAAGTATATTAAACATTATTACTCTTGTGAAAAATATAATTGATCCAATAAACGACTCCGTCGGTGGGGGAGTCAATGAAGACTCGAGAGTTGGGGCAATTTGGCCATCGAAACTTGAAGATCCGGGCACGCTCTTCTTCAAACTCCTTCATCCGGTGCGGTTGCACCGCCCAAATCATCGAGGGCCGCCGGATTAACGACCAACAAGAAGCACAGGGTTTTAAGCTTTCCGCCCAAGATCTCTTTGTAAGCCCACCCCCCGTCGTCCTCAAACGACGCCTCTCCACGGCTCTCATGGCGGCGACGGCGTCCTCCTTCGCCGGCAGCGCGAGGTGCCGTTAGGTAAAGCTAGTCGTTCTTCTTTTCCTTCTCTGATCAGTCCTCTGCGATGGTGTGGGCACGAATCTGAGTGGTTCTGTTGTTCTTCCTGCGTGTTCACCTCGTTTTTCCTCTTCCGTTTTCGCCACTGCGCGGGCGCAACCCCGGGCTGCTCCGACGAGATCATGTGGGGATGCCTGGCCCCAATGCCTGCGCGAGAGCCATCTTCGGCCGCCCTGTGTTGCAGATCTGTTGGCACCTCCGTTCTTCGGGGTCTTGTCTGGTCTGTGTCAAATCGGCGGCTACATCTTTGCCCAACTCGCTCCCCTCTCCCATCCTCCCTTCCCTTCCTCGGTCTATCCTACTTTCCTATGTTGTTGCGATCGCTTACGAGATACGGAGATAGGGTCTTGGATCACTAGTAGTAAATGGTAGAATACTTACATATATACCTGTTCATATGAGACATCTAATTTGCAATTTCCTTGCGTTTGTATTTACATAATTTGCATTCAGATTTGCAAGTTTGTTTAAGACTACGATAATTTTGTGATCTGGTTAAAATTTTTAAAACTTATCAGGTGGATGGAATGCACTTCTAGTGTATCAATCAAGTAAACAAATAAACACGTCAAATGTGGTCGAATCAAATGACGATTCAAACATGGTTTGAGAATCAAATCTAATTTAACTAATATAGATGGTCGAACTCGTACTCGACAGCGTGAGGATCTACAAGACAAGAAGCGTATTATTTATTTTACCTCGAGAATCGTGAGAGATCAGACCGACCGGCGGTAGGTAAGTCTAGAGATCTCCGATCAAGTGAGGATCGGATTGGAGCAAGTCAAACGTCTCATATCCCCTAACGAATGGCGGTATATGATCAAAATTCACAGAAGGTACATGTATCTAGATAAAGATTTCAGAAATTTATTCGTAAAATCATAAGTTCGTCGATCTACGCCCTCAAGCTCTTCTCTCTCTGCCTGTTAGCCGGAACTCGAGAGACGTCGACGAGAAGAAGAGTTGGGTGGGAATGACAGTGGGGAGGAGGGGTTTGCGGTGAGAGGAAGAGATAGGGGTGCTACTTTACTATTAGGAAAGAAGTAAGCTTGTGAATATTTTTGGAGATAAGTTTCTCCTCCGATGATCGGCTGTTGCTACTCTTGCCGACGACACCCTTGCAATGGTCGTGGTCTTTGCAGCCATTTAACAACCCGCTTGGGTTGAGAACGAGGCGTCGGTCCTTGTATGAGTGATTAATGTGCCTACAAATCTGATCCATATGAGGAGATGGATCAGACCCCTTGGGTCTCAGGATGGGCCTAGACTACTGGAATCAGATTTGTAGGCTCACTAATTACTCATACCAGGGTTGACGTTCCGTTCCTAACCCAAGTGCGTTGTTAAATGGTTGTAAAGACCATGGCTGTTGAAACAATGTCGTTGGCAGGAGCAACTGTGGCAGTCAATCATTGGAGGAGGAGCCTATCTCCAAAAAGATTCACATCTTATTTCTTTCCTGATAGTAGAGTAGCACCTCCGTCTCTTCCTCCTCTGCATTGTCATTCCCACCAAGCTCTTCTTCTCGTCGGCGTCTCTCGAAATGCGGGTGTCATGTAGAGAGAGAAGAGCTTGAGGGCGTAGATCGAGGAGCTTCCTTGTGATTTTACAGACAAATTTTTGAAATCTTGGTTTGCATACATGTACTTTCTGTGGATTTTGGCCCTATACCGCTGGAGATGGTCCGATCAAATCCTCCCTTGATCGGAGATCTCTAAGGTTGCCTGTCGTAGGTCGGTCTAATCTTTCACCGTTCTCGAGATAAAATAAATAATACGTTTCTTGTCTTGTAGATCCTCCTGTTGCTGAGTTTGAGTTCGGCCATCTATATTAGTCGAGTTAGATTTGATTCTCAAGTCGTGTTTGAACCGTCCTTTGATTCGACTGGGAAAACCCCCTGCATTTGATGTGTTTGTTTGTTTGCTTGATTGATATACTAGAAGTGGATTCCATCCATTTGTTAAGGATATGTGGTCAGGTTTTTTTGGATCGTAAATAATGGCTCCCATGAAGCTCGATTCCGCCAAGCAACACTACACAACCAGCAGTCTGGTTATTGGTTATGCTCTGTGTTCAAGCCTGCTTGCCGTTATCAACAAGTATGCCATCACAAAGTTCAACTACCCCGGCTTCTTGACCGCACTGCAGTATTTGACATCTACTCTGGGTGTCTGGCTTCTTGGGAAGCTGGGATTCCTTTACCATGATGCCTTCACTTGGGAGACTGCCAAGAAATTCTTGCCTGCAGCAGTTGTCTTCTTCCTTGCCATCTTCACCAACACTAACCTCCTCCGCCACGCAAATGTCGACACCTTTATTGTCTTCCGATCCCTGACGCCCCTTCTGGTGGCCGTGGCTGATACTGCCTTCCGGAAGCAGCCCTTCCCTTCTAAACTAACGTTCCTGTCTCTAGTCATCATTTTGAGTGGTGCAGTTGGGTATGTGATGACCGACTCAGCATTCACGCTCACGGTAGGGTCTCCACACCACCTGCACATCATATCATCATCAATAGAATAGTTAGATAAACATTACATCATAAGCATAATCATTCATGATCATTTAGGTCATAGAAGCGTACCAGTGAGGGAGGGAAGTCCCTGAACTCCCTCCGGAGTACGTGCAGCTCAAAAGCATGTGGCGCCCCACTCACATAGGGAAGCCACCTCCTCGCCAAGGGGAATGCACCCTCATTCCCCGGTCACACATCAACCCTATTCATGGGCATATATAAATGACTCCAAATCTACATCATTAAGTTGCATTAGTCACAAGTATTAAGTCAAAACATTTGCATTCATAATCATTTAGAACACATGCATACCTATAAAAATGGTGAGAAGTCACTGACGGTCGTCTTACGCCCTGTCCCAGTGGACAGGTCTGCAATCATGTGCTCCAGCATCGCAGCTCCCCATGCATATTTGCCAACGCTCTCCAGATCCTCCAAGACGCTCAGGAATCGGCAATTCATAATGTCACCCTTGGTTCCCATCATCAGCCACCCCAATAGAAAGAATAAGAACCGCCTCAGATCAATGTCAACTCTCTCTCTCTCTGGGCTCGATCGTGGCAGTAAGTGGCTCATGCTCTCTCGATCAATCGCCCCAACCACTGTGATAGGGTCTCCCTAGACCTCTATCTGCAATCCTCTAAGCCCATAGCTGCAGTAAGATCTGTCCTATAGATGGTCCTACACTCACCCTGAGCTATGATCTCTAAGCCTAGTAGGCACCCAGCCAGCTCTCCGTAGTCGGGTAGGGTGATGCCACTCACTGCCTCTCCATCTACCCTAAGCCTAGTGATCCTAGTGACATCCTCTAGGCTAGGTAGCATATGCCCCCATGGTATCAAGAATGCTCTGCTCGACCTATCCCATCGCTCTCTAAGGACCTGTATAAGGGGAAGGTCGGGTCGAATAGGCTCCATACTAAGAAAAGCTCCAAAGCCCATGGCATCTACCCGAGCCCTCTGGAAGTCGGGTAGACCAAGGTAGGCGGCTAGCTGTGATCTGCTGAGAGCAGGTTGCTGGGTTACCCTTTGCCCTGTGCAAAGGAAGGGAGGTAGTTCCTCCGGTCTGTCTTCTACTTCTGCTATGCAGAAGTTTGAGGAGGTTGTTCCTCGAGGGGAAGCTGTCTGACAGCAGTTGTTAGCAGACTGAGTCTACTGTGATCTGTGCTCTTTGCAAGGAAGCCTTACTCTGAGGAGTAAGGGGTGGATGTAGATTGCGGGTGGCAATCGAACCACCTAAAAACTATCTATCTCCTGTGGTTTGCCTTTCTCCATCTGTTATATCTTTGCCTGCACACCCATCGCTCGATCTATATCTTCTTTGATAATACCTCTATTCGTAAGTGTAAGGTCTGATTGTCGGTGAGGTCTTGATCTGTTTTTGTTAGATCGTATTTGGGGTGATCTATTCAACCCCTCCCCTTCTAGCTCACCTTCAGCATAGTCTGTCAGTTGCCAGTCCTAGCTTAGTTTCATTGAGTCCGAGCTAGTTGGCACAGGAGTTTGAGCTTTGGTTGCCGAGGGTCAATCTACTTCCGAGCTTAATCCGAGCTTCATCTGAGATTTGTCCGAGCTTGGTCCGAGCTTGGTACAAGCTTTGTTCGAGATGGAGTCCGAGCTTTGTCGAGCTTGGTCTGAACTTTACCGAGCTTGGTTCGAGCTTTGCCGAGCTTTGTGCAAGATGGAGTCTGAGCTTTGTCGATCTTGGTCTGAGCTTTACCGAGCTTGGTTCGAGCTTTGCCGAGTTTTGTGCAATATGGAGTCTAAGCTTTGTGCATTCCGAGTTAAATGGGCATGTTCGCCACAGTTGGTCGACTGAAATTGAGAGGCGATCGATCGAACTCTGAAACATTTCTGTCTGGCCAGCGCTGGTAATTTCGATCAACCAAAGACTTCTTGCCAGTTGATCATACTCTGAGACTTTTTTGTCTAGCTGAACACATGTTGACATCATCAAACACATTCATCAAACACATTAGGCTTATCAATGAAGTTCATATTAAACACATAACTCACAATGACTTGTTAGTATGTTGGGTCCATTCATTCATATCACCCACATGTCAAGTAGGAAGCATGAGTGGTCCATATTTGGGTGTAACGACCCTCCTTCATTCATCATTGATCATATGCATGCTAGGAGCATCTACGGATGTCCGGGTCCCCCGGCATTTATCACCCCCATGCATGATAGATTAACCTACAGGTGCCCCGACCCTCCTAGGTCCATTAAAGTCTACATGACATTACATGATAGGTCCTTTTATGGTTGCCCCAGTCCACCTTTGCATATCACACACTTCACACCCTCACTACATCATGATGCATGGCATGAGCATACACGCAAGTAATTCATAACGAGCGGTGATGTTCACGAGGAGCAGGCAAAAGCTCGCAAGTGCCACTTGGGATTCCAAGTAGGCAACCTAGTGATGGTGACATTAGAGTGGCTCTACCTTAGGGTCACCTCCAAAATAAGGTCACGAGGACTTGGACCTTCCCAAGTTTTGACTGGTTTTGGCAACCCAGCTTACGGGTTGGACTTTTCGATAGGTTTCAAGACACGTCCCACTTCTCGCGAGGTGGATCCAGCACCCTATACGGGCACTGCGGTGGAACCCAGTGAGCACCTTGAGCCTACCCCCACCTTTGTAAGTGATACCCTCGGAGAGCCTCCACATATTAGCCTGAGAGTCTGACATGTGCACACTGAGTCAATACTAGGCAAGCAGGGTACCATCGCCAGTAAGAGGGTGTACCCAAGCCACCTTAAGAGGCTTAAGAGCCGTCTCCCGGCTGAGGACGCGAGGTAGAGTTTGGAGGTCGTGGCTTGCTTGGAGCTGCATTGGAGGACCACTTCCGTGGCGGACCCATACTCGACGGAGTTGAGTTTTTTGCACCCTGGGGGTATGATGGGGGCATCTCTCTCCCTTCACTTTTTTCACAACCCCGGTTGCTCACCAGCATGGTTCCATTGTGTTTGTCATAATTTTCTGAGTCGAGTTATGTAATTTTCATATTTTTCTTGAGTCATATCATTGTAATTTTCCTTTTATTTGCACTCCTTGTCTGCTACTTCCAGAGAACCCTGTGCACGTGGATTATGATGGGAATCTTCGTGGGGCCCAGCTCTGGGTGGGAAAACGAAAGAGAGAGAGTGAGAAGGGGATCTGGAAGCGTTGGGCTAAAACAGCATTGGATTAACTTTAAATGATGTGGCAGACTTCTATTGGCTGGGCACACCGACCCGCGGCGCTGAGAAACAAAAGAACCAGTGGGCTTTAACCTGCCAATCCGGTAATTATGCGCTCCTCCTTGATGAACACGCCACAGTGTCTTTGACTTTCTGTTTCACTCTCTGCTTCTTCTTCTTCGTTTTCTTCTACGAGGGTCATCAGCCATGGGCGGCCTCACCGGGCTTGGCTTAGCGCTAATCTTCGTCTTCCTCTTCACCATCCTAGCCTTCGCCGCCGAGCTGACCTTCGTGCTCTGGTACCGCCGGAGGTTCCAGCGGGAGGCACCCGGCGCCGACGACCCGGAGGTCGCCGCCGGTGCCGCCGAGGCCACGGGCGACCCCTTCGGCACCCCCAGCTCCAAGGAGCTCCTCCTCTACTTCATCTGCCTCAGGAACCAGTCCCGGAACGAGCGCTCCCTGGCCACCGTCACCCCCGTCTACGCCTTCTCCCCGTCGGCGCCGGGCTTCCCCAGGCCGCCGGGGACC
Source organism: Amorphophallus titanum (assembly GCA_024336825.1). Lineage (NCBI taxonomy): Eukaryota > Viridiplantae > Streptophyta > Magnoliopsida > Alismatales > Araceae > Amorphophallus > Amorphophallus titanum. Next base: position 5,563,323 of record JANBPO010008574.1, read on the forward strand.
GCCTTCCCCGACGCGAAGCCGTTGCCGCCGCCGCCGCCTCTTCCCCCTCCGCTACCGGCTAACCCGACGAAGCGCGGGGGTGCGTACGCCACCGAGGTCCTGACTGCCGTCGCCGGAAGGGAGAAAGGGGAAGCAGAGGAGGGGAAATCTGTGGGCTCAGCCGAGGGAGCGGCGGGGAAGGAGCATTTAGAGGAGGTGATGGCAGCGGAAGTCGCCATCGACTTTGAGGTCATGCCGTCTACGACGCCCTATGGCTCCTCGCGGTTCTACACTCCCTCCATGTCTCCGCTGCGGGGGGTGGACCCCGGCTGGGAGCTCGAGCTCGACCCGGAGGCCGATGGGTCCGCGTCCGACGAAGGCGGCTTCCTCTCCCTCCACTTGGTTGCCCCCCGTCCTTGGCCGGGGAGCTCGTTGCTTGGGCCGTTGCAGGGGACCCTGAGTTGCCGCCGGTACGGCAGGCTTCTTCTTCTTCGCTCCGTTCTCCCGGACTTGTCGGAGGAGCTCGAAGCGATTGGAGGTGGGGATGGTCGGGACGTGGCGGTCCCGTGGCAAAATCGGCTCGCCTCCATCGAGCCGGATGCGAATGTCTCCGACAATTACAGTCTTGCCAGAGCGAGATGCTGCCGCTGCAGGCTGTGTATCCTTACGGCTACAGCGCTGCCCCCGTTGAACAGGAGTGGCGCTGGCGACGCCTGCCTTAGGCTTGACGTCATTCTGGCAGCGACGCTGCCCCCGTTGTGCAGGAGCAACACCTCTGAGGGTAGCCGCCTTGGAACTGGTGCCGTTGCGGCGACGGCGCTGCTCTCGTTGCGCAGGAGCGGCGCCAACAGTAATCTGATTGACCGAGAAGAGTTGGTCGTTTGATGGGACGAAGGGCCTGACACCCCTAGTCCGTGACGAGGTGGCCGGGCGAACCCGACCGATGGTTGAAGCCGAGGGCCTGACTCCCCCGACAGTTGGTTTGTTGACCGGACTGACCTGGCCAGCTGCTAGAGCTGAGGGCCTAACACCCCGGACAGTTGTCTTCTTGACCGAGCGAACCCGGCCGGCTGAAACAGAGGGCCTGACACCCTGAGTGGTTGCTGCTGCAGGCGCGGCTGAGCTGACCTCAGCCACTGGTACCATGCCCAAGAAGAAGGGCGAGCCGACGACCGCTGGGAAGTCGCCGAAGACAATTGGCGTTGCCAGGTAGCCGACCCTGGCATGACTAGCAATGACTTGAGGGCCCTAGGTGACGGCTGCCATCACTGCTTGCTGTTGTTGGTGGTGGTGGTGCGTAGCACGAATGCCAAAGTGCACCGAAGGCACAAAGAGCTCTCAAACAAGCAGAGAGATGAGCGCCCTCCTCTTCCCGTCCTGTAAAAGGAAGAGGAGGGAGATCAGAACCTTATAAAAGGTTTAGAGCGACCTCGCTCGAGTCCATCGACGTCGTTAAAAACATTGTGTTAATTTCGGCTTCTGCTTCGATTTCTGCTTCCGTTTTGCTTTCGCTTCTATTTTTTATTTTGTACGGACAAGATACATCCTTAAACACTGTACATATAATTTACGTAATTGTATATATCTTGTCGAGGGTTATCAACATTAGTATCAGAGCCAAGTTTATCATGATTCTTGTGTCTACTATAGACTCTCGACGATGGCAGACATGTCTTTTCTTGGTGATCACCCTGCGGAGACACCCTCGCCACCTAGGCCGATTCTCCCTGTCACCCATCCTCGGAATGTACAGATTTGTGCTATGCAGCTTCCACCTTGCATCTTCAATATGGAAGTGCAACGCGAGACTGACAGTGATAACGTGATACGTTCTTCTTGTGGGGAGAACACCAGTACATCGACTAATCTGCCTATGGGTCCTGAGAGAGTAGTCGTACATTCCCGACTTCATGGAGATCAGGACACCGACGAGTCACTGGTGGGTACTGCAACCAGTACGACCGTTGCAGTCGTGGTGGCTACGTCTTTCCCTACCGCTCCACCTGTAGCTCCCATGGGGGAGACCGATGTAGGCGGTCCGACTGCCCATGCAAATGTTGTAATGGCAATAGCTACTGGTCCTTTGAGCACAACAGCTGCAATGGCAGAGGCTCATGTAATAGCCAACGGTTCACCCGCTCGTGCCACTGCACCTAGTAGTGGCCCAGCAGGCATTAGTTGGGTCTACCGATTGTTGCGATCAGCATCACCTGATGACAGTTGGCTCAACGCACAGACAATACCTGTTGTAGCTGAGGTACAGCATGGCACGACAGATCACGTTGCTAGTGGCCAGAGAGAGTAGCTGGCAACCCAAGATCTAGCACCATTTCCTACGTCCAGTAGCGTGGCAGAGGCCATAGCTCGTCTGACATCTTCACCGATTAGAGCTATCGTACCTTGGGTTCCTCCTCCAGTTGCACCGACTCCACCAGCACGTAGACCTATTCGGCCAGTTTCCCAACCCAAATTCGTAACTCCTCTCTCACCCACTGCAAACACCCCCTTCCAGCCCTCATTCTCTCCCTCCCAGACCCCCTCACAGCTAGGGGTCACCCTCATACCCATTCACCCCACTTTCCCTCCCATAAATCCCATTTTCCCCCACATCATCTTCAATCTGTAGTTCTCAGTTCAAAGGTAGCAGAGAACCATGAGATTGCAGAGGAAGCTGAGACATCATCAAGGTGATTCAGGAGGCACAAGAGCTACCTATGGAAGCGTCTTCGAGTCTTCTTCGCAACGGCGGTCATCTTATCTCATTCTGAGTTCGTGACTGTCCGGGGAAAGTAATCTACTCGGACTGCGCAGAAGGGCTCTGATCAGCATCCAGAGGCGGCTTGCAGAAGCTGCCACGCCCGCTCTCCTGAAGATCTGAAGGAAGGGTTCGACCGGGACCTTCTACTATGAGTCTCCCTCCTCCTCCAAGAAGCGAAACTCCATTCGGCAACCCGAGTGAATTCTTCTCCATTTTCTCCCCAGGGTGTGCAGTTCTGTCTTCCCTGGGACTGAACTGACACCCTATCACTGTTTGGGCTGCTGCAACCTACTCCGACATCGGCTGGTACCCCCGTGGGTCACGTTTGGAAGGCAACTCGTCAACGGTTCCAGCGCCATCAACCATGCTCAATTTGAAGTTTGGGATAGCTCGTGGCGGCTTCATCTTCCTGATGCTGTGGTGCTGAGACAGTCTGAACCAAAGAATAGAGCCTCTGCTTCCAGTCCCACCCCGACTAGCGTCGACTTCCAAAGCTCCTACCAAACTTCTAGCACCGTCCTGGGTCAACCTACGAAATTTTGGCACTAGTCCTGCTGACAAAGGAGTTCGGGAGAAACTACAACAATTCTAGTAGCGACCATCTATCCTCTGTTCCTGAGAGGGGACAGAATCGACTCCGACACTCTTTGAAGCTCTTGTCTTCTTCTTCCCCCTCCCCGCTTGGCCGGCTGAAGGCCCCTCCCTGTGCGGAGGTAGTTTTGGTTGTAAGAGCTGACCTGCTCAAAGTGTTTACAACACTACGCCTCTCGCAGGAGGGGGATCTTGGGGTGGGGGTTAATTTCTTACAACTAAAACTACCTCCACGCAGGGAGGGGCCTTCAGCAGGCCAAGCGGGGAGGGGAAGAAAAGGGGTGAGGAGCTTCAACGGTCGGTGAAGTCGGTTCTATCCTCTTTCTAGAATAGGGGACAGGGAGGCGGTGTTGATGCCACTATGACCACTCCCGGACTCCTCTTTCGATGAGACTAGCAGCAAACTCTCCGTACTTGGTCTGGGATGTCGCCTGAATTTTGGAGTAACTCTAGGTCAATGGTTCAGGTCGGGGAAGAGCCTCGAACAGAGCCTCAGCTCCTGGGTTCTGATAATTGCAGGAACATAGTAGCAGCAATCCGAGGCCGTCACGAGTAGTCCCGAACTCCAAATCGAGCGTGGCAGGAGGCGTTGGAACCGTTGACGAGTCACCATCGAAACGACACCCACGAGAATGCCAGTTGATGTCGAGGTAGGCCGAGGTAGTCAAAAGAGTGACAAGGTGTCTGTTCAGTCCAAGAGGGGACAGAACAGCACACCCTGAGGAGAAAATTAAGAAGTTGCTACTCCGATCGCCAAATGGAGTCTCGCTTCTTGGAGGGGGAAGAAGACTTGTTGTAGAAGGTCCCGGCCAAGCCCCGCCTTCAGATCTTCCGGTGGCGGGACATGGTAGCCACTACAAATCATCTCTAGCTGACAATCAGGATGCAGTTGCGCAGTCGAGGGAGATCGCCTGTCCCAGACAGCCACGAACTCAGAATTAGATGAGATGATCGCCATTGCGAAGAAGACTCGGAGATGCTTCCACCGGTACCTGTTGAGCCTTCAAGAATGTAGGGATGAAGTCACTATTTCCTCTGAAAGCCGCTGATACTCTGCTACCTCTGAACTGAGAACAACAGATTGAAGATGATGGGGGAGAAATGGGGTTTATGGGAGGAGAAGTGGGGTGGATGGGTATGGGGGTGACCCCTAGCTGTGAGGGGGTCTGGGAGGGTCAACAAAAATACAACTGCCTCAAAGTTTTAGACCAACCTTTTACATAACGACCCAATCAAAAAATTAAGCTAACCAAAACTACAACTTTGATGCGGGACGACTACGAGACTCGACGCGGACGGGTTGCGACCTTGGACTCTATAGGACGACGCGATTAGCTGGACGATGCGACCAGCAACAACGATACAATGTGGCACCTAAAGAGCTCTAGAAGAGACGATATGTCCCGAACAAGAAGCGCTAGCTCACGGTCATCCCCATCGAGGGAAGCGCGACGATCTACACGATTGAGTAACCGACTTTGAGTCTCGGGTGGTCGGCTCACTCTCGCGCTCGAAACGAGTCGCGGGATGGGTCTCACACTCACAACTCACAGCGGTGATTAATATATAACAAGCTAATAAAATATCCTACTCACATGCAGCGGCATCTAGAGTGCATACTAGCTAAGCAAATACGATAAAAAAAGGTGGGGTGACGAGTGTACCTCCACGCTCGGGGCGTGGGGAAGACTTCCCGGCCGAGATCTGGAACTTCCGGTACAGTAATAATTAATAATTACAGAATTAAATTCTTTTGTCCACTCCAAGCAGGGAGGTAACAAGCTACAAGTGGGGCCTGGGAGGATCGTTCTTGGGATGACGGGCAGCAATTTGGGCCAGAGGCGTGTTGCTGGTCTGACTCGGTCCCAACTCGGCACTATTCCAACTTGGTACAGCAAGGGAATTGAGCAACTGGGACGGCGGCTTTCGGTCGACTCCTTACTGCGGCGGCTTGCTGGGACGTTGCTGATGGGTTGCCAAGCGATCTCCGGGAGCGGCGGTCGCCGAAGGTGAACCGGCGTATTTTTCAAGGATTTAATTCCCAGATTGAGTTGCTGGCCTGTCCATGGATCTACTCTGTGCACCTTCACGAAAAGATTTCTTGCGGCCAGATCTGGTGTTGGATCGATGCAAACTTGGTACCGATGGATAGAGGACTCAGAGGGCTACGTCATAGAATTTTCTCAGGTCCATCAGGTGAATGGATTTTGCCCGGTTGCATTTTGCTAAGTCAAGTCCGTGCAGAGCCTGTGCACATTTTAACATAACTATATATTGAGACTGTGCAATCTTGTTCTGACGTTATACTGATAAGTACGCGGTAAGGTGAGCTAGAAGGGGAGGGGTTGAATAGAACACCTTTTAAAAATTATTTGCGTAGAAATTCAAACCACTTGAAAGCTGAGGATAGAGAGGTTTCAAGGAAGATGGTCTAATTGCCGCTAGATCAAACGGTTGCTACGCATAAACAGGAGAGTCAGAAAAGGATCAACAAACCACAGATGGAACACAGAGGTTTTTAAGGTGGATCGATTGCAAATCCGCAATCTACGTCCACCCCTTACTCTTCAGAGTAAGGTTTCCTTGCACTAACAAGCAAGAACCAGCAGACTCAGTCTCCGAACAAACGCTGACGAACAGCTTGGACTCAAGGAACACTCTCCTTGACCAACCGAAGGATCTTCCTCCCTTCCACTGCAACACGCAGAGGGAAAAACACCAGAGGACCTTCCTCTCTTCCTTCAACCATGTTGAAGGGTATCCGAAGAACTTCTCCCTTCCTCTGAATCCACAGAGGGTAACACAGTACTAGTAAGAAGATGAAACGAAAAGAACAAACAAGAAAACTAGAAATAGAGACTGAGATCAAGAACACAATAGATCGACAATTCACGCTTAGAGAAACAAATTGACTCTGGATTTGATCCATGAGTCAGACTGAATAGCTCTGTCCTCTCTCTTTCTTCAGGCGCTCTTCTTCTTTTTCTTTCTCTCTCGAAACTGGCTCTCAGTTCTTCAACATCGGCTCTTCTCTATTCTCCTCCTAAGCCCCTTGGCTTAAGTGACGACCAGTGATATTTATATGAGCTGAGTGGATGACGGAGAGTATGGAAGTCCAGAGCCACTCGTGCATCAGACACACGTGTCAGAGAACTGGAATCTCGGATCACGTGCCCTCTTCCATTATATCTCCAAAGAGTTGAGTGATTTCTTCAAACACTTAGTCAGCGCTGAAACATTGAAGATGACCCTGCGGGACCTCTGCCACATCGAAACTGACCACCTGGAGCTGATTAATTATCCGCTGTCGACAGAAGAAGAAGGCACCCCCGCAACCAGTTGGCGGGCTGAGAAGGACCTGATCTGCCCCTACCGCACATTCGTGAGGAGGGAAGAGAGGAAGCCGCCGAACTATAAAGACACCACCTGGTTCTATGTCCTTCTGCAAGTGCATGGGCTGACGATTGAAGCTTGACCGGTGGTCATCCTGGGCAAGCATCTGCACATTGCGTACTATTATGCCGAAGGATGGGGGATGGACCACCTCAATTTATTTTGCCATCTATCTGTCAAGAAACATGCGGACTTAGCCACCCTTGTCGATCGTTGCTAGACGATCGGGGATGTGTGCTGGCTGGTCCGAGAGGCCGCCCGCCGTGACAAGGAGCCGTCCCTCAGTTACTGGCCGATATCACTGCGGCTCTACACCTGCCCACACAATATTTGACATTTCTCTTCCTTTGCATTCATGGTTGCCTCTTTCAGGGTGTTGGATGCTAATTAATTCTTCACTTTTCCTGTCCTTCCTCTTCCCAGACCATCCGAACAGCACGCAGATGGAGACTTATAGCAACCTCCTTCGATAGGTAGAGAAGTCGACGCATTTCGAGGCGGCGCCACCGGCCCTAGCTACAACTCCCTTGCCTCCGCCCGCAAAGAGGTCCCGGGTAAGATCACCCGTGAAGAAGTCCCTGGACGAGGCAAAGGCTGCTGGGCGGCGGGAGGCTAAGCATCGGAAGATGGAGGCCGCCAAGGCTGCAAAGACTGTTCCCTCGCCACCTCCGGTCCCGTCATTCGAGGAATTCGAGGTCGGTCCGATTGAACTGAGCTAACCCACAGGTGAGACTCCTCTGTCAAAAGCGTCTTCCAGGTGGAGTTTTATTTCTGCGTCGGAACGAGTTGCTTACCCCTAGATGCCTTTGCTTTTTGTCCGTCAGCTAGGGAGGAACCGATGCCCTCGCCGACCCCCGACATAGGTGAGGCCTGGGTCGAGTCAGAGCCACCGTCCACTCCAACTCCCTCGCCCAAGGCCACAGAAGGACCTCAAAAGGGGTCACTCGTAGAGAAGGCGTTGGCTGCCGCCAAAATAGCTGGGCGGAAGGAGGCTGAGCGGAGGAGCGTGGAGGCTATTCGGACTGCTTCAGCTTCCCCTCCACCTTCAGTCCCTTCTTTCGCACAATTTGTCGTGGCCCAGACTGAACCAAGCCGTCCCGCAGGTAAGGTTCCCGGGGCACCGATATTCTTCAGGATTTAGTCACCTCCCAGGGTGAGATTTCTATGCATGCATAACACACGCATTTCTTCCTTTCAGCCGGTGCGGAGGGGACCGCAATTTTCGAGGCCGTAGCTCTTGTTGAGGAGGCCAGCCACGAGCCACCTCCTGCCATAAACATCTGGGAGGGTAACCATCTCTGCCATCCTAGATACCTTCCTTGATCTTTCGGGGGCACTCCGACTCCAACTCGATCCGAATCTTGTTTTGTTTGGCAGGCCCTGGCATGGTCACTAAACCGAAGGTGCGCCTGGGAGTTCGCCCAGAGGAGCGCATCTACGTGAGGAGGAGGCTAAGGTCTGGGACCTCCCCGCTGCCAAGCCCGCGTGAGGAAGCACCGGCTATCGGCCCTGCGAGGGAGACTCCCACACAGGTGAGGGAAGTGCCTGCTCAGACCGCGTCCTCGTCGGGCGAGAAGGTGGATTCTGATTATTCCTCTGACGAGGTGGTTTCGGGGGAAGGCGTGCCCGAGGAGTCTGGACCTCCTGAGCGGACCCCTGCAAGTATGAGTCCATTCGCTTAGGACTTCCCCCCATGACCATCCACTGATCTTGTGTCTGTTGCTCGTTGACTTTCAGGAGCTGTCCCCACCGGAGGTTGCAGAGGTCGCCGCCCTGGGCCTATCGGTCAATGGACCAGAGGGAGTCCACGAGGGCCCAGACAAGCTGGGGTCTTTATTTGAAGTTATGCGGCGGGAGGTGGCTACAAAAACTTCTGGTAGCCCCAGGTCGATGGACGAGCCTCTGGAGGAGGGGGAGATCATGCCCGAGGGCAGCATAGTCCCAGTGGCCGAGGTGAGCATGGGGACCTTTCAGCTCTCCCTTTGTCTTATTAAGACTTTTGGGCGATTCGCCTCAGGCAATGGGTGATTAACCCTATCTTGTATATTCAGGAGGAGGCAGAGCTCCCGGAAGCGCGCGCCGTCAGAGCTCGCAGGGCTATCCCCAAGCGGACGGAGCTTCTCAGTCCCGCGGGAGCGAACAAGCTGAGATCGCTCTGGGGGGCGGAGGTGGAGCCGTTGGTATCGCTTCTGCAGTCAGGGGCCAGCCTGGAGCTAACGGTTCCTCTTTCGCCTCTTCCGATGCTCTCGACACCAGAGGAGACCCAGCTGTTGCGGGGGATCCTGGCAAGCATCGCCATTCCTGGGGAGGAGGAAGCCCAAGCAGAAGGGGCTACGGGTCTCCTATAAATAACGTCTGGTCCATTTTCCTTTGACGTCCCTCCCTCGACCGAGAGCGAGACCCCTGCCTTGCCCGGCCGCGAAGTGACGGTGTCAAGGGATTCGGCGATAGTTTTGCCTGCTCCTCTGGCGGTGGCTGGCCGGGAGTTATCCTTTGAAGTAGAAGGGCCCAGTGATTTGGCCATGGCACTTCCCTCTTCTTCGACCATGGTGGATGCAGACATATGGGCTGCCGTGGACAGCGCGGTGGAGTTCAATCTCCCAGCGATACCTTCAATCGGCCACGCCGCTTTGGACGCACCGGTTTGGCAGATGCTGTTGACGCTTTGGTCGATGATGCTTGCCGACCCCTCCCTTACATACCGAGGGGCGCATGCGATAATGATGCAGCTAATCGGTGCACTACAAGTGCTGGGTTGCCCGCTGTAGGAATGGTCGCGACGAGTCCTACTATTGCTGAAATACGTGAACTGTCGCGAATTCCTTGAGACTCGGGCCCCCAACGAGCTTGTCGCCATCAAGGCCCAAGAGGATGAATATCTGCAAGCTTTGGGGGTACGTCGAAGCAGCCAGGAGCAGCACGAGAAGGCCTTGGAAGGAGGTTACCGCGACGTCCACGCCCTTAGGAATAGAATCGAGAAACTAGAGGGCTATCTAGCTGCAGCCAGGTCTAAGCTGGCTGAGTCTTAGGTGCTGCCGGTCACTGACGACAACAGGAGAATCTTCCAAGCAAAATGGAGTGGACATGAAATCTCCAGAGGGTAACTCAACGAGTAGTTCACAGGGTGACTTGGTTACTGGCTCCTCGAGACGAGCAAGAAAATCCTCGGAAACAAATGAATGAGTGGCACCTGAATCGAATAGGATGCGGGCTGAACGACCAAAAATCGAAACTGTAACTTCTACGAGATTGGACGCAATGGCTTCTGCACGAGTGATGTGAGTAATCTGGCTCCTCGGCTTCTAGCTAGAGGCTGCGGAAGATTGCTGGGAAGAAGCTGGAACTTGCAAATACGATGGCTGAGGCAGAGGTGGTGCAGGAAGATGAAATGGAGACTGCTGCGGCTGGGTAACCTGTGAGAACTGCGCCGGCACAGACTTCATCGGGCAATCTCGAACAATGTGACCTGACTGATCACAGCGATTGCAAACCACCGGTAAGGAGCATGGTACACCGGGATGGCTGCCACCACACCTCGGACATGGTCGCAGCTGACTCACGGGAAACTCTCGGCGCTGCTGAAAAGGAGAAACAGATTGCTAAACAGAATCAGAAGATGCCGATTGCTGTATCACAAAACCTGAAGATGCTTGACAGTTAAAACACCTCTTGGACTTTCTAAACATCCATCTCGAAGGACCACTGGAAGTAGGCACAACAGACGGGAGTCCAGGCACTGACGGCTAAAAAGACTGCTGGAATGGCACAAGTGACTAAGCGACATTAGACTGAGAAAACCCTACAGACCTCGCCAAATCAAGCTCAACCGCGACTACTGCCTGATATGCATCGTCCATAACGGTGACACGGGTACCCAGCAGCGGCACTCTCAATTCGACTCTCAAACCTCAGAGAAATTGCTCGGTCTTTAAGGCTTCATTAGCAATAATATGCGGCGCATACCAACCCAACTCAATGAACTTGTTCTGATACTGCAGCACGGTCATCTCACCCTGAACCAAATCTAGGAATTGGTGCATCTTATCCATGCGAAGACAGGCCGGATTCTCTTCGCCCCCTTCTCACCGTGGCTTTTACACTTGGCCAAGACCCCATGTCTTCACTAAGTTGCTGGATTTTGACGTCCTGCCGAGTCAATGCCCATTTATATATCCTACCCTTGTTTCAGACCTCCCGTCCGAGAAAGGTTTGTTGATTCCGACATCTCGTCGGGTCGACATCTATATTCTGCCCTTGCCCCAAACATGTAGTCCAAGGAAAGTTTGTTGATTCTGACATTTTATTGGGTCGACATCTACATTCTGCCCTTGTCCCGGACCTACGGTCTGAGCAAGGTTTGTTAGCTCTGACATATTGTCAGATTGGCATCTAGATTCTACTTATGACGCTGACCTCCCCATCTGGGTAATATGCATAGGTTGTCTTCGACAGTCCATTGAGGCAACATCAATTCCAAATTGCTTCTGAGTCCGACATCCTACCAGGATCCGCTATCCTTTTTTCTGGCCTTTGACGTCCGGTCAAAGTCAGCTATCTTTATTTTCAAACTTACCAACCTATCATGTATTTCAAATATCTCATTTTTCGACCCGTCCACCTCGGCCGAAGCGCGCTACCATATATCTCACAACTTCCAGGTATTCTATTTCCCAACTCAGCCATGACAGTCGAGGTCGCTATCTTACATTTTTAGCCATTCCATCATCCGGCTAAAGCCGCTAACACAATTTATCAATTATCCTATCTTCTAGCTTAGCCATTTCGACCAAAGCTGCTATCATGAGTTTAGCTATTCTAGCTTCCGGCTTAGTCATTCCGGTCGAAGCTGCTATCAAAATCTTCAACTATTCTATCTTTCAGCTTAGCCATTTCGGCCAAAGCTGCTATTACAAGTTCCGACTACTCCATCCCTCGGCTTAGCCATTTCAGGCCAAGGCTTGCTATCAGGGCCAAGACCTATCGTCGAAGCCTGCTTCCCTTGATTATAACTTTTCAGTCCATTTCTCCTCGATTTCAGCTCACATTCCACCCCTCTGGATGTCGGCTCGGAAGCCCGCTTCCCTATAGCATGTGATCATAGAAAGTCTTCTAGTTCCATGTAACCAAATCTCATATTGAAGAAACATGAAACACATTCTCAAACCATCAAAGCCTCAACTAAAGATGTGATTATTTAGACATGCATGTAAGCAATACATGTGAACATCATATCACCCAATTTCACCAAGTTTCACATGAATTAACTTAACCAACTTTCAAGCACACATTAAGCACATTCACTTGAATTGCCCAAACCAAATGACCATGAGTCCATGTAATGAGTGAGAATCATTAAAATCACATTCATCAAGTTTCAAGTTAATAGGTTGAGGATATTTCAAGTCTAATCATGATTTCTTCATAAGAACCATATACATGCAAATCATTCACACATGAAACCATGTGATGTTAATCAAGATCTTCAAGCAAGCACGCTATTAAATCTCCACAACCATTTCAAACCTCATAGCAAGAAGATAAGGAGATTCAAGCACATGAAAGCATGAAGAGCCATTCAAGCACAAGGCCAAGTAACAAAGTCATTTTATAATCATCAAAATCACATACACAACACTTTTTATTTCTTCCTCCCCTCTCCTCTCTCCTCTCTCTCATTCCTCTCATCACTCTCTCCCTCTCGTTCTCTCTCCTCTCTTCTCCTCTCTCCACAGGGCGTACGACCGTGGCGAGGTGGATGAGGCGGGAACGCGATGGAGTGATCGTGGAGCGTGATGGGGTGAAGGATGGAGCGTGGCATTGGCGTGATCCCTCGATGGATTCAAAGTCGACGTGGTTTGATCGTCGTGATTGTTTCGATGCGGTTTAGTCGCTTCGGCGCGCGAGAACTTTGGAGGAGGTAGGGAGATGGATCACCTATTTCTCTGCTACGTTTCCTCGCGATTTGGAGCCGAACGGTGCGAGAATGAGTGGGTTTTGCTTTAGTCTGGGCAAATCATACTTCGGGGGTGTGCATCGGGTTCACTGAAAAATGATGATGATTTTCAACTAAATTGGTATCATTCGAACCCCTGGAATGTCTGCATTCCATTCCCGCTAGTTTCATCATGATTGTCGGCGTGCCTCACTCCACTCTCGTCGTCTCTCTGGTAGAGTCGGCGTGCCTCACTCCACTCGCGTCTTCTCTCTCGTAGAGTCAGCGTGCCTCACTCCACTCACGTCATCTCTCTCGTAGAGTCGGCGTGTCTCACTCCACTCGCGTCGTCTCTCTCGTAAAGTCGACGTGCCTCTCTGTCCCTCTGTCATCTCTCTCGTAACATCCCGCTCGTGTATCCCCCGTGAGTTTGCACTCTCTGATCATTTTGTCATACATGCAGACATGTAAGAAAATCAACACAAAAAAAAGGGAAATAAACTAAACCACTGTCATGTCATGTCCTGTACAAAGCATATAGAGAGTACCAAGTAGATCATGCCGCACCCTCTGGCCTGTCACTGTCTCCACCACCCTCCTGCCTCTTCGATGGCGGGGCCATCGTAGAGGTCGCTCCCTCCTCTCTCTCCCGGCGTCGGTGCCGCTCCTCCTCCTCGTTCCTCTGTCGCTGAGAGGAAGTCGCGAGGAACTATCCGACTGAGCCGTGGGTGGCACGACTCCCGCTCAGAGCTGCATGACTCATGCTGCGGGACCGACTCATCTGTCGGTAAGCTCGCACCTCGCCACGAAGCTCGAACGCCTACTGTCGGAAACACTCTAGCTCCGTAGTCGTGGTGCAGAGTCGCTCTAGCTCCGCTTGGAGAATCACAAACTCCACCGACTCTGAGGGTCTGCCTCGCGCCAGCTGCTCCCGCAGGCCAACTGCCTCCGCTTGCGCCTCGGTCCGGTCTCGCTCCACCTGCTCTCGCGAGAGGGCACTCTGCTCCAGCTCTCTGCGTAGACGGGCCACCTCCTCGCGTGAGCGGGCGGCCTCATCCTGTGCCAGCACGAGCTCCTCCCGTAGCTGGTCACTCTCGTCGATCGCGGCAGTCAGCTCTGTCACCTGCATACATGCATTTCACTATTAGTCAACTACATTTTGATATAATAAGAACATAATTCACAAAAGGGGAAGTGTAGAACGTACCCGCTCGGTGAGTGCCGCCTCAGCTCCATCCCTCACTCTCTCCAACTCACGCAGCGGTCCCCTGTTCACCCTAACCACCTGCGGACAGCCACCACCGATGACCCATGTAAAGTTAAATAGTCACCCTAGCCTCCTGCCTCCCCAACTGCCCCCACCGTGCCACCCCACTCGCAAACGCCCCCCCCTCCTCCATGCAACATGCAGCATGCCACCGTTAGCCCCTGCTCTACCCGCGAACCCTGTCGCTCCTGAGTAGACAGTTGGCCACTATTGGCTTGTCGTATGTTGTGTTCGTCACCTCCATGAAGAAGCCATCACCAGTCGTTGTCTCGTATTCCCATTGTTGCAACTTAACTGGCTTGGCATTGCCAGTATACATCACCCACCGGCGTCATCCTCCGTGCTCCTTTTCCTCTGCTAGCGGCTCTCGACCACGCCCCTTACGCAGCGGCTACTGGTCGACATCACTCGTGCATGGCAAGCATGATGGCAAGCGTACTTCCACCACCTCCGCCAACCAGTCACCATGCTGGCATGCAGTTAGCCACGTCGGCCCACCGTCGTTGTCGGTTCTACCCTGTAGACCCGCTACTGCACCGTCGCCCCAACAGGCCATCACCATCGGCACCACCATCGCATGGCCTCCATGTTGCTTGCCTGCCTACCGCAGAACCGCGGCTGACATCGCCCTGCCCACCACGGCATCGCCTGCCCATCTCCACTGCATGCGATCACATCGGCGACATTCCCAGCGGCTCCGAGCACCCACAAGCCATCATCTGCGTCCGAGTTCGGTGCTTGCCCATCCCATGCCATCGTCCCTCTCCACAGCTTGCAACATCGCCGCTGCCACCATCCACCTACACAGCAGTCTGCTCGCTGTCTTCCCTTCCCCTGCTCGCCACCGCCACACCACACTCAGCTCGGCAGCAACAAGGAGGAGCTTGCAACCCGTCTTCTCCGACAGTTTTGTTCCCCCTCCCTTCTCTTCTACTGCTCCTCCTCTCCCACCCTTTCTTAGCATTCCCCCTCCCCATGCATGCATCTGCACCTCCCTTGGTGTGGCTGAGGGAGATACAGCTAGGTCATGCTCCACTACGGAGGGATCTAACCCCGACATCTCTTTATACGTCCAGGCGAAATAGTCTTTATATTCGAGCAGGAGTTGCTTGTAGTCCTGCCTCTCTGCTTCGGTGAGGAGAGCACTAAAGAATGTTGGCTGAGGGGCTTTATCTTCGCCCAGATTGATTTCGACAAGTTCGTCGATGGTTGCCTAGCCACCGTCCTCCAGCTCAGGAGGTGCAGGTTGAAAGTCGATGAAGTCTTCATTGTCGGTGTCAGCTTCGTAGACCCGTGGGTCTTTGGAGCCAACAGTTGAAGCGGATGGGACTGGAAGGCTGTCGCTACTGCGTCCGGACAGAGGTTGTCCCAGGCCGTCCATGTCAGACTGGCAGCTGTCGGTTGGCATCCTGGAGGCTTGGTCGGAGTTGTCTACCAACGTCACTGATGCCTCGCGGTCTTCATTTTGGGACCCTCCTCATGGGGGGAGTGCGGCGAGCTAGGTTCTGGAATTAGTTGGGAAGCCGCGGGGGTCTCATCTGTCTCAACATCCTTGTGGACAGACGAGGAAGGCTTGTCAAGTGCTGGAACTGGGGTACTGGTCCTGGCTGAGAGTGGAATTAAAATTCCCTCTCCCTCATCTCCCGAGCTGTCGAACTTGGTGTTGGAGACAACTAGGTCAGCGGCTGGTTGCATCGGTCCCATGACGTGGATCGCATAGTAGACACAAAAGTCTAGGTCTTGATCATATCCGAGACCTCTGGTGTCCTTCTGGGAGAACGAGGGTTGCCCCCGAACTTGTGAGGGTGTCCAGAGATTCTGGAAGTACCTCTGCTGTGCGGAGCTCTGCCACAGGGGAATGTGCTGCTTGAGGCACATCTCCTGAATGTGAGGTGATAGGTCACCCAGAATCTGGATGGCTTCAGGGGCGTTGTCAACTCGCATGGGCCAGCTAAAATCATCTTCTGGTGGGGCTGGAGGGACCATGTCTCCTTTGTGGAAGATGATGGACTTGTCCCTTCTAGCCCTTTTAAGAATAAATCTTAAAATCTCATTACCTGTGAGGAGGGTAAGATTGACCCGACCCATACGAGGTCCATTACGACAAGTCCGCTTCAGTTGAGGCCTCCACAACACACATAACGGGTATCTGACGATGTCGGCCCGCAACAAGTAGCCCAAGACGGATCGACCTCGGATTCGCCAGTGCATATGGGGCTTCGACCCAGATGCAACGGCCGCCGAATGACTCTCTGGCGATCGAATGTTACCCCTCACGACATCGGCCTCGACTCTACTAAGGGCGAGCACGCCCTACGGGCGTCGTAAGATTCGCCAGAGAACTGTCCGACTCCGGAGGAATGGGCCCTCAACGAAAAACTCTCCCCCATCGTAGGGAGGCATTGCTCCACGACTTACGTCCTTCCCTGCTAAGAGATCGGCCCTCACCACCAGGACAACCCCTTCGACTGATAAGTAGAGAACACAGTGAACTCCACCAAGAAAACACCTACTCAACTCCAACAAGAGACGAGAGAAACCACCCTGCCGCTAAGAGAGAAAGCCTTCGCTACACTCCGGCTGCCCTCCGAGCAACCCCTCCGAGCACCCTTACCGCCCAGCCAGCACTCCTCGAGCGCCTGCTGGTCAATGTGAGAACTCCCCCGGAAGGCAGTTCGCCCTGGCTTACCTCCCCACTCTGCAACTCTCTCTCTCTCTCTCCCTATTCTCGCTTCTCCGTCTCCCTAGGACTAACTTAAGCATCGGAGGGTTGTCCCCTGAGGTAATACCTGGGGATCCTTCTGACGCCCTTCTTTTCTGGTATTTGCAGGCTTCCACGAGTGCGAGGCGTGTTGGGATGTGTACCTGAAGCGGAAGCCATCCCACCGAGAAGGAAGACGTCGAGGAAGACGATCGACGCTCACGAACACCGGGAAGGGAGCGACGGAACCCACGTTCTCCCTCTGGTTTCCTCTCTCTATTTCACATACTGTATGTGTGTGTGTAACGTAATGGGGAGTTGCACACTTATATAGAGAGGAGGGACCAGTCCCAATTGGGCTTACATCCACCCCCTTTCCCCTCCCATTTACCTCCTCTTCCCTCCTCCCATCTTCAACCTGCACCTTCAGATCGCAGGCAATAGAGAACCATTCGTTTGAAGAGGCGACTACAACTTCATCCCAGAGTTTCTGAAGCCTAAAGAGGTACCGGTGGAAGCGTCTCCGAGTCATCTTCGTAACGGTGGTAGTCTCATCCTCATCCGAGCTCCAAGCTAGCCATGAGAGTCATTCTTGCTCGACTATGTAGAAGAGGTCTGGCCAGCAACCTGAGGCTGTTTGCAGAAGCTGCCACGATAGGCCACCTAAATATATTGAGGCGAGGCTTGGCCAAGACCTTCGACAGTGAGTCTTCTTTCCTATCCAAGAAGAAAGACTCCATTTGGCATCCGGAGTGGTAACTTCTTAATTTTCTCCCCAGGGTGTGCTATTCTATCCCATCTTGGACTGAATAGACACCCTGTCACTATTTGAGCTTCTCTGACCTACTCTGACATCAGATGGCATTCCTGTGGATCACGTTTCAAAGGCGACGTGACAAAGATTCCATCGATTCTAGCCACACTTGATTCTGAGTCCAGGAGTGTTCGTGGCGGCCTCGACTTCCTACTACTGTGGCACTGTAGCAGTCAGAACAAGGAAGGAGAGACCCTGTTCGTGGCTCTTCCCCGATCGGCACCGACAACCTGGGAATTTTAGAAAAATAAGTCAAGACCCTGGTCCAATTACGAGGAGTTGGCCACTGGTTCATCAAAAATTGAGTTCAGGAGTGGTCGTAGTGGCGCCAACAACATCCACCTGTCCCCCGTTCCAGAAGCAGGCAGAATTGACAATCAACATTTGTTGGGGCTTCTTGTTCATCTCTTCCCTTCCCCGCTCGGCCGGCTTACCACCCCTCCCTGCATGGAGGTAGTTTTGACTATAAACAAGTTAACCCCCACCCCAAGACCCCCCTCCTGCATGAGGCGTAGTGTTGTACACTCTTGAGCAGGTTGAAGCTTCATCGCCGCGGCGTGTGGGGAACCCACGCTTCCTCATGACTACGTGGACAACTAGACCAGCAACAAGATGATAGGTTGAGTAGCGTAACTCGACACCTAAGACTCCCAAGAGAGCGATCATGCCTAAAACAAGTAACTCAAGCTCGCAATCATCCCCAAGAGAGGGAAGTGTGTCGATCCGCATGGTTGAGGAACTAGCAGAGTCTAGGGTGGGCAATTCACACACTCGTGCTTGGGTCGAGCATGCGATGGTCACGCTCTCTCACCATGGCAGTGATGCATTAATATAGAACTAGGCGCCTAATATCTCACAAGCAGCGGCATCAAGAGCTATACTAAATGAGCAAGTAACGTAAAGGAGGAACAGACGCATACCTCCACGCCCGGGGCGTGGTGAAGAAGCCCGGCCAAATCACACAATCCTCAGGACAAGTCTAAAGAGAGTACAACCCAAACAAATGTCCACTCCTCGCAGGGAGGTAAAAGGTGACATAGCGAAATCCAAGGATCGTGCAAGCTGGGGTGATGGGTACCGGGTCGGTGAAGCTCATCATCCACGTATGGCCGCAACTGAAGCAAACTACGCCGTGCCCACGAACTAGCCAAAGTTCGGTAGCAAGGAAGGTGAGCCTCATCACCTAGGAAGGAGTAACGGACCCTGGAGAAGGGTAGCAAGGGGCGAATACCACTCGGGAAGACACTGGATGCCGACGGCGTGGGAGAGAAGCTCCGACGTGACCTCGAACGGGCGGGCAGACTGCTGGTCAATCCACACGGTGCAATGAAGTAGCAGGATGATGAACCTGGTATGTCACCTTCTGCTCGTCTGCTGGTCACGAGACTTGGTGTGGACGCTGCTGGGGATGTCCCATGGACGCCAGTCGAATGGCGACTACAACTGAGCATCGAGGAAGACGTGGCGAATTTTGTAGCAGACCCTACGCGATCTGACATGTTCTCGGGCAGCAGGACCATGGGTCGAAGATTGGGTTCGAACCAGGGCTTCCGGATGGCAAATGGGGCGGGGTTTTCTCTGGTGGACAGGTGAAGGTCGTGGGGTTGTTGGGTAGACACATCGATCATCAGAGCAGGCACATGCAAGAAGTACAAGTCTGGCGTCGCCTCAGCCAACACGAAAACCAACCACGACATCACTGCCACGATCTCGCTTACCAAGAACACGCAACCCTCATTACAAAAACCAACACCGGTCAACGCCCACGCTCGGTAAACCAACCAAACGTCAGTTTCACAACCCGCTGACCGATATCACAGCCTGCACCAAGGACAACCAACACTGAGCTTCCACCAGCTTACACCTGGCAAGCTAAACGCCCTCAGCAATGCGGCCAACTCTGCCAGAAGATAAAGTTCTCACAACCCCAAATCCAATTCGGGGAAAGGCACACATCATAATTGGCCACCCATGGCCTCACTGGCACACGGCTCTCGCCACCTCGAGTCCCAAAAACTAACATCTTCTGTCTGTGAAAGGCCATCCACGGGTCACTAGATACAGGTCAACGGGAAACCTCCACCAGCCCAACAAGCACGCTCCAAATCACAACAGGCCATTCGCTGACACTTCCATAGACCAACACCACGTCTGATCCAAAACCTCACGCCAACTCCACCCTCTCAGGGGAGCACGGTGAAATCACATGACAAGATCCCTCCTCGGTCCTCACGCCACTCGACTCAGACTTATGGGGAATCCTCCCATGCTAGGCGCAGACTGGGGATCACCATATCCAACGTCAATGTCTCATCAGAGACCTCCACACACAGGCACCGTCCTTCATCTTGTCTCATCAAATCTTTCACCTCAAAACGATCCAAAAGGATGCCTGCCAATCCCGATCCCGCTCTTACCACAGAGCCTCAGGACACAACCTCTCATGATTCACGGCACACTTCTCCAAAACTAACAAGTGTCGCCTGCTACCACAGCAGGCTGGTCGAAAATGCCATGACCAATGCACATGGGTTTCCAGACAATACACTTCTTACCGTGGTCGATCACCCGGCCAACCTCACCAGCCACTCATGGCAACCAACTGGGACCCATAATCTTGTCAGAGATCACTTCTCCAAAAATGCGATTCCACGTGGAAACCACCACTGCAAGGTCCAGTCAGGGTCACGCCCGTCGACGTGAGTCCACCGCCCCTGACTCCGTGCCAAAGAGACAGATAAACCATGTCGACCTTGCCACCTTGGCGATGTCGACGAAAAGACACCTCACCTGAACCCTACGTTCGGGATGAGGGAATAAACCCCTCCTTGCGCCAGCACTGACCAGGTGCCGACGAACTCCCTCCAGGAAGCAAACAAACCCAGACGGCTTCGTCACCTAGGCGATGCCGACAGAATATCATTTTACCCGGACCCCTGCGTGTCGAAGTGACGAACAATCCCTTGGCCTGGACCTCCCGTTCAGGTCAATTGAATCAAAAAGCTTTTCTCCCCGTCCCTCCGGGTAACGAACAATCCCTTGGCTTGGACCTCCTGTTCAGGTCAATTGGATCAACAAGCTTTTCTCCCCGTCCTTGCGAGCGATGAACGGCCGTCCGACCTGGACCTCCCGTTCGGGTCATTCGACCCGACAGGCTCATCTCCCGCCCCATCCAGTAAAAGGAAATCATCCCCCGGGCCCGAGGCCTCTCATCTCGCCCGGAGCTCCTCACCGAACTACTCGGCAGGACTACGGGGTTCACGTGGTGGAGCGATCCCCTCGCCTTCCCCTTTGGGGAGACGAGCGCTCTCCTACGCGCCTCCGCCAGTCCGGTCGGGACATTCCTGTGTTGGACTCTCGACATAGGCTCACGCTCGAATAAGGGACACGGAGAAACAAGAGCCAAGAGGCAATAGAGGACGAACTCATGGGGCAATACCCGGAAGGGTGTATACCAATATTTGTTCTCTCTATTCAAGGATAAAGGGGGTACATCTGCAGCGGGGCATACCCCTGTATTACATAGCCGTCATAAAAAAAAGAGAGGAAAAGACAAAAGGGAGCACGATACATAGAAAGGCCCGGAGATGGCAACACTCAGTCGATCCCCCGAAAGATGTCTTCAAGGGGAAGGATGCCGATGCAGGGGAAGCTCACCATGTCTCGCAGTCGGCCCTTCTGCGGACCCTCTCCATCACCATCGGGTTGCCCACGGGCACATGTGTGCGTTACGCGGGTAAGCCCGCTTGAGTGATATCACCGGGTACGCTACTTGGTTGCAACTTTAGGTCCAAGGGCATTGGTCTTGTGGCTGCCACCCCCATAGTGGTGTCACGTCAGGATCCAGTTGTTGTGTGCCATTTCCATAATGTGTTTTCCCATGGTTTTGACCCAGGGACTAGGTTGATTGAACGGCACGTTGCCGTGTTGTGCAGTGATCATGACCTAAGCCATGTGACTTAAGGATCGTTGTGTCAGTAGGTCTTGTTGACTGACCTCAGTCTGGCAATTGTATGCTGACTTGTACTTTGAGTACGTGCGATAGGTGCCCATGTCACCTCTCCATACTTTGATGTTTTGAGTCTCTGTGTCTAGTGAGCCTCCACTAGTCGTAGCCTGATGACACTTTGTGTCGGCCCACCTGGAAGTGGTGGCGGGGCAGTTCCCGGTAGAGACGATTTTTAGGCTAGTTGCCGTGGGCCCCTTTGTCTTTCCGTTAGAGTCTGACAGGAGGGGAAAACCAGCTAGAGGCCAGACTCAAGACATTGAGCTTGTGTATGTACACGTGGTCAGGGGCATTGGGCCAGCACCAATGGGCGTGACCCTGACTAGTCACTCGTTACTTGGTAGTTGGTACTTGTACTGTACCTCAGTTACAGCGTTAGAGGCGAGTGGGGGATACCAGAGGTGTAGTGTAAGATGTCAGTGGACACATCTGATTTTTCTTCTAGTGAGGAGGTACTTCTGTCACAGGACACCTGACTCTTGTGGCTTTTTTGACTAGTTTCCATCATTACTGATGTGGTTCTTTGAGTAGTCAGTGTAGAGTACACGACGGTTAGGTCATGTATGTGTTGGTGCTTTAGACCATTTGGTCTTGAGTTGGGCTTTTATCTTTGAGGATGAGCCTGCACGAATGAGGTGTCGTGACGTGTTCTGGCAATGTAGCTAGAGTTTTCTTGTATCGGTTCGGTGATTCTCGACCGTGAGTGCGAACCCATTTCTTTTTCTTTTTCTTTCTTTCTTCTTCTTCTTTCTTCTTCTTCCTCCTTCCTCCCATGACCGAACCGAGTGCCCCCTCTCTTTCTCTCTACTCAACCGATGATGACACGGCGTGCCCCTCTGGTTGCAGATGGCGGTGGACGACGGCATGGCGATGGCGGCGAGACGATCGTGGCGGCGTGCGGTGTTCGTGGGAAGCATGAAGGACGAGGGTTTCTAGCAGCGTTCTTCCCGGTTTGGGCACGATCCGGCACCCCTTGAAGCGAGATCGAGGTAGGGTGACGTTCCCTAGCCCCTTGCGTTCCTTCCCCGTGGTTTGTAGGCTGAGGCGAGGCCGAGAGTGGGTTATTTCACGCCGGGAAGGGTTGAGCATGTCGTGAGATTTGAGCGCCCGATCTATGGTTTTGAGCCGTGATTTCACGTTTTGAGGGTGTAAAAACATGCTAGGGTCCATGGGGATGAGTTCCCCTTCGTTTCCCCCTCAACCGGGGTGATTTGGGGCTTGAAATGGCATTTTCTAGTGAGGTTCGCCGTTCTCGAAACGACGGGACCTACACGGTGCTAACAGAGACCGTGTATGTCATTGCACGGTCCTGAGATGGACCGTTCTATGGCCCTGGAGCGTCAGTGGAGTACACGGTCAATCGTTCAACCGTGTACCCCATGGACGGCCCATGGGCAACCGCATACCCCCTGGGGTCAGCGTGACTCCCGAGGTGTTTTGACCGTTGCTTCTTGACCGTTACACGGTGTTTGGATGGCATGGCCTAGGTTTGACCGTGTAGTCCTTGAATGGCACAGGGTTGGCTGTTCTGTTTTCGTGCTGTTGGGTGACTGGACGGCCCAAATAGGGACCGTTCTGTTCACCAAGCGGCCCACTGTGAACCGTGTTCTAGTTGAACGGCCTGAGTTGGTCCGTTCGATTTTCTTACCGATGGGTGATTAAACGGCCTAGTTGGGTCCGCTCATCTCCCAGCGCGGCTAAGCGTTAGCCGTGCCATTCATGAACAGCCATGGCCTGGCCGAAAACATGACATTCTGGGCTAAAAATGGAGAGCATTGGATTTAAATCACATTTAAATCCCATAACTAGGCTCAGGGGGCGCATTGCGCCAAGGGCCATTGCGCAAAAGGTGGCTTGGTCCACCGCACTGAAACTTCTGAAAGGCTGGACCTTGGTACAATACGTTGGGTCTCCTTCTTCCTCCTGAAACCCTTGCCACTTGAACAAGCTGCCACCACTGAGGCCAGAGGTGGCCCCTTCGATGCCGATCAGTGGGCTGGCCATACTAGGCACCACTGTGGATGGGTTGGCAACTGGCCAACGACCTCGTCGAGGCATGGTGCCCTCACGATTAAGCGGCTGACCTCCTGTAACTCTAGGATTTCTCCCATTGTGTAGTAGTTCTGGCTAGTGCTAGTGGCCTGGCGACGGGCCGCTCACCTCCCGTGGCCAGAGGTGCCCCCTTCGATGCTGATCGATGGATTGGCCATATTGGGCACCATTGTGAATGGGTTGGCGACTGGCCAGCGACCTTGTTGAGGCCCAGCACCCCTAGGATTGAGCGGCCAACCTCCTGCAACTTCAGGATTTCTCCCATGGTATAGTGGTTCCGGTTGGTGTCAGTGGCTTGGCCGTTGGCCGGCAACCTCTCGGCGGTCTGGCACCACTGTGATCTACTTGAGAACCTGATCAGAAGCTCCGGCCGTCCTCTTTCACATAGCGTCTCTGGCGAACCTTGTTAGGCACTGGCCAGGTTCCTAGTGGCATGAGCGGCTATCCGCGATGCTCGCAGCTGCTGTTGGGCATGCCCTAGAGGGCCGCCGTGCCCTTCCTCTACTCTAGTGAGACCTCTTGCATGCGAGCAAAGCCCGTTTCATGGGCAACATCACTAGCATCTCGGGGAATCATTAGTGTCCAAGAAGATACTGATCATCTTCCCTGTCAATCCTGTGACCTTATCCGATGATCTGATCCCCATCTCCATGGAGATCGACCCCATCCCATGGCGTTGTTCTTCAACCACAAAATCTCAAAAAAATACCTACAAAAATATAGGCCACTTCCTGACCACACAACCAGGGGATGGGCGGCCACTGACAGACCACATATCCCTGGCCAGGATGGGCGGCCAGTACCTGACCACATAACCCCTTGGGCGGCCACTTCCTGACCACACAACAAGGGGATGGGTAGCCAGTTACTGACCACATATCTTGTTACCTATACTAATGCCAGAATGGTTCCTGATAGGTGAGATAGATATAAGGTCCTGTACGGACCACACATCCATAGATATAAGGTCCGTTTCTGACCACACATCCTGCAGGTTAGATATAAGGTCATGTACAGGCCACACATCTATAGATATAAGGTCCTGAACCGACCACACATCCTGCAGGTTAGATATAAGGTCCTGTACGGACCGCACATCCATAGATATAAGGTCCTGAACTTATCACACATCCTGCAGGTTAGATATAAGGTCCTGTCCGGACCACACATCCATAGATATAAGGTCCTGAACCGACCACACATCCTGTAGGTTAGATATAAGGTCCTGTACGGATCGCACATCCATAGATATAAGGTCCGTTTCCGACTACACATCCTGCAGGTTAGATATAAGGTCCTGTATGGACCGCACATCCATAGATATAAGGTCCTAAACCGACCACACATCTTGCAGGTTAGATATAAGGTCCTGTACGGACCGCACATTTATAGATATAAGGTCTGTTTCCAACCACACATCCTACAGGTTAGATATAAGGTTCTATACGGACCGCACATCTATAGATATAAGGTCCGTTTCTGACCACACATCTTGCAGGTTACATATAAGGTCCTGTACGGATCGCACATCCATAGATATAAGGTCCTGAACCGACCACACATCCTGTAGGTCAGATATAAGGTCTAGTACTGACCGTACATCCGGTAAGTCAAGCAGATATAAGGTCCTAAACCGACCACACATCCTGCAGGTTAGATATAAGGTCCTGTACCGACTGCACATCTATACAGAACATGACTTAGTATGAGTTCTACATGATTCATATTAGTATCTTAATTGATAATTAGTAAATTCTCAAGAAAATATGAAAATTACATGCCATGACTCAGAAAAATGTGGCGAACATCATGGAGCATAGCCGACGGGCAACAGGACCCTCGAAAAATGAGGAGTGGTAGGAGATGTCTCCATCACAGCAAGCTCCGCCTCAAGTGTGGACAAGCGCCAAGCACCTGCCTCGACTGTGCTCCCAGTCACCTACCACTCAGCCCTTGCGTGCTCCACGGCCAACAACTGCTCCTCCAAGGCCTTCCTCAAGGCCTCAGCCCTACTCTTGGCCTCCCCTAACTGAACAACTCAGCCTCGAAAAAATGATTCAGCTACATCGACATGGCCCCTCTACTCAGCTACAGCTGACGCAAGCCAAGCCCATTGCTCCTGCACCTCCCGGATGGCTGCCATCCTCCTAGTCGTCTGCTCCTGCATCTGGCGGAGTCGTAAATACTCTGCCCATATCTCGGCCAGCACAGACATCCAAGGCTCACGCGGGAAGCCAAGGATGTGGTAGCGTAGGGTGCACTCCATCAGGTGCTGCCTCAGATCCTCCGGAGAAGGGAGGGGGTCGCTCTAAAGGTAGCCTCGTGCTCGCTGAAGCAAGGAGGCACACATACTCGCGTCCAACAACGGCTCTGACGGTGGGGTGGAAGTAGGCCACTCTACCCCCAAATGCGGGGAGGAGTCTCATGTCTTCGCTAGCACACTAGTAGAGGCTGCACAGTTCCAGCAAACACAAAGGGAATGTTATCGACGTATAGTCTTGTTCGCCACGTTATTTCGAGTGATGTCATGTATTTTTTTATTTATTTTGAGTCATAAATCATGTAAATTTTCTTTTATTTGAGTCATGTACCTAGGTTAGCAAGTTATTTACCTATGTTTAGAGTCAATTGGGCCTCTAGTCCATCAATTGGGCCCATTGAATCACCATTGGACATGCTTGGTCTTTAGTGTAAATGTCAAGGGTAGTCTAGTCATGTAAAATGTTGGGCTCCTATAAATAGGACCCCACTCCCTCCATTTGAGAACTAATGAACAATTGATGCATTAAATTGTAAGAGACTTATATTTGAAATAAAATTTTATTATTGCTCCAAATTATTTGGTCTTATGCGACTGCTCTTGATTATTCACGACTGTTTAACTACCACATTCTGAGCAAATGACACATTTCGCTGCTATCGGTTCGGGCGTGACACTTCTTCTATCTTATATAAGCAAGCCAAGGCGTCTCTTACGTTGTCTACTGCGAACACCAAACCCAGGACGTCACATCCACATAATTTGATTTACCTTCTTGTCAAGGTTGACCTTTTCCTATAGGCTAGCTGGTATGTGGGTAGGTAGGGAACCGTTTCTGCAACGGTTTTAGCAAATCAGAGGATGTCTATGCAAGACATTTATTCCCCTGACAAGAGAGCCCTTCTGACGGCCTTTTTAAGTGATAGTGGATCCTTCAAGTCCGGTTGCGGATCCTGGAAAGTGGATGCTTCTGGTTCTAGATCCATTCTAGGCGAACATGAATGTGTCGACACTTTACTGACATGGTGTCGACACATCCCATCTAGCATCAACCTCATCGAGCTAGCATCGACGTTATGTAAGAACTAGCATCAACTTTCTCGAGCTAGCATCTACCTTAGTTGTAAGTGGCCAAAACTAGCATCGATCTTAGACGCTTGAAAATAAAACTAGCGTCAACCTCAGTTAGCGTCGACCTCAGTTGTTCTCTGACTAAGGTAGCATCGACCTTAGTTCTCTGGATGGCTAAACTGTCATTGACCTTAGTTGTAGGTGGCCTGGACTAGCATCGACCTTACTTGCACCGCAACAGTAACTTGCACCGACCTTGTATCACATGAGAGCAGTCAAACGTCGACCTTAGAGACGCCGATCGCTCGCGTGCAGCTTGCGCTGAGGTGTCGAGTCTTGGGCTCGACGTGTCAATAGTTTTTAACTCAGAGTGCTGACACTTCAGTCAATCCAGAGACTCATCACAATGGTCTAGACTGGGATTTCTTCTTGATGTGTCAACACGTTGGCTGAAGTGTCGACACTTTCTTGTGTGTCTTCATCTACCAGATTCAGGTAAGTCCGACGATGAGGAACATAGCATGGACGGGGAAGAGCAAGAGTGATAATTAGAGCTGTCCATCTATCGAGAGATCTTTAGTCTGTCTATGTTCTAGTCAATTATGTAATTTTTATTTTCTTGAGTCAAGAATTGTACTTTTCTACTCATTTAGTCTTCATACTATTTGAGAGAAATATGGTTATTAATAAAACTTTGGGTTATTTCTATATCGCGCACTCTGTCTGTATATGTTGAATGCACTACGCTCTGATTGACACGATCGTTATAGACATCGTCACGCCACTTCCGAGTAATCTTTCGCGCTCGGGGCGTGACAAAATGTGCTCACCTTGGGAAGATCCAGGACGGAGAATCAGATCGTTCGATGGTCAATAGTGTCTGGTATGGTAGTTCTTGCGAAATTGATCCGGTGATATCTTCTGCTGACCAGAGGCCTCTTGCTTGGGGCGGTACTCCCAAATGAGACGTCAAAAGGAGCCGGGACCAGTTTTGCTTGAGAGAGGGATGGGCCGAACTCAACTCCACTAAATATCTCTTCGAAACTCTCTCGTATGGTGAAATGGTAGCTTCTGATCGCTGGAGGGGTAAGACTAGTCACAGGAGCGGAAACGTGGGCCTGACTTACTAGTGCTATAACTTGCAGGTTCGGGGTCGGATTGGGCTGAGACTGGTCTTGACGCAAAGAGGGACGTCCTTGGGACGTACAAGAACTAGAATGCCCCAATCTGATGGGAGGGGAGCCGACACCACCCTTTCTCGTGTGGGTGCATAGTCAGGTCCAGCTGCTGGACAGAGGCACATTGCTGGGGATGGTACGCTCATCCACGATGCCAGATTGAGCCGAAATTGACGCCGACTTGAAAAGGAGGGCCTGAAGTTGATCTCCACCAAATAGATAGAGCTATGGACACCGGATGAAGAAATGGTGGCTTCTGCACTCCGACTAGCACAAAACTCCCCTGAGGCAGCAGCATCTTGGTCGTCGTTGGTTGGGGAAGAAGGGGAGGAGAGAAAGGGATGGGGGCTACTGGAAAATTATCTTGGATATGTCTCCCCCCGATGAAGGCTCCTTGGAAGCCACTAACCACCTTGTCCATTGCTGTCTCCAATCAGCTTGCCAACAACTTGGAAATGACCTTGTAGGTGCCATTCAACAAACTGATGCCTGAAGTCCTGAAAATCTTGAGCTCTTTGTTTCTTAGGGATAAAGACAAGGAAAGTTTTGTTAATACCCCCCAAGTAAGCCCTTCCCTCTTGAAACTCTCTAATTGCAGCCAAATGATCAAGTCTGATGATATCCTAATACTCCTGGAAGAATGCCAAAGCGAATCTATTCGGACCTGGAGCTCTGTCCCTGCATAAGAAGACTGCTTGACGAACCTCCTCCTCTAAGAAGCTTTGAGAGATAACATCTCTCTCCTATGGTGAAAGTTGGGGAAGATAATCATCTGCAATCTTCGGCCTAAAATGATCCTCCTTGGAAAACAACCTGGAATGAAAGTCCCTCACCAGACCTCTAATCTACTCATCAGAAGAAATAAAGAGCTCACCAACCCTAATACAAGAGATGGTATTCAGTCTCCTCCTCCCTGAGACAACATGCTATAAGTAAGAAGCATTCTTGTCCCCTTCTTTGATCCATTTGTCCAGCGATCTCTGCCTCTAGTAGATTTCCTCCCTATAAAGGATCTCATCAAATTGACATCTCAGAGAGTCCCTGAGACTTCTATCTTCTGCTTCCATAAGACCTATCTCCTCCAAACTATCAAGGCCCACAATCTGCTGTAGAATTCTATATTTAACGGCCCTACTCGGGAGGGTTTTGTCAGCCCCCAAGTCTTAAGAACCTGCGCTGTATGCCTAAGTTTCAACACCGAAGTAGCCATGGCAGATCTACCAGCCACATGAGAATCCCAGGTCTCCCTAGAAAGGATCTCATCAAATTGACATCTCAAAGAGTCCCTGAGACTTCTATCTTCTACATCCATAAGACCTGCCTCCTCTAAACTGTCAAGGCCCTCAATCTATTGTAGAATTCTATCTTTAACTGCTCTACTCGGGAGGGTTTTGTCAGCCCCCTAAGTCTTAAGAACCTGCGTAGTCTGCCTAAGTTTCAACACCGGAGTAGCCATGGTAGATCTACCAGCCACCTGAGAATCCCAAGCTCCCCTGATTGTGTCCAAGAAATCTGCCTCCCTAAACCAGAAGTTCTCGAGCCTAAAGCTAAGCCTCTTCTCCTGCAATCGGTTGGTCTTCAAAAGGATAGGTTTATAGTCCGAAATAGATCTCACCAAAGTTGGCACTATCATATGAGGATAGTGGTCCTCCCAATCAATAGAAACCAAGAATATCTCCAACCTCGAGTAGGAAGTTTCAGCTCGTATGTTGGACCAACTGAATTGACCATGAGCCATACTGATGTCCACCAAGGCCGCCGCCTCAACGAAAGCAATGAAGTCCTCCATGTCCCCTGCATGGGCACTCGCTCCCGACCTCTCCCAAGGAGTAGCCACTGCGTTGAAATCCCTGCCAATACACCAAGGTCTTTCGAGGAAAGGTGAAGGCTGACCAGCTCCTCCCACAAAAGTCGCTTATCCTCCCTACTCTTTAAACCCTTGTGAAGTCCCACGAGAAGCCATCCCTCACAGAAGTGAAGTGAAGTGAAGAGAGATGGCCCACCTGCTCACCTGTCTGTCCAGAACCACCTCCTCTACCTCAAAGGACAATAATCCCCCTAGACCCATGGATGGTAGTTTCGGCCGAAACCGATACGTTTTTGCTGAAACGTATCAGTTTTGGCTCTGGACGATCTGAATCCAACCGGGCGAAATCAGTCGCCAACTCTCCTGAAAAAAAGTATTTTATTTAGTTTCGGGCCGAATCCGAAACCGAAACTGGCATCCTTCCCTAGACCTTCCCTCCGTCGGAGACACAACACCCTTGGAGAGTCTAGCACCCCCTACCTCTCTCATGAGAACTTCACCATCCCCTCCACACTTGGTCTCTTAGATACAAATGATGTCAACCTTACATCTCCTAATCAACTCCTTCACTGCCCTCTTCTTCTTCATCCCTCCTAAACGTCTCACGTTCCATGAGACAATCCTCACGAGGACGCAAAGATACTCCTCTCCCCTAATTTACCTGTGTGTCTGTGTGTGTGTGTGTGTGTGAGAGAGAGAGAGAGAGAGAGAGAGAGAGAGAGAGAGAGAGGTCAGCCTCCACCCTTCCCGAGAGAGAGAGAGGGGTCAGCCTCCACCCTTCCCTCGAGCCCCTCTGGTATCCACTCCAGCATTGGCAGCGCCACTGGACCCTCTTGCACAACCCCGATGAATGGGTAGCCCGATGCCTCCAAACCCAACACGATCTCTTGCAGCTGCAGTGCTGCACAGCGTGTTGGCGGTGAGCTTGCAAACTCTTCCGATGTAGGCATAAATGATGGAGCCTGTGGCCCTCGAGTCCAACCAGCCTAGGAGCCGATCCATTCCACTGCCTTGCTCATCTCCTTGGGCTTCACCCCCGATGTGTAGGCACAGGACCGACGTACCATGCTCGCCTCTGCCTGTCTATCTGATAGGGATCTGAGTACACCGCGACAGGGGCATTGGTGGGGGTGTTGATGAGGGTGGCAGCGGTGCTGCAGTGGGAGATGTTGAGGGTGAGGTGGATTATGGAGCATGGCGGCAGCCTAACTGCAGTCTGAGCGTCATCACCCTCAGGGGTCTGGGCAGAGTGGAGGAGCCACCTGGTGAGAGCGTGGGCTTGAAGCAGGCTGCTGGATGTGCAGGAGAGGCTTGTCGGGGGTGGTCAAGAACTTGTGGGTGGTTGTGAGGAGGTTGGGGTTGATCTCTCCCTCCCTCTCTTTCTCTCTCTCTCTCTCACTCACACACACACACACAAACACAATCCGGAAGGTGTGTGCGGGGGAACTTTCTCTTTCCCTGCCCCTCCCCCTCTCTCTCTCAACCCAGGAGCTGGGGGGAACCTCCCCCTCTCTCTGCTAAGTGCTCTCTCTCTTGCAGCACTCTCCGGCAGCCCATGGGGTGCTGCAGGTGGAACCTGCCCCTTCCTCGGGTGTCGACTCTCTCTCACTCTCTCTCTCAGCATTCTCCCTCCCTCTATTTTCAATATTTTTATGTTAAAAGAGGGGCATTAATTTCATTTCCTTTCTTTTTCACCATTATGAGAATATTCTAAGAATATTTATATTAGGTTAAGGCATGAAATCATAAGTCCATGCATGTATAAGGTCCGTGCATATTTTGGACTTAGACATTTTGCTAATTGAGTTGCATCCAAATCCCGTGCATGAATAGTTTCTGCAATGTAAGTCCATGCATATCTCACACTAAGCCATTGCAAGTATTGATATAGTCTGTGCATAATCCGTGCACACTATCGCAAAGTCCTTGCACATTCTTACGGCCTACACTTCTTAAGTCCGTGCAGTTTCTCGGTTTGAAGTGCAAAGTCCATGCATGTTCTACACTAAGTCCGAGCATGAATAGTCATGCCTTCTTACGGTCAGTGGAAGCCAAACCCCGTGCATGTTCTGTTCGAACACAAAGTCCGTGCATGCCTTCATACGGTCCGTGGAAGCCAAACCCCGTGCATGTTCTGTTATTAACACTAAGTCCGTGCACTCCTTCACAATGTCCGTCCACGTCAAACCCCGTGTATATTTCCTTATGTGTGTAACTTGTGTTAAACTCCGTGCATGTTTTCTCAAAACCTGCATTCGTGCATATTTTCCTAAAACCTGCATCCATGCATGTTTTGCTTCTCAAAGCCCATGACTTGCAATCAAGTCCGTGCACGATCGTGCTTGCTTTGTTTAAATGTCTGTGTATGTACCGTGCCAAGTCAATGTATGTCCGAGCATACACTGTTATACAAACGTTGTAGAGTCTGAGCATGTGTCAACGCCCATGCACATTCTAGTTTGTTGCATGCTGGAGGATGTCCGAGCATATGCATTATGCATTCTCTGCAAGTCCGAGCATTCAGTTACACCCGTGCATGTTTTGCTCGCCGATCATCAAAGTTGGAGCATACACTGTTGCAGAGTCAATGTATGTTCTCTTAAAGTCTGAGCACGTACATCTTAACCCGAGCACATACACTAGCAAGGTCTGAGCACATAACTACACCCGTGCATATGTTGGCTCACTGCATGTTGGAGTCGGTGTAGACACTGTAGCTAAGCCAGTGTTATAAGTCCGAGCACATAACAACCCCCTCCCTCGGCCACATCCCCGTCGTCGACGTTGAGGTTTCCCTTGTTCTGCTGCGCCCAGACTGGTAGCAGAATCATCACCAGAGCTTGGAGCATCCACACCTCTGCCTACTGCACGAATCAGCCCGATCCCCCTTCTGTGGGATCATTCCACTCCGAGTCCTCTTCGCAGCAGCGGTGGTTTCATCGCGTTTCGTCAACGGCATCAATCGCTATAGATGTTTCCGTGCAACTGTGCCCGGACTACGCCTATTTCTGAGCGCCCCTTGGCAATGCCGACACCGACTTCTCCTGTGTGGATCGGCCAGAGCCCCCTTCACAAGAGTTCTTCCCCTTCGAGTCGCCTTCGACCCCGAGGTGGTCCTGTCTATTTTCGTCGTCAGCACAGCCCGGGGCATCCATTCTCCCTCAGTCGTGCCAGACCCAGGGTCCTCTGTTCGCCCAGAACAGACTGTTGCCAAGTCGGCCCCGACACTCCCTCCTCCTCTCAGTTTCAGGTCGAGAGGTCTTCTGAAAAGATGCGGCTTTCGACAATATGAAACCAACTCCAGTGGTTTCATCTCGTTTTGACATCGACACTGGATGTTCCACCATGACCATCGGTGACCTGTCCTGCTGTTTGCCCAGGAACCTGACGCCAACCATTCTAGCAACCACGTCCAGAGAGATGATCAGACGGCCGCCATCTTTTGAGGGTTCGCAGAGCTCCCTGTCTGCTACGTCCATGACTTGGTCCCGTCGCGTTTGGAGTTCGTCAGCGAGCGTACCTGTCGACGCACCACGACTGCGCTATCCAGTCCTACGAGGCAGAACCGCGCAGGCTAACGGCAGCGGCCTCCTCCACGTTCCAACGACATCAGCTCGATGTCAGACTTGCTGGCATCCTTCGACATCCCTCAAGCTTTGTCCCTGCGTTGACATTACCACGATTGGACGTCGGAGCGCGACGTACGATCGTTGTTTGGTTTCCCCTCCCCTCGTTCCCCCCTCCTGCGCGAGGGTAGTGCGTGTAATTGATTGCCCCACCCCCGTGATGGGAGGGGAATTTGAGGTTACACCAAAATACTACCTCCACGCAGGGAGGGGCGTTAAGCCGGCCAGGCGGGGTGGGGGAGAAAACCACGAAGTTGCCGAAGAAGTGACTCGGCCGAATCTGCCAGCTTCAGGAACGGGCTGACCACCGGTCGTTGTTGATGGCTCCACGGTTTGAGGTGAACTCGGATGACGGTGAAACCAGCGCCAAAACGTCGCTAACTAGATCAGGAAGTCCTCAGAATTTTTGGGGAACGGCCTGGAGATGCCTCTGGTCGCAGCTAACTCTGTGGCAGGGTGGCTCTACCTTGACTGGTTCTATCCTCAGGATGCAACAGCAGGAAGATGGCACCGGTATGAGTGCTCCCGGAGTCAGAATGGTGCGGGACCAAAGCCGGCACGTCCGTCTATGAGTCTCCTTCGATCTCCGATCAGGAAGACCTCCAGGAGTGGCCAGAGCAGAGAGATAGGATGTACACAGTAGCAGGGTACCGGGGCTGGATTTCTATGGACTGACCTGCGCACCCTGGCGAGAAATTTTAGAACAAGCAGTCCCGACCTCCGAATACAGTTCCGTCGATTGGGATGGAATGAGGACTGGTCGAAGAACGCTCCGGCCAAGCGGCGTCCCAAGGGGAGCAAGGGTGTGGCCGTGGAAGCTTCTGGACTGGTGCTCTGGTCTTCCCACGGGTGCCAGTCGCGCGCTCTGACGAGATCGAACCTCCCGGACAGTCACGAACTCGGATGACGGCGGGATCACCTCGAGGATGATGCCAAGTGGACGAGATTTCCAGTAGTGTAGGGTGATCCCTCTGGAGCTCCGATCTGCAATGGTGACCGACGCTGTAGCTGGAAGGAACTCTACTGGGCAGCAGCTAGGCGCAACAAACTGTAAGGGAAGAGAGGGATAGTGTGGTTTTCCGTAGTGGATGGTCCTTGGACCTGCAGTGGAGGTGGATGAGGGATGGAATGAGGTTGGAGGATGGGGAAATAGAGTGGGGGAGATGGGGAGGGTGGTCTGGTACAGAAGAGCATGTTTCCCCCTCCGTGGGGCTTGTATGGGGCCGGAATGGGGGAAATCCGGCGGGTTCGCCATTTTCGCGTCGGTGAGGGTTGTGTGGTCGAACCAAGGCCCGCACATCCCCATGTGCGGCCCCATGGGGATCGCACTTCGGCTCAGAGTGCTGTGGGCTTGTGCGGCCTATCGTGGGACCGCACGTCCCCTATGTGCGGCCCCATGTCAACCGCCCATCCCTTGAGATTTTGACCATTGCTTGTGACCGTTGCACAGTGCACTGGGGTGTGCGGCCAAGGTCTGGTCGCATGACCCTTCGTATGGCCAGGGGCTGGCCGTACGTCACCTGGTGCCATTGGCAAGTTGTGCGGCTAGGATTGGTCCGCACATGCCTTGTGCAGTGAGGTCTTAGCCGCCCTTCCCTTGTGCGGCTAGGGCCCAGTCGCACTTGTGTTTTTACCGTTGGAGGAGGTACGGCCATGTTGGACCGTCCATCCCCCCTGGTGCGACTGAGGGTCAGCCGTTCTTCTTTGTGCGGCCCTGGCCTGACTGCCCTTCGGTAGGCAAGTGCGGCTAGTGGTGCGACCGCTCATCCCTTGAGCGGCCTCAGACCAACAGAGCATCCCGTGAGTTTCTGACCGTCGTTTCTTACCGTTACGCAGTGTTCGGGGTCAGCGGCTAGGGGATAGCCGTGTGTCCCCATGAGCAGCCACATTCTGGCCGTTCGTCCCATCGTACCGTTGGTGGATGAGCAGCCCAGGTGGGTCCACCCATGCCTTTGAACGGTGAGATTCTGGCCATCCTTCCCTTGAGCGGCTAGTGTCCGGCCGTTCGTGTTTCTTGCCATTGGGTTGATGAACGGCCAGGTTGGACCATCCTTCTCCCACGCGTGGCTACGGGTTAGCCGTTCATCCTTGAGCGGCCAATGATGGACCGTTCATCGTCTAAGGCCTAGCCGGTGATTTTTTCCTTGCCGATTCGAGTCCCGGGTGAGTAGACCTCGATCCACGTGTTGACCCTGGTCTGACTGATGCTAGGCATCATGTGGGGACCAAACAGCAGGTAAATAACAGGTAAGCAACAGGTAACAACAGTAGTAAAGTAGGAAAACTAAACTACAAAGCTGTAAAGAAAGGGAAGTAGGAGTGGGGAGCAGGTAAGGAAGAGAGGACTAACCCGTACCACACTAGCAAGGCTGCTGAACTAACCTCAGCACCCGAAGCTACTCCTAATAACAACAGAAGGGTCGACCCTAAACTCAGAAGATCAGGAGTCACCGATCTGTCAACAACCATGAGGCCAAACACAAGGCCTACGAGACCAGACCAAAAGTCTAGAAAAGACCTAGACAGACACAGACGCGCCACCACTAGAATGTCGTGCACATTGCCCCACACATGACTAGAACATCGTGCATGTGATAGGACACCGACCTCAGGAAAAGTCGAGAGATAGCTAACCCAGAAAGGTCGCAACGTGCGAGGAACGCGAAGAGAACTGCGAAGAGTCACGTGCCACATGACTAGAGTCCCTCACCACTAGAAGAGCAGCCTGCTGCGTCCACTGACATCTTATGTTGTGCCTACTAGCATCTTGTCCACGTACCCTACCGCAAGGACTAGGCCGAGACCGAGACACTACCAGAACCAGAATAGTACCATAACGCAAGTGGCTAGTCAGGGTCACATCTAACGACGTGAGTCCAAAGCCCCTGACCATGTGTGCACACACTGGCCCACTACCTAAGTCAGGCCTCTAGCTAGTATTCACCCTCTGAAAGATGCTACGGTTGGATCGGGGGCCCACGGAACTAGCTCAAGAACTGTATATCGGGCAAGTGCCCCGCTACAAGAGCCGTCACGCCGTAACGTGATGTAAGGCTACGACTAGTGAAGGCTCACAAGACATGGAGACTCAAAACACGAGTGCTGAAGTATAGACAGGCTAATCATGCACTGTCACCCGTACTCCAAAGCAGCAATGGCAGCACAAGAAATCGCTGACAGACTCTGATGGGGACATCACTTACCCTTTCACTCCGAGGGGTCCTGCTGCTCGCCAATGTGTTCGCCATGATTTGTGGAGTCCTTCATTTGATTTCTAAACTCATGTTCTACAAGCTATGTGTCAGCGGAAAGGTTAAGCTGTAAACCTCAGTGGCAGAGGAGGATTCCTCTGGTAGCAAGCTGTAAAGCTCAGCGATCTGGGATAGTACTCCCCAAAGCTGTGGATCAGTGGTTGTAGGGAAGATTTTCCCTGAAGATGTGGATCAGCGGTCTTGAAGCCGTGTAATCAGCAATGAAGCCACACTTGATTTTAGTGTGGGGTGGACGTAGATCTCTGGATAGAGATCGAACCACCTAAAAGCCATTGCCTTGTGGATGATTGGTTTGTGATTTATGTTCAACTCAGTTTTCTCTCCACCGCTCGTTAGATGGATGCATAGGATCGATTGAGAACTGATCTACGTTAGTGGTTCTATTCTTGTAGTGTTAAGAGTTTCTTGACTATCCTATAGTAGTTTGATTCAATTCCGCACTAGTAGATGCTGTAGAAAATTTTATTAGGTGATTGATTTATTCAGCCCCCTCTAGATCCTACATCACGTGTTATCAGAGCCTAACTCTTCTGTAGGGATTAACATCCTGAAGAGGCAGTAATCATGGATGCTAGAGGGATGACAGCCGAAGGAGACTCCACAACCAAGCCACCGTACTTCGATGGATCCAACTACGCATACTGGAAGAATCGTATGCAAGTATTCCTGAGGGTGAAGGACTACGAGATCTAGAAGGTGGTCAGTAAGGGACCATTCGAGTTGCATCCAAACGAGGATGTATGGACAAGAGAAGAGATTAGTAAGTCTACTTTTAACTAGAGCGCCATTAACGCCATCTAGTGCGCTCTACATCCCACAGAATTCTCCAGAGTTTCGTCATGTGCAACAATGAAGGAGATGTGGGATAAGTTAGAAGTGATATACAAAGGGACTTCTCAAGTGAGGGAGACCAAGGTGAATTTGCTTGTATCGGAATATGAGGTGTTCAGAATGAAGCCAAATGAGACGATCACAGAGATGTATGCTCGCCTCACAATTATCACCAATGGTCTGAGAAGTCTGGGTCTCCGTGAGTCGTTTCCTGTGAAGCGTTGTTTCCTATGGCTTAGGTTTAGACCGATTGGAGACTTGTTCCACTGTCTGTGATGATCTTGCCTCTAAGTCATCTGACTCAAGGATCATTACGTGAGTAGGTCTAGCTGCCTTGTCCTGAGTGGTCGGTAGGTTTTTATGCTGCCATTGGTGCTTCAAAGTACGTGTGATAGTGCTTTCTTGCCTATCTGTACTTCTACACTCATGTTTTGTGTCTCTATGTCCTGTGAGCCTCCACTAGTCATAGCCTTACGGCACGCTTCGACGTGACGGCTCTTGTAGCGGGGCACTTTCCCGGTTTACGATTCTTAGGCTAGCTCTGTGGGCCCCTCGTCAACCATAGCATCGTTCGAAGGGGGAATACTAGCTAGAGGCCTGGCTTAGACGATGGCCAGTGTGTGCACACGTGGTCACAGACTTTGGACTTGCGTCGTTAGATGTGACCTTGACTAGTCGCTCGTGTTATGGTACTGTTCTGGTTCTAACAGTGTCTTGATCTCGGCCTAGACCTTGCGATAGGTGACGTGGACAAGACGCTAGTAGGCACAGCATAAAACGTCAGTGGATGCAGCTGGCTATTCTTCTGGTGGTGAGGCACTCTAGTCACGTGGCACGTGACTCTTCGCGGTTCCCTTCACGTTCCTTGCACGTCATGACCCTTCCGGGTTAGCCTTCTTTTGGCTTTTCTCGAGGTCAGTGTCCTGTCGTATGCATGACGTTCTAGTCATGTGTGGGGCAGTGTGCGCGATTTTCTAGTTGTGTTGTCTGAGTCTGTCTAGGTTTATCCTAGGTTTTCTTGTTGTTCTTGCAGGTCTTCATTTGGAGCCTGGCGTCGTGTCGACAGTTCGGTAAGCTTCTGACTTTTCCTAGTTCAGAGTTCACCCTTCTGTCTTTATTTGGTGTAGTGTCTGCTTGGAGTAGTTTTGGGGGCCGAGGTTAGTTCGGTAGTCGTGCTCGTCTGGTACGGCTTCTTCCCTTTCCTTATAGCTCCCCTGTACTTAGCACCTTGGTTTTCCCCCTCCCAGACCCCCTAACAGCCAAGGGTTGCCTCCACATCAATCCACCCCCTTTTCCCTCCCATTTACGTCATTTCCCACCTCTCATCTTCAACCTGCACTTCTCAGTTCGTAGGCAGCAAGCAAGGTCCTGAAAGTATTGTCGTCTCTAGTCCTTCCCTGAGATTTCTAGTGGCAAGTCATATACTTCTGGGAAGGTCATCGAAAGATCTTTCCAATCAAGGTGGTTTCGCCTCCATCCGAGCTCTGAGTTGCCGAGGAGAGCCGTTATTCTCTGACTGCGCAGGCTTGGTCTGGCCAGCAACTAGAAGCGACTTCCAGAATCTCCCATGGCCAACCCCCTGAAGATCATGAAGCAGAGCTTGGCTAAGAATGTCGTCTATGAGTCCCCTTCAACCACCAAGAAGCGTCACTCCATTCGACATCCTAAGTTGTGATTTCCAAATTTTCTCCCTCCGATGTGCTAATCAGTTTCCTCTTGAACTAGTCTGATACCCCGGCACTATTTGGGTCCTCGCCATCTGCTCTGACCTCCTCCAGCATCCCCGCAAGTTTTCGATCGAGGAGGACTCAACCAAAAATCCAACGAATCCAACCACGCCTAAATCATAGCTCAGGAGCGTACGTGGAGGCCTCATCTTCCTACTGTAGAGGTGCAGAAGCTACCAGAACCAGCAAACAGAGACCTTGTTCACGCCTTTGCCCCGACCAATGCCGTCAACCAGAAATTCCCCAAAAATTCAGATGTCCTCCTGGGCCAACCCAGGAGATTTTTCGCTCGTTTCATCAACAACAGAGTTCATGAGAGCCCGAGGTGACACCAACAGCAATTGCCTATCACGCTGTCCTAAGAGCTGGCAGAACCGACGAGCTCCCTTCATTTGGCTTCTAGCTTAGTTTTCCCCCACCTTGTCTGGCCGGCTTACAGCCTCTCCCTGCGTGGAGGTAGTTTTGGTTGTAATAGTTAACTTCCCCACCCCTTGATCAACCCCTCTGCGAGGGTGTAGTGATTGTACTAGTATGGACTTAATGGGTCTTAACCCATAAATTTTCTTTTTCCACTAGCACAATATATACAAGTCTTAGAATAACCCATACTATATAATACAATATAAAATCACAATATAAAACACAAATGGTGAACCAACAACCGTATGATCACAATATGAATGGGCCAACTCACGTTTAACCCAAAAACTAAAATCCATGTATGTGCATAGGCCTTCCTACAAAGGCCAACCCAATCCCAATAACCACCTACGTACACTACAACAAACCCAAACCATTAAGACCTTCGACGATGCATGTGGGGGATTGGTTTAGGGTTTCATGAAGAAGGCAGGCGACTGTGGATTAAGTAAGGAGAGGAAGATTCGGATGGTATCACGGAAGCCTTGCTTCCATTAAAACTTTAACCCCATTTAGGACTCTCTCCCCTATAAAAGTTCCACCCCGGCCAACCAATAGGATCTTATTGATGCTGCTGTCGCCTAAACACCGTACTTCTTCCTCCTACAGCGTGAAGGGGGATTCTGCTATCTTGCCTGCAACAAGAAGAGGCACAGAAGAAGACTTGGCTTCTTCCTGGTGCTCCATCCTGGTGCGTAAAGAAGATTGAGGTCTTCTTCCCCTTCATCCTCTGCTTCCCATCTTCCTTGTGTTGTGACTGCGAAGGGGATTGTGGAACTCCTCACAACGTGCTACGTCCTTCACCCCGGCTCCCTTTACCTCGTTCATCGCATCCAAAAGTAGGTTTTCTCAAAGAACTAAAGCCGAAGACAGTAGCAATTTGGTTTGCATGTTTGAAATTCATGATATTGTTCTCCCTAATCATCATCGTTTTAATCTATTTCACCTAAGTTTTAGTTATTGTTGCATAGTTATCTTAATTGATTAAATAATCACAGCACGTTAAATAATTTTATATCTGTGTAACCACATATCTAAAAATCACAAAATATATGTGACTAGAATCCTCATGATTTATCCTTAATTTCCATGTAGTTACATGGTGTATTAACTAGTTAGAAATTAAGTTTACAAAATAGATAACTCGTCTCATTCTGAGTTCGTGGCTGTCCGGGGCAAGCAATCTACTCCGACTGCGCAGAAGGGTTCTGATCAGCATCTAGAGGCGGCTTGCAAAAGCTGCCACGCCTGATCACCTAAAGATATGAAGGCGGGGTTCGACCGGGACCTTCTACTACGAGTCCCCCTCCCTTTCCAAGAAGCGGCACTCCATTCGGCATCCCGAGTGAATTCTTCTCTATTTTCTCCCCAGGGTGGGCAGTTCTGTCCTCCCTGGCACTGAACTGACACCCTGTCACAATTTGGGCTACTGCGACCTACTCCGACATCGGCTGGCACCCCCGTGGGTCTTGTCTCGAAGGTAACTCGTCAACGGTTCCAACACCATTGACCGTGCTCAATTTGAAGTTCAGGATAGCTCGTGGCCCTTTCATCTTCCTGATGCTACAGTGCTTAGACAGTTAGAACCAGAGAATGGAGCCTCTACTTCCAGTCCCACCCCGACCAGTGCTGGCTTCCAAAGCTACTACCAAAATTCTAGCCCTTCCTGGGTCAACCTATGAAATTTTGGCACTGGTCCTGCTAACAAAGGAGTTCGGGAGCGACCAAAACAATTCCAGCAATGACTGTCTGTCCTCTATTCCTGAAAGGGGACAGAATTGACTCTGATGTTCATTGAAGCTCTTTGTCTTCTTCTTCCCCTCCCCGCTTGGCCGACTAAAGGCCCCTCCCTGTATGGAGGTAGTTTT
Organism: Amorphophallus titanum; assembly: GCA_024336825.1. Taxonomy (NCBI): domain Eukaryota; kingdom Viridiplantae; phylum Streptophyta; class Magnoliopsida; order Alismatales; family Araceae; genus Amorphophallus; species Amorphophallus titanum. Next base: position 5,604,876 of record JANBPO010008574.1, read on the forward strand.
AGTTGTAAGAGCTTAACCCCCACCCCAAGAACCCCTCTCCTGCGAGAGGTGTAGTGATGTAATATCTTGAGCGGGTTCAAGTGACACCGGTGCAGCGTGTGGGGAACCCACGCTTGCCCGCTTGCCCACTTGCCCTCGTCTCCAAACGGGATCAGTTTCTTCAAACCGGTCGAGTAAGTGCTCTCTCTCACCTTACTCTTTCTTCAATGCTTTTCATTCAATCTTAGCTCTAGTGATGTGACACGACCTCGGACCTACTAGCAAACAAGCACATGCGCAACCGAACGGGCCGAGATCGGCGGCCGACTGGTATGACGGACTTCTGGTCCCGACACAGATCCTACTCTCGCCCGACTCGGGTCAGATTGAGCGCATAATAAATTTGTCACTTAGTGACTGACATGCCTACGCAAATAAACTGATAGATAGATGGATAAATAAATAAAATAAATAATAAAAATAAATAAAATAAAAAAATATCCCACAAGTCTTGGCACGCCCGGTGGGACTAGAGTTTCCTTTCATCTTTTTGCCGAGACAAACGCGCCCCAGGGCCCTCCCAAAGAATGCTGATTGTTGCCTATTAATTACGGGAAACGATGGCTGTTGGATTTGCTGTGCTGACTTTTGGCCCCGAGATCGTGGCCCACCACGCTGCGACTGGGTACCTGGTAGTACCGACTATTTTTGGCTCCTTCCCGCCGGTGGTTGGCTTCCCTAACTTTTTGGGGGTAGCCTTTGCTGATATGTTGGAAGTGGAGGGCCCCGAGCTGGCCGAAAGAAGAACTAACAAGAAGCCTAGGGCCCACAATACCCGAAGCCATGAAGGCCTGACAGCAGGTTAGGCTCAGCTGACGAGCTGCATGGTGCACTATGTAGCTCAGGGGGTTCGCCCCACCTACTATAATAAGCCCAGGGGTCACCGTCAGGAGAATTCTCACAGAAGAACTGCTCCTACTGTTGGATGACTTTTAGTGTATGGGAAGTCTGTTTTGATCGGTGGTGTTTGTATTTTTCTGGATGGGCGCAACGTCCAAGCAATTTCAGACTGGGTGGTCACTGTTGTGCCAACCTGCAACTCCTTCCAGGCCCTTTCCGGGGAGGAGAGTTGAGAAAGAAGAAGAAGGCCACCGAGGCTGAAAAGAGTTGGCCCCAAGGTTGAAGAAGTTTAAACAGGTTTGAGTCCCCAAGAAGATCCAGCTGTTTACCAAGAGGCACCTATCCGTTGCCGCTCTATGCGTGCTGAGACGGGGAAGAAGGATGAGAAGGGTTTGGCCCCAAGAAGAGAAGAGACTATCGCGGATCCTCCACATCGCACCAGCTTCAGGGCATGTGCCCGACAAGCCGATATCCCCACAGTAGGGAGGAGATTTGAGCAAATCACCGGAAGTGCCTGGCTAGCTTACATCCCTCTGGTAGGAGGCAGACAACTATCCCCAGTCCTGCGTTAGGGACTAGGGCAAGAGGAGATGACCAGCATGGTCAGAAACTATTTCAGGAGTATGGGCAACCCCTCACTAGGCCAACAACGGCTGCTGCAAGCAGCCATAGTAGAATAAGATGACTGTCCACCAATGGCAGTTGAAGAAGAAGAAGAAAGAAGAATGACGTCGTCGGTTAAAGACAATGGACATGAAGATAGCTTGAAGTTCGAAGCCGATGAAGCTGCCCCTGAGCAGGCGGAGAGAAGAAGAGTCTCTGTATTCGAGAGACTAACCTTCCTGGGTCATGCAAGGAGGAAGGTTCATCGACAAAGAAAGTGCATGCAGGTTTTCACCTGTAATATAGTCGGAGTGGCCAATACATGTGGAGGTCTGCCTGAGCACCCCCAAGAATTGGCTCGATTAGCTGAAAGGCCAGGGCCAAACACCAGAAGAGCTCAAGCAGCAAGAGAAATGCTGAAAGTGGCAAAACGAAAACAAGTTTCATGTGATGAAGTCACCACCCTAACTGCAAACGTGGTGACAGCTGAACAGGAGGAGGTATTGTAGAGTACCTCACCTGAAGGAGCTTTAGGGGAGACAGTAGAAGCCATCCCCAGCATAGCAACCATGGACCCATCAGTACTGATGCTGCTCCAGAAATATCAGCAAGAGATAGAACTTCTGAAGAAGTAGCTGATGGAGAAAACAGAGCAAGTCTCGGCCTCCAAGCAGCCCGAGATGCAAGCCAAGTCATCACGAGGAGGCATTAACCGGTGCGACTTCCCACCACTATATACCCTACCCCAGCTGGCAGAGCCCAGCCTGGTGGCCACCCAGCAATGCCCACCTCAGCCGCTGATGCCGCCAATTCTGCCACAAGTGCACCAGCCACCTCCATTGGTGCATCCTCCTCCACAGGCGACCACCTTGGTCACCCCTTACCTGCAGTCGACACATTTCTACCCATAGCTAGTCGATCTGACTGCCATGAATAAACTGATGGTGGAAAGGATGATTGAGCTAAAGCTTGCTAAGCGAAGTGAAGGTGACTATGTCGCATTTGATGCCAATCGGGTGCCATATCTGCCTCATCATGCTACAAAGTGGCTCCCACCGGGGATCAGCAAGCCGCCTAAGTTCGACAAGTTCAACCGGAAGGGATCCCCGAAGGAACACGTCGCATACTACATGACCGTCATGGGCGACCTAGCCACAGATGAGTCATACCTACTAAAGTTTTTTGGCTCCTCACTGAATGGGCTCGCATTTGAGTGGTATTCTAGCCTCCCGGCCAGGTCAATCAGCGATTGGTCAAATATACCAAAGAAGTTCAAGGAAAGGTTTCACGTCACCGAGAGGGAGGTCACGGTGGCTGAACTCTACTCAACCAGGCAAAGGGCCAATGAAGGCCAATGAAACAGCCCTTGAATACATCAAGAGGTGGAGGAACCTCAGAATGAGGTGCAAGCGGCCCCCGTCTCAGGAGGACGTTGTACAAATCTGCAAGCAAAATCTCAGGAGGGAGGTATTAGAAAAGATGATTGGCATGAAAATCTGGTCATTCGACTGTCTGAATAATGTAGTGGCCAAAGTGGAAGCCTTCCTGGCGAGACCTGCCCCTACGTCAACCGCTGCCACCGCACAGAAGGCAAAGGCAGTAGAGCGGTGCCCAAAGCCTAAAACACTATTGATATCAAGGCATTTCAACAGTAAAGGGACAAGGGCAAGAAGGCAGCTGCGCCTCAGCCCGCCAAGGTAGAAGAGAAGAAGGAGGGTCCCTCACTAAGGGACAAAATGAAGAAAGTCTATTCTTTCCCGAAGGAAAAGACTAAGGTCCTATTTGACTGGGTTACCCAGTATAATAAGGTAACCCTGCCTGAGCCAAAAAGACTAGAGGACCTGAAGAGAAGGGACAGCCTAAGATTCTGCCCTTATCATCAGATGCTGGGGCACTCGATCAAGGACTGCTATGTATTCAAAGACATCATTGAGGGCATGGTGAAGAAAGAAGAAATAGAGTTGGGGGAGTACAAGGTTGACCCTCCACAACCTCATGAAGCGCCTCTAAGAAGAGCTGCGGCCAACATGGTTTCCTTGTATCAGGCATTGCCCGAGGAAATTACAGAAGCCAACACTCAACACACTTACAAGGCTTGCTTTCTGACACCACTAAAAGAGCAACAAGGATGGCATCAAGTCCCTACAAAGACTAAGAAGAAGACTACACCTCGTCCGAAGGCTAGGGCACATGTTCGTGGCATCACACCACGACCCGTTACTCCGGTGACAACACCCATGTGGATCAGTCCACCGACAGTCATCAGAGTACACACGCACAACTGGAGGAGACAGACTCTGCTATCAATGACTAAAGAGATTAGTCCAGAGCCCTGGCGACTGCAGGACTACATAAACGGGCTAGATGAATATGAACAGCCAGAGTTGAACCCTTTGCTAATACGAGACCATGTCCCATGGCAAGTCTTGGAGCAACTCTCACTGGAACAACAAGGGGAGACTGACAAAGCAACAGAAAAAGATGACAGCTTGTTCTGGGGGCAAGCGCCAACCGGAGATAGGAAAAAGAAGCAAAAGAAAAAAGGAAGAGCCTGCAAGGCCAAAAGGGAGATGGTGCTCGCCTGCAATACTCTCTTCGCCCTCTTCAATCTGCCCAATGAGGAAGACGAGGAGGAGATATGCTTTATGCCCGCTGCTAGTGCAACCCATGTCAAAGCTGCAACCACTGCACGTGCAACCCGATCAGGCCGAAGATGGGGGCGCCAGTCGCCCACCAACCACAACATTATCTTCAGGGGAGAGCAGCCCTACAAGATACCCCCTCTAGAGGTCAAGGGAGTACAAATCCCTCCCCCTTCAGGTTTATACAATCAGAGTGGGGGCAACCCTGCCGTCCCTTCCTTCTTGGAATTATTGAAGATGACAAAGGGCAAGTAGCTATGCCAAGATGCCAGCCCTACAGCCGGGGGTACTCACCTGCAGCCTCAACAACCTTCTGGTGCTCCAGATGAAGACGAGACCCGCCCGATAGCAGGTGATGAGGGACAACAAGAGGATGACACCAAGAAGAAAGGTGCAGACTCAGAGTCCGATAAAGCAGGTCCATCAAAGGCCACAGTTCAAGGCTCTTCCAAGCCTAAGTGGGCAAAAGAAATGAATCTATCTAATGTCTGAGCTGGAAGTCAAATAATGAAGCTACTTAAAAGGCTGCCGGCAAGGTTCACTATCTGGGAAATCCTCTCCCTGAGTGAAGAGACCCGACAGACAATCATCACTTGCTCAATATGAAACCTGTGTTGGGTTCTGTGATTCCCTCTTTGTCTTTGATATTGGTTTTAATGATAACAATATACTGTGTGCGTTGGATGTATTTAGAGTAACATCCGCTTATATAAATGTTGTGGCAAATGAGTGCACATGTTGACATTCTGCTGACTGGCCTTAACAGTTCTCCATGTATATACTTGTATTTGGATGGCCAGGTTCACTACTTTAACAAAGTGCCGACACTGGGTTGCTGCACCTCCTATATGTCACATGCATTGATCTGTCACATGCACTGATCTGTCTCCTTGTATGCTATACTGTTGGCTAGTTCATTTGATTGCATTGGACTGCTAAGGTAGCTTTTCTATTTTTATGATATTATTTGAACTTGTGTTCACTCATATTGCTTGTGGATGAGTAAAGTTCAAATTGGCTTTGATAGTGGTTGACTTAATTGGAATGAAGTTGATTGTTTTGATCTGAAATGGAATTCCATGTGCAGCTTGGTTGAACCGGACTGCCTTTAGGCAGACTCCTTCTTTCCCACTGCATGGGTCGACCCCAAGGGTCGACCCCTGGCTCTTTGAGCCTTGTTCTTTGGAAGTCTTGGACTGATCTTGATTGTCTTGGTCTGAAATAGAATTCATGTGTAGGTTGATCTATTTCTGACAAAGGTTGATTGATTCACAGATTCAATTTAATGCTTGCTGACATTGGCTTGACTTTATTCAGGTTGAATGGGCAGTTAAGGGAGATTGTTCATAGATCAAATTCATTGGACTGTCCTTGTATGGGTTTCATGATTGATCTTGGTCAAATCTGGATATCTGAAAATGTAAGTTCATATTGTCCACAATGCTTTGGATCCAAGGTAAGAGTTTGTGTTTGAATGCATTTTGATATGGCAAGATTGGGCTTAATCTATTTCTCATGTATGTGGGTTGATTTGGATCCATGTACAAGAGACTCATGTCAAAGTGAATGTGATTCACTGCATGTGGTCTTGGTGGTTTTAAATATGATTTACCAGTTATGTTTCTTGGAGTGTTCATGTCTTTAAAGGGTTCTGCGATTGGGTCTCAGCATGTGTATGAGTTCAGGCTATTTTGGACTAAACTTATATTCATGAGTAGCTTGGTTGAATTCAATTTGGTAATGGTATGCTTGATTCATCTTTGGAGTGAGCAGCTTGTGTTTTGAATGGGTTGGAAGTCTTATGTGAATGAGACAATGAAAAATATTTGTCCTTATCAACTGGATTGAGTAAAAACTAACATGATATTAACTATGGAAATTTTGTAGGTTCTTTGAAGTCCACAAATTCTTGAAATCATGGTAAGAAATCACTTTTGATGTATTTCCATGTGGCAAGATTAGGGTTGATTCATATATCATGGTTTTGGGGTTTAATTCTTTGCATAGAATGTTTTTTCTAGTTTTACTTTGCAAGAGTCGACTCTATGAGTCGACTCTTGGTGTACAGAGGCCTATCTTTGAAGCAGACTGATACTTCAGCAAAAAGTGTCGACTCTAAGAGTCGACACTTTCACCTAGATATTGTCTTTTCTGCTGCAGATAGAACTGGTTGCAAAAAGAGTCGACTCAAGGAATCGACACTTTTTGCCTGGGTTCTGTTTTTTTGTTCTTTGGCTAGAACCCCCGCGAGCAAGAGTCGACTCCAAGAGTCGACACTTGTCTTGGGCAGCCTATATCGAGTTTGTCATTTTGGGTGCGAAATGTCCATTTCTTGGTCCGATTTGCTTGGGCTTTTTACCCCTATACCCTTAGGGTTTCTCCCATCTATTGGGTGTGTTATGAAGGGTTTTTTAGAGGGACTTTGTGGTCATTTATTGTTGCCTTCTTGATGGTATATGTATACTGTGATCTCCCATGATGGAGATACTCCTTGCGCTAATATTGTTCTATCTATTCTTACAGGTGAAGGAGGATGAGCTGGAGGGTTGCTCCATCACCGGAGGAAGGAGAATGCTCCTGAAGATGCCATTCATAAGCTCCCACTCCAATCCGTGCTGGGCTTGTTGTTCCTTGCCGAGTTCTTGCTCTGGGCGATCTTTACAATGCTGGATTCCTCCTACTCTGTGGACCAAACTCCAAATGCACCCTACCATTGCTATCTACGGGTTTCACTACGGATTGAGGGGGATTTCTTCTTCGCTCATTTCTACTCTTTTATTTGAGCATAGATTAATATCTTGGACTAAACGTTTTCTACTCTTGTAGGAAAAGGAAGAAAAAGGGTAGCCACATGGTGGAGAGGAGAGGGCTTTGGAAGATCTGGTCAAGGGAACATTGCACCTCGAGCGAGTGGATATTGTTCACTACATACCTCCCCATCCCGATCCTCGCACACCTTTACTGAGTCTCTCTGCCAGTCGGCATTCACCTTTGCCCACGCAACCTCCACTTCCCTCTCAACTCCCCTCTCCTCCATCTCATACCCCGTGGCATCCATCTTGCTCGAAGCGGGCTCATCACCCTCCGTTGCTAGAGTGTTTCATAGATATTTTTCAGGCTTTGATGGTCACTCACGCATTACAGCTCCCTCCAGTTGTGCCTTGTGCGGTCGGGAATTTGCGACAGTTTTGTTATTATCATCGCCAGCAGTGGTATTTGGTCAAGGATTGTCTCGAGTTTCAAGACCATGTCTACGGCTTGGAAGAGAAGAAGAGGATCGGCTGGCCCACCATTCACAAGGTCATTCTACATCTTCACAGGAAGCAGCAGCAATAGCAAGCATCACCCAAGCAGTCGTCTCCATCGCTTCAAAACTTGGGGCAACCCTGTGAGCCTTTATCTGACACTGCACTCGCTCCATCTCCCACACTTCTCCCCTCGCCTAGCCCATCTCCATTACCTACCACCCCACCTATTCCAACACCTACCCCATCGCCATCCTGGGCACTTCCTATGCCATCTCTATCTCCATCTACCTCAACGCCTACGCCGTCTTCACTTACCCTTTCTTCCACGCCATCTCCACAAACTCCACAAGCCCAAGCCTCTACTCAGGCTCCTTCCGCTTCCTCTGCTCCCATTATTCCCATTACTTCACCTTCCTCCATTACTACCACCTCCACTCCTAACGTCTCCTGACGCATTGTGTCGATATGCCGACGGTGGACACCGCGACCCCCCTCTTCACCATCTCCATCTTCATCACCTCCCTCTTCGCTTTCCCCATCATCTCCTCCATCATCTCTATTGAGTCTCTCTAAATGATTTTGATGATAACAAAACTCAGAGTTGAGTTTTCATCTCGTGCCGTGTCAATGCAATCAAAATGTGGAATGAGTATGTTTAAATGTTGGTTAAAAATCATATTGTGTAAAGATCAAATCTTAAAATGGTTTAACATTCTCGATTGAATAAACCTAACCAAAACATACCTCAAAATGCATGAAACAAGTAAGGACATAAAGCCTTTGCCATATGGACATGTTTCACTGGGCTAACACTTTGTTTCTGCAGGTATTCCACAATTTGATCGACCAACACATAGGGGTCGGTCGACCAGTTTTTCCAGCAAGCAAAAAAGAACAGTTCTGTTACAGAACGGTCGACCGACACCCATGCATCAGTCAACCGATTTTTCCAGCAATGAAAAGCATTCACCCTGTGAATTTTTCGTCGACCGACCGGATGCCTTCGGTCGACTGAACCTCTCTTAGCCCCAATTGTTGACTTTTCAATTCAAGCTCGTGGAGAGATTCTTTCCCCCATTTGTTTAAGCCCATTCCCCCCAATCAAGAAAGGATTTGTGGATCTGGTCTGGGGCATGTCTCATGACCTCCTAAGATCTATAAATAATCTCATTGGGGTAAAAAACCCTAAGAGATTGAAGAAAGAATAAGGGGAGGCTATCAAGGAAGAAGATGCTATCACTGTAGCTCCGTGAACAGTGATCTGTGGAGGAGTTCTTCATCCAAGAGCTGAGGTTTCAAGAGCAATCTGCATCCTAATCAAGTGGAGATCGAGCTGGAAGCTAGCTTCATCCTATACCATCTTCATCCACTAAGGGGGGGCTTGAATTTGTGTCTTCATTTCCTGTTTTCTACTTCCACTCTTGCTGGGCTTTATTTGTGTATTCCTGTAATATTCAAACACCTGTGTGTGTGTGGATCTTCGTAGATCCGTGTGTGTGTGTGAGTAATCTCTTTGTTCTTCACATCTCTTGTGAGTCGGTGCTCTTACACCTTCGTGGGAGTTTCACACTCCTCACGTGTGTGTGTGTGTCCTTGGTATTGTAATCTCTTACAAGATAGTGTGTGAATCCTCACAGTCTGTGAGGGGTGGATGTAGGTTGCCATTACTAGAACCGAACCACCTAAAAATCATTGTCCAATTGTGTGGTTTGCTCCTTCTCTTCTACCTCTATTCAGTGCAGCATACACATTTGTAGTGATTGATGTTGATAAGATCTGTTTGCTTTGCATTAGATCTAAATTTATAATCGCTATTTCATCATACAAACTTCAAATCAGTTAAGGTTTTCTCAAAAACTTGAAAACACCCAATTCAACCCCCTCTTTGGTGTCATTGATCGCGGGACTTCAGAATAGAGCTTTCCTTTCATCCGATTGGATTCATCAAGGTGCCATATAGCATTGGCATTAATAGTGGCTTCTAGCGTAGTTGTGGCATTGACAATACGGCCAGTCTCAGTGACTACTTGGTCTTTGATGGATAATGTTGCTACAGCCACTTGGTCTAAAATATGGGTGGAGGTGTCCATCAAGGTGGCATACTTGATGTTGAGGTTGCCTTGTTCTTCACAGATGGCAGAAGCATGCATGACCATTTCACTTATTTTGCCTTGTCTTTCAGTATGAATTGCCCTCAGTCTCTTCATAATCGACCCGGCCCTTTCACACACGTTCATGAGAGAGTGCAGGAAAGCTTTCAACCTCTCATCTTACATGTATTTGTCTTTCATAAATTTTTCCCATCTGTTGGTCTGTATTTGCTCATAGTGGATCTGTCTTGTTTCCAACCTTTCCACTTGCAGACTGAGCTAGACAAATGAGGAGTTCATCTTGCTGAATTGTGCTGAGAGAAATTTGATTAGAGTCGGGTGTATATCCATGGGACTGCCAGTGGCACCATAGGCTGTCTCTCGTGATGTGGATGCTTCGGCATGGAATTTGGGAGGAGCATCCCTTTCACCAAATACTCGGGGCTCATTGTCCGGAGACAAGGGAGGTTGGATGCCAAAGGCTATTATCATACCAGGTTGCTCTATCTGTGCCTCAACCTGCTGCTACTGTGGTTCCTGGGCAAAATGAACATCTAGATGGAAATGTTCCTCAAACAGGTCTACCTGTTCCCTTGCAGTTTGCGGAGTTGACTGAGCATGTGTAGTTGGTTCTTGCTGGGCTGGCGGTGCTCCAGCTTTTGGAGAATCAGACTGGTGACCAGGTAAGTCCCTTACAATTTTGTCTCCTTTCTTCTTGAAATGCATGTCATTAAATGGGGATTTGACTTCGGTCCTGGGTGGCAGGGAGCGTAGGTAGCGTGTCCTCCTCCCCGTTTGACACCTCAGCACACTCACTATGATCCGAGGATTCATAGGACATGGGCATAAGATTTTGTCTACCGAATGCGATGGATACGGGAGCCTAGGGCGTGCCGCTGAGGGATCAGGCCGCGCCAGCGAAGGTGTTTGTAGGCGTGCCATTGAAGGCCATGAGAACGTGCTGCTGAAGAAGCCCAGAGGGGCGTATCGGCGAAGGCACGCTGGGGGCGTGTCAACGAAGGCCATAGCGGCGTGCAGTTGAAGTAGTGCTAGGGCGTGCCGTTGAAGGGCTGCCAGGCGTGCCGTTGAAGCAGCGCTAGGGCGTGTCGTTGAAGAACTGGCAGGTGTACTACTAGAGGGCAATTGGCTCGTGCCGCGAAGCTTTGCCGCAGGCTGTGCCGGTGAAGATGCCTACAAGGGCATGTGCCGGCAAGGGCTGCGGTAGGGTGTACCAGGCAAGGTCTACATGAGCGTGTCGGGGAAGCAACCCAAGGAGTGTGCTGGCGAACGCCCGTCGGGGGTGTGCCACTGAGAGCCAGAGCATGCCGCTGATGGGGCGTGCTGGCAAAAACCCTCCGGGGTGCACCGTTGAACGGGCTCCAGGGGTGTACTGGCGAAGACCCACGCAGGGCGTACCGTTGAAGGTGTGTTGGGCGTACCATTGAGGGCCTCAAGGGCATGCCGTTGAGCTGGGTTTGGGCCCGTTATAAGCACGAGTTATGGTTTGTTTAACTTTCTTCGGGGCACATAGATGGTGAGCTACCCGGGGGTTGGTTTCTCTTCGCTGTCATGACTCCAGAGGTGGCTTCACGACAGTGTGTTATTTGTTCAGAGAGTCCGGACGGAATGTGTCCTCCGTAATCTCTTAAGTTGAAGTTGTTTATTGATGCTGGATTTGGTCGGGACACGCGGATGTGTAATTTTACATGTCCACAAATACCCCCCACCCACAGGTAGTGCGGGCGAAGGATGAGCCGGGCGATCGCACTTGCACTTTCTGACTGGAGCTCTCTCCTATTCTCTGCTACGATCTGTATCTTGCGATCACCTTTTCTCTCTGCGAGACTTCATCTACTTATAGGTGGCACTAGATAGCGAGCGCATGGAAACCACGTTTCCCGCTCAATGTTTCGTCCAGATCTATTCTCCACTGGACACATGGCAGCATCTGAGCTTGAGAGCTTTCCACGTGTCACGAGCATCACTTTACTTTCTACCTCGGATCACGTGCCCTCCTTAAAATTCACGAACAATTGTCCTATCAATATGTCAAACAGTTAGTCAGCATAAGATAGTCAGACAAAAATAATAATTGCATAGACTTGATAGAGCATTAGAACAAAATGTGCACGGACTTTAAACTATCCATAAAGGCAAACTTGGTCAGACTCTATAGTATTCTATGAATAATATGCACAGACCTTATTTTGCCTAACGAGGGATGTGCACGGACCTTGTTTAGCACAAGGCAAATGTGCACGGACTTGAAACTGCGTGAGGCAAAAATATGCACAGACACTGTATGCACAAAACATCAATGTGCACTGACCTTAGTTGGGTGTGCTATAGTGTATGCACAGACTTGTACACACAGGGACACAGAAATGCACTGACTTGTATATGCTTGATGGAAAAAGTGCACAGACCCTAGCATGCGTGCAGCAAGATATGCACAGACCTTCAGTGTGTACAAATGAAATGTACACAGACCTTACCCAAGGAATGTGTGAGTATGCACTGACTTGGTTATGCACGGAGTGACAATGCACAGACCTTGTTTATTTCAGAGAGGAAATGTGCATGGACTTGGTTCAAATATATGCACGGACTTCGAATGTGCATGATGCAAAATATGCACAGACCTTATATGACTAGACCTAACATGCACAGACTTTATCGTGCGTCAGACAACACATTATGAATGATATGCATAGACTTTAGCTAGGCACAAGACAAACCTTGCACGGACCTTAAGTGTGCAATGCAAAAGATGCACCGACTGTGAGCTTTTACTCATAAAGGGAGGGGAAGGTTCCACTGTAAGCAAAAGGGAGGAAAAGAAAGAAGAAAGAAGTATATTAGGACTCCACTAAACAGGTCCTCCTTGGCACTCCCCAAGCGCCCCTTCGCCAGCACGCCTTGAGGGACCTTCGCTGGCACGCCCTGGAGCGCACCTCCCCCGGCATGCCCCAGGCGGCCCTTCCCCAGCACGCCTTGAAGGCCCTTCACCGACATGCCCTGGAGCGCACTTCCCCTGGCACGCTCTGAAGCCCTTTTGCTAGCACACTCCTTAGCGTTCTTCCCCGGCACACCCCTTGTGTGCTCTTCCCCGGCACAGCCCTAGCTCCTCCGCCGGCATGCTCCTTAGCGTTCTTCCCCGGTATGCTTGCAAGGGACCCAGTCCGACATAGCCCTGGCAAACTCCATTAAGTGTCAACGTGAATGAATGAAGGAAAATGAAGAGGAAAGGTTGAATAGAAATGATGGGGGATGAAGACAAAGGGGGGACCCTACTACAAGCAAAGAGAATGAAACACCGATAATTTCTGACAACATTTCGACAGAGTTTGCCCTAGGCCAGAGGCATAAGGGAAAATACAAGTGCATGCCCACAAGGAGTGATGGCCCCAACAAAGTGACGGTGGGCCCCACGGGGTGACACCAGAAATCCTCAGCAGCAAATAGGTATGCCTATCCCTCTCACCGGTACACCCTGTGGGAAGCCTTCCCCGGCACACCCACTATGACTCTTCCCCGGCACACCCTGTTGTGGCCTTCCCAGGCACAGTCCCAACACTCTTCGCCAGTACACCCGAGGTACCTTTCACCGGTACGCTACCCCCAGCTCCCCCAGTACAATCCATGGCTCTTCCCCGGCACACCCTGTGGTGGCCTTCCCCAACACGGTCCCTACACTCTTCGCTGGTACACCCGCCAGTGTCCTTCCTTGGCACACTCGGTGAAGCCCTTCCCCGGCATGGCCTTGCGTCATTCCCCAACACACCTGATGCTCCTCTCTATGGCACACCTGTGCCCCCTTTCCCGTGGGACGCACGACGGCACGCCTCTACTGAACTCACCAAGAAGCTGCCCATCGAAAAGGAACCAGACTGACGGAGACGCGCTCCACGCTCCTTCGCCCTCTGGTACCGCTCCTCACTCTCTCGCAGCCTCTGCTTCATCGTGTTGACACCTAGCCGGAGCTCCATTACCTGGGCCTCTAGAGCCCTCCTCTCATCCCAGTCTCTCTGACGCTCTACCCTCCTCTCCTCTCTCTCCCTCTCCCTATCCCCTCTCTCCCTCTCCCTCGCAGCCTCCCTCCTCGATACCTCCAGTGCAATCCTAAGCTCCACAACATCTCGAGGTAACTCCTCGACCTCTATAGCTCGGCGAACCAACTCGGCCTCCAGTGCTTTCATGGTGACTGTCTGGGCGGCTCGCTCCTCCTCCATCTCTGCTATCCAGGCATCGCGCGCTGCCACCATGGCTGCCCCGATGTCGCGCTCCTCCTCAATGCGGATGGCTCTGGCTAGCGCGTCATGAACCTCCGCTACCTGCCAACCAATGAGCATTAATCAGAATTGATCAAAAGGGCAAAAATTTGAAATGAATGCTTAAGGTAAATAAATGCTCACCCAAGCTGCAAGGTCGCGCTCGGCCCCCTCTGCACGGGCCACCGCGCCGGCCAGCTGCTCCTGAAGTGAAGAAACATCTGGAGGAGGAGCCTACGAGCTAAAAGACGCTCCGCCCGTCGCCCCTACTACTGATACCTGATGGGCACGCTAAAGTTTACAAGCGAGTGACAGTTAGTGGCTGAGCACCAAAAATTTGGGTAACAAAAAGGAAAAAAAGAGAAAAATCATATAAACTCACCAAGATGTCCAACTCCTGTCGGGTAATCGCTAGCTGCTGTCTAGCATCTGCGAGCTGTGCCCGTAGGTCAGTGATGATGGTGTCATGGGCATCCTGCATTCATCAGCATGTAGGTCAAGATCATTTAGACACATAACAAAAATAAAAGAAATAAATAAATACTCATTTCATACTTACCCCTGCTGGCCTCCCAAGGTAGAGGCGCCCGGTGAGGTGAAGGCGGCCGGACGGCGGGAAGACAAATGCCGAAAAATGGAGGCCGCTCAACTTTCAAGGACTGCTCCTGCGCCGCCTCCAATCCCGTCGTTTGAAGAGTTCAAGGCGGGTCAGGCCGAGTCAAGCCGACTGACCGGTAAGATTTCCTTCATCACGCTTGTCCTTGAACGGCTTTATCTTTGCTTTGGCTAGGGATGCTCACATTCGGGTGCCTTTTGTGCTCACCAGCTAGGGAGGGGCCTCCGCCTTTGCCGGCCCACATTGCGGACGAACCCTGGGCCGGGTCCGAGCTGCCATCGACACCTGCCCGCTCGCCCAGAGGCGCTGGGGAGCTCCAGGTGACATCACCGGTGGAGAGGGTGCTCACCGCTGCTAGGGTGATGGCTTAGTAGGAGATGGAGCGGAAGAAAGCGGAGGTGCTCCGGGCGGCCTCAGTCTCTCCTCCTCCGTCGATCCCCTCCTTTGCAAAATTTGCCTCGCCTTGGGCCAAGCCGAGCCGCCCTACAGGTGAGACCTTCGGATGTTAATGCATTTCGGGGTCCGGCTACCCTCCTCGGGAGATTTTCTGCCCTTGTATAACATGCATATGTTCTACTTCCAGCAGCATGCGAAGATGCTTTCCATGCGGGTCCCTCCTGTGACGATCAGCCCGCAGGTGCTGGCAGAGAAGTAGGCCGAGAGGTTTGTGGCCGCATGGACGGCCGCCGCTCAGGCCGAGGGTAGCCGGCCCAGAGGTGAGGTCCTCAGTTCTGCTTAACGTCCTTTCGCCTCGTGGGATAAGGCCTCTTTTCCTTTTTCTTCTCTTCCCTTTTTGCTGATTCCTTTCTCCCAATCCCTGCAGAGGAGGAGGCGTCGACTTCCACCCCGGTCACAGTTGAAGCCGGCACTCCTGTAGCCGCGCCCTCCGCAGAGGAGGCGATCTTTGGCTCACTCCCAGCCACGGTGACCGAACAGGGTAACTCCTTTCACCGGCTCGGCTGGTGTATTTTCTTTTGCTATTCATCGGAAGGTTACCGACTTTTGCTGAAGGCCTTGGCATTGGAATGGGCTCTTCCAATGGTTAAAGACTTCACGTAAAGTCACTCCAACAAAGGCTTCAACATGACTTCTTCCAAGCGGTTCTCAAATGCAAGGTGGCCATCTTCTACGTGTGATCGGCTGGGTCACATGTCGGTTGTGGGCATGTCAAATGGGCTCCACAAACAGCACATTATTCACGTGAATGCACAAGGGCCAAGGCGGTTGGGTGTTCATAGGTTCAAACGTGGGCAGCCTTCAAACAACGCCATGGCTTCCTTCACAAATCGGCTGTGGTTTTCAACAAAGCAAAAGCCATGCATGTCGGCAAGGCGACCTTTGCAGGCTGGCAACGTGGGTTTTACAAATGGAGGGCTCCACCGTAGGCTTCAAAGCAGCCAGCGCATGCAGACCAAACGCAAAGGATGGGCCAATGCGGCTACAGACTTCACACCTTCACGCGGCTGGGACTTCAAGTGGGCGATCAAAGCATGCACGAGCAACACGCCAAGGCAGGTCCACTTGGCAAATGATACAAGTTGGAAGGTCTTCAACATGGGCCGATCAAACACCAACAGCACCAAGCAGTGAGCCTTCACAAATGGAGAAAAGAGAGGTCAAAGCATCCAACGTCGGCTTCTCTACGTGGCAGGCGAACCGCTCGGGCGCGACCAGCTACTGGCTGGCAGGTGGCTGCATGAACAGCTTCACGTGGCCTGCGGTTTCACATAGGATGGCAAGGTCGGTAGGGCAGGCTCCCGCATCTTCAAACATGGGCACGAAGGTCTTCGACGTCGACTTCTTCGGCAGTAGGATGGCCAACACAGTCGGCCAAGGAAAGAGAGAAAGTCATGCTGCCGACGTTGGAAGAGAAGGAGAGAGAAAGAGAGAGAAAAGTGGGGAAGAAAAATAAGAAGGTGGGCTTGGTGTGTTCACATGATAAATAGTGTTATTTTGAAAGCCTATAAAAGAAAGGCATAGGAGGCACTTCTCTCCCTAATAGGCAATAGGCATACGTAGATAGCTCTTCCCTCCCTCTTAGTGAGCTTATTGTTTCACATCCCGTTTTATAGAATCTTTTTCGAGGTTAGCCTTGGGATTGCTGTCTTAGTGATGCCTTTGTCCTGTGTCTGCTTAAGTGTGGACAATTTTATTTTGAGCATGATCTGCTTCTTGCTCCATGGTTGCTTTGCTTTGGACTCCGTTATGGTGTTAAGAGCTGTAGTGTACCGTGTTCGTCGTGCCGTGTCCAGTAGCTGATGCGTTGAGAAGGCTCATTTGTTGTTTCAGGACGTGAAGGTAAGCCGAGATTAGCATTTTTTCTTGTGCTTTCTGCTATTGCTGGTAATTTTTCTGGTGATGGCATCGGCATTTGCGAGTGTTGGGAAATATGTCAGCTTTCCTACTGATTGAGTACCCTCTACTCTGCATTTCTTTCTCTTGGGTGTTATGCTCTTGAGGCTTCATCTTCATCCTTGAGATGCGTCCCTTGAGATTGTCATTTTTTGTCATTTCCTGTGGTTGTGGGTCTTTCTTGGTGAGTTGCTCGATGCATGACTTGTTCCCTGTAGTCGCGTGATCAGCAGCTGTCGTGCCCTGATGTGACCCTGCTTGCAGTTGTATTCTGGGGTTTTGTGTGTTGTACGGAGCCAAAATCCTGCAAGTGCTATTGTGTTGTTGTTTCTACTTCTCGGTAAATCTGTCATTGGCGTCCCGTGTGCCTGGTGTTCCCTGTCGCCTTAGAGCACTAGAGTTGATGAGGTGGTAGAGCTGTCAGCTGTGAGGATTGTGTCTCCTTGTGTAGCTGTTGCTTGCCTTGTTGTCAAGTTGTTTCCTCGGTATCTGTTGTCATGGCAGTCGCGTCTCTTGTCCTGAGATGTAAGCGACGTTGCCTTGTTTCGGAGGTGTCAGACTTGTGTTCACTTGTGTTGTGCTCACTCCCGAGCATGTACTCGTGATTGTGGTCTGACTGTGTTCCTCTGAACCGTATCTCTCATGATTTGTGTTGATTTGTAGTTATATCCGTCGGATTGTTCTTCCCTGCTTCTTCCTTCTTGCTAGTCCTTAAATTTCTAGCCACCTCCCCCACTCCCCCACTTGATCTTGGAAGGTTGTCCCTACTGTCCAGTTCATCATCCAGAGAACCTGAAGACTGTAGAAGACACTGCGACGCCATCCAGACATTCCAAGAGATGCAAGAGATACCCCTAGAAGCGTCTTCGAGTCGTCTTCGCAACGACGGTCATTTCGTCCCGTTCCGAGCTCGTGGCTGTCCAGGAGAAGCGATCTCCTCCCATTATGCAAAAGGTTACTGTCCAGCTTCCAGAGACAGAGTGTAGCAGTTGCCATGTCGACCCCTTTGAAGATCTGGAGGTGGACTGAGACCTTCCTCTACGAGTTCCCCTCCTCCTCCAAGAAGCGGAGCTCCATTCGGCCACTGGAGTGAATTCTTCTCCTTTTTCTCCCCAGAGTGCGTAGTTCTGTCCACCCTGGGATAGAACTGACACCCTATCAGTGTTTGGGTTTCTACGGTCTTCTCTGACATCAGCTGATGCCCCCGTGGGTCTCGCCTCGAAGACAGATCGTTCACGGTTCCAACGCCACCGACTGTGCACAAATTGGAGTTCGGGACTGTTCGTGGTGGTGTCATCTTCCAGATGCTGTAGTGCTGAGAAGGTCTGAGCTAGAGAATAGAGCCCCTGATTCCAGCTTCACCGCGACCGGCAACGAATGCCCCAGCTCCTGCAAAAATTCCTGCAACCTCCTGGACAAATCCACGAAATTTTGGCACTGGTCTTGCTAGCATCGGAGTTCAGGAGCATCCGAAAAAATTCCTGCATCGACAGTCTGTACCCTATTCCAGAGGAGGGACAGATTTGACTCCATCATCGCGTGAAGCTCTATTCTTCGTCTTTCCCCTCCCTACTTGGCCGGCTGAAGGCCCCTCCCTGCGAGGAGGTAGTTTTGCCTATAATTTATTTAACCTTCACCCCAAGATCCCCCTCCTGTGTGAGGCGTAGTGTTGTAGTTTGCTTGAACAGGTCGAAGCATCCTCGCCGCGGCGTGGGTAAGCCCCACGCTTCCCCGCGCGCCCACGTCTCCGAGCGTTACTCGGGGCATCCCCTGAGATACATAAAAGTCCACCAACAAAAGGAGAAGAGATAAACAAATAATAAAAGGGGGGGCTCACTGTAACGGACATCGAAAGATATCCTCGAGCTCCAAAATTCCCAGGGAGGGGTGACGGGTTAATTCTTGTAATCGAGATTCGGTGGCTTCCAATTGCGCTAACTTCTCTTCAAGAGATGCGGCTTTTCCTTCAGCCAATTCTGCCTCCTCTATGCTCTGGACATCTCATTGCTCGGCTTCTTGAAGCTCGGCCTCAGCCCTAGAAAGTTCAGCGTGAAGTTCAGCTATCCTAGCTGTCAAAGAGGTCCGATGCTAGGAATACGCACTGGCTACATCCCTCATTTGCTGTGCGGTCCCTTTCAAGGAGGCAAGAGTGGTCCGACATTCTGTCCGCTCGAATCTTAGGGCCGCCAGCTGATCAGCTACTTCTTGGCCTAGGAATTCCCTCCTATTCACATACTTCAGCAACAAGACCACCCGATGCATCCAATCGTCCATGGGGCAGCTGAAAGCTAGCAACGAGTGGGAAAGGTACTCCACCAAGCTCCTCAGCTATGCATAAGTTAACTCCCGACGGGCCATTACAGTCTGTTGTGAGGTTTCCAAGAACTGCCACACTAGGTCGCTCGATGACTGTAAACCAAGTGGTGACGTGTCTGGAAGCTGAAAATCCACTCTATTGTCGATAGCAGCCCAAATGTCGTCGCTTGGCTTGGAAGAGGACGACAGCATATCTTGCGGTAAGCTTGCACTGGAGCCGACCCCGACAGCTAACATAATAGAGGGAGCCTCACTAACGGCAACCTCCCTTCCAACCTTTTGCGGCAAAGCTGCACTAGGGACCTCAACAGTGGAGGATGCTTGCTCTTCGCACCCTACCTGACTGGCCTTTACGGACGCTGATTCTGCAACAAGGGCTAAGGCCATAGAAGCCCCAGCCACTCCTTCAATAATCTCTCCCGCTTCTATTTTGGGAAGACTCCTTTCCTCTGGGAGCATCTCTTTATCGGTAATAGGTGGCTGGGATTCCGCAGCTTCAGTTGGCTTAGCGCCCCCACAATTGCCTCTGAGGCCTCCAAGCCTGCCGTCGCGACATAGTCCTTGGGGTATTGCAAGGCGATGGGCCACAGAATTGGTGGGAATGCCGGTTGACCCGCACCCAGAGTCGGGAGGGGTATCTGCACAGTTATGGTTGGCAGCTCCACCTCAGCCTACACAGTAAATGCAACACACATCAGCCATCTGATATAAGGAACAATGAGAAAAGTAGTAAAGTGAAAGTGGTAGAGGAACCCTTACCTCAACCAGCACTAAACTCAAACTTGCAACGGTGGCCTCTGTAGACCCAGCCCCCTCACCTACAAATGGACTAGACGGCCCAATGCCACTCCATGCCAGCCGGGGCAGGCTGAAAGTTGTGTAATCACTCTCATAAGCTGAAGATGCCCCAGCATCCTCAGTTTCTGTCTCCACGAGCGGAAACTCTTCGTCACTGGAGTCACTGCCTAATCAACTTGCTCTGACGAGGAAGAGCTCTCTGCCACTACCTGACGCTCCCCTATCAGAACAGGTGCTTCTCCGGTAGAAACATCTCCCTCGATGAAGACTTGCTCAGTCGATTCTACGACGAAAATGCTAGTCGAATGAATTTTGGGAGTGGGCTCAGTCCTTGGAACAACTTTCTCCCCAACTGAGGCTTCTTCAGTGGCCCCGGTAGCAAGAAGCGAAGGCTGTTGTATCTCAACTGAAGATCAAACAAAGAACAGTCAAGCAGACTGAAGACATAATGGGTTGTGAAAATCCTATGAATAAACTACAAATCACCTTCCATCTCGTGGCTAGGTGTCAGAGAGGGCAAATCCCCCTCCACAGGAGCTATGGGCACTGCCCCCTCTCCCTCTCCAGTCACGGCACCGACAGTTGCCTCTTGTCTAACCACCACAGTAGTAGTGTCGGCAACCACAAAGAAAGAATCACCCAAGCACTACTGTGGGAAAGTCTTCGTACTTCTGCTCCCCACTAAATAAATACTAGAGCCAAGTGCCTATCCACACACGTCTCTTCTCCCCAGGCTTGCATGCCTCCCTCGTATCGTACGATGAACGGCAAAGTGTACGATACACCTTCATCAGATAGTGATAAGCGAAGCCTATCAGGTACCAGCCTTCACCATCAGTCTGATCCTTCAGCCAGTCTGGCCAATAAACTTCTTCATATCGCTCTCCGTCGATTGGCAAGCCACTGAGCTGTGAAAGACTCCAAAGGTCTAAAGAGGTTTCTCCCTCCGAAGTGAAGAAAGTGTTGTACTCGGGGCAGAATACTTCGATCATGCCGCAGCATAGGCCCCTAGAGATGGGGTAGTGGTACCTTGAGGCGTATACGCTATGATATACACCGGCCTTGACCAAGATGGGAGCGTAATGTTGCAGCACGTAGTCCGTGAACTCCATTGCTCCAGGTCTGAATGCATGGGCATCGGTGGCCTTCAACTCGGCAAACCACCCCATAGAAATCTGATGCTTGAAGCGGACCACCAGGTAGTCTAGCAAGAAAGATTCTTCTTTGTATCCCCATTTCAACGGGGCAAGAAATGAACCAAAGACTGGCTTCTCCCGGTCAACACAGCCTACAGTCTTATTCCATCGAGCGGGTATAAATTTGGGGGCTCTGGTCAATAGCCCATCCACGGGAGCCAGATCCTACAGTCCGAGCACAACATTCCATTTTTGGACTTCCCTGAGGAGGTAGATAGGCCTTCCCTACACAACAAAGTCCGTCAAGTTGTCCCTCCCAAACAGCAATGTCTGCTCAGCTTCGCGGACATGGAACAAGTCCCTCTTCCCCTGAAGGTTGAACCACTTAAGGAAGGATATCAAGTGTTTGTCTTTGGGGTGATCCCTCCTGACAGCATCTCTGCGGTCACACCTAAAGGAGTCACCCCCGATAATGAGAAGGTGGCTGGCATCCATTGTATCGGTCTCTGAGTCTGAGGATTCTATGACCACAACAAGCTGCTCATGCCCCCTGTCCAAGGAATGGACATTTTCCAACATCACCACGGCACGGGATGTAGCAGAAGAAGAACCAGATGCCATTTTATATGCAAAAGTGTACCAAGAAAAATAAACAAGGTCAGAAAATAGTTGATCTAAATAGAATTTGTGAGCCGGCCGCCAATTACGGCCCGTTTACGTTGCAAATTGTGCTTGCTAGTAGGTCCGAGGTCGTGTCACATCAGTCGCGGATTCTTACTAATTTATCTTCTATCGGCAGCACGGCCTCCAACCCTAATATAGGTTCCCACTCGCGGGATTCACCCACCAAGTACATTGGGATGCGTCTGGGAATAACATGGGACAAGCTATCCCGAGCCTATAGAATTGCACGCCCCATCGCCTTTACAACCCACAACTCTTGCCTCTGCCAAGACCGTGACTGCTTAAGGAAGCAGAGCAAGTGCCGGTCCTTCGGGAAATCTCCACTGTAGCTCCCTGTAGTACGGTCAAAAGTGAAGCCTTTCTCAGCCTTGGCAAGCCTTCGAACGTCCATGCTCTCAGTGTCTGAGCCTGAGAACTCGGCCAGTGCCGCTACCTCGACATGATCTCCATCTAGATCTTCAACATTGAGCCATGTGACTACTAGCACCGGAGGCGGAGGGACGCATCTGGCACCAGCAGCAACGGGAGTGGAAGAACCACTTAGAGTAGCCATTTATCTGCAAAGTGTAATGAACAAAGATCAGAACAAACTACAGACAATGAGAAATCAAGAACTATGAAGGGGGAGAAGGCTCCACTGTAAGCAAAAAGGGGAGGAAAGGAAAGAAGAAAGAAGCAACTTAAGACTCCTTTGCATGAGTCTTCCCGGCGTGCCTCAGGCGGCCCTTCCCCAGCACGCCCTGAGGGGTCTTCGCCGGCACGCCACGGGAGCAGCCTTCACCGGCACACCCCCAGCGGCCTTCGCCGATGCGCCCTCGAGTGACCTTCACTGGCACACTAAACCCCCTCATCGGTACACTCTTAGGAGTCCTTCTCCGGTGCACCCTCAATGCTCTTTGCCGGTACGCCCTATGGTGGGCTTCACCGACACACTATTGAGTGTCCTTCCCTGGCACACCTGGGCATAGCCTTCACCGGCACACCACAGGGCAGCCTTCAACAGCTCACCCACTAAAGGCCATCGCTGCCATGCTCCCCATAGCTGCTCCCTCCTTCACCCATACTACAATCGGTAGCACCTCCACCTCTCCCTCTCTCCACCCATGCCCCCACATTCACTGACGGTGGAGAACCTGCTGCCTTCTTCAACATGGATGAGATCCACGTCTCATGCCAGCCTCTTGAGCTTGCTATCATCGCCAGAATGCCACAAGGCCGCCCTCCCTTCCATGATATCAGAGCGCACCTCGCCCGACTCTTTCAGTTCAAGGTGGACTTCCTCATCAGCCCAATGGACCGCAGCCACCTCCGACGTGCTCCCCTGCTTCGCCCTGCCTTGGTCGGCTATGGAGGCCCATCATTTACCTGCCTCTGGCCCTGCTACCAAGCCCGTGGGCAGAGGCAGTCTGGTCTAACCCTAGCCGGTTGTGGGAGAGCCGTGTCTGGCTGCTGGCCCCTCCTTTGTTCAACTTGTTCGGTAGATCCCATCCACCCAGCAACTGTGCAAGCCAACCGGGAGGTTTTCCCATACGGCAGCATCCATTGTTCGTCCAATAGCAACTCGCCTTATCCGGCACACCTTCAACGGTGTTCCCCCGGCACACCCGTGAGCAGCCTCCGCCGGCACACTCGCGAGCCATCCGTGCCCGTCACACCGCACACCCGAGAGCGGCCTCCACCGGCACACCTGCAAGCATCTTCGTTAGCACACCTGCGAACGACTCCACCGGCACACTGTTACCACCTTTTACCCGGTGCACTCGGCAGGCCACCCTTCAACGGCGTGCCTCAATGCCCTTCTAGCGGCACACTAGTTGTGCCCTCTAACGACACGGTTTACAAGCCTTCCAATGGCACAACCTTCGTATCCTTCCAGCGGCACAGCGCTGCAACCACCAGAATGACACATACCGGCAGAAGGTACAACGGTCACGAGGGGGAGCCCTTGGCGCGCAGCTCGGCCACTTCAATGCCAGCTAACACTGCGCCATGGTGTCATCTCCTGATTCGGCCACGGTAACCTCGAGCTGACAAAGATGGGACCGGAGTCAACCTCGGATGGCAGTGCCATAAATATTCCATTTCTTTTTTTCTTTTCCTTCTTCTTCTCCTTCCTCTTCTTCCTCCTACATGCGTCCCTCTCCCTCTCTATCTCACCCATTCGACTGCGGTGAGCTCCATTCTGGCTGCAGACAGCGGCGGGGCGTTGGCGCGACGACATGGGTGACGGCGAGGCGATCGCGTGGATGCGCAGCGAGCATGGGAAGCGTGGGAAGGTGAGATTTTCAATGACATTTTTTATGGGATCGAGCTCAGATCGATGTCCCGTCACGAACCGGAGGTAGGGTGACGATCCCTATCTCTTTGCCTTTCCATTCCCACGGTTTGTAGGTCGAGGCGAGGCCGAGGTGGGATTCTTTTACGCTAGGAAGGGTTGAGCATACATCGGGGAGAGTTCACCTGATCCGTTGTTTTGAGCCGCGGTTTCACGTTTTGGGGGCGTAGAATCATGCTAGGGGCTTGTGGGTTCTTTTCCCTTCATTTCCCCCTCCGTGGGGCTTGTATGGGGCCGAAATGGGCAATTCCGGTGAGGTTCGCCATTTTCGCGTCGGTGAGCCATGTGCGATCACACCAGGGACCGCATATCCCTTGTGCGGTCCTGTCCTGGCCGCCCATCGACTGGGCGCGCTGCGAGTTAGGCTCGGCGCGCAGCAGGGTTGAGCGGTCTATCGAGGGACCGCGTGTCCCTTCGTACGGCCCCAAGCTAACCGCCCATCTCCTGGGGTTTTGACCGTTGTTTGTGACCGTTATACAGTGTCTGTGGTGTGCGTCTAGGGACTGGCCGTACATCCCCTCGTGCGGCCTGGTTCTATACGTACGTCACTTGGAGCCGTTGGCAGTTCGTGCGGCCAGAGTTGGACCGCACCTGCCTTGTGCGGTGAGGTCCTAGCCGCCCTTTTCTTGTGCGGCTAGATCTCAACCGCACATGTTTTTCTTACCGTTACGTAGTGTTTGGGGTGAGCGGCTGAGGTCTGGCCGCATATCCCCTGAGCGGCCATTGGCTGGCCGTTCATCCTCGTGCATGAGCGGCCCAGGTGGGACGGCATTCTCTTATAGTGGAAGATTCCCTTAGGCGACCTGAAGGCTGTATGGATCCGGTCGTGCTCGGCTATCCAGATCTGGTTATAACCAGACGAATTGTCCATAAAAGACAAGGCATCATGGCCGGTGGTTGCATCAATCATCACCTTGGTGTTGGGCACCGGGAAGTCATCCTTTGGGCATGCTTTATTCAGGTCACGGAAATCCATGCAGATCCTGATCTATCCATTCTTCTTCTTCACCAAGACAATATTAGCCAGCCAGGTGGTATATTGATTTTTCGCTGCAAAGTCGACATCTATGAGCTTGTCGACCTCTTTGCAGATCTGGTTTATCAGCTCTGGCCACATGCGTCGGGGAGGTTGCTTCACAGGCTCCATCTTGGGATCAATGGCCAATATATGTTGGGTCACTTCGGGGCTGAGGGCGGGCATCTCTTTGTTCTTCCAGGCGAAGCAATCGCGGAACTCCTGCAGGAACTTCACATACTCCTCTCTCTCCTGGGGAAGTATGAGAGCACTCAGAAAGGTTAGCCTGGGGTCACTTTCCATGCCAAGATTAATTTCGATCTGCTCGTCGATAGTAGCCTCCGCCATCTTCAATTTTTGGCGGGGCTGACAGCAAATCGACAAAGTCTTGGTCTTCGCCCTCCTTGGCCTCGAGGATGCCGTAGGCCTCTTCTTGTTACTCCTGACCTGACACCGAGGCGGCATTCACCTTGCATCCCTCCTGGATTGCAGTCAGCGGGCCTGCGGGGTTCCCTGGCACAGAAAGGCATAGGGCTGCCCCAGAGTCTTCCAGGTAATCATCATAGATGGCTTTGACCGGGGCCGAGGTCACTGCATCTTCAAGAGCTTGGTGCTGGATGGATATTGTGTAGAGTCCTCTCCTAAGACTGCTTGTCACATGGGGACACGGCGGAGCCACCACATAATCTCCCATTCTGAGCTCATCCCTGTCGATCAGGTCTTGAGCAATGTCTTTGAAGACGTAACAGTCCTCAATGGCGTGACTGAGTATCTGGTGATAGGGGTCCCCATTTAACGAGATTCATCATATGACATACTTATCATCTTTACAAGCATTAAAATAATAACCAATCACCATGTGATATTAAGTCGGTATACAAGAGCACAACGTCAGCCCAGAACCTTGGAGCTTCTTTTGGGTGATCTTGCCGATCTTCTCTGCCATCTCCTGCGTCAAATAGTTGGCCCAGTCGCCGATCTCTCCTTTCCTGAAGAACGGTTTCTTCTCTATTTTGAACAGCCAGTTCACCCCTTCCAAGACCCCATGCATGTTCACCCTCTTCAGGGTCTCCAGGCTGCACAGGCGCACCACGTCCTCCACAACCCTGTCCCTCTCCTCCTCCGACGAGAAGGGCCTCCCCACGAATGCTGCCACCCTCCTCACAGTCGTCGTCGTGTCCCTCTTCACGTCCTCATACTGGAGGAACATCACCTCCTTGGGCCTCCTCTGGTGCTCCCGCCAATACTCCAGGACATCCTTGTGCATGGGGCCGAATGAGACAGAGCTGACACAGAACATGTCAACTCAGTCGCCCAGGTTGTGCCCCTCCCTGTGCCATATGGCGTGGATCCCCTCCAGGGAGTGCCACCTTGAGATGAGGGCGACCTTGGGGTAGCAACAAATGTAGACCAGTAGGCAGCCAAAGGTCTGGACAGACTCCGATAGAATCGAAAAGGGGAGGTGGGTGGCCAGCAATCTAGGGGGACGAAGCCGGCACAAAACGTGTCGACTATGTCACCCAGGTTGTGTCCCTCCCTGTGTTGTACGGCGTGGATCCCCTCCAGGAAGTGCCACCTGGAGACGAGGGCGTTCTTGGGGTCGCGACAGATGTAGACCAGCAGGCAGCCAGGGTTTTGGACCGACTCCGACTAAATCGAAAAGGGGAGGAGGAAGCCCAGATCGGGGTTCTTGTTCGATGTGTAGAGGTCTTCCAAGAATGGGATGCAATATTTTTCACCTTAGAAACGGCGACAAAAATGTGAACCGGACGGGCAAAAAAATGTGAACCGGCGACAAAAAAATCATCAATTCTGATGCCAGCATTACCTTTGTATTATCAACTGGAATAGAGGACAAATGAAAACCAGATATACTGCAATTAATGAGAAACAACTGAACCAGGAGAACATTTTTCCTTTCATAAGAAGAAACTACGAGAAAGCAAATGTCTAATCACGGAAATGAACACGTGAGGTTGACGGATCTCATCAAGTGCAGGAAGTAGTCATGAATCATTAAGTGAGGAATATGATCAGTTCTACCTCTCATCGGATGAGGTGAGCTTGACCACGGGAAGGCCGTCGTTGCCTTCCACCACACGAATCCCTTCCCCGAGGGAGGTAGTCGCCACAGCGCCTGAATTCGAGCTCATGGTCACCACAGCCCTGCCTCTGCTTCTTCTCCTCACCCACCTGATACCCACACCACCGCAGAAGCGATGAGAAAAATGAGGGAATTAACAGGGCGGAGATGGGGGAAGGGGAAGCAGGAGGAAAGCGGCTGGACCAGTTCGCCCGCAGGTCCCGCCGCGCCTGCTGCGGACGGGGGAGGCAATGCGACGTGGTGAGGTTGTACTTGTAGCTGCCGCTAACTCCGGCCACCGCACAGGATGCTGCCACCACCATCTCCTCTCTCTCTCTTCCCCACCTGAGACAGCTGGAGGAGGGCACTGCCGCACACAAATCACTGGAGAAGGGGGCCGCTGTGCACAGGCCGCCGGGGTAGACCACCACCGCGGCTGCTGCTGCTGCTGCTGCCGCCGCCGCTGCAGCTCACCACTACACACCCGCCGACATTAGCCCCCACCGCATGCTCCCTCACCCTCCACCACACGCCGCTGTCGTTGGAGCCGTCCGCTCACCCCGCCTGCCACGGAGCCTCGAAGTAGGTGGCGAATGGGGCAGGATCTTCCTTGTGCACAGAAGGCGGTGTAGGGCAGCGACTGCGGTGTTGCAGTAGGCGGAGCAGGGCGAAGGCGGTGGCGATGACGACCTCACCTTGATGCGGCACGAGGGATAGGGGTGGCGGAGGGAGGCGCGGGCGAGGTGCTGGGGCAGCACTGAGCAGCGATATCCATGAATCACCTGCTTGGTCTAACCTGGTCTTGATGCCGTGAAGGAGTGTTCGGTTGGCATTCTCCACCAACCTGTTAGCCTGAGGGTGTCCCACCGAAGTGTAGTGGTTCTAAATTCCCAGCTCCGAACACTTCTCTTGGAAGGTGGTGCTCGCAAACTGCCTGCCATTATCAGTTGTGAGAACCCTGGGGATTCCAAAGCGGTAGATGATGCTCCGCAGCACGAACTTCCAAACTACCTCGCTCGTGATCTTCCCCAATGGCTCAGCCTCGACCCATTTGGTGAAGTAATCGATGGCGATTATAAGGAATTTCTTCCTCCCCTGAGCCACTGGGAAGGGGCCTAATATGTCGACCCCCCAGCGAGCAAACAGACGAGGTTCCATTAGTGTGTGGAGCGGCGTGGCCAGTTGGTGGTGCAGGTGAGAAAACTTTTGGCACTGGGGGCATCTTCGGACGTAGTCGAGGCAGTTTTGCTGCAGTGTGGGCCACTAGTACCCTTGGCGGATCAGCGTCCTCGCGATTGCTCGCCCCCCTACGTGGCTTTCACAAAGTCCTTCGTGGATCTCCTAAATGGCCTGGCTGGCCTCCGTGGGGAACAAGCACTTCAACAGCGGCGCTTTCAAGGAACGACGATACAGTCTGCCATTTACCACTGTGAAATGAGCCGCTCTCACTCGCGTACGTCGAGCTTCGACGCGGTCGCTTGGGAGTTGCTGTCGGAGAAGGAAGTCCAAAAGGGGATCCATCCAGGAGGACTCATAGTCAATGGCGTTTACCTGGAGTGCTGGCTCATCTATGCTCGGCGCCGACAACTCCTCTATCAGGACGGATCTCGAGTTGGAGACCGCGGTGGCCGATGCTAGGCATGACAAAGCGTCTGCTCGGGTGTTCTCCTCCCGTGGGATATGAACCATCTCGAAGTGGGAGAACTCCCTTGCCGCGGCCCTGACTTGCTCTAGATACTTGATCATAGTGGGCTCGCGTGCTTCAAACTCCCCTTTCACCTGATTAGCGATGAGCATGGAAAAATCGGGCCAAGCCCGCGGGCCTGTCGGGCCGGCCCGGCCCATTGACAGCCCTATGGGGAGCTACGGTTCCTCCCGACGTGCGAGTCACTTGTGTCACAATGTGTTTAGGGTTCCAAGACTGGGATGGTCTAAACTAACACAAGGTGCGCTCTTTCTGATCACTTGACAGACGATGGTGGGCATCGGGTCGGGGCTGGAAACCTGTCATGCGATAAAGGTCGATAACGGCGATAAGAGGGGAAAACATTTGATTAATCGCCAAGCAATGGGGCTGCATGGCCAATAAGTCGATTCTTGTAAAATGTAAGAGAGAGCGTGTTGAACAGCCTTGAAAGCCCCATATCGGGGTGCAAAAAGATATTCAGGGCCGTATCGATCACATGTTGACCATTTCTGATTATTATGTGCCCCCCAAAGTCAAGTGTTGTGAAATAATTACCGACACGTCTACAATGAGTTCGTCGGGAGCTAGGGCTCCTCGTGGGGAATGCCACATGGAAGCACTCAGGACAATAATTAGTAAAATATCGTTGTATCTTTTATCGGTTTTACTGTGTGAGGGCGTGCGAGTCGTGTCAGACTGTGTTCAGGTTCAAATACTGGGATGGTCTAGACTAACACAATGTGCGCTCCTTCTGATCACTAAGCAGACGATGGTGGACATCGGGTCGGGACTAGAGAATTGTCGTGCCTTAAAGGTTGACAATGGCGATAAGAGGGGAAACATTTGATTGATCGCCAAGCAATGGGGTTGCATGGCCGATAAGTCGATTCCTGTAAAATGGAAGAGAGAGCATGTTGAACAACATTGCAAGCCCCATGCACATTGGGGTGCGAAAATGTATTCAGGGCCATATCGATCACATGTTGACCATTTCTGATTATTATGTACCCCCTCAAACTCATGTGTTGTAAAATAATTACCAACACGTCTATAATGAGTTTGTCGGGAGTTAGGGCTCCTCGCGGGGAATGCCACGTGGAAGCACTCAGGATAATAATTAGTAAAATATCATTGTATCTTTTATCGAGTTGAAATTTGATAAATATGATTTGGATGATGCTCTCTCTCATTATATGGATTCATGGTTGTTGACACCCGTTTTATGACCAATTAGTTGGGTCGCCTCCTTACTCATCTTAATGATGCTCTGAGTTGTTCACCCTTGTCGAGTCTTCTTGGGCCGGTTAGAAGTCTCTTTCTTGGGTCATTGCCTTCCTTGGTTGAGTTTTGTCTCCATTATGAAGCTAAACAAGCACTTCTAGTTCACTTGTTTGCCTCTTATGCATAACGCATCCCCAATGACACGTTATATAAACATAACGCACTTTGTGAAGACCGTTATGGTCACTGCCTCACCCAGCGTCTCACCCATCATCTCAGTTGGCATCTTTGATTTTTTTAACGGCTCTAAATACCCCCGTTATACCTAACAGGACGCATGGGATTTGGTCCGTTATAGTCCTTAAATTCGAGTTTTGATCCGCCACTTCCACAATCTGCCTTGGCGTCCCCAACCTGCTGCTTGCAGGACTATGATGGATTTCCTTGGTCCCATCATGCTTTCACTATTACGCCCCTCATCACATCCGTTATGATCATCAGAGTCCTACGCCCGCACGTCTCGCCTGTTGTTCTTATCTCTTTTGGCATAAGGTCACATGGTGGACTTATTAAGGTGCATTATGTTAACATGGCAGTCTATAGTGGATGCGTTATGCTTCACGGAGGAGTTTTAACAGAACTCTATTTCTCTGCTATTCCGTGGATGGATTGTAGAAGTTCTTATCTTGATCTCTCCCCCAAATCTGATCCTTAGGACCTTCTATTGGTTTCTATGGACTCTTGGGAGTATTATCCTCGAGAGTTTATCTTCAATCCTTCCACTTATTGGCTGTTCTCTCTCCAACTCGCCCCAAGACTTGGAGGGATCTATAAATAGAACCCTTGACCTCTTGGTGAGAAGAGGAGATTTTCTGGAGTTCTCACGAAGTGCTGCTGCATCCTGGAGCCAAATCCATCCAAGGAAGGCTGCATCCCACGTCCATTAGCTGCCTAAGTCCATTCCCGGACTAGTTTAGGATAATACACTTTATGTGTTCTCATAAAATCGACCCAGCCTTGAAATTCAAATATGGGTAACAATTCAAGAAAAAGATTGAGCATCATCCGGTTAGAAAGATCCACATACTGAGGAGCTAATATCTTTGAGGGATTAGTTTCCTGGTGTTGTACTGCATCTTGTGAATCTGAGTCGGATTGGTCCGCAACCCCCTTTCCTTTTTCTTTGGTGGATAGCTTTTTCTTAGAGGGTGATTGTGCCTTCACTTTGGAAGATTTGCGGACGGCTGGCTGTTTCCTGGGAGCAGTCTATTCCTGCTCAGTTGTAGTCCTGCAGACGACTGACCCCTTCTTCCTAGAAGGATCATCTTGCAGTGGTAAAGGGGCATGGACGACAGCAGGATCTTGAGGTTCTGGCTGTGCAGTCAGCAGGTCAAGGACATGTTTTGTTCGCGGTTCCTTTGTGATGGACTCTGGACCGCCGGCTTGCTTCCCTTTGGTGGCAGGCTTCATCGTCTTCCCTCTGGTGATCGGTGGCGCCATCGAGGAACTAGGGCAAAGGGGGACGAAAGGGAAGAGGGGCACAATGAGATGAAGATGGCGCGTGGAAGAGGGGGGCATGGAAAGAAGGAGATGAACACTTGATTAAGAAGGAGATGAAGACTAACAAGAGGTGTAGAGGTGAGCTGTCAACCTCTCGAGGGCAACCTCCTCCGACTCGATCGACGCCGATGCCCACAGGGTGTGAGGAGGTGAACTGTGGGGAGGTAAAGGTGAAATGGGCAAGAGTGAAGAAATGGGCAAGGTGAAGTGGGTTTATAGCTCCCTAGTCAACTGTGGTCAAATGACCTATTGGTTAGTGGAGTTAAATGATAAAAAAAACTTACACCCATTAGTTAAAAGAAATTGAACTACTCCCCTATGTCTTTGGTATAATGGTTTATGGTTTATAAACCCCCAAAACTGTGGTGACACTGTTAACAAATATCGGTTAAGGAAAATCAAGATAGAATTAAAACATTAAACAATAAAGCATCTTGGACATACCATCTAAGTAAGGTTTGTTGGCTCCGACATCCCGTTGGGTCAACATCCATATTTCACCTTTGGTTTGGACTTTCCATCTAACCATAGAACAAAAAGACTATTTTACCTTTGGCTGAGACCTTTTGTCTAGCCAGCCAACAAAAAGGCCCATCCACCTTTGGCTCGGGACTTTCGTCCGGCCAGGAAATAAAAGACCATTTTTACCTTTGGCTCAGACCTTCCCTCAAACCAGAGAACAAAAAGACCCTTCTACCTTTGGCTCAGAGCTTTTGTCCAGCCATTCAACAAAAGACCCGTCTTCTACTTCTGGCTTGGACCTTTCATCCTACCAGACAACAAAAAAATCCTCTCACCTTTGGCTCGGACCTTCCGTCCGACCATAAAACAAAAAGACTCTTTTACCTTTGGCTTAGACCTTTTGTCCAGCCAGTCAACAAAAAGACCCCTTCACCTTTGGCTCAGGCCTTTCGTTTGGTCAGGAAATAAAAGACCCTTTTTACCTTGGCTATGCCCTTCCATCCAGTTAAAAGAATAAAAAGACCACTTTTATCGCCAGCATCATGACCTTTCGTCTAGGCTGGCACATAGACCAACAAAAATATCATTGTCCGGCATCATGGCCTTCCGCCTATGCCGGTAAACATTCTACCTTAGCGTCATGACCTTTCACCTAAGTCAAGTTGTACGGCATTATGACTTTATTTCTAAGTCGTTAAACATCTTTGTCCGGTGTCATGGCTCCTTCCGCCTAAGTCGGTAAACATTTTATCTTGGCGTCATGGCCTCCCGCCTAAGTCAAGCTGTACGGCATCATGACTCTACATCTAAGTCGTTAAACATCTTTGTCCGATGTCATGACCTTCCGCCTAAGTCGGTAATTATTCTACCTTGGCGTCATGGTCTTCCGCCTAAACCAAGTTGTATGGCGTTATGACTTTATGTCTAAGTCGTTAAACATCCTTGTTTGGCGTCATGGCCTTCTGCCTAAGTTGGTAAATATTCTACCTTGACATCATGGCCTTCCGCGTAAGTCAAGTTGTACGGCATCATGACTTTACGTCTAAGCCTTTAAATATCCTTATCTAGCATCATGACCTTCTGCCTAAGTCGGTAAACATTCTATCTTGGCGTCATGACCTTCCGCCTAAGCCAAGCTGTACAGTGTCATGACTTTATGTCTAAGCTGTTAAATATCTTTATCTGGCGTCATGGCTCCTTCCGCCTAAGCTGGTAAATATTCTACCTTGACAACATGACATACTATCTAGGACAAGTTGTCCGGCGTCATGTCTCCTTTCGCCTAAGTCGGTAAATATTTTATCTTGGCGTAAGGGCCCTCTGCCTAAGCCAAGCTGTGTGACGTCATAACTTTACGTCCGTCAAAGCCAAACTATATGGCGTCATGATTTTATGTCTAAGCTGTTAAATATCTTTATCTGACATCATGGCTCCTTCCGCCTAAGTCGATAAATATTCTGTCTTGGCAACATGACATACCATCTAGGCCAAGTTATCTGGCGTCATGGCTCCTTCCGCCTATGTTGGTAAATATTTTATCTTGGCGTCATGACCCTCCGCCTAAGTCAAGTTGTGCGGCATCATGACTTTATGTCTAAGTTGTTAAATACCTTTGTCCGGCGTCATGACATCTTAAGACAGTAAATATTCTACCATAGCATCATGGCCTTCTGCCTAAGTCAAGCTGTACGACATCATGATGTGACACACCCTTGGACCTAAATAAGCAAGCATAATTCACAAGTCAAACGGACCGATATCAGCGGCCTACTCACTCAGCACTCACCCAAACCCGGGGGTAACTCGGCAATACCAAGTCAAGATTGTGTGAGGCTGAACCCTTGTTGGTAGAGGGCCAAGAGGGCTAAGGGACTTCCCAAGGGTATGGAGGCCCAATTCAAAGAGGCCGACTGGGTGCCAATGGGCACGAGTCACACTCTCTCCCACGGCGGTCACTCCAAGCAATGGGGCTTGAGGACTGGGCACTCACTCTCACGGACCAGTAGAGTTTATGAACTAATATTGAAGGAACATGTCAACCAAAGGAGAGTGAGGGTAGAGAACTTACTTGAGCAGTTTGAAGAAACCGGTCACGTTCAAAGACGAGGGCGAGCAGGGAAGCGTGGGTTCCCCACACACCGTGTCGGCGTAACTTCAACTAGTTCATGGTTTTACATCACTACGTCCCATGCAAGGGGGTTGAACTTAAGGAAGGGAAGTCAGAGTTACATTCAAACACTACCTCCCGCAAGGAGGGGCGGTAAGCCAGCCAGGTGGGGAGAGAAAATTGAAATAGAAGCGAACTAAGCGAAGGATGGCAGTTCTGTCCGCACTCTGGAACACGAGACAGGCGGTCATTGTCGGTGCCGCTGCGACCACTCTTGAACTCAGTTTTTGACGAGACTAGTGGCAAACTCTTAGAGACTTGATTAGGATGACATCCAATTTTTGGAGAATTCCTGGGTTGATGGTGCCGGTCGGGGAAGAGCCACAAACAGGGTCCCTACTTTTAGGTTCTGTCTGCTATTGTACTGCAGCAGCAGGAAGTTGAGGCCGCCACGAGCGCTTCTGAACTCTGAAACAAGCATGGCTAGAGTCATTGGAACCTTTATCGAGTCCTCTTCGAAACGAAACCTGCTGGATGTCCATAGGAGGTTAGAGCAGAGCAGAGCAGAGTAGTCCGAATAGTGATCGGGTGTCTGTTCATTCCCAGAGTGGACAAAATAGCGCACCCGAGGGAGAAAATTGATAAATCACTACTCTAGATGCCGAATAGCGTGTCGCTTCTCGTTAATGGAAGAGGAATTGTCGCCGAACCTCTCAGCCAAGTGGCGTCTCAAGAATCACTTGGTGGTGGCCGTGGTGGCTTCTGGAAATTGCTTCAGGTTGATGACTGAACCTATCCTGTGCAGTCAGCGAAGAATGGCTCTCCTTGGCAGTCACGAACTCAGACAGGGTCGGGACCACCTCCGTTGTGAAGAAGACAGGGAGCCACTTCCGGAAGTGCCTCTTGAGTGCCCAGGAACACTAGGATGAAAACGTGGGCGGCTCTACAATTTTCTAGTGCTCTACTGCCTGCAAACTAGGAAGTGCAGGTTGAGAATGGGAGGTGGGAAATGAAGTAAACGGGAGGGGAAAGGGAGGGGAAGGGTGCAATAAAAATATAAATATCCAGAGTCGATTCCCATCAGAGTAGCAAAATAAACTAACAGAATCACAGAAGATTGAAACGAATGGGGAATGTGCAAATAGAGGCATACCTGGCAGGACGGTCTGTCGAACAACCATTCAGTCTCTGGAATGGCCCTTTACATATCGTAGAATGATCAGTGAAAACCACAAAAGAATAGTGACGTACCTGAGCCCGTAAACGTGAACGACTTGTCGACAGACCGTGGAAGCCAATGAACGGTCCGACGAGGACCGCTGAAACTAACAGGCTCATAGGAATTCCAGCACCGGGACCAGAACAACACGGCCAATCGTCTGACCGCTCTACGACTAGAACGGTTCTGCGTGAACCGTGTGCACCTCCAGGGATGAAAACATGAAGTGGACAAGATGACAACCTGAAACAACTTAAACAAAGCCTAACCAAGCACAGAACAGAGGTTAGCAACACAACAACATGATGGGCACTGGGTGTCCCATCGTGATCACGAAAAAATGTGGTGTAGACATGTTTTCCTTCCTTTGTTCCTCTTCTACCTTTCTAGTATGGGGAATGAAAAGTGATGCTAAAGGTGTAGAAGGATGTGTGTGGATGTGATCACCACCAAGACACGTGTATGCCACAAGATGGCACAACGTAGCGTGGAAAAGGGAGGACACTCACCTGGAAGAAGCAACACTGGTACACGATCAAGGATGGGCCGCTCTGTGGATGGCACAGCCGCTTGATACAGTGTTCCAACGTTGAAAAGGGAAGCAGGACGAAGCTTGGCTGGCGATGGGGTGGTTCAAGAA
The DNA here is from genome assembly GCA_024336825.1 of Amorphophallus titanum. Taxonomy (NCBI): domain Eukaryota; kingdom Viridiplantae; phylum Streptophyta; class Magnoliopsida; order Alismatales; family Araceae; genus Amorphophallus; species Amorphophallus titanum. The sequence continues at coordinate 5,640,840 of JANBPO010008574.1, forward strand.
AGGCCGCTGACAGAACCAGAACGGTTTGTGGACTACCACTATCCTCTGCAAACGGACGAAAGAAGACCGTGCAGTGCCACCAACCTTCAAGTCATGGGATTTTATCTTCCACCCCTTCGGGCTGGCCAAAGGGGATGGGCCTCATGTTGTGCTGATGCTGACCTGCAAAACAACGTGGAGAACAGAAAAAACACAACCCAAATTAGAACTGGAAAGTGTAGACTTTCAAATTAACAATTTTTTCATGGATCTAAATATATGAAAATTAGTAGAAAAATGTGGGTATTTCAAAAATATATTTTTTAGAAATTTTGGTTACATGATTACATGATTATAAAATCTTTAATCATGATTTATCTCCTATTCGCGTGAAACGCTGGGATATGTTTATGCATGCTACCTTTTAACGATTCCTACCTAAAAATATGCAGGGTTCATGCCATCATAGCATGGAATGTACAGAGAGCATGCAGGGTTATTATCGAGTTTAGCTTGAGAGAATGCCTACCTTTGATGTATTTACGGATGAAGAACACGTTGAGGATGAAGGAGCCTTCACTGCAGCAACTACAATGGCCTTCACGCAATAAGGAAGAAGTAGGATGAAGAGGATAGCAGCGGCAGAGCAACTGCAAGGGAAGGAAGTCGGCAGTAGCAGAAATGTCCTCGTGCTCGGTTAGAAGCAGAGGACGCAGCAGCACGTCCACAGCAATACGTCCACGGCAAGGAAGGAGAAGGGAAGAAGCCTTGTGCTTCTTCTCAATGTGCACCACGACAGCAGCTGTAGCACAATAGCCGCACACCTTTGCACGGAGAGGGAAGACGAAGACGGCGAGCGGATGTCGATGCAGCAGCAGGATGTAAGGGATGCACGAATGACAGCAGCACGAACGCAGGAGCATGAATAAGCTTCTGTCGATCGTCAGGCCATGTATATTTATAGGGATAAAACCCCTTTCCTCAAGGTTTCCTACATTGAGTCCTAATACGAGCTCGGAGTCCTTGTTTGAGCGAAACCTGCCATGATAAGTCTTGACCCTTCCGAAATAACAGCCGCGATCCTTATTTTGTTTAAAACCCTAAAGCTCTCTCTTCGAACAGGCATGGGTTATCAATGTTGGGTATAACCTTTTGGCGTAATATTATCGGGTTGGGTTTGAGATATGGGCTTTGGGTTGTTCTGGGTGTATATAAGATGGATTTTGGGTTTAAGGCCCATTAAATATGTACCTTAAGGTTATAATTATTTAGCATCTCCGAACAAACAACACACTACCGTGAAGCCGTCTCTGGAGTCATGACAGCAACCCCCAGGACGCCCACAATCCATGGGCCCCTAAGAAAATCAAACAGACCGCAATGCGTGCTCGTAACGGGTTTGAGCGTGTCCCAACGGCACGTCTTGCAGCCCTCAACGGCACACCCCCGAGGTCCTTGCCCGACACACCTTCCCACAGTGTGGCTTCGTTGGCACACCCCTCCTGGCAAGCCTTTAGTGGCACACCCCCAGCCACCCGCTCCAGTAGTACGGTTTCAGTGCCTCTCCAACGGCACGCTGCCCAGCTTCCCAGCGGCACGCCCCGATCAGCGGTACGCTTCCCTGGCCAAGCCCTCAATGGTACACCCGCCCTGAAGCTTCACCGGCCTGGCTCCTTCATCGACACACCCTGTCGCCCCCCTTTTCAGTGGCACGCTAGCGGAGGGCCTTTCCCCGGCACACCCGCGGGCGTCCCCACTGGCACACCAGTGCCATCACCTTTAGCGACACACTCCTGGGCGCTTCAGCGGCACACCCTCCCCGGTGGCCCTCCAACGGCACGCCCTCACGGCCCTTCAATGGCATGCTGGCTGTTCCCTCAACGGCATGCCAAGGCGTTCCCTTCGCCGGCACACTAGTTCCCGATGCCCTCAGTGGTACACCCAGCCTACCTCCCCGGTACACTCCTTGGCTGGCACGTTCATGCCCCCCTTTGCTCATGCCCTTCGCCGGTACACTCGCCAGGCTCCTTCACCGGTGCACCCCTCAGAGCTTCCCCGGCGTGCCCCATCATTCCTTCGCCGATACACCCGTCCTGCCCTCACCGGTGCACCTTTTGGTGCCTTCGCCGGCACGCCTATCCCAGCCTATCACCTGTGCACTTCGCCCATCCCTTCGCCGGCACACCTAACCCCCAGCCCGGCACACTCCAAATGCAATAAATAACCATAATAATAATAATGGTAAAATCCATAAAAAGGGATAATGAAATAAATAAATGAATAAATAAACAAATGATAATAATAATAAAGATATTGCACGTCCATGGGCTAATTTGGGTTCCATTTTTTTTGTTCCTTGGTTGTTTTGTAGGTCAACATGAGTATAAGCATGAGGCCCATCCCCTCTGGCCGGGGGGAAGGGGTGGAGGAATACGTTCCACACCTTGGGGTCTGGGTGTTATACGTGGTCTACTTACATCCATTTGCAGACGCGTGCGACCACATATAGACCGTTCCAAATCTGTTAGCGGTCTACTAAGAGCCGTGTAAACACCAGCCTGATCTTCATCTTGTGTTCCTTATCAGTGCTGTGAGTGGGCTATCGAGAGGCCGTGTACGTCTTTGAGTGGTTCCTACAGGACCGTGTTCATCCCTGACAGCGTTGCACCTCGGCGAGTGTCTTCATCCTCTCCCTTTCCAAGGTACGTGGTGCTATTCTTTTGCATTTCCTGTCCCACCATGATCGCCACAAAATTAGGGATGTAGATATGTTTTCTCCCTTCCTCTTTCCTTCCTTTCTAAATCAAGGTATGTAAATAAAATGATTCTAAATGGGGGGAAGGGGGTAAATGGATCAGGATCGCCACCAAGACACGAAATGTAAACGAATAGCACCACGTACCTTCTAAAGGGAGAGGATGAAGACACTCACCAAGGTGCAGCACTGTCAGAGACGAACAAGGTCCTGTAAGAACTACTCAATGACGTACACGACCGCTCGATAGGCCGCTCACAGCGCTAAGAAGGAATGCGGGACGAAGATCAGGCTAGTGCTCACACGGTTCTTAGAAGGCCGCTGACAGAGTTGGAACAGTCTATATAGGACCGCTCACGTCTGTAAACGGATGGATGTAGACCGCATATGACACCCAGACCCCAAGGTGTGGAATGTATTCCTCCACCCCTTCCGGCTGGCCAGAGGGGATGGGCCTTGTGCTAAGCTTCTGTTGACCTGTAAGACAAAGCGAATAACAAGACAGCAGCGCCCAAATTAGTTCCTGGAAGTGTAATATCTATGAAATGGAATGAAAGACCAACATCACAAATGGAATGGGGGATACAAGACATTTCATTTCTGTGAAGTGGCAAAATACATGTTACTCGGGGCATCCCCCGAGATATATAAAAGTTCACCAAAAAAAAAGAGCAAACAAAGGGGGGGCTACTGCAACGGGCGTCAGAAGATGTCCTCGAGCTCTAAAATGCCTAGGGAAGGGTGACGGGTTAACTCTTTCAATCGAGATTCGATGGCCTCCAGCTGCGATAACTTCTCTTTGAGAGATGCGGCCTGTCCTGTGACCAATTCTGCCTCTTCTACACTCTAGACTTCTCGTTGCTTGGCTTCCTGCAGCTCAGCCTCGGCTCTAGAGAGTTCAACGCGCAGTTCAGCTATACTAGCCGTCAGAGAGGCCCGACGCTGTGAGGAGGTGCTGCCAGCATCTCGCATCTGCCGTGTGCTTTCAGTCGAGGAGGCAAGAGTGTTTCGGCATTCAGTCTGCTCAAGTTTTATGGCCGTTAGCTGGTCAGCCACTTCTCAGCCAAGGAATTCCTTTCTGTTCACATACTTCAGCAACAAGACCACCAGCTGCATCCAGTTGTCCAAGGGGTAGCCGAAGGCTAGCAACAAGTGGGAAAGGTGCTCCACCAAGCCCCTCCGCTGCACATAGGTTAAGTCCCAATGGGCTGTCACAGTCTGTTGCAAGGTTCCCAAGAACTACCACACCAGGTCGCTCAACGACTGTAGAACAAGTGGTGACGTGTCGGGAAGCTAAAAATCTACTCTATGATCAACAGCAGCCCAGATGTCGTCGCTCGGTTCGGAAGACGATGATGGCATAAATTGTAAGGCACCCACACTGGAGCCGACTTCAGCAGCTAACGTAGTGGAGAAAGTCTCGATAATAGCAACCTCCCACCCAACCTCCTGTGGCGAAGCTACGTTGAGAACCTCAATAGTTGAGGATGCTTGCTCTTCGCACCCAGCCTGATTGGCCTCCATAGAGGCCTATTCTGTAATGAGGGCTAAAGCCCTAGGAGCCCTAGCCTCTTCTACAATGATCTCTCCCGCTTCTATTTTGGGGAAATTCCTTTCCCCGGGCCACGCAAGTCATGTCATGTCAAGTCAAGTACGAGTTGTGGAATGTCAATCTAGCAAGTCATGCACTTCGGTGTAATGTCACACCGTGATCAATATAGCTCCCATGGGCACAAGTACTTTCGGGTGCTCCTCCCAGGACCAGATCGGGCCCCATATGCACAGGCATTGGGTCATGTTTATATTTAGACATCCACTATAGCTTTTATAGCCAATGGAATTCCAAGAGAGTAAGCCATTGTAGGATGATAAGGTGGATTTCACATAATGAAATAATTCAAGGATGGAACTTGAACAAGGATGATATACCGATAAATCACAAAATCAGAGACATATCATGAAACTGGGCAAATGGTGCCCATTCAGTCACCGTGATTTTAGAAATAGCGCCCAAAACATGGTCGCCTATTCTGGTGAACAGTATAGGATGGACGAAATAACGTACAGGCTCAGGTCGCTATATCAGGGAAATAACGCCACCGAACTGGCCACCAATTCTTTCTGGCACCCAAGTCAGTGTCGTCAATTACTGACAGAGTCTCAAAGAAGCTACAAATAGTGCTCTAAGAGGGCTGAGGCAACACATTTTTTAGAGTGACGTGACAAGACATGGTGTTATAGATTTTTAGGGTACAATCTGCTCGATGGCCTTGAGGGAATCCAAGGCTTCACGTAGACTTACAGAAGTCTCTATGATGAAATCACCAGTCCCAAGGAAGGAATATCCCGCGAAGGGTTCAAACATCACCGAGAGTTAGGGTGTAATCGATAGTATCAAAATAAGGACTCCATCTACGGATGTGAGATGAGAGTGCCAAGTAAACCCACGATATGGGTTGAGAAATGCAAAAGAAAAAAATGAGAGAAAAGAATTGGCGCCTTATCAGAGGGTGCTATATAAAAAAATAGCGGCTCTCTGAAGGGTCGCTCAATATCATATTTTACAAAAATCTAACTTAAATTACTAAGAATTAGCGACTTTATGGATGGGCAGTAATTCCTGTAATGTTTTTCAAAATAAACATAATTTCATTCCTCCTATCACATGGTTAGCTGAGGTTTACTCTATTGGTAGATTTAGCTTCTGATGCTATTAATTAAATGTAATTTGGCATGCTTACATGTCTAGATAGGTTTTTCTACTTTGCTAAACTGTGGTTTAATTGTATCATTGCCTGTTTACTGCTTTAAATGCTTACTCTAATTACTTTTATTACTGTATGCTTGCGTGTTTAGTGCGTGGTAGGGATCTGTGTGACCCCTACTGAGTCTGGCTGTGACTCACCCTTCCTTCTTGTAGGTGAGCCGTCCCAGCCTTTCGTCGATCCTTCGTGAGTTTCTGGAGATCTTGCTTAGAGCGCCAGCTGTGTCTGTCAGTCCCGGTGTACTTTTGTCCAGGGTATGCCCCGTGTAGTTGTACAGTGGGACTAGTGTGGTTGTATCAGACTTGTACATTTGTAAATTCTGGACTATCCTTTATAATTATCACTCTGATATATTTCTTTTAATTACTTCCACACTTTAATTTAATTTCCTACTCTAATTAACATTGCCCGCGATGTAATTCCAATTGTTTATACGCCTCCTCAACAACCCCGACTAACCCTTCAGGGGCCTCATCAGCCTCTTGGGTGGCGTCCCCAGTTCTTGGTAGCGGTAGTCTGATACTTGGATCAAGTTATCGGTACCCTGAGCTCTGGGTCGTTACACCTTGTGTCCCCTTCAACAGCACACCCTGTGCCCCCCTCCAGCGACACACTCTGTGCCCCCTTCAACGGCACACCTCGTGCCCCACTCTAACGGCACACCCTGTGCCCTCTTCAACGGCACATTGTGACTTGCCCTCGCCTGGTGCATCCGGCAAACCAGATCTTACGCCATGCCCTATGGATCTTTGGCGCGCTGCAACCCAGTTGAGGTGTCACCAGGAGACGAGGGCACGTTGGCTACTCCCCTGCCACCTAGGACGCCCAAGTCAAATCCTCATTAATGCCTCACGTTCCCGCGTCCGCCGCTCGTGATCGAAGGCTCCCGCCGCTGGGAGTATAAAAGGTGTCTTCTCCGGACCGCTTCCCTCGCTAAGGGACGTGTCCGAGCTTGCCTAGAGTCCTAGGTCGTCTCGCGGGTCCGTCCCGCATCACTAATGCTGCACGACCGGCTGAACCATCCCAGCCTGAGGAAGTCCCCGGGTCCTCGCCAACTCCAACTCTAACGCAACGGCTGCCTAGTACGCAGAATCTAACTCAGCTACACGGGTCGCGAACAACGGCAGGCTCAACTCTGCTTTTAATCCGTGTAGAAACTGGTGAGTCCTCACGGCTTCATCAATAAAAATGTGGGGCGCATACCGACCCAACTCAATGAACTTGTCTCAGTATTGCAGCACTGACATCTCACCCTGCGTCAGCTCCAGAAACTGGTACATCTTGGGTAACTTCAGACAGGCCGGAGTGTAGGCAAGCTCGAATGCAGTGACAAACTCCGCCCATGTGATCTGTCGAAGCGGACGGGAACGGAAGGCGACCTCTTACTCCGTGGTCTACCACGTGCATGCGGTACCTTGAAGCTGATAAGAAGCCAACATAACCCTTTCGTCCTCGGCACACTCCATGGATTGGAAGACGCGTCCAGTGGCATCCAGCCACTCCCTAGCTACCTCCGGGTCTGATTGGCCCTCAAATGTCGGTGGATGGAACAGCAGGAATTCCTTCAGCGCTCGTCCATGACTACCGGGCAACTCCGCAGGCGGAATAGGAACAGGTGCAGCCTGGGCAGGAACCGACACAGCAGGAGCAGGGGAAGCACTAGCCTCATCCCGAAGAACTGGGGCTCTTCACCTATGAGGTGGCATCTTGAATCTAGGAAAACGCGACAACGGAAAACACATCAGCAATCGTAAGAAACACCCAAAGCCAGCAACAGACGACCCAAAGGGACTTGCTCTGGACCAGTACGAATTTCAATTCCAAATATAATTCTCCAACACAGCTCTGATACCATTTGTAACGACCCAGAGTTCAGGGTACCAATAACCCGATATAACTATCGGACTACCGCTACCAAGAACTGGGGATGCCACCCAAGAGGCTGATGAGGCCATATATGCAGGGGCGGTGGCCGCCTGGTGACGAGAGGGTCAACGGGAGAAACTTTTCCTGATCCTTTCTCTCCCACATCCACTGTCGTATCCTACTTCCCTATTTGGGAGGAGCAGAAGGTTGGCAGCGCTATGGGTCATCCAAGGCTAGCACAAAAGGGGCAAAGCTCCGAGCCAGCACCGTTTCCCATTGGAGGTCGGAGGGTAGGGACCCCTGGTCCCTGGTAATGTCCAGTGGACTTGAAAAAAGGTGGTCCTGTCATATTCGTCAAAGTGGATTGGCGCCACCAGATCAAGGGGAAGGGCCGTGTCACCGGTTGAAGGGCCTGAACGTGCCACCGGATGAAGACCTCGACGGGGTTACCGAATGGCCGAGAGAAAAAGGGTCACTGGATCCAGTTGGCAGAGGAGCCACTGGATCAAGGCTCTAACGAGCCACCAGTTCACTAAGGGAAGGGGGCCACCGGATCAGATGGCTGGGAGCGCCACCGGATTAGGGCGCTGGGAGTGCCACCGGGTCACGCCGCTAGGAGCACCACCAGATCACGCCGCCAAACGGAGCCACAGAATCATTTGCCAAGGTGGGTTAAACGCCATCGGTTCAAGTGGCTTGGGGCTTGAATGCCACCGATTCATTTGGGCTATTGTCTTTTAAGATTTTCAAGTCTCAAAATGTTACCCTTTGTGATCCAAGGTTTAATTCACCCTTCCGAGTGTAGTTCACCAGTGCGTACTTTGTTACTCGCAGTTGTTGATCTTCTTTAGGGAGTCGAGAATCTCGAGCCTTCCAGCATATTCTTCGCTGCTGCAGGCCCGAAGGTGAACCCATGGCAGTGTGTAAATTCAGGGGGCATCTTTTAGCCCCCAACTCTCTGTCATTTAATGTCCCCGGGCAAGTGTAAGGTATTGCCGAGTGGTGGGGTCATTCGGAGCCCAAACGTAGAATCTCTGTGGAGTCTTCTTTCCCAATGGTCGGGTCGAACAGGTCTTGTCATCTCGCATCCTCGGAATGCATGTACTTCTTCTTTTGGTGTGGTAGGGAGGGTAGAAGATCAAGAACTAGATCAAAAGAACAACTCCTTTCATTAACTTAAAAGAAAGAGTACATGAATTGCAAGATAAACTTACAACAAAGATGTGACGAGATTACAATGAAATAAAATAAAATTAAAGTAATAAAAATAAAAGGAGCCTGAGGTGTGAAGATGGTAGCAACAATGGTGATGACGGCGCCGTCCTCTCTTGGCCTTGGATCACGAACTACCTTGCGGAAGATGTTATCTACGCCGGGAGGAAGTCACCTTCGTCGTTGATGCCGCCTTTGGAGGGTGAATAACTTTGAAATCTAGATGAATTAGGGGATGCCCAAGAAGAAGAAGTTGAAGAGGAGGAAGATAGGAAGAACTTTGATGAAGGACACAGAGAGAGAAAATGTGAGGAAGATAGTGAAATTAGAGGAAGAAGGGAAGTGATATGCACAGATGAACAGTAACTGGGTAAAAAAATTGAACTAAGAAGAATTAAAAATAACTTAAAAATATGATGGAATTAGAGGAAGTGATAGAAGAAGAAACTCTAGAGCTACAAGATAGGAAGAATTTTTATGAAGAACGTAGAGAGAAAAGAAGAGTATAAGGGCTTTAAAATGGAGGAACACCAAAAGTTAGTACCATAGATGAATAGTAATAGTATAGGACAGTAAGTTAAAAAATGAGAAATAATGTCAAACCCAGAAAGAATTAGAAGATGAGGTAGAAGAAGAAATTGTAGAACACTTAAAAATAAAAAACTTTCATGAAGACATCAAGAGGAGAAGATGAGAGGAAGAGGTAGAAATGGATGGAAGAATAGAGAAAAATACTGGTTCACAGATGAACAGGATAGAATAGTGAAAAATAAGAAATAAGTTGAAACCTAGAGGGAAGTAGAAGATGATGCAGAAGAAGAAATTCTAGAGAACCTAAAAATGAAGAACTTTTATGAAGACAGCAAGAGGAGAAGAGGAAGAGAAGGGGGAGAAACTGGCACCCTAATTTGAGAGAGAGAGAGGGAGAGAGGGAAAGAATGAGAGAGGCATCTGATCATGCCCCCCTCTTTGTTAAACTGCTTAGTCATGATAAAAGAATCAGGTAGACCCGACCCCCCTCCACTATAAACTCCACCAAAAATCGAGACTAGCCGACAAGTCCACCAAAAAAATACCCTCTTCTTCCTTACTTACATATCTACAACCTTCATGAAGACTACTTCACCCAGATCTATCAAATACCATGTGGTCAACCCCTGTTCTCAGGAAATCTCACTTTCTGCCCTATCCACCCCCATCCAATGGATCAACAGATTCTAAAATCTGTCACGGCCAGCACTGAAGATTCAAAATTATTTTTCCCATCTAGGGACGAAGTATTTTTAAATAGCTTTCCAATGCCACTAGTCTCGCATCGATCTGACATCGACACTGGTCACAGTAACATTTTTCGCTGGGTCGCGTGCTGCTAAACAATAGCTCTGGTTCGTGAATGACACCCGGTGACCATCCCCGGAGCGACCGCCTTGCCTCCCGTGGAGCCGAGCAGCCCACCATCACCCCCGGGACCACCCTACCAGGAAGCCCAGATGCTGCAGCAACCTCCCAGCTTCCCCGGGCCACCAGTCTAGACGTGGGACCCACGAGTGCGCGTGCAAGCCTTGTCAAAGTGGCCCCGAGTGCTGCCCGTCAACCCGATTGCGTCACTCCTGGATTCCGTGTGTAGCCCGTTACCTCCCTGCGTGGAGTGGGCATAAATCAATACTTCTGTAACAATGGTTAATTGATGTACCGGGAGTATGGGTTCGGCCGGAATTGTCTTCCCCACGCCCGACGCTTGGGGGTACGCCCGCATCCCTCTTTAGTTAGTTAATTGCCTTTCTAGTATAGTTCTTGACGCCGCTGCTAGTGAGTGTGGTACGATGCCTAGCTTGTTGTTTCAGTCACCGCTGTAAGTTGTGAGTGTGAAACCCATCCCGTGACTCGTTCCGAGCATGAGAGTGAGCCGACCACCCAAGACTCAACGTCGATTTCTCAACCGTGCAGATCGACTCGTTTCCCTCGCCGGGGACGTACGTTGGGACTGATCGCAGAAGTTGTTCTCGTCGGGTCACGCACAGCAGAATAGAAGGTACAACTCGTGGACGGAAATCCTGATCACCCCTGGGCCTGCCGACTCGCCATTCGCAAGGCGAACCAGCACCTCGCCTTCACCGGGATTGTCCCTCCAGGATCCACCATTGCTGCAGTACCACTCCCGACCCACTCAGACCGCCAACCAAGATGTGGGCCCCACAGTTGCCGACGCTCGCCATCATAGGAGCGATCCAAAGTGCTGCCCGCCAACCCAAGTTCGGTGCTCCTGGAGTCGTATGTAGCCTATTACCTCCCTGCATAGTGTGGGCCATCATTTTTACTACTGTAATTAATTTTCACTGTTGTACCGGGAGTTACTGTCTTGACTGGGATCGTCTTCCCCATGCCCGGAGCATGGAGGTAAACTCGCCAACCCCTTGTAGTTGTAGTTACTTGCTTTCCTAGTATAGTTCATACTGCCGCTGCTAGAGAGCATGTTAGGATCCTAGCTCGTTAACCCACTCAATCATCACTGCGAGAGAGAGAGCGAGACCCGTCCCGTGACCCGATCCGGGCACAAGAGTGAGCCGACCACCCTTGACTCGCTACCGGTTTCTCAATTGTGTAGGTCCAAGCGCTTCCCTCGTTAGGGACGGACTCAAGCTTGCTAGAGTCTCATGTTGCATCTCAAATTGGCGTCGAGTCTGTGTTTCGTCCCGCATCAAATTGGTATCTTCTCCATGCTCCGGGCGTGGGGACGACGACCCCGGCCAAGGATGGTAACTCCGGCTAAATACAAGTAATCAATAATTATAGAATTACAAATCACTGCCCACTCCATGCTGGTGTTGTGCATATGTTGTCTAGCTTTGATGATAGCAACATATCATATTCTATTTTGATGATTCGGTTTTGATGATAGCAACAAAGTACCTTCATGAGCAACAAAGCATCATCATGACCCTGACCATTATACCTGCCATAGTCTTGCATTAATGATTGCAGTTGCTTCTCTGTTGAATGCAGGCTAAGCCTCTGTCACGTACTGGAAATTGGGTTAAGTCTAGGTTTGTAGTCGGGTCTGCATTCCAACATTGCAATGTAGAGTGTCTAGGTGCTTGCATTAGTTTTGCATAAAAAAGAAAAGAAAAAAAGAAAAAAAAGTATTACAATGCATGCCCATTCCTAGGGGAACCCAATCCCATCTTTTTGCAACTATGGCCAACCCATGCCAACCCGTCCAAGGCAACAAGTCCGTGATTGAGTACATTAGGGCCTTCGATGAGTATCGGTTGCAATATGAAGTTGGAGAGAAGAGCACCACGACCGCATTTCAATTCTGGAGAGGTTTGCGGCTTCACTTCTAGTTTGAATTACTTTGCCGCGACGTGACCACTCTGGCACACTCTTATCTGGTCGCTCTAGAGGTCGAGCCATTTGAGTCAAGGTTTAATGCTACCCTACGGCGAGTATCTACCTATCAGTAGAGTCCCGAGCCGGTCGGACAGCCTACCCCACGGCCTTTCCCACCCCAGTCGGGGAACCCTCCCCCTAGAGCTCCTTTGCCACCCTCACCTTCTAATCTTTATTTGGAGCCACCTCATTTGGAGCCACCTCAGCCAGAGCTACCCGTGTTTCTAACGGGAAAGGTATTCATTGCCGAACCACTACTTAGTTAGCTCAAGATAGGCTTGGTCCCTAGATCGCCTTGCTACCTATCCATGGACCCTCCACTACCTTTAGTGCCTGTCAACTCATTCCATACCACATTTTGGTCTAGTCACCATGTTGATACATTAGATGACCTTATTATGGGATTAGACTCACAAATGGAGTTGACATATATGTTGACCCGATGCTTCGACCAACCCACAAGTCATAGCTTCATCCACCCCGCCTTAGGGTCCATTACCTCCATGTGCACTGTGTGTCATATTACCACAGAGGTTCTTTGTTCCTCCCCATGCCGACCGAGCCCAACTTTGATGGATACGGACTGAATAGATCTAGAGGGGGGGTGAATAGATCTTTCCCCCTCTTTTATAATTTACTAACAGTAGACCCATTGCGAGAAACACTGAGTAACAGGTGGCTCGAGACCACCAGACTCTGGACAGCCCACTAGACCTACTAAACTCAACGGTTCTTGAGTCACGAGACTCGGGGTCAAGACTGTTGCACGTGACAGCACTGCGTCGTCAATCTGGCCTAACCCCTAGGTCCGAAACAATGAAGCAATGACTCACGATGCAGCTCAAAACTGCCACGACTCCTCCCTCAACAGGGCAACGCAAGAGACCTCCAGCCACGAGCTGGGGAAATGGACTCGTAGTCCAAGGCCGCACACATGGCCCACACGGAAACTCGGAACAAACGGATGGGGTGACCCAGACCCCAAGACTCACGAACATGCTAATCAAGACGACGCGGCACCTCTGGACACCCCCAGAAACACAGACATAGGTCCCACGGTGTCTGGGACATTCACGAGGCCGAAGGTCAACCACTGTGTCACAACTGGGTCGATCGGAGACCAACACAACGTGAAACAGACACGGCGAACACGGAGAATCGCCTGGCGGTCCTCTCTTGGGCCGCCACGCGGCTCTAGCGGCCCAACCATACACCTTTACACTCCCTCTGGCGCCCGTACCTACGGCCGCTAGAGGGCACGTGACCCCAACGGTTAAAACACGTGCCCCGATCGAGATGCAACAGTCAAAAATGGAGTTGGCAGTGGAAGCTTTGGCCGCCACCCTTACTAGCGGTTTATCGTACGGCCGCCAGTCAACACCTGCCCTACCGACAAAATAGTACCCTGTGACGCGCCTACATTAGGCCACAAGGGGTGTGGCGGTCTCGGGAAGGACCGCCAAGTCGTCCCGAGATCGAAATCGGCGAACCACCCCAAAAATTTCATTACACGCTCCGTTCACGCCCAAGTGAAGGGAAAAATAATGGGAAACTAGTCCCCTACCTCTCTAGCACCGAGAGGACCCGATTAAACCCCGAAAACACGGTCAAATCGCTAGATCGGGCGCACACACCAAAATCATAGATTTTTTTTTAAAATGTCCAAATAAGCCCGCTCGGCTCGGCATGAAGAGAGATGTTGCTGAGTTCGTGGCCAGGTGCCTGACCTGTCAGCAGGTGAAGGCGGAGCATCAGCGACCCGGAGGTGTGCTTCAGCCCTTGGAGGTTCCCGCGTAAAAATGGGACCACGTAACCACTGATTTTGTGGTGGGATTGTCGAGGACTCCGTGTGGGCATTATGGCATTTGGTTGCTTATGGATCGGCTGACGAAGACGGCTCGGTTGTTATCGATCAGAGTCAGCTGGAGTGTGCCCAAGCTGGCACGTTTGTGTGTGGAGCGGACCGTACCCCTACATGGGATTCCCATTTCGATCGTGTCAGATCGGGATCCGCACTTTACATCTTGTTTCTGGAGGAGTTTCCAGAGGGCTCTAGGCACCGAGTTAGCTTTTAGCTCGGTGTATCATCCTTAGTCGGATAGTCAGTCAGAGAGGACCATCCAGACTTTGGAGGACATGTTAAGGTCGCATTGTTTAGAGTGGCAGGGGAGTTGGTTTCACCACCTACCATTAGTGGAGTTTGCCTACAACAACTCCTGTCATTCGAGCATAGGGATGGCTCCCTATGAGAAGTTGTATGGGCGTCCATGTCAGACTCCACTCGATTGGTTCGTGGTTCGTGAGCATGTTTTGACGGGACCAGAGTTGGTGCAGCAGTGTGTGAATGTTGTCCACTTGATTCGTTAGAACATGTTGGCGGCCCAAAGTCGGCAGAAGACCTATGCTGACCGTAGGCAGCAGCCTCTCACTTTCGCAGTTGGTGATCGTGTGTTCTTGAGAGTTTCTTCGATGAAGGGGGTAATGTGCTTGGAGCAGCATGGGAAGCTGAGTCCCCACTATGTTGGTCCCTTTCCCATCATTGAGCGCATCAGTGAGGTAGCTTATCGGTTGCAGTTACCCCCTGAGTTGGCGTCGGTGCATGATGTGTTCCACGTCTCGATGCTGCGAAAGTATATGTTCGATGACTCTCATGTGCTTGAGGATTCTGTTTGGCCCGAGGTGACTCCAGATCTTTCTCTCCCAGAGTTTCCCGTCCGAGGGGAGCGGTGCTCGCCTCTAGGGAACCCGCAGGCTACCTCTTCTCGAATACGACTGATGACGCTTTGTTGGACTGCTAGACAAAAGCTTTATTGATAAAATTTTCAGAGGTTTACAAAATTTCACGTCCTGGGTACCACACACCCCTCCAGCGTCATTAGCTTGTCTGCCCCTTTGTCGAGTGCTTCTGTTACCCGGTACGGGCCTTCCCAATTGGGTGCAAGCTTTCCCATGGCAGCCCTGGGGTCTACCACGCTTGCTCATCGTAACACCCGATATCCAGGGAGGAAGTGTCGTTCTTTTATGGGTGCATTATAATACTGGGCCAGCTTCTGCTGATAAGTCACGAGTCTTACTTTGGCGTGTGCTCTATCTTCCTCGAGCATGTCCAAGTTCTCTCGCATTACTTGGTTGTTCCTGCCTTCATAAAAATGTCCCACCCACTGTGAGCGGTTGGAGATCTCTATTGGGACTACTGCCTTTGATCCATGCGCGAGGTGGAAGGGTGTTTCACCCGTGGCGGCTCTAGCACTAGTCCGGTGTGCCCATAGGATGCTCGGAATGGAGTCTACGATGAGTCTCCTACTTGTTCCAGTCGAGTCTTGATGCCGTGGAGGAGTGTACTATTTGCATTTCCACAAATCCATTAGCTTGATGATGCCCCACTGAAGTATAGTGGTTCCAGATCCCCAGCTCCAAGCACTTTTCCTAGAAGGCAGTGCTTGCGAATTGTCTACCGTACAAGCTGCTCCACCTTCCAGAGAAATAGACCAACAGTCCAGAGTAATCAAATTGCAGGAAGCACAAAGAAAAGTAACAAAAAAGAATTAAGGTAAATAATTTACCTTTAAAGGCCTGCAAGGATGTTGCTTTTTCTTTACAGAATTTCTCGTAGCATGCTTGGAACTTGGCATACTCACTCTTAAGAGAACTTTCACACTGCCAGTGGACAAGTTACTGGGACAGCTAAACAGAAACTTAAAGTAATTTACTTTAATTATAATTCAAAGACCTCTTTAGAGTTTTTCAACCCCCATCATCTTCACCCTACAGTTTTTAGTTCAGAGGTAGCAGAGAACCTGAAGACTGCAGAGGAAGCTACGATGCCATCTGGACGTTCCAGGAAACGCAAGAGCTTCCACTGGAAGCGTCTTCGAGTCATCTTCGCAACGGCAGTCATCTCGTCCCATTCCGAGCTCGTGGCTGTCTGGGAGAGGCGATCTCCTCTGACTGCGCAGAAGGTTCCTGTCCAGCTTCCAGAGGCGGAGTGCAGTAGTTGCCACGTTGGCTCCTTTGAAGATCTGGAGGTGAAGTTTGACTGAGACCTTATCCTATGAGTTCCCCTCCTTCTCCAAGAAGCAGAGCTCCGTTCGGCTACCGGAGTGATTTCTTCTCCTTTTTCTCCCTAGAGTGCACAGTTCTGTCCACCCTGGGACGGAACTGACACCTTGTCAGTGTTCGGATTGCTGCGGTCTACTCCGACATCGGATGGCACCCCCGTGGGTCTTGCCTCGAAGTAAGCTCATAGACGGTTCCAATGCCACTGACCGTGCACAATTCAGAGTTCGGGACTGTTCGTGGTAGTGTCATCTTCTAGATGCTGCAGTGCTGAGAAGGCCCGAGCCAGAGAACAGAGCCCCTAATTCCAGCTTCACCGCGATCGGTGATGACTTTCCCAGCTCCTGCCAAAATTTTTGCATCCTCCTGGACAAATCCATGAAATTTTGGTGCTGGTCTTGTTGGCAAAGGAGTTCAGGAGCATCCGAAAGAATTCCTGCATCGATAGTCTGTACCCTGTTCCAGAGAAGGGATAGAATCGACCCCGTCATCTTGTGAAGCTCTATTCTTCGTCTTTCCCCTCCCCTCTTGGCCCGCTGAAGGTCCCTCCCTGCGCGGAGGTAGTTTTGGTTGTAATTCACTTAACCCCCACTCCAAGATCCCCCTCCTGTGTGAGGCGTAGTGTTGTAATTGCTTGAACAGGTCGAAACGTCCTCGCCGCGGCGTGGGTAAGCCCCACGCTTCCCCGCGCGCCCACGTCTCCGAGCGGGACCGGTTTCTTCAAACCCAGACCATCAACAAGCAAGACATTTTCAATTGAGTTGGAGGGATTCTTACCAACTTTACCTGTACCAATGATTTTTTCTTTGTTGTTCCCTCCAAACGTGACATGACCAGCTTCATTTTCTACCAAGAGACAGAATTTGGTTCTATCCCCAGTCATGTATCTTGAGCAGCCACTATCAAGGTACCAACGATTGTGCACGGCTGTAAGACACTCTTGCACAAGGAATTAAGTGATAATGTTTGGAACCCAAGGACAATTGGGTCCCAATAGTCTTCTCATCTCAGTAAAACAAGATAGCATGGGTTTTGAAATCCAGACTTTCTTAACATTCTTATTTTCCCTGCTTGGTTGGAAGTTCTGGTTCTTCTTTTCTTTGTTGATATTCCTTTTCTCTCTTTTAACTTCTTGAGTTCTAGAGGTTTTAGGAATGTTGAAAGAGGATTGGTATTTTGACCATCTGTTCCAGTTGGTTGGTTTGGAGGGGTAGGAGGTGTCATAGTTCCTGGGGTGTTGAGGTTGGGTAATCCTATGACAATAAGGTTCATAACTATACCCCAGACCCATGAAGGTGTTGACCTGTAGGAGGTGAAGTGTCGACCTATCCCATGTCCCGACCACTCATAACGGTTTCTGTTTATCGGAAGTGTCGACCTTCTGTAAAGTGTGTGTCGACCTGTCTCCCGCTCAACCCATTTATAACGGTCTCTGGATGCTAGGAGTGTCGACTCCCTGTGACCTCGGTGTCGACTTGTCAGTGTGTACCTAGCGAATTGATTGCTAGATGACCAGGACGGTGCCGACCTGTCCTGTGGGTAGTGCCGACCTGTTCTAGCATTGGAACTATTTCTCCCTTTGGTATGTGCAGACCTGAAGTGAGTTTGGTGTCGGCCTGTTTGGCGTTTTTGATCAACTTTGTTGGGCTTTTCAGAGTTTATCTTGATTGGCTCTCCCACTTTCTCTTTTCCTTTGTTTTTAATATTTCCTTGATTTTGGCTAGGATTAGCTTTGGATGAAGATGCTTCAGAAGATGAGACACACTGCGTCGATGCCGCTTCCCCTATTATCAATACAAGCACTACTCCCCACACAGGGGGGTTGGACTAAGGGATTGGAATTCAAGGTTACACCAAAATACTACCTCCGTGCAGGGAGGGGCGTTAAGCCGGCCAGGCGGGGTGGGGAAGAAGACCGCAAGATTGCCGAAGGAATCACTCAGCCGATTCTACCAGCTTCAGGAACGGACTGACCACCGGTCGCTGTTGACGGCTCCACGGTCTGTGGCGAACTCGGATGATGCCAAAACCAGCGCCAATGCGTCGCTATCTGGTTCAGGAAATCACCAGAATTTTTGGGGATCGACCTGGAGACGTCGCTGGTCATGGCCGACTCTGTGGAAGGGTGGCTCAGCTCTGGCTGGTTCTGTCCTTAGGGCACAGCAGCAGGAAGTTGGTGCCGTCACGAGTGCTCCCGGAGTCGGAATGGTGCGGGACCAAAGCCAACGCGTCCGTCTACGAGTCTCCTTCGATCTTCGACCAGGAAGTCCTCCAGGAGAGGTCGGAGTAGAGAGATAGGGGGTACATAGTAATAGGGAATTAGGGCCAGATTTCTGTGGACTGACCTGTGCACCCTGACGAGAAAATTGGGAACCAGTAGTCCCGACCTCCGAATGTAGTTCCGTTGACTGGGTTGGAAGGGGGACTGGTAGAAGAACACTCCGGCCAAGTGGCATGCTGAGGGGAGCAGGGATGTGACCGTAGAAGCTTCTGCACTGGTGCTCTGGTCTTCCCACAGGTGCCAGTCACGCGCTCCGACGAGAACGAAACTCCCAGACAGCCCCGAACTCGGATGAAGGTGGGATCAACTCGGCGTCGAAGCTGACTTGAAGACCTTTCCGTCGGTGTATGGTATGCCTCCAGTGGATGGCGGATGACCTCAGGGCAGCCTCTGCAGCCTGCGAACTAGGTGTGCAGGAGGGTGATAGGTGTAGTGGGGGTGATGGAATTGTGAAGGGGTGAGGGCTAATGGCTGTGGGAGGTGGAGGGGAGGCTGCTCGGGTGATGGAGGGCCACCATCTCCACTACACCAATCCCCCATGCTCGCCATGGACCACCCACCGGACGTCCCTCGCCTCCCTACGCCACTAGGCGCCTCCCCCCTCCCTTCCTACTAACCCCCTCATCCCCACAGCCGACACCACCCTCTCTCCCGCTCACAGCACCCTTCGCCGCCCACCGATCCCTCTATCGACTCCCCCACCGCAGAGACCTCCCTCTCTCTCTAGCCACCACGAACACCCTTCGCGCCCCCTCTACCCTCGCGACCATACCACCTCCCATCGCCGACCTCTCTCCTCCACGGATGGCTTCCCTGCAACACCTCCCCCGTGATCGCCTCTCGCCAAGCGGACCTCCGCCTGCGCCCCTACACCCATAATTAATCAATGATCCCTAAGTTTTGAAAACAAACGGGCAGCATCTCCATACGACAGAGGATGCTCCATTTATCAAACGGATCAACACATGGAAAAAGAATCGGTGTTAAGCCATAAATCAGTGAGAGATCCCAGATGGGATTATCACAGAATTCAAGGTCAACAGGTCATGAATCCTGAGGGCCAACCTACTAAGGAATCCTCCAGACCGGGGAAAGGCTGCTAAAGGGTCGATACATATATATAGCCAATTACATGGCATTTTTGTATCTCATCCATGCAAGGGGACTTCCAGGGGAACATGTCATCAGATGACAGACCCCCTGGAACCCAAGGTGAGTGGAACGCAAGAGGAGCAAAAATCAGTAAGTAAGGGGGATTGTTCCCCTCCCCAGTGATAAACTGGTATCTACAATCAAGAGACAGTTGATATGATCAGACGAAAGCATCACCGTTAAAGTACAGAGCTCAAGCCAAGCAGTCCCAGTCAGTGGGGATGACTCATGCCTGAAACACAGGAGCTCACAGGTGGTAGCGGCCCTAGTAAACAAACCATCGAACACTAAGAGGGGTGCATGATAACATCCAAAGAAGCAACCCACACGTCGTCGGAGTAGCTGTTGAGAGTGGGCCGACACCCCTTACAACTCACAGAAATGGGTGAAAGGGGATCTGGCGCTCCCATTCGTGGGCCATCCACCCATTTAATGACGGATGAGGTATGCACTCACGGACATTCATACACACACAGAGTTAAACTAGGTTCACCGATGACACAGTTAATAGAAATCACGAACCCCCGGGGAGGGATTTACTGTTGCCACACAGGGCGTGGACACGAGCTGTCATCACAAGATTATCATAACCCCCCTTTTCTTCCCCAGAGCCATCCTAGGATCCGGAGATACTATAGCCCCAAAGGGCCTCCTCACGCTCGAGAGAGGGACAGAGGGATCGGGAGAGACATAAAGAACTGGAATATGATGCTTCTCAAAACGAGGGCTAGAGACGGGGAGAAGAAATACTTTTATCCAAAGAAATAGGGATCGAAATACAAAAGATCAACTATCATTATAGAGAAAAGGAAATCTAAATATACAATGAGCACAGAGGGAAGGGGAACAGTGCGATGGAGCCTCCTTCTTCCACCCTACCATCTTCCTCATGACCTTTTTTTCTCAGGGTCTCTCTCCTTGCTCTATTCTCCATTTTTCTCTATGTATTCTCTTCTCCTCTATGTTTTTCTTCTCTTCTTTCTCTTGTTCTTGTGCTTGCAAGGTAGAGGAAGCCCCTTTTATAAGGGTTTTTGGGGCATGCTGAGTCGGTGGGGTCACCACCGAATCATCGGGCTGCGCTTCGCGCCCCACTGATTTAGTGGCCTGCCTTTCGCCAGGGCACCGCCAACTCATCGCACTGCCGGATCAAGCCGCTATCGATTCAACAGCTTACGATGCCACTGACTCACCCAAGGGCAATTCCATAATTTTGGCCTAGCGAGTGCTCGTGGCCCAGAGTAGCACCGAGGTTGGTTGAACAGCGCCAGAATGTGCTTCGAAGCCCTGATTTTGATTTTTCGGTGATTTTCGGCATGTGCCGAACCCGTACTGATTTTCTCAGGTTTTACCCTGATTCGGCCTTTGGCACTATGATTTATGCTGCCAGACTTGCTTTAGAGCCATGTGGGGCTGCTTCGTCGAGTGGGGCATCCCTCGAAGTATTCTCGCCTTCACTGGGCATCCTTTTGGTCACTTACGGACCATTCTGACATTCCATGTGTGTCAAGCAAATTTTCCAAGTTTTTCACTGACATCACCCTCGACAGCAGTTACCATGCTTTTGTGCTTGATTCACGCTTATATGAAGCATCTTCATTAGGTTGACAACCACTAGGAGTGTTCTCACTCTTACGGGTCGGCTTTTTGGTCACTTATAGACCACCTCAGCATTCCGGGCACCCTAATCGGGTTCTCCGATTTTCCTACTGATTCGGCCTTCGGCTCCCCATTTTGAGGACCCAGGGGCATTTCTTCATCTCGGGAGGGGTTCTTTGTCAGGTGGATGATCACCTGGTACATTCATGTCCGACCTGGATGCGGTGTGGAGGTATCTCCGGCATGATTGCTCTCATTGCCGAGTTCATCGGCTCTAACCGTTATTCGGCCTTAGTGAGCTGTGGTAGATGTTTTACCCCAAGATGATGAGATGTGGAGTCCCCGGTGCTTCTTGTGAGGTGGCCTGAGGCTTCAGCAGTCCGAGTGGACCCATCGTTGACTTTTAGTTGACTTTTTTGGGCACGTACTTATCACCCAGTCACATTTTAGACGTCAACAGGGGGCAACTGAAGGGACCAACGAACGCTGCGATAGTGTGTAGGGCAGTGATAGTGAGAGAGAGGACTAGTGTGAGAGTGGTAGAAGAGAAGAGGAAGCTGCTACAGTTATGAGTGTGAGAAGGGTGAAAGGGGGATGAGGAGAGATGAGAAAGAGAGAAAAAAAAAGGGGAAAGAAAGCTGTCGATGCCCCTATCTTGCGCAGAGGCACCACTGCGGTGTAGTGTGTATGGTGTGAGAAGGGAAAAAGAGGAGCAGGAGGGGGGTCAACACTACAATGGAGAGCAAGAGGGGGAGAGGGAGTGCAGAGGGGCGGTCCGGTGCGGTGGTGCGTGGGTGTGTGAGTGTGGTGAGGAGGAAGAGAGAGAGGGCAAGGGGAAGTGCAGGAAATAAAGAGAGAGAGTGAGGAGAGTGATGTGACACCACCTAGGGATGAGTTGGGACCGACCAAATGATCCTTGGACCTAGGAGTGCAAGCACAACCACAAGTGTTCGAGGTTTTCGTGTAAGTTGCTCAGGTTGCTGTTGACTTTTAGCGTTGGTGTGATGACCGTACACGTCCTTACATTATTTTGGTCATCTCAACTTAAGTCTGTTCAACTCCCGATGTGTCTCACTTTTGTTGAAGTGCTCGATTAGATTCCGTGATTGAGAAGTTGCTTAGGCGAGCTAGGATTTTCCCTTCCTGGTGAGCTTTTGTCATCGAGTTTGATGATGCCTTTGTCCTGTGTCTGTTTAAGTGTGGATAGCTTTATTTTGAGCCTGATCTACTTTTTGCTCCATGATTGCTTCACTTTGGACTCTGTTATGGTGTTAAGAGCTGTAGTGTGTCATGTCCGTCGTGCCGTGTCCAGTGGCCGATGCGCTGAGAAGGCTCATTCATTATTTTCAGGACGTAAAGGTAAGCTGAGATTTGCATCCTTCCTTGGGCTTTGTGCTGAAGCTGGTACTCATCTATGTTGCCCTTAGGCTTCTTGTGATCAGTTGTTCACTAGATCGGTACTCGTGGTGTGCTAAGTTGTGATTTTCTTGAATTGTAATGACGTCGAGCATGTGCTGAGAGGCAGATACTGAGATATCTTCTATTGCCTGTGTGCGTTGTATGAGTGTCCAGTGGAAGCGTACGGGTTGGTTACCCAGTGGTCGAGAGAATTACTTCTTCTCGATGTGACTTCATCTTGGCTTCCTGTGCCTTGATGTCATCCGATGTCATGTTGTTGCTGGTAATTTTTCTAGTGTTGGCATCGACAGTTGCGAGTGTTGAGGAATTTGTCGACTCTCTTGCTGATTGAGTACCCTTTTACTCTGCATTTCCTTTCTCTTGGGTGTTGTGCTTGTTGTACATATTCCAGTGATTTTGATGATAACAAAACCAAGAACATATAAATTGATTCATGATTAAGTTAAATGAATTTCATTTACACTCAAGCCCAACTTCATCATGCCCCATGTTACGCACTCAATTCCTCACACACATACATATCCATCCTGACTCCTAAACCACTCAAGGTGAGCTTAATTTCTTTGTTTTAAAACAATGATGATCCTAGACTCGACTTAGACCGTGCTTTGATACAAAGACTACCCTAGACTCAAACCGGCTCTGATACCGAACTGATGTAGGACGGACTGAGGGACCGACTCTAAGTGATGCGAACCTCGGACTCTAGATGGAGACGCGACCAGCAACACGTGAACACTAGAGACGCCTTGGACCGACACTAAGAGTTCCTATGGGCTATACGTCGCTAACAGAAACGTAAGTTCACTCGTCGTCCCAAGCGAGGGATAGTGGGGATCCGCGCGGTTGAGAAACCGGCAGAGTCAAGGGTGGTCGACTCACTTCCGTGCTCGGGTCGAGTCACGAGACGAGTCATTCTCTCGCTCACAGCGGTGACATGAACTCACGGGCTAGGATCCTATCGCACTCACAACGGCATACGACCATATACTAGTCAAGCAAGTGTAGCGCCAAGAAGTTACGACCATACCTCCACGCTCCCGGCGTGGGGAAGACAGCCCGGCCAAATCCGTACTCCCGGTTAACAAATTTTACAGCGGTATAAATGTTTCGACTCACTCCACGCAGGGAGGTAGCAGGTCACATGTGGGGCCCAGGAGTAACGGGAAGTGGGTTGACGGGCAGCATCTTGATGTCGCTCCGTTGGTGCCGAAACCCGCGTTTTGGTGCTATCCGGATGGCGCGTTTTGCGGGTCTGTGGGACCCACGTGCTGCTCAGTCCTCCGGACCTGACAGGGTGGGTGCCGCTATGATGGTGACACCTGGTGGCACGCTCCCCTGGATGGCGGTTGGGCTGGAACACCGGTCGGAGGCCGGGCGGTTCCGATCGCCAAGTGTTGGAGCTTGCTGCCCCGGACCTGAAGCTTCTATTTTTTTAGCGTGCGGTCTGGCGAGATCCATTGCTGCGATCTGTCACGACATCGGATCGACGTAAAACTAGTGCCGTTGGAAAGCTCTCTTGAAATACTTCGACCCTCTATGCCTCCATAAATTTTAACGAGGCAGGTATTTCGATGGTAGAATTTTGAACAGGGTGCAGGTTTTATAACCCAAGCACATTTTAGAACCTAACCCCGTGCATGAACAGTAGCTTGTCTTCGTACAGCCTCTCAACCAGAACATATATCCCGTGCTGTTTTACACTCTTATACCCCATGCACTTTTTAATACCTCGAGCAGCTTTCTGAAAGACATACCCCGTGTCATTTTTGAAAAACATACCTCGAGCACTCCTTGCGTCTTAACCAACCTCGAACAGTCTTTCCATCTCACTTTATACCTCCCCCAATCTCTCTTGATTTCAGGTGAAACGACACCGGACCGGATCGTGGGAGGCGCCGTTGGAACGGGCTCGACGAGTAGGTCGAGGTGGCACCCTCTATTCCACGGTTCGGGGAGCGTGGAGATGAGACGGGTCGAGGAGAGCCGCGACGCCCCGTCGTCCGATTCGCACTATTTTGCAGGCTTCGTCGCGATCGAGGTAGGGGAATGTATTCCTTGTCTTGCCAGGAGCATTTTGATGCCTCATGCGTCGCCGATGGCGGACGTTTTCATCATTTTTTGTGCAAAACTCTTTTTGGTGAATTTTAGGCCTAATTTTAGTGTTTTTCTTCTCCTCGCTCGATTTTGATCAAAACGACTGCTGATCGAGGCACGGGAGGTGCCATTGGGAAGGTCATGTCGTCAGGATCGCGTGGACGTCCTTCTTCCCTCGATCCGCAGAGCGTGGAGGTGCGTGAAGTCGGGAGGTTGCCGTTGCCCTCTTCGTCCGTTCGGCATCGGATCGGCTTCCTCGTCACGTCAGGATGGATTCACCTCCTCGCTAGGATTATTCCCATACAACTTGCACGTCCATCCATGGCCATTTGGCCTAGTTAATGTCCATTTTTAGTTTTTCCCTAAAAAGTGGTAAAAATATGTTAATTAGTATTTTTAATTATTAATGGGCATGTTAATTGTATTTTTTAGCTTCTATTGGCTTGTATGGATGCATGGCATAGCAGGTTTTCCATTTTTACAGGTTTTGTAAGCGAACCCATCGATTTCTATCGACCGGGACGTGGTTCGGGGTGGAGGCGGATGTGGGTATGAGGAGGCGAGAGGCTGACTCATGATGGGTTGATATGTGGAGGTGGAGGTGGCATAAGGATATATGGTGGAAGGCTGACTCATGGAGGGTTGACTCATGGGAACATATGGTTAGCTTGTGGAGGGTGAGGTGTAAGTGGAGGTAGAGGGTGGAGAAGACTTGGGGTCAAGGGAAACCTGGAGCTGTTGGCAGACGAAGCGGGCTCGACTGTATAGTTGTTGCAAGGGGGTTAGGTCATTGAGGGCTAAGATGAAGCGATATTTCGGCGTTGCATTGGATATCAACATCTTGATCTGCTCCGACTCCAGAATGTGCCCTGGGACTTGCGCGGCCAAACGACGCCAGTGATCAGCAAAGGTATAAAAATCCTCATCGGGCTTCATCTCCTCATGTGCCAGATCCATAATAGAGTACTTGGGCCCAGCCTGGTCTTGAAACTGCTGAATGAACTTGTCTTGGACAGCATAAAAACTTACAATCTGCTCTTGCGGGATGGAGAAGAACCAATCCTGAGTCGGGCCTTCCAATGACAGACCAAATAGATAGGCCATCAAATGTTGGTCATGTCGAAACTACGCCTGTAGATGCCTAATTTTGGACATCCCGCGGACCTTGTCTAGCCATCAGGAAAGTGACTCTTTTCCTTGGTTGATTGAGTGTGTGGGGCCTTAACCTTGTTTAGGTAGGCTGCACCCTATCCCTTCGCGGATCCATACACATTCTCTGCCCTAATCCCTAGACGACCAAGGTGCTGGCCGCCCACATCCCTGGGCGACCAGAGACCTGGCCACCCAGCCCATTCCAGGGTGACCAGAGAGCTGGCCACCCACATCCCAAGGTGGCCAGATGGTTGGCCGCCTTCACCCTGAAGGAGGCCATCGACCTGGCCGCCCAGCTCCTTGGGCTGCCAGAACCTTAGCCGCCTCCTGATAACTACCAGTCAACCCCACGATGTGCCCACTCCAGGCCCGTCCTCCGGAACTGCTCCCACTCCAGGAGGTTCGAGACCCGCTTGAGCTTCCTCTGGGGTAACCCAGATCCTTCTCAAGTCAGATTGCTGGTCTCCCTCATCCTTACTCCTCCGACGAGACTTGGGAGCCTGGATGTCGAACCGGCGCTGGTGCTTTTGGGCCGTTGTCGAAGCGTTCGCCTGCTTAAGTTCTACCTTGTCTTCCTGCATTCGACATAGGAGGCTAAAGTTGTTGGTGGTAGGGATTGTCGGGATGATCTGTTCTGGGGATATAATGGGTTCACCCCCATCGAGGTGAATCCATAAGTCCCCGACAAGAACGGTCTTGCCGGAGTTACTGGTGACAGCAGTGGGTTGCTTGCCTTTATGGCTACGACGATGCTTCTTCTGGGGAGCCGAAGATGATTCCGCTCCAAGGTGGTAGGCCGAGAAAACCTAGCCTGCGGGTGTTGGCAGCACAAGGCCATTCATCGGGAATACCAGGATGGGCCCCCAAGACACGAGGTTCGTAGTGATGGCCGACGGCCGGGAGGCTCGAGTGTAGGCCTTTGCCCGAGCCGACAGTAGCAATGCGGATGCTCACAGTGATTTTCTTGCACCTAGAGTTGTCACTGCAGGGGGTACTGGGATGCCGGTGACCCGAGGCCTTGAGCCTGAACTGGAAGCTGGCAGGACCTGCTGGCGCGACAGAGGGCGCTCAGTCCGTACCGAGGTCGCCGCATCCCCCAAAGATAGACCCATACTGGGGATTGGCGTTGTCAGGTTGTGGGAGGGATGCTCTCGATGTAGAGCCAAGGGATCCGGGGCCTAACGTGGACCACTCGTACCAGACGTCATCTGCGAGGAATCCCAAGGCTGTACGTCTGGTCTAGATGCTAGGACACCTAGTACCAGGGATTGGGGACCCGGGTGAGGCGGTCGCTCTTCTGGGGTTTGAGTCGGAAGGCCCGAATGGGGTGCTGGGGAGCCCTGCCCCCGGGCTAGGAGGCCCGTGTGGGGAGCTGGCTCGGTAGGAGCTCGGGGTTGACGGCCCGAGCTGAGTGCTGAGAAGCTGAACACCCTGGGGTGGAGACGGCCGTGTGAGGGGGGGGTGTGGGTGTGAACGTGTGTGCTAGAGTGATAGAGAGAGTGAGAGGTTGTGGGTGTGTGTGGGGTGAGAGTGGAGTCGACTCCGCAACGGGCAAAGTCGACACAGTACGACGTGTGTGTGAGTGAGAAGAGAAAGGGAGATGTCTGAGTGGACGGTGAGGTTCGCGTATGTGTAGGCTAGAGAGAGAGAGCAGCGGTGGTATATGTAGGAGTGCGATGGGGTGGCGGTGTGTGTGAGTGTGGATGGCGTGTGTGTGTGTGAATGTTAGAGAGAGAGGGAGTGGCCACGGCGGTGGTGTGTAAAGTGTGAGGAGTGAAGAGGGAGTGGGAGAGCAGCTGGTGTTGGGGTGAGGTGTGCAGATGTGGGCTTGAGAGGGAGAGGGGGGCGGTTGGCTTCACTGGAAGAAGGTGGCGCAGGCGGAGGGGAGGCCCGTGACCCACGCGTGTGCATCTGCAGGTGAGCGAGGAGGTGGGATGAGGCCGACGTGATCAGAACAGGGAGAGAGGACAAGGTTGACACCGTGCAAAGGTGATCGGGATGGATGGGCGACGGAAGGCAGGTTGACACCGGACGGTGGTACAGGCTATGTGTGTGTAAAGAAGAGGCAACGGGAGGTGTGGGGGAGACAGGAGGGTGGCGGAGTGATAGCGGCCCAGTGGGGGAGGCGAAGTGCGAAGAGTGTGAGAGGGGGTTCGCGAGCGTGGCGTGCGGAGGGTGTGTGCGTAGAGGAGAAAAGGTGAGAGGGGACGCGGGCGTGCATGGCTTGGGTTCCACCGTGTGAAGGGTAGCCGCGGTCATGGCCGGCTGTCTGGGGCGACCGAGTTGTAGGCAGGCAAGGCTAGCAGTGCGGTTAGCAGGGAGAGGGGCGGGTCTGTCGGCGTGCAGGGAGACACGCAGAGGGGAGATGGCCGACGCAGTGAGAGGGGGGGTCGAGGTGTGTCTGATGGGAATCGAGTCCATGCATCCACATTTTATTTTTACCTTTATGTACTTTTATTTTTATTTATGTCCTTGCAACCCATATGTTGGGCTCGTGCTCGGCAGAAGGGCAGATAGAGGAAGTAGCATAACTGAAAGAGGCAAGATGATGGTCAAAAGAGGAAGCAGGGAATTTATCAACCGGACACAACTCTCCTCAACACTCCGTCGAGCACTTCACAGGAGAGACAAGGTAACACCCTGAGATGGCCAGACTGGTGGAGATTGCAGAAGGCCCCTACAGCTCATCGAAGGAATTAGAGCGCACTCCGTGACTGCCCCATCCGCCTTGGCCATTCGGCGGCACATTCCGTATATCACTCGGTCACTCGACGCATGCACACTAATCAGTAACACTGAATGACTTTGGGGAGGGATTCAATGTCACCCCGTTAAGGGGGCATGGTCAAAGACCATTTCGCGGAGAGGTACAGCAGGCTCCATGGGTTTCTTCCCCCGTTCCTGAGTGGTCATTGAACCCATAAAGGGTTTGGCCCCTCAGAGAGAGAGAGGCTTCCTCACGCTCGTGGGTAAGAAACATTGGATGGCCTAAACGGTAAGACAAATGGGGAACCTGAGTGATCTGATAAACACAAAGGAGCGACATGTGCACGAATACAACACTAACATTGAAGCAAATGATATTGCATCTTTTTTATTCACCCCACCTCTACAATTTCAGAGGGGAACACAAAAGGGATACAAACTTTCAGAGATTAGGGGAGAACGGGCAGACAAAGATGCAGGAATCCTAGAAGAAAGCTATCACATCCCGAACCGATGGCAGCGGAACGTGTTCGTTGCTCAGAACGTGGCAGTTAAACAGTCGTGTCGATCAGAGCAGAATAAGACTTAGATAATTGAACAAATAGAAATTCCATTTCAATTATAAGTTTATTACAATTTAGACCCATGAAAAATATTCAATAAAGGAAAAATTACAAGGAGACACTCGACTAGACTTAATCCCCAGACGCAGGGTAACAAACTAGATGGTTCATCTAGATGTCAAGTTCTCTTCACTCTTGCCCTTGCCCATCATGTTCGGTCTCGTCGTCACTAAGGTCGTTAAACCGTAGCGTCCTTCAGAGGGGGAATACTAGCTAGAGGACTGGTTTAGACGATAGCCAATGTGTGCACACATGGTTAGGGACTTTGGACTTGCATCGTTAGACGTGACCCTGACTAGTCACTCACATTATGGTAGGTGACGTGGACAAGACGCTAGTAGGCGTAGCATAAGATGTCAGTGGATGCAGTTGGCTGTTCTTCTGGTGGTGAGGCACTCTAGTCACGTGGCACATGACTCTCTGCGGTTCTCTTCGCGTTTCTTGTGCGTCGTGACCTTCCGGGTTAGCCCTCTCGTGACTTTTCCTGAGGTCAGTGTCTGTCGCCTGCACAATGTTTCGATCGTGTATGGGACAGTGTGCATGACGTTCTAGTCGTGTTGTCTGTCATCTGTCTAGGTTTTCCTAGGCTTTGTCAGTTGTTCTTGTAGATCTTCATTTGGAGCATGGCGTTGTGTCGACAGTTTAGTAAGCTTCTGACTTTTCCCAGTTCAGAGTTCACCCTCCTGTCTTTGTTTGGTGTAGTGTCTGTTTGGAGTAGTTTTAGGGGCTGAGGTTAGTTCGGTAGTCGTGCTCGTCTGGTACGACTTCTTCCCTTTCCTTTTAGCTCCCTTTGTTCCTAACTTCTTCCCTACTCCTACCACCCTTTCTTTTACAGCTTTGTAGTTTAGTTTTCCTGCTTTACTACACCTGTTGTTGCCTGCTGCTTACCTGTTGTTTACCTGCTATTTTAGCGTGTTACTGTGTGTTTTTCAGTGGGGATCCGCGTGACCCCTACTGAGCCAGTGACACGAGACTCACCCCTGCTTTTCAGGTGGCCACCGTCGTCGTTGTTCGTTCTGCTTCTGCTGATCCTGAGGTAGCGTAGCGTGTTGTAGCTGCCAGCTGGTACCTTCGTCGGGCTTCCCTTGACTTTCTGGTACGTCTTTACTTTTCTGTCAACTGTACTTGGCACTTGTTATCTTTCCTTTGGACTTGACTCTGGTGGTATAATTATTGAATTTAAATTGTTAATTAAAAAATAATTTTATTTCTGCAATAAATAATAATGATAATAAAAACAATAAAATTACAAATCAACATATACGTGTATGCATATAAATAAAATAAAAAATAAAAAAGATATAAAAATTGATGAAAATGAAAATTAATGAAGATAACAAAACAACAAAAAAGGCTACTAGCTTTATGTCCACTCGACCAACGGGAGAGCGATCTCCCCCACTCTCTTCCCTTTCCTCACGACGGCCAATGGGGGAGGGGGACAACCTCTCTCTCTTTCACTCTCTCACCTCTGGTGTACGCAGCACGGATCTCCGGCGAGCCCCGGGCGTTGTGGTCCAGCGAACTCGCGCAGCACTCCTCCGGCAAGCTCCCAGGCACCCTGGTCCGGCGAGCACGCGAATGACGCACGCAACAACTTCGTCCACGGAGGCCCCTGCGCGTTGGACCACTAGAGCAAGGCGCGAGTCCCCCTCCTCTGGTGAGTTGGCTACGGCAGCATCCCTGGCACTTTGATCCGGCGAGCACCCCTGCAACAACACCGACAACTCCACCTAGCCCCTGCGCATTGGATCACCAGAGCAAAGCGCGAGCTCCACCTGTCGGCTCCATGTGCCCTTGACCGCGAGTGGGAGCCTCACGCATGAAGGATGGTCGAGCTGTGAAGCCCTTCTGGAAGCCTGCGTGAAGCCCATACATGGACACGTGGACGAGGCCTCCAATCATTGAAGATCCCTCGGCCGTGCCCTCATCCAGCTACTTTAAGAACAAGCGAAGCTCTCTCCCGACCCTTCTCCTCCGAACGCCCTGAGTGATCAGCCCTCTGCGAGCAGAGAATTTCAGCCCCCCAAAAGCTTCTTCCACCTGTGAGTCCCTGCCTCCGAGAGAAAAAACGAGAGGAAGGGAGAGACGGATAGAAGGTGTGTGATGCTTGGGGAGGGAACGGGGTCAATGCCCCTTCCTCCCCCCCCTTTTGCTGCTTTCTTGTTTTTCTTTGTCGGTCCTTCCGGATGGCTCTGATTGTTCTTCCTCCTGATGAAATGATATTGATATGTATCCCCCTCTTGTGCGCGCCCGATCAACCCTAACCCTAGCCCCCCTGCATCCCACGCCTCAGCCCCCTCTCCCTCTGCAACTCAGGTCCGTCCTCCCCTGCTCCAAGCGTCCACGGCATCCCGGAGTCTCCCCGTCATCGCTACGCCCTCTCGTGGATCGAGAAGACAACGCTGCTGCCCTCTACAACCAGCCTACAGCAGAGGTCGAGCTTGCAGAGACTATCCCAGTGTCCACGGTGCAAACCAGCCGAAGCTTTCTTCTGTGGAGTCGTGCGTCGTCGAGTCAGCTTCGTTCCATAAGTGATCCCGCGGCGATCCGACCTCGGCACCATTCGTGCCGCCCATTCTCGTGCAACTGCACGAAACTCAGGTCTGAACCTAAGCACCATCTGGTAGCAGTTCCACCGCCCGCCCCTCTGTGATTCAGCCAGTGGTCTCTTCACAAGATTTCTGCTCCTCCGAAGTACCAATACACCAGAGGTAGTCCCACCTGGTTTCGACATCGTCTCCATCCAGGGCGGCCATTCTCCCTTAGTTGCGCCATACTTGGAGTCCCCCTGTTCGCCCAAGATAGGATGCTGTCAAGTTGGCCCTGACACCCCCTCGTACTCTCCGTTTCAGGTCAGACGGTCTTCAGAAAAGTTAGCTTTCAATGATACAGAACTAACGCAAGTGGTCTCGTCCCAATCCGACGTCGGCACTGGGAGTTCCCCCACAGCTACCTGCGACTGGTCTAACTGTTCACCCAGAAACCTGAAGCCGGCCGTTCCCCTGACCACATCTAGCGAGGTGATCAGACGGCCGCCATCTTCTGAGGGTTCGTAGACCTTCCTGTCAGCAACGTCCATGACTTGGTCCCGTCATTATTGGAGTTCCACAACGCCCGTACCGGCCAATGCACCACGACTGCGCCAATCTGTCCTGCGTGGTAGAACTGCACAGGCCCACAGTTGTGGCCGCCATCTCCATCCAACGATAGCATCTTGGCGCCAAACCTTCAGGCATCCTTCGGCATCCCTCGATCATCATCCAGGAGCTGGCTGTACAATACGCCTTGTGTATTATGGTAAAAATCAATGGAGTATCTGTGGATCCATGTTTGGGAGATATGGGTGCATCGATCAATGTGATTTCCAGGAGCACCCTCCAATTATGTGTGGCTAACATGGAGCAGATAAGGCCTCTGATGATCACAGTCACAACATATGATAACAGCAAGAGGCTGGTGAAGGGAATGATCACTCTTGACGTAGAAGTGGGTCCTACGGTGGTTCCTACAAAATCTCACATTCTCGACATGGACCCGACATTCAAGGGCATATTGTGTCGTCCCTACATTGAGGCAATGAATGCTATCCCTTCCACCAATCATCAATGCTTGAAGTTTCTCGTACAAAGGGCAAATTGTCAAGGTGTTTAGCATGCCCATCCTTCCTATGGTGGATGTAATCGCCACTTCTTTGTCCTTTGTTTGGCCAACCCGTAGGCCCATATTGTCACTACTGGACGTGTGTGACCCTCCCCGCGCCCCATCCACACAAGAAAAGCCGCTTTCCACACCAACACTACATCTCCCTTCCCATTCTAAAGGATGGGAGATCATGTGGAGCTTGGGCTACCAACAAGGCAAAGGCTTAGGGGCACAATTACAAGGAAGACTGAGGCCATTGATGAAAACAAGATTTATCCCTAGAGCTGGCTTAGGTTTCAAAGGGCCAATGGAAGTAGATGTTAAGCCCTTTACCTGGTCTCTATACTCCCACTTCAAGAAGGGGCATGATGTTCATTTGGGAGACTACTCATAGGAAACACACGGGGGGTCACAGGTCATATACTTGGCTGAGGGTTGCTCGAGGGCTCCTAAAAGAGGAAAGGTTGATGACCCGGAGTGCGAATGTTACAAATGGTTTGGCATTTATGATGTTTCCATCCCACTTTAAAGGATGTTCATGCCTCCACAACTAGAAGCGTCATCTTTGATTTTTGATATGCCAGAAGATGCCACGATTGTTGAAGCTCCAAACCATCCTCACTGAGAAGACGTTGCCATCGACGGATCACTATCCGTCATTTTGTCCATTCATTCTCTTTAGCCTCTATTGCTGACTTCCTCCTTGTCCAGACAGTTGTCTGATGATCTTCTCAGGTGCCCTTCTTTACTCACATTCTTGCACCAGTTTTTCAACCCGCATAAAATTTTCAATCATGACTTGCTCTATGAGCCACCCAAACCCTTAGCTATAAATCCCTTTTCTCATCCTCCAATTGCCTTTCATTGTTTTATTATCGAAAATAAAAATAAAAAAAATATCATTTTTCAAACTCCTCAATAACTTATTTTCTTTGAGGAGACCTCCTACATCTCCCATGAGTGTGCCCCGACTTACAGGCCACGCATCCAAAGTCCTTTGAGTGCACGTCTTTACCCCTCCTCTGAGGGGTCTTTTCCAGTACATTTCTAGGGTCTTCTTTTTCTTCTGTAGGATAGGTCAGTCAGGTTAGCAATAAAGAGACAATGGTAGTACACAAAAGAAAACCCAACGGTAGGCAAATCCCTTGTTGGTTCCTTCTAGAACTAGCCAATAGGTGTCAAGTGTACCTAGACATTCGTCAGCTTCTAGAAAATTCCATCCAACTATCGGAGGTAGAATGTGAGGATAATTGTACAATTGATGAATGGTATGGAGTCTATGAGATCACAGATGAAGAATACTCTATTGAAGAAGGGGACGAAGAATATGAGGATGCGGCTGGCGCATATGTGAGTGGGTTGAGAATATTTGATGAGTCGTTAACTACCGTAGACGAATCCACCAAAGAGATAAACTTGGGGACTGAGAAAGACCGTAGGATCATCATCACAAGCAATAATTTGCCATCCTTCAAGGAAGAGGCATTGATTGAGGTTCTCAAGGATTATAAGGACACATTCACATGGAGCTATGAGGATATGCCGGGTTTGGATTCCACTCTGGTTGAACACCGTTTAACCTTAAAACCAGAGTCTTTCCCAGTAAAGCAAATGTTAAGGCATTTCCATCGACAATTAACTTTGAAAATGAAGGAAGAGGTCGACAAGCTCCACAAAGCTAGATCCAATGGGTGGCAAACATTGCCCTGGTCAAGAAGAAGGATGGAAAGTGAGGATCTGTGATGCGGGACGAGATGAGACTCGACACAAACTCGTTGCAAACTTTGGACTCTATGAGATGACGTGACTAAAATGACGACGCAACCAGTGATGACATGAATGACTCGGCACCTAACAGGATTCCTAAAGAGACGAACGTGCCCCAAACAAGAGAGAAATGTGTTGATCTGCATGGTTGACAAACCGACACTGAGTCTCAGGTGGTCAGCTCAATCTCGTGCTTGGATCGAGTCACCAGATGGGTCACACTCTCTTTCTCACAGTGGTGATTAAAATTGAACTAGCTAGGAATCAAAATAACTCACATGCAGCGGCTTAAGAACCTATACAGAACAAGCAAGTAAGACAAATAGGGGGGCGAGTGTACCTCCACGCTCGCGGCGTGGGGAAGACGTCCCAGCCAAGATCCGTAACTCCCGATACAGTTGTAAAATTTAATTATAGCAATGACTTTATGGCCCACTCCACGCAGGGAGGTAACATGCTACACAATGACGCTAGGAGCACTAATCTTGGGTTGACGGGCAACAAGGAGGCGGGGTTCCGAGGTGGTTGCGAGTTGCGGCTCCGGATATGAAATTTGCTCATAGGCAGGACAGCGAACAAAGATGTCCAAAGGGATGTCAACCTCCTAAGAAATTCTGAAAGCGACGGTTCACTAGGAAGATGGCGGAGGGTGCCTGGTCGACCCCCGGGAGGGGCGATCACTAGATCTACACCGGCGTATTTCTTGAGGATTTAATTGGTGACCACCTTCGGCTAGCCTGTCTCAGGACAAAACTGCGCGCTCTGGTGAAAATGGGCAGCACGCCCAAATCTGATGTCAGATCAGGACGAAATTAGCACCATTGCGAAGGGCACTCAGAGAGCTTCGACATATGTGGATTTTAGATCCGTCCAACAATTAGGATCGAATTGAAGAATTCTGAAACTCCGTAATTGTTTCTGGCTCAGGTAACAGAACAGGCAGGATAGAGTGGGATCTGCTTGAGAATGAATTTTGACCCAAGAGAAATTGGCAGATCTGGGCTTTGAGAATTTTATGGGTGAAAGTGGGGGAAATGGGGATCATGAACAAAGTCTGTAGAAGCTACTAGAGACCAAGAACAAGTCACTTGGGTAGAATTCAAAGAATATTTTAATAACAAGTATTTTTTGACCGAGTACAAGAAAAGAAGGTCGCCGAATTCGCCACACTTAAACAATGAACATTATCGGTGGCCGAGTACGAGACTCAATTCTCCAGACTGTCACGGTACGCTAAACACTTAGTAAGTACCAAAAAGATGAAAGTAAGAAGATTCCTTAATGGGCTCAGGCCCCAGTATATTACACAACTAGCACTGATGGACATACAGGTCTACTCAGAGATAGTACAGTGAGTCCAGTTATTAGAAGACGCCATGGAGTTGTCAAACGAGATCTGTGGAAGGGATAAGAAGGAGCAAGTCACCAGCTCCAGTACTTTCAAGCCCACCTTCAACAGGAAGAGGCTTAATAATGGAGGAGAATCCTCTCAGGAGAAGAAGATTAAGAAAACAATAAACCCTTCTCCATTACTGCTGCACCTTCCAAGGAGGTATGCAAACATTGCGACAAAGCTGGCCATAAGGCCGCAGGATGCTGGAGAAGACTCGGGGCTTGTCTTCGTTGTGGGAGCTGTGATCATCGGATCTCCGACTGTCCACTACTCAATGACCAAGCCAGAGATGAGAAGCGCCCGGTGAAGAAGAATGCATGCCTCCAAGCTCTCCAAGAGGCAGAACAAGATGAAGGCGGACTAGTGGAAGGTACACTCAAGATTTATTCCAAGTCTACTCATGTCTTGTTTGATACTAGTGCATCGCATTCTTTTGTTTCAAAGAAGTTTGCAAATCCATTACCGATGGAACCAGAGTGGATAGATCTAGTAATTTCAACCCCTCTCAGAAATGAATCTGAAATCTCACACCACTATTCTAATTGTGAAGTTATGGTAAACGGGAAAAATCTACCAGCAGACTTAATATGCCTAGACTTGAAAGGATATGATGTTATACTAGGAGCCGATTGGCTATCTACACACAAGGCAGTTGTTAATTGCCGTGAAGGCAAGGTAACCTTTAAGGAGTTGAGGCTTGGACGGGAGCTTCTTCGACAAGTCTACTTCCAGGATCAAGAAATGGAGCTCGGTTTGGTGCCCGGAATCAAGAGTTCTCATTTTCTTCCTCCTGGTGCGCGATTCTGCTTCCTACCAGTCTGCCCTGACCCCCCTCACTCAACGGGTTCCTCATCCCTACTACGACATCGTCTGGAGCTCCCCCTGATTGCCGCTCGAATAAGACTCATCCACAGTCATCCTCGACTTGGTCCCGTCTCGATTGGACTTTGGGAGCGGCCGTGGCGCCTGCATCCAGTTGTTGTTGTGCTGCATAGATCAGGACCTACTAGTGACCTAAGGCGACTTACTTGAGATCCCACAGTCACATCCCATAGCTTCTGAAGGCGCCGCTTGGCCGAGAGCTACTACAACCAGTCAGCGTTCATCAGCAAGAGGCGACGTGCCGTTCGGCATCTGGAAGAGCATTTTCTTAATTCTCTCCCTCCAGTGCTCTATTCTGACTATTCCTAGACTGAACAGACCCCTGCCCACATTTCTGGCTGCTCCGGTCATTTCTGATCATCGCCGGCATTCCCACCAGTGCCATTTTGAAGAGGACTCGACGATAGTTCCAACGCCTCCTTCCGCGCTCGATTTGGAGTTCGGGACTGCCTGTGACAGCCTCGGCTTGCTGCTGTTGTGTTCCTGTAGTAGTTAGAACCAGGAAGCAGAGACCCTGTTCGTGGCTCTTCCCCGATCGGCACCGACAACCTGGGAACTCCAGAAAAATCAGTCAAGTCCCTGGTCATAATACGAGGAGTTGGCCACTGGTTTCGTCAAATATCGAGTTCGGGAGTGGTCGTAGCAGTGCCAACAACGTCCACTTGTCCCCGTTCCAGAGTGTGGATAGAACCAGCCACCGCCACCCAATTAGTTCTGAGCTCGACTTTTCCACTCCTCGCCTGCCGGCTGAGTGCCCCTCCCTGCATGGAGGCACATTTTGGTTGTAATCTAATTCCCCACCCCTAGTCCAACCCCCTTGCAAGGGGTGTAGTGTATGTAACTATGTAAGATCATGATGGCACATGATGACGATCCATCCGGGCTTCAAAAAATGTGGAGGGGTAAGTGATGTCCTCATCATGTCCTCTAGCTGGTATTTCCCCCTAAGCCTGGACTAGGATGTACATGGGAGCCCTGCAGTAACCAACCTACTCACCGCCTCTCTCGGGTTAGCCGCTCCACCACTCTCGGGTGGGTCAACACACACGTGCCATAAGAAGGCTATGACTAGTGGACGTGTCACTGGAAGAACGGACTCACAAGTCAAGAAAAATGACTCCGGAGGTAGACAAGTATAAGGATCACTCCTCGTACAACATTGACTCATGGTGACGTAAGTCGAAGACGCCATGTCCCTGGACCCCCCATGACACCCCACACATGGTCCCCACATGATGCCTAACATCAGTCAGATCACGGGTCAGCATGTAGATTGAGGTCTGCTCACCTAGGACTCGAATCGACAAGGAAGAAACCAACGACTAGGCCTAAGACGATGAACGATCCATCATTGGCCGCTCATGGGGACACATGGCTATCCCCTAGCCGCTGACCCCGAACACTGCGTAACGGTAGCAAACAACGGTCAGAAACTCATGGGATGCGCGGTTGGTCTCGGGCCACTCATGGGGATGAGCGGTCGCACGACTGGCCACACTTTCCCGCTAAAGGGCGGTCAGGCCAGGGCCGCACAAAGAGGAATGGCTGACTCTCAGCAGCACCAGGGGGATGAACGGTCCAACACGGCCTTACCTCCTCCAACGGTAAAACACATGTGCGACTGGACCCTAGCCGCACAGGGGAAGGGTGGCTAGGACCTCACCACACAAGGCATGTGCGGACCAACCCTGGCCGCACCACCTGCCAACGACACCAGGTGACGTACGGCCAGCCCCTGGCCGCACGAAGGGTCATGTGGCCAAACCCTGGCCGCACACCCCAGTGCACTATGCAACGGTCACAAGCAACGGTCAAAAACTCCGAGGATGGGCGGTTGACATGGGGCCGCACATAGTGGACGTGCGGTCCCACGACTATTAAGGATAGTAACCAAAAACCAATCCGTCAAGCAAATTAGATTCATTTCATTCATCCAAATCCATTTCATTCATTCATATGTGCCCAATTTGTTTGAAATGAGATAAGACCAATATGTGTGCCAAAACCAAGTGCATTTCATTCATTGAAGTTCATATTATAAATTACATTGACATAGACACGATGTAAGACACGAAGTGACCAGACCGATTGGATGCAAGACTCACATATGGAGTGCAAATGCCAGATGACAAACACACATGCATAACATATATAAACCTGACTAGTTACTTCTCCCCCTTTGGCATCATCAAAAGAGGGAGGAGAGGATACAAGAGGAGTGGACGAAAAGGTAACACTAGGGGATGTAAGAATAGCTACTGAGTAGGGTAATCTGGAGTCCCATCATCATCATCATCATCAGAAGCATCGTCCTCATCCTCGAAGGCATCATCATCAGCATTAACCAGAGCAGGAGGTGGAGATGGAGGAAGACAGCTTTCAAGAGAGTGCAAAAGATGATCAATGTGAAGAAGGCAACGATTGGTAGTCCGAAAAGCCTAGTGAGTATCCTCGTAACCTGTGGTGAGAGAGGCCACGTGGGTAGAAAGGGTGTCCAAGGCATGGGAGAAGGTATCCATCCGACCAGTCATTATGTCCATGAAGATGTCAAGCCGGCCAAAGGATGTGTCAAAGCGACACCCAAGTTCAGAAACCTGCCCCCCAACGGTATCCATGTGTGTTTCTAAGGCTGAAATATGCCTATCAAAAGTCTCATAGTCTTTCCAAGTGGGCTGTCCAGCACCTTAAGTAGAAGATTTTCCATGATAAAATTGTGGAAGCAGGGGCATGTCTGGATCTACATGTGGAGGTGAAGGTGGAGGAGGTTGGTCCTCCGCCTGAACTAGATAGGGAGCTTCCCCTTGACCCTACTGCTACTATTGCTCTTCTTCCTCTTCCTCTTCTTCTTCAGATTCTTCCCCATACATTCTCACATTTCTTTTGAGTTCTCCATCGGGACCCCAATAATACGTGTTGCAGTATCGGAACAAGTTCATCGAGTTGGGTCGGTATGCGCCGCATATTATTGCTGATGAAGCCTTAAAGATTGAGCAGTTTCTTAATGGTTTGAGAGCCGAATTGAGAGTGCCACTTCTTACTACCCGTGTCACTATCATGGACGATGCATATCAGGCAGCAGTCGCGGTTGAGCTTGATTTGGCGAGGTCTGTAGGGTTTTCTCAGTCCAGTGTTGCTCAGCTAGTTGTGCCATTCCAGCAGTCCAATCAGCCGTCAGCACCTGGCGTCCCGTCTATTGTGGCTACTTCTGGTGGTCCGTCGAGGCGGATATTTCAGAAATCTAAGAAGCATTTCAATCGTCCAGCATCTTCGGGTTTTGTGTCGTAGCAATCGGCGTCTTCTGATTCAGTGCAGTAATCTATTCCTTCGTTTCAGCAGTGTCGTGAGTTTCATGTGAGTCAGCTGAGACCATGTCCGTGGTGAGGTGGCAGTCATCCCGGTGTACCCTGTTCCTTGTCGGTGGTTTGCTATCGATGTGATCAGTCAGGTCACGTTGTTCGAGATTACTCGATGAAGTCAATTCCAGTGCAGTTCTCGCAGGTCACCCAGTCGCAGCAGTCACAATTTCACCTTCCTACACCACCTCAGCCTCAGCCCTCATTTTTGCAAGTTCCTGCTTCTTCCCAACAATCTTCTGCAGCCTCTAGCCGGAAGCCGAGGAGCCGGATCATGCATATCACTCGTGTAGAAGTAATTGCGTCCAATCTCATAGAAGGTACGGTTTTGATTTTTGGTCGTACTGCTCGTGTGCTATTTGATTCAGGTGCCACTCATTCATTTATTTTCGAGGATTTTCTTGCTTGTCTCGAGGAGCCAGTGATCGAGTCGCCTTGTGAACTGCTCGTTGAGTTACCCTCTGGAGATTTCATGTCCACTCCATTTTGCCTGGAAGATTGTCCTGTTATCGATCGTCAGTGACCGACAGTTGCCAGCGAAGTTGTATGCGCTGCAGTTGGCCGAGTACGATGCGATTCTAGGCATGGATCACCATGCCAATCATCCCCTCCCCCTGTGAGTGTTAATTCCTTTAACCCGTGAGCATCAATGCTCTAACCTAGGCTCGGTGATCTGTTAATTCATTGACTATTGTGCAACGCTGTATATTCCCCTTTTCGCTCCGCTTGCATTCAGAACCTGTGAGCTTGCTCAATAGCATCGCTCCAATGAACCAGGGAGGGGAACATTCCCTAATGCTTCATTAGCAACACCATTTGGTCAATAGGGGCCCGTCTGTAAGTGACGAGTGTTCCCATGGGCCGTCAAGTGAATAGTAATATGCGCTAAGCCCGATAGTTTTGATCCACAGTCCTTAACGGGACTCTGTGGTGACCAGGGATGTGTGCCCCTCGTAGGCTGGCCCTCAGAATTTTCCCTCCCTATCGGTCTTCCCTTGTTCAGATGTAGTGTCAACTGTGAGTTGCGTGCCCCTTGTAGGCTAGCCCTCGAGATTCTCGCTCCTCACATTAGTTGCCTCATCCATCGTTTTTAACCCACGGACATTGGTGCCCCTAGTAGGCTAGCCCTTGGGGTCTTTCTATCCGTTTGGGTTTGTCGGCTACCGTTGCGCCACTCGGCTCATAGGGGTTCACTCCGCTACGTGAGTACTTCCCCGCTTCTCCCCCATAATCCTCTAGGAAGGGGAGATGCTACCAAAATTTCGGCGTGAATAAGTTAATACATCATTTAATAATTCTCATTTAATAAATTTGTTCTAATCGGAACGAACATCGTGCTTGAGTATGAACCTCACGCGAGCTTGTGACTCAGCTTCTGGAAGGCCCGGGGCTGCAAACTGGCGAATAAGTTACTCAATCAACTCCAGAAATCCCTTAAAATATTTCAATAAACGTAAAATAGACCAAGAAAATCTTAGATTTTCCAAACATTGGCTAATCCGGTGCGCCTTAATACGGCGTGCCCTAAATCGGCAGGCCCCCATGAGGGCGCGCCATATTAAGCCTTCCCCCTATACCTACGTCCATGGTGCCGTTTTAACCCTTTACCTATATTTTGACCACTCGATCACCCCCTCACTCTCTCAATCTCCCAATTTCCCTCAATCTCACTCTCTCAATCTCTCCCTTGCCCTATGCGCTTGAAGCACCAAGCGAGGCGTCTGAGTATGGTTGACGAAGGGAACCAAATGCCACCGTCGGCAGCCATGGGAGCACTTCCGGTGATCCCCGCGGAAGAAGCACCAGTGATCTTCGAGGAAGAGGCGGCCCCACCACCTGCAACTGAGGAGGAAATCGGAGCATGCACCGACGCCGGAGAGGCACAACCGGTGGTGGTGGAGGAATTGGCCAAGGGTCCACGACCAATGGAGGTAGGTGCCCTAGACCCAGCCCCCATTCCCATTTTTAGATCCTGCATGTTAGTTCTAGGGGGGCATAGGGGTATACGAACCCTTTGAGGCTGGTTGGGAGGCCATACGGCCGTCACCGCCAGCGGGGGAAGGTTTTGACGCCGTCAGGGAAGATGGTCAATGAACGGTTCAACAGGAACCGCCTATTGAAACTACACGGCTCATATAGAGCCGCAGAAGACCTATACGGCACAGGGGTAACCATCCTAGGTTATCTGAACCGACAGGAGAATAGGCCAAGAATGGTTTGTGGAAAATCATGATTGACAAGGACGGACTATGTTGGTCCGTTAGAATACCAGACGTTTGAGAACTGAGTGGTCCAAATAGGACTATAAAATGCAACACGGTTAAGCTCTAACCGTGCCAGTCCAGCAAATGAGGGGGCTGAGAGGGGGCAATACGGTAAGATGGTTACTATGGAATTAATTGGGTGGCTATAAAGTGGCCATAGGTGCCTGAAACGGGGCATAGTGGAACGGTTAGGATGAAATCGTGAGACAACTGGGCGGCTTGGAATAAGCTATCCATTAAGCAGAAACTTGGAAAACTAAGCGGTCTAAACCAGGCCGTGAAAGATATAGAGTGGTCCATGGGGAACCACTCTATGAACAAAGTGTGTTTTCTTTTATTTCTTTGTTGAGTGAAATACATGAATTTATTATTAAATGCATGCAATTATGTGGTACAGAGTTTACTACAGTGTGTGCTCGAACCTCATATGCCATACGAAGGATGTGCACGGACTTGAAAATGAGTGATCCAAGAAAACTGCACAGACCTTGTATGCACGGACTTGATTTGGCTCGAACCTTCTATATGCACTGACTATACACAGACTTTGGTGAAGAATCCAAAACATACAC
The DNA here is from genome assembly GCA_024336825.1 of Amorphophallus titanum. NCBI lineage: Eukaryota > Viridiplantae > Streptophyta > Magnoliopsida > Alismatales > Araceae > Amorphophallus > Amorphophallus titanum. The sequence continues at coordinate 5,683,765 of JANBPO010008574.1, forward strand.
GGACATGCTATGCACAGACTTGCTAGGCACAGACTTGCTATGCTGTGCTGCCGTGAGCTGCACGGACTTGGTTTTGCTCAAGGCAAAAACTTGCATGGACTCTGAAAACTGCTCAGACTTAAAAGTTGCATGGACTATGTTATTCAGAGTATAACATGCACGTACTTTGTATGAGAAAGGTGCATGGACTTGCTATGGACAAAATATGCATGGACTTTGTGATCTGCACGGACTTTAGTTCATTCAAACCAAAACATGCACGCGGTTGGTGGTCAAACCAAAATGTGCACGGACTTAGATCTACACGGACTTTAAGTGTACAAAGCAGATGTGCATGGACCTTAGATGCACGGGCTTGGTGACTTAAACGTGTAGATGCAAAATGTGCACGGACTCAATTTTTAACAAGGCCAAAGAAACATGCACAAACTTATGTTTTTCATCCTGGCCAACACATGTATGGACTTTGTATGCTGGAGAAAAACATGCACAGACTTCTAAACGCAATTGGTGTAAATAATGCATGGACTTCATTTTCAGATGCAACCAGCACAGGCCTAGTCTACGTGCAGCAACAGAAGTTGCACGGACTTCGTTTTGGAGAAAACATGCACAGACCTGTTTAAGGAGATGTGCATGGACTTGAAAATGAGTGATGCAAGAAAACTGCACGGACCTTGTATGCACGGACCTTCTATATGCACTGACTATGTGTGCACAGACTTTATGTGTGCTAGCTCAATACATCGAGCAGCATTTTTTTTAAGTCCAAAATCTAAACCTGCACGGACTTGAGAAGCAGACGAACAACATGCATGGACTCATGTTGTGCAAATGCTTGGCAACCAAGTAAGCAACGGCCGCCTAGTATGCCACGTCCAATTCAGATACTCGAGTAGCAAACAAAGGCAGGCTCAACTCCGCTTTCAACCCTCGCAGAAACTACTGAGTCTTCATCGCTTCGTCAGCAAAGATATGGGACGCATACCGGCCCAACTCGATAAACTTATCTCGATGCTGCTGCACAGACATCCCCCCCTACGTCAACTCCAGAAATGGATACATCTTGGTAAGCTTGAGGCAGGTCGGAGTTTAAGCACACTCGAAAGCATCAACGAATTCCGTCCAAGTGATCTACCGGAGCGGACGGGAATGGAAGGCAACTTCCCACTCCGTGGTCCACCATGTGCGCGCAGTACCCTATAGTTGATAGGTCGCCACCATGACCCTCTCATCCTCCATGCACTCCATCGACTGGAACGCAGACTTAGTGGCATCAAGCCACGCTCTCGCTGTCTCAGGATCTGATTATCCGTCGAAAGTCGGTGGGTGAAAAAGCAAGAATTCCTTCAAGGCTCTGCCACGACCACTCGGTATTTCCTCACACGGGTCAGGATTAACGGGAGCTGGCACAGCTGGGGTAGAGGAAGTGCCACTCTCGTCCCGAGGAGTCGGAGCTCTCCTCCAATTGTGAGGCAGCATCTTGAGTCTAAAGAAAACACGCAATAACGGAAAAACCATCAATAATCATGAAAAATACCATAAGCCAGTAATAGACGACTCGATGGACTTGCTCTGGACCAGCACGGATTTCAATTCCTAATGTAAATCCTCAACACCGCTCTGATACCAAATGTGACGACCCAGAGATCCGGATACCGATATACTGATAAAATCGACACACCGATACCAAGAACTGGGAAAGCCACCCAAGAGGCTGATGAGGCCCCTGAAGGGTTAGAAGAGTTTGTCGAGGAGTCACATAGCGAATCGGAATTCGTGTGCGCGATAATAATTAGATTGACAATTTGAAAAGAATTTTATGGAAGTAATTTCAATATATATTTCAGAGTGATAAACAACATACATAATAGTCCAGAGTCACGGTCTGAGTGTGCACACGAGGCTGAGGGTTCAGACCCGTGCTGACGAGCGCGACCTCAGCTAGTCCTTATTTGTGGTACTCCTGGTTACTGTGTGTGTCTGAGTCTCGCGTCGAGGCGTTGTAGCTAGAAACTTGTGACGCGGTGTAAGACATCAGGGGACGCATCCGGTCGTTCTTCTAGTGGGTGGTGCCCCCGTCACGTGACGTGAGTTGTCGCGTTCTGGGTTTTCGTTTCTCATCTTTGAGATAGGGTTTCGGGCGTTATTTTTGGGAGTGTTCCCGTAACCGAGGTCTGGGATTTTCGATGAGCGTCACCGAGAGCTTTCCCTAGACAGCGTGAAGTTCACGATCACGAGGTCGTGACTGTGTTTCCGGACCGTGTGGTTTCAGCTCAGGTCCTACTGTGAGGGCAGGTTTCCGCGATCGAGGCGTCATGTCATTTTCCTGGTAGCGTGGCTAGGATGGTTCGTGTCTGGTAGTCTCTCGATTGTGGAATCGAGATGTCGGGTGCGTGTCTTGGTTGTCCCCCGACGGGAGACTGGGTCGTGTGTCGGGTGCGTGACTTGGTTGTCCCCCAACGGGAGACCTGGTCATATTTTCTGTTGCCGGTAGGAGTAACTGTAGTGCCGAGTTTTGACCGGTCACCGGTTTACTGTTCCTGCCGTTATTGTTGTTCCTTCTATGGCTAGCATAGCTTTCCTTTCCGTCGTTATTTTCTAAGTTGGGGTTCCGCGGGATCCCTACTGAGCCAGTGATAGGAGGCTCACCCCTGGTTTTTAGGTGCGGTACTTCTTCCTCGAGGTTCGAGGGAGAGGCGGAGAGGTTCCTAGTTGCCAGTCTGCCGGGCTGAGTGTTCACTTGACGTGTGGTACGTTTTACTACTTTAGACTATACTTTCTGTTGGACTGGACTCTATTGTAGTTAGTTATTTATATCCGTTATCCTACTTTATTTCTTATTTCTATGTACACCACACCTATCTTTTTATCCCTTCCGAGTCTTCGGGCTCGTGGGAGGCGGGCCGAGGTTCGAGGGAGGGGCCTAATCAGAAGGCTGAAAGTGGGAGACTCCGACCAATGGTGTGAAGACCAGGACACTCTCTGTAGCCAGGTAGAGATGTATTTCAAAAATCTTTTCTCCTCGAAGGACCATTCCATTGATTTATCCATGCTGGAATGCATCCCCCAATCAATCATTGATGAGTAGAATTACCTTTTATGCTCTATTCCAGATGAAGATGAGATACATGTAGCAATGTAGACTCTCAAAGGCTCCAGCTCTCTAGGACCTGATGGGTTCTCAGGGGAATTCTATGTGGCTGCATGGGAAATTATAGGTAGTGATGTAATTGCAGTGCTTCAATGTTTATTTTAGGGATTACCAATTCCTAGAGGTATGGCCTCTTCTATCATTGCTGTAGTTCCTAAGAGGCAGGAGCCAAAGTTATTTAATGAATTCTGACCCCTTAGTTTGTGTAACTTCTCTTACAAGATAATTTCTTCTATCATCTCCAAGCGGTTAGCCCTTATCTTGCCTAATATAATATCTAAGGAGCAAGGGGCATTTGTCAAAGGTCGCAATATTCTGGACAATGTTTCCCTAGCTAGACAGCTTGTGATGGACATTGACAGAAAGGTTAGGGGTCACAATGCTATTATCAAATTAGATATGGCCAAGGCTTATGACAGAATGGAGTGGGACTTTCTTTTGGCCGTCTTGAGAAAATTTGGTTTTAGTACAAGATTTACCTCTTACATTGGCATGATCCTGTCTAATTGCTGGTTCTCAGTAAACTTCAACGGTGTCATGGCAGGCTTCTTCAAGTCTAGTAGAGGTATTCGACAGGGAGATCCTCTTGCTCTTTATCTATTTATTTTAGCTTCTAAAGTGCTCAGCAGGGGCCTAGTAGCCATGTTCCAGTCTGGTACTTTGAGGGGTTATCATGGGCCTAGAAATTTGGTCCAAGTCACCCACCTTTTGTATGCAGATGATACCCTCATTTTCATGAATGCTAGTAAGCAGAATCTCATTTTATTTTAGCAGTTTATTACAAGATATGAGAACAGCTCTGGTCAGAAAATTAATGTTGGTAAAAGCAGCATTATTGTTTCAGAGAAAGCCCCCCATTCTCTAAAGCATTCTATACACATGCTGATAGGTTATAAGTCTCAATCTGCTTGTTTTTGTTATCTTGGTGTCCCTGTGAAGAAAGGGAGGTATAGTGCTTGGATTTCAAGTACATTGTGGACAGAGTTCAACAAAAGTTAGAGGGGTGGCAGTCTAAACTTCTTTCTCAGGCTGGGAGAGCTATTCTCATCAACTCAGTCCTCCGAAGCATTCCTATATACTTAGCTTCGGCCTGTTTCATCCCCAAGTCTATCATTAATGCCATTGATAGACTCTGTGCTAACTTCTTCTAGCAGGGCTCTGAAGGTTTAAGGCGTCGCCACTGGATTTCTTGGCAGTGCATCCAAAAGCCAAGGTTGGAAGGGGGTCTTGGCATTAGGGACCTTAATCAGGTCCATGTATCCTTTGCTACTAAAAGCCTGTGGACAATAATTCATGGCTCTTCTCTTTGGTCCCTTTATGCTCGGTAGAGGTTTATTAAAACCAGTTTATATGACTGTTCTAGGCCTTTCCCAGCTGGCATGCCACTTGGTATGTTTCAGCAGGCGAAGAAGCTCATCATTAATAATTCTAGGTGGATGATTGGTGATGGAAATGGAACTGACTTTTGGAAAGATAATTGGATAGGGCGGGGGCCTCTCATTTGCACAGTCTGGCTAGGTGATGTTAACAGAGTTCAGGAATTGCCTAGGTTGTCAGTCAGGGAGGTTCTACAAGACCCTCATCATGCAGCTAGGTCCCTCCTCAGTAGTGCTCAGTGTCTACCAAATATGCAATTGAGCAGTGAGACAAACCATTCCATCTGGATGGGCGCAGCAGGTGGAGTATTCACAGTGAAGTCTGTTTGCAATTTACTGAGGTCGACGGGAGTAGTCAGGCAGCCGTGGGCCAAGCTCTGGCATTCAAGCATTGCACCAAGGGCGGCCAATTTCTTCCGAAAATTGATTCATCGTGCTGTGCCTGTAGACTGCAGGGTGGCTGAGTGTGGTATTCCATTGGCCTCTAAATGCATTTCCTGCAAATCTCCATCTCAAGAGGATCTGAATCATCTATTCATAAAAGGTGAGCTGGCAGTAGCGTTATGGAATTGGATCTCCTCTCTGATAAGTGCAAAAATTAATCTTAGTGAGCATTTAACCGTCCGTTGCTAGAACATCTTGGTTGGTACAAGTCTGCGCTCTGCCTTCAGCTTTGTTGGTATGTATGCAGTCATCTTGATGTTATGGGAGATCTGGAAGATTAGATGTGCTGTTAAGTTCGAAAATATTGCTCTTAGTGGAACCTGCATTAAGAGGAGAGTTATTGCTGTCATTTCTTATGTATTGGATAAGCTATCTTTCTCATCCATAATCTCAACAGAATAGAAGAACATCCTGGCTCAATTCCATTTATTTCCTAAGATCACTCCCAAGCGGCCAGTTATAGTGATATGTAGGTTGGCTCCTTCCCACTTCACTCTGCATATAGATGGGGCATCCAAGGGAAATCCGGGCAAATGTGGAGGTGGTGGCTGTGTCCGAGACCCTTCGGGTAACCTGATTGTTAGTTTTGCTTTCAATTATGGTTTTGGTAGCAGCCTTTTAGTAGAAGCAAGGGCGCTTCATGATGGACTGTCAATAGTTAATAATGGAGGCCTCAAGGTGGCTGCTGTCTTCTCTGACTGTGCTCTTCTTGTTGAGTCCATCCGAAGGAAAGTGGCCCCCAATTGGGCTATTCTTCCTTGGTGGAATGATATATTGGATCTAATTACTAAGTGTGGTTGCTCGGTGCAGCATGTCTACAGGGAGGGCAACCAAGTAGCCGATGCCTTGGCCTCCCATGCTTGTACCATTCACTCTAACACCATTTTTACCCAAGTTAGTGATCTCCCTAGATTGGCAAGGGGAGTGCTGAGGATGGATAGAGGAGGATTGCCTTCTTTTCGCAATTGTAATTAGTCTCTTTGATTCTTTTGGGTATTATTTTTGGTTGTTGGTATTAACAGGGGATTGCCCCGGAGACATTGTATTCTTTCATATTATCAATAAAATTTTGGGTCACAATGTCAACCTGGGGGAGTGAGAACATGTTCCCCTTCTGGGGGAAGATGCCTATATTACAAACATAAAGGCAATCACCAATTCAATTTCAGAAATACACTAAACCATTCATGAGCAAAGATGAAACAAGGGCCCGAGACCCAATTCCTCAGATTAGAACAGAAATTTCAATTGAAATAAATCCATACACATTGAGCCTCAAAAGGAGAAGAGGAAGATGATCAGCATAACTTCTAGACTGCAAGAATCCTGAATGAACAGAACACCAAAAAAAACACGAATGGTGAGCTGAACCTCATAAAATTGCCTAAGTAATGATGAACAAAGAAAAAAATGAAGTAGGGAGAGACAGAACACATGGAAATCCAATTCCCCGGGTCAAAATGAGCTCTTGCATGGCCAGTTGCAATAAAAAAAGGGGGGAGCCCTATCCCTTGGACACGTTGACCTATCCCCAACACTAGGCAAAGATGCATCGACCTGTCCCTAGTGATATACACTTCCATGCATAGATGCATCAACCTGATCTGGTAGGGTTGACCTTAGAGCTAAAATGTGCACAGACCTTGTGATGCTAAAGGTAAAATGTGCACAGACCTTGTGATGTTGAAGGCAAAAAGTGCACAGACCTTGTAATGTTGAAGGCAAATGTGCACAGACCTTGTAATGCTGAAGGCAAAATGTGCACAGACCTAGTAATGCTGAAGGTAAAATGTGCATAGACCTTGTAATGCTGAAGGCAAAATGTGCACAGACCTTGTGATGCCGAAGGAAAAATGTGCACAGACCTTATAATGCTGAAGGCAAAATGTGCATCAACCTTCCCCTAGCCCTGGCACAATGTGCATCGACCTTCACTTGTGCTGGCAAAACATGCATAGACCTTGGTCTTGTGATGGGGCAATGTGCATCAACCTTCCCCTAGCCCTGGCACAATGTGCATCGACCTTCACTTGTGCTGGCAAAACATGCACGGACCTTGGTCTTGTGCTGGCACAATGTGCATTGACCTTCCCTTAGCCCTGGCATAATGTGCATCGACCTTCACTTGTGCTGGCATGATGTGCATCGACCTTGGTCTTGTTTGACTTGAAGCCACTGAGGACTGCGTCGGCTCTTTGAGCTTGTGGCGTCAACGCTGTCAATAACCTGCAATGGTCGTCACAAAGTAAATTATCAAATAACAAATCAACCTGTCACATCATAATCAACCTGCATGTCATATCATGGTGGTTATCATCAAAATCAGGAGAACAACACGTCAGTCCAAAGCCCCTGACCACGTGTGCACACACTAGCTCGTGCCTAGAGTCGGGCCTTTAGCTAGTATTCCCCCCCTGCGGACGCTGCAGTACAGAGTCGGTGGCCCACGGAACTAGCCTAAGAACCATAAACCAGGAAGTGCCCCACTATAAGAGCCGACACGCCGTAACGTGTCGTAAGGCTACTACTAGTGGAGGATCACGAGACACAGACTCTAAAATGTGAGTGTCGAAGTACAGATAGTCAAAGAAGCACTATCGCACGTACTGCGAAGCACTAATGGCAGCACAGGCAACTACCGATAGACTCGGGACAAGGCAACTAGACCTGAAGCTATAACAATCATTGAGTCTCACGACTCAGAGTCAAGATCATCGCACAAAGCTGAACAAGTCATCAATCGGTCTAATCCTAAGCCAAAGGAAATGACTCACCATAAGAAATGACTCACGGAGACCTGAGAGAACACTGACAACTATCACCACACCTGGATACATAGAACAAGGTAAGACGATACCTCACGGCATCCAGAACCATGTCTCGAACTGGACAGAACCATCGAGACACACATAAGGCTCCCTGTCAACCACTGGGTGACCCCGGGTTGACCGGAACCAGACAATGACAACTCTATAGTGGGAAAGAGAATCCTACCACAAGCAAGAAGACTCCTGGTAGTCTTAGCCCTCATAGGATGTCAAGAGATGTCCACGGGAAAGCGGGTTGACCACAAGGACAAGCCAAGGCAATCAGAAACCAAAATGACGGAAAGCAGGACTCTAGCACTGTGACGGTCTACCTTTAGACCACTACACGGAGGTGATGGTCTAAGGATGAGCCGTTACACTCTAGAGGGGTCCCACCGAGCCCAAGTGGCTATTTTACAACAAAACTCACTAACTTAGCCTAATTAAACACACCAAATATAAAAGTACAAATATAAGTACAATACACTCAAAGTAAATACGTAAAAATATCAAAACTCTGATGGAAGCTCCGTGCTGTCACCCGACCACAAGGAAGTCGGCGTGCTGCGTGTATGGTACCGGCGACTAGCTTTGGTGTCCCCACCAATTCTCCCCGGATGGGAGAAACTCGACCCTGTCGAGTAGGGGTCAGGGTCACTCTGATATCGCTCCAGTAGATCAGGATCTATCCTCTGTAGCTTCGCCCGGGTGATCCACGTGTCCTCGAACATGGGCCACCCCCTCCATCGCACCAAATAGCATTGGTACACTCCGCCTCGAGTATTCGTTACCTGCTCATCCAGTATACACTCTATCTGCTCTCGCTGTCAAGGTAACAAGGTTGGAGGTGGACAGTCTAGGGTGGTGTCACTCACAAGGGGTGGAGACAGCTCAAAGGGCTCACTGGGTATCACCGCTGGATCCCTATAGGCGACTAGATCCGAAACATTGAAAGTGGAGCTAATCCCGTAATCCTCTGACAAGTCCACAGCATATGCATTTGATGCGACTCGCCTCACTACTCGAAAGGGACCAGCACTGTGAGCATGCAACTTCTTCACGGCTCCCGAGGGAAACAGTTCAGGTCTGACCCTGATCATAACATAATCGCCCTCCTGAAACTCACGGTGGTGCCTATGGGCATCAACCAATTCCTTGTATCGTGCGTTGTTGGACTCAATGTGACGACATATATGCTCATGCAATTGCCTAATATGAGTGGCAAAGGACTTACCTGACTCAAACATATGGGACTGGATGGGAGATGGGACCTAGTCTATAGGCTTCCTAGGTCTACGGCCAGTGACAATCTCAAAGGGGCTTATGCCTGTAGACCTATTGATCGAATCGTTGTAGGCAAATTCTGCTAAGGGTAAGACCAAATCCCAATCCCTGACTCGATCTCGGACCAGACACCTAACTCAGAGTGTGGGCACACTCGATCTGGGACACAAACTCCACGGGCCCGGCTGACCCGATCACATGGCCGATGTGCCGTCTCCAGTCATCGACCGCTGTGTCAGCAAAGCTCCCGTATGAAAGTGCCCAGTCCAGTGAACCTCTACTCTGGAGGCCGCAGTCAGCCAAGAACTGGGCCCACCAGGTCCTAGGTGCCCTCGGTCGATGCACCTTCATCCCAATTGTCGTCGCCACTGTCGGTGCCTGTCTCAGGGGCTTCAGGGCCCCTTCGTTGCCTAGACTCCCAGATGAAGAGCCCCGACTGCTCTGGGGCCACTGCTCCACAACTCGCTTGATCTCCCGGTGAACCCAAGCAACGCGGGTCCTCAAGTACCCGTCATCCAGTGGAAAGGGAGGCAGATCCTCCCTTAGCAAATGGCTCTCCTCTGCCTTCCTGATCGCGAAGGCCCTCTGCCGATATAGGTGGGTGTGCTTGAACCACCACCTGGCGTAATGGACGTCGAATTGCCCCCGACGTCCCTGTCTCAGCATCGAGAACTGCTCTGGCTCCTGGCTGTAGTAGAAGTCCCACCATGCGGCCACCAGTAGGTGGGTGTCCTTCCCTCTGTACTTTCGACCTATCAAAGGGAACTCCCGGTTCAGAGGGATCCCCTGGTCATACTCAAAATTCCTTGCGAACCGATGTGGGTAGTACGGCTCCAAGGAACTTGTCGCAGACCGGTGCAATGTCAAACCACCGACTGGGTGCTCATCACCCACTCTGTCTGCGGTCCAGCCTCTGGCTCCCCCTGACTGGCATGGGCGCTGGTCGCCCCTCCACCTGCAGCTCGCAGAAAAAGACCGCAGTCTCTTGCGGCGCTGTCAAAGGGTAATCCCTCATCGCCCCGGGTGGGCAGGTAGCAATGGGCTCTCCTAGCCCTCTCCAACTGCACCTCAGTGTCTCCGTCAAGCTGTCCAGTGAAGCTGAACAAGAGTGGTGTCGTCGGATTCGCCACAGTCCCTCGTGCTACCAACCCTGGAAACAGCAATCCGACTAAAAAATAATAATAAATTATTTTTAAAAAAACCCACACACCCCTCTCTCTCCTCTCATTTCTCTCATCTCCCTCTCTCTCTTCCTCTCGATTCTCTCTCTCTTCCTCACACGTTCTCTCTCTTCTCTCCCCTTGTCACTCGGTTCGCGGCCCATTCGGACTTGGGTCGACGCGTGGGAGATACCGACGGGACGGGCTCGACGCGAAAATCACGCCGGTACCCTTTAGCCCTCAGATTGCGGAGTGTGGAGGTGCGTGCGAGTGGAAGGACGGTGTGACCCCCGTCACCCGATCTGCACCGATTTACGGTCTTCGCCGCGCAAGAGGTAGGGGAACGGATTTCTCGTCTCACCAGGAACCCGTTGGCGCCACATGCGTCGCCATCCGTCGTCATTTTCATCATTTTTCGTGTAAAATTTTATTTTGTGAAATTTAGGCTAATTTCTCGTAATACGTTCCTCTCTCGATTTCTGGTCCAGATGACTACTGATCGAAGCAAGGAAGGTACCGTTGGATTGGTCGCGTCGTGAGGATCGCGTGGACGTCCATCTTCTCTCGATCCGCGGAGCGTGGAGCCGAGTTGGGCCAGGAGGCGCCGCATCGCCCTCTCGCCGGATCGGCGTTGAATCGATGTTTTCATCGTAGTCCAGGTAGGGGGATGGACTGCTCGTCTCGTTAGGACACCGCCGGTACCACATACGTCGTGATCCGACGCCCTTTATCTCATTTTTCGTGCATGTTTCTGTTTAGTCTATTTTTAGTCTATAATGCTTGAAATCGTCTCTATAGGCATCGTCTTTTATTCCTAGTGGCATGTTTAAGTATTGAATGTTGTTATGGCATGGTAGAGTAGTTTAGAATCACTTTTCCCCGCGTCACCCATCGATTTCGGTCGATCGGGAGGGGGTTCAGTTTCGAACTCTGGAATCTTGAAACCCAGTCGACATAACACGCCTGCCCCGGTGCGTTATAGTCATTTGGCGCGTCTGTTTAGGTGCGTTATTTTCCCCTTGTGGCGATTTCCTCTAGGTCCATTAGTAAATTAAACCGGGGTATTACAACCTCATCCAAGCACTCTCTGGCCTGCAGCAAACAACCTCGACGTAGTCCTACGGAATTGATCATACTTGACACGTCCTAGCTCAGAACAAGGAGGCGCCTCTACCTGGAGGAAGCTAAAGCGTCAATCTTTCCAACGCCTCAGTCTCGTCGCCATCAGATGTCCCATCAAGGAGACTCATCCCTTGAACAGACACTGGTTACAAGAAGCTGAAACAGCGAATCGGTCGGCACCGATAGCAGTCGATCGACCCTCGGTCAACCCGTTCCTCATCCCATGCCTGGCCGGCTGACCGCCCCTCTCTGTATGGAGATAGTTTTGGTTGTAGTCCATTAACTCCCACCCCGAGATCTCCCTCCTGCGAGAGGTGTAGTGATTGTAAATCATTACTTTCCTGTTGAAGCTTCATCGGTGTACTGTGCAGGTGGCGATCCCATGCTTCCCCGCTCGCCCACGTCTCCGACCGGGGTCGATTTCTTCAAACTGGTCAGTTAAGTTCTCGATCCTTGCTCCAAATTATACATGTTCATTTAATATTCATCAATTGTGCTATCAGTTAAGGGAGAGAGCGCCCGGTCCCAAGGCTCCACTGCCTTCATGCGATCGCTGTGGGTGTAAGTGAGTGATCCTACGCCCTTTGGTCAATGCCGGCTCATTAAATTGGGCATCCGTACCCAAGGAGAGGCTAACTTTGAACTCTACTGGCCCTCTACCAGCAAGGGTCCTGTCCCACATCCTGGACCCGGCATCCCCGAGCCACCCCTAGGTTGAGTGTGCGCACCATATGAGTGTCTACTTACGTAGGCTTCTTAGCCTTATGGTTGTGCTTGCATACTTAGGTCCAAGGGCACTGGTCTAGTGGCGGCCACGCCGAAGGTGGTGTCACATCATATAACCCATTGGTCGAGGATCGTTTGTTGGAAGATTCTGGCTAGCCGAGAGGATTGTTTCCTCGGTGTGTCTTCATCTTGGCTTTATGTGCCTCGATGTTGTTGGTTGTCCTGTCCCTTGCTGCCCATCCCCACCACCACACCCATCTTCATCCACAAGCTGATCCCAGTTCACAGGCAGTAGTGTACCAGCGGTTTGCAGAGGCTGCAGCATTGTCATCATGAGACTTCAGGGGGCATACCATATACCAGCAGATTCTACTTCCTGTCAGCTTTGCAACGAGTGTAGTCCCGCCTTCTTCTGATCTCGCGGCTATCCGCAGAAGTGATTCTCGGTGACCTGCGTAGTTTCTCCCAGGCAGACAACCAGAGGCTCAGTGCAGAAGCTCCCCTGGCCTCCCCCTTGTGATTCCTGGAGTGAGACTTGGCTGAGAAATACTTCTACAAGTCCCCCATCGCCTCCAGGAAGAAGGAGGTCAATCACCCTCCGGAGCACCCGGTTCCAGCTGACATCGTTGAAGCGCGCAGACTGGTCTAGCCAGGCCTAGATTGGACAGGCCCTCACTCTTCTGGTCAGAGCTTTCTCCTCTGACTTCTGTTCGTGGTACCATTTATTTTGCATCGAATCTGCCTCGATCAATATCGCGCCAATGCCAACGCCACCTTGATCGGAGTCCAGGAGCACCCGGAGCAGCTTCTGCAACAGCCATCCAGGACTCTGTTCTAGACAGGGGCAGTACGGACCAGGCCTGAACTCTAAGCTACTGCGACCACCGTTGACCACCGAGCAGTGCCGGCCTTCTAAGTTCCATTCCCTGGTCAGCCCCAGACGATCCAGTGGTGGTCCTGCCTCCAGCAACTTCTGGAAGAGCTCATGGCCGTCCCGACACCGACACTCGGTCCTGCAGTCCTAGACAGGGCAAAATCGAACAACTTTAGAAGATGAAGGCACAACACCTCGGCTCAGCCTCCGGACGACCACCAGCTCGTTCGACCGACTGCTACCTTGCCCCTAGGAAACTCAGCATCAGTCTCGCCTTCTAGCAGTACTGGGTGATGCCCGCAGCAGCCGTACTTCTAGTTTCTTCCTTTGCTGGTCACACCGGGACAGAACCGGCCTCTTCGGTTATTCCCCTCCCCTCGCTTGGCATTACTTTCGCATTAATGTTAATTTTACTACTATAATTAATATTGCACTTTTGTAATTTCAATTCATTATGCAACCCCTCGACAAACTCCCCCTAACCCTTACGGGGCCTCATCAGCCTCTTGGGTGGCGTCCCTAGTTCTTGGTAGCGGTAATCCGATGATATCAGATTATCGATACCCAGAGCTCTGGGTCGTTACAGTTGGTATCAGAGCTGTGTTGAGGATTTGTATAAAGAATTGAAATTGCATTACGTTTGTCCAGAGCAAGTCCATTCGAGTCGTCTATTGCTGGCTTAGGGTATTTTTCGTGATTATTGATGTGCTTTCCGTTATCGTATGTTTTCTAGCGTCAATATGCCGTCTCGTAGGAGAGGTCGTGGTCGAGGTCGAGGTCCTGCTCCACAGGAAGAAAGTAGTGCCTCATCTCCTCCAGTGATTGTCTCGGATCAAGTTCAAGCAGTTCCCGTTCCTGCTCCTTAAGAGGATTTGCCTGGTGGCCGTGGTCGAGCACTCAATGAAAGCCTGCTATTCCACCCACCGACATTTGAAGGTCACGCAGACTTGGATGCGGCCAGAGCGTGGCTCAATGCAACCGAGCGTGTGTTCCATTCGATGGAGTGCGTCGAGGATGAGAAGGTGATGTTGGCTACTTTCCAACTTCAAGGAGTAGCGCTCGTGTGGTAGACCACTGAGTGAAAAGTTGCTTTTCATTCTCGTCTGCTTCGTCAGATCTCCTGGACTGAGTTCGTTGCTGCTTTCGAGTGCACTTATAGTCCTTCTTACCTCCAGATGAGTAAGATGCATCAATTCATAGAGCTGACTCAGGGTGCGATGTCTGTGCTGGAGTACCGCAACAAGTTCATGGAATCGGGTCGGTATGCGCCCCATGTTCTTGCTGATGAAGCCCTCAAGACTGAACAATTTCTGCGTGGACTGAGACCAAAATTGAGGCAGTATTTGATCGCCACTCGAGTGTCTATGATGGATCTAGCGTACTAGGCAGCTGCAGCGCTAGAGCTGGATATGGCGAGACGGTTCCTCCCATCAAAGTCCATTCCCAGTTCAATTTTCACCTAGATCAGAAGTCATTTAGGCCCCTTCCCAGTCCGCTGTTATTCACCCCCACAATCTACCTGCGAGCAGACCAGTGTTTTAGCCAGTGGTAGATGAATATTCTCACCCCCCAAATGTGGTCAGAATTCTACAAAAGATCTATGTGCGTGAGCACCACTCTCTCCTATACCTCCACAAAAATCCCCAAGCCCTAGAACCTCCATTAGATCTTCGATCCAGCCCCGTAAATAGGCAGCTTCTATTCTGCCCTATGTGTTCTGTATTTCAGGCCAGAGAACTCAGTCAATTGGCAGAAGCTATCATTTCCGGTTCCACCATTGGACGGATCTGAAACTCCCATAGGGCGAAGATCTTTGAGTCCTCTTTGCAACGGCATTGATCTCGCTCCGATCCGACATCTGGGCTAGTCATAGCGACCAATCTCTCCGGAGTGTGCAGGATTGTCCAGATTTGTCCCGAGGTTGGCTTGTAAAAAGGGGTAAACGGTAAAAGCCAGCAAAAATATATCGAAAAAGAATCAGCAACTGCCGCTCCCAGGGGTCGACCTGGGACACTCCGCCAACTTCCCGGTGAACCACCGTGTCTGGAAGCCTCCAGGAGACCAGCGTCCCTTTGGACGCCCGTGTGCACTGTCCTACCAGTCAGAAACTGCAAATTCGGAGTGGCCACCCCACCGCCGCCCGGAACCGCCGCCTTACTGACCCGTCAACCCGAGATTGGTGCTCTTGGACCCCACGTGTTGCCTATTACCTCCCTGCATGGAGTGGACTGTTGAAACACTTTGTACTTAATAATCATTATTGTACCGGGAGTCACAGATCTCGGCCGGGACGTCTTCCCCACTCCCCGAGCGTGGAGGTACACCCGCCTCCCCCTTTTTGTCACTTTGCTTAGTTAATATACACTCTTAATGCTGCTGCTTGTGAGTAGGTTACTTTCTTAGCTAGCTCGCGATACATCACCGCTGTGAGTTGTGAGTGCGAGACCCGTCCCATCTCCTCCTTCCTCTAGTAGTTAGGCTAGCTGTTCCTTTTCTAGTTATAAGAGTCCAAGGGTACCTACTAGAAAATCCAAGGGTAAGCAGATTCCCCTTAGGTTCCCCAGAGATCTGGCCGTAAGATGCCAAGCCTGTTTAGCCATCCCAGAATTTGTGGAGAACCCAATTATCCTGCCTGAAATGGAATATGAGGATTCCTCTGTCTCTGATGAGGGTTTTGGTGTCTACGAGATCATGAATGATGAAGACCCTATTGAGAAGGGAGATGAAGAGTATAAAGAATATGAGGACGAGGCTGATGCTTTTGCTAGTGACGTAAGGAGATTCGATGAACCATCAGCCTTCGTTGAAGAGCCTACCAAGGAAATAAATCTGGATACTGAGGAAAGCCCTGGGATGGTCCTCATTAGTAAGAATTTATCGCCTTCCGAAGAAGAGGCGCTTATTTTGGTTCTCCAAAAATACAAGGACATATTTGCATGGAGTTATGAAGATATGCCTAGACTAGACCCTGCGCTCGTTGAACATCGCCTCATGCTTAAGGCAGGGTCCATTCTGATCAAACAGCGGCTGAGACATTTCCACCCTCACATGACATTAAAAATGGAAGAAGAGGTCGATAAACTCCACAAGGCTAGATTCGTTAGAGTCATCCTCTATCCTAACTGGGTGGCAAACATCGTCTCGGTCATGAAGAAAGATGGAAAGGTTAGAATTAATTGCATAGACTTCAGGGACCTTAACCGTGCGTGTCCTAAAGACGATTTCTCCCTCCCTCATATTGATGTTTTAATTGATAATACGGTAGGGTATGAGACTCTCTCCTTCATGGATGATTTTTCAGGATATAACCAGATCCGATTGGCCGAAGAAGACTAGGAAAAGACATCATTTACTACACCTTGGGGTACCTATTATTATGTGGTTATGCTATTTGGACTTAAGAATGCTGGAGCCACCTACCAAAGGGCCATGATGGCTATTTTTCATGACATGATTCACATCTTTATTGAGGTGTATGTTGATGAAAATTAGCTCACTCAAATATTTATCACCGCTGCGAGAGAGAGAGAGCGAAACCGTCCCGTGACCCGATCTAGGCACGATAGTGAGTTGACCACCCTAGCTCTTACCGGTTTCTCAACCGTGCACGGTCATACGCTTCCCTCGTTAGGGACGACAGCGAGCTTGTCTAGATTCCAAAGTTGGTATCCAACTTGGAGTCGAGTCCCCGCGTGTCCGTCCCATATCACCTTCATGTGCACTGACTACAGTAAGGTGCTCAGACCTTATAATGCACACTAGCACATATGCTTAGACCTTTATGTGCTATATAACACAATGTGCTCAGACCTCAGAATGCGAGATGCAAATGTGCACAGACCTTATAATGCATGATGCAATATGTGCGTAGACCTTAGAATGCAAAATGTAAGATATGCATCGACCTTATACATGACTAAGACAGATGTGCATCGACCTTAGTATGACTAAGGCAAAATGTGCATTGACCTTAATATGACTAAGGCAAGATTGCATCGACCTTAGATGCTACACTTGGCTACAGAATACACACATGCATCGACCTCAGTGAGAAACAATATACACACTAGCGTCGACCTTAGTGAGTACACATACACACTAGCATCGACCTTAGTATGTACAAGGTCTATCATGCATCGACCTTATAGTAGTTGCTAGCCAACTAGCATCGACCTTTACTGCAGGATTTCTACATACGCACAGACCTTCCAGACAGAATGACTATATGCTCTGACCTTTCAGAATGAAAGAAAGGATGTGCATTGATCTTGTGTTTCACAAAGTGAAAACATTCATCGACTTGCATTGCACACACGCCATGTTCATGCATTGACTTAAGCACATACTGACTAAACATGCATTGGCTTGAAATGCTATGGAGTTGAAATGTTGACCAATGATTCATTGACTCAAATAAATCTGCGTTGACATGCATGATTATGAATGCATGGATGTGCATTAGATCTATATGACAAAATGCATGAATGAGCGTGGACCAATGACAAACCTGCTTTGACCGCCCCTGCTGGCGTTGAAAATCACAGAACTAAAGCATATTCCCCATCGCGGGTCGGTAAGGCAAAGCTGGAGGAAGTGGCAACGCATGAATGGCCATCAAAGCCCTAAAAATATCTAAAAAATACTCCGACAACTGAGGATGAGGAGCCCGCTTTAGGCAAGGCGGATGCCGAGGGATATGGGATGAAGATGGTTTTGGTGGTTGCGTAGGCAAGAGTGCTTGGCTAGTGGCAAAGGGATTTGGTGAAGGCATATGTGGAGCAAGATGAGGGGGTATATAGACGACATCCAACTGCTCATGGTGTAGAATTCCCCTAACTGGAGGCGGAGACGGAGACGGGTATGTGGATGCGGGAGGTTGACTCATGGAAGGTCGATATGTGGAGGTTTGATATGTGGAGGTGGATGTGGCGTAAGGCTGACTCATGGAGGGCTAACTCATGGGAGCGTAGTGTTGACTTGTGGAGGGTAAAGGTTGATATGTAAAAGTGGAGGTAGATGTAGATGGCAGGGTGTGTGGAGATGTGGAAGGCGAAGAAGACTCGGGGTCAAGGGAATCTTAGATTTGTTGGTGAATGAAGCGGGCTCGACTATATAATTGTTGCCAGGAGGTGATGTCATTAAGGGCCAAGATGAACCGATACTCGGGCATTGCATTAGAAATCAGCATCTTGATCAGCTCATGCTCCGGAATGTGCCTCGGGACTTGTGCAGCTAGGCGACGCCAGCAGTCGACAAAGGTGTAGAAATCCTCTTTGGGCTCCATCTTCTCATGGGCCACATCCACCATAGAATGCTTAGGCCCAACCTGGCTCTAAAATTGTTAAATGAATCTCTCTTGCACGGCTTGAAAATTCACAATCTGCTCTTGCGAAAGAGAAAAGAATCAATCCCGATCTGGGCCTTCCAATGATAGACTGAATAGATAGGACATCAAGTGTTGGTCATGTCAAAACTGGGCCGACTCATAAAGAAACTCCTTCAAGTGCACATAAGGGTCACCGACTCCACCATAACGGCGATAAGTAGGAATCATTGGTTGAGAAGATGCTCAGGCGAACCTAGGATTTTCCCTTCCTGGTGAGCTACTGTTAGTCAAGCTTGATTCTTCTCATCCTGTTTGGTGGAATATTTTTGAGCTAAGCTTTAGAAGTGTTGTCTTGGTGAAGTCTTGTCCAGTGTCTGCTTGAGTGTGGACTATGTTAGCTCTGAACCTGACTTACTCCTTGTTCGACGGTTGCTTGGCTTTGGACCCAGTTTTATGTTATGAGCCATTGTGCACCGTGTTCGTCGTGCTGTGCCTGGTGGCTGATGTGTTGTGAAGGTTTAGAAATTATTTTAGGACGTAAGGATAAGCTAAGATTAGCATTCCTTTGTGCTAAAGTTGGTCCTCTCTTTGGTTTGCACTTAGGCGACTTGTGATCGATTATTAGCAGGATCGATACTCAAGGCGAGTTATATTGCAGTTTTGTGAATTTCGATAGCGCCGAGGATGTGCTGAGATGCAAATACTGAGGTATTTCTGATGCCTGTGTGCGTTGTATGAGTACGCAGCGGAAGCGTCTGGGATGATAACCCACGGGTTCAAGATCATGAAGTTGGAAGATTTTGGCCGATCGAGAGAATTATGTTCCTCGATGTGACTTCATCTTGGCCATGCATGCCTTGATGTTGTTTATTGTCGTGCCATTGCTGAAGGCATTATAGTGTTGGCATTGGCATTTCTGAGAGTTGGGGAATATGTCGGCATGTATGCTGGTTGAGTACCCTCTGCTCTTTTGTAACTTTTCCTTGGGTATTGTGTTCTCGGGACGTGATCATGGTCCTTGAGATGCGTCTCCCAAAATTGTTATTATTGTTGTTGTGGGTCCTTATTGGTGAGCTGCTCACTGCATGGCTAATATATTGTAGTTGTGTGTTCAGCTATTATTGTGCCTTGATGTGACCCAGCTTGCAGTTCTGTTCCATTGTTCTGCGTTGAGTACGAAGCCGGGATTTTGCAAGTGTTGTTGCTATTGTTGTTGTTGTTGTTGTTGTTGTTGTTGTTTGGTGGTTGTGTTCAGTTTCTATCCGGTCTGGCTCGCCAACATAGTCCCAGTAAAAAAGAAAAGTGGTCAAGTCTGCATCTGCGTCAATTTCTGGGACCTCAATAAAGGTTGCCCGAAGGATGACTTCCCAGTCCCGATCATAGAGACAATGGTCGACATGACCACTAGACATGAAGCCTTGTCTTTCATGGATGGGTCATCCAGTTACAACCATATCCGGATGTCCCTCAAAGATAAGAATCACACGGCCTTTAGGTCTCCCAAAGGGATCTTCAACTACAAGTGCATGCCCTTCGGTTTGAAGAATGCCGGTGCTACATAGCAGAGGGCCATGACCAAAATCTTCGACGAGATGCTGCACAATATCGTTGAATGCTATGTTGATGACCTTGTCATCAAGACTAAAAGGCGGGAGGACCACCTACTCGATTTACGCCAGGTCTTCGAGCGTCTCTGGTAATATGGGTTTAAAATGAACCCTATGAAATGCGCCTTTGGCGTATCCAATGGTAAGTTTCTTGGTTTCATCGTCCGATACCGGGGAATCGAAGTAGACCCCAGCAAGATCAGACCAATCTAGGAGCTCCCACCACCCAGCAACCTCATTGAGCTCAGGTCCTTCCAGGGTAGGCTGACCTACATTCAAAGGTTCATCTCGAACCTCTTCAGTCGATGTGCGCCTTTCAGTAAGCTGATGAAGAAAGACACCCCATTCATATGGGATTCGGAATGCCAAGTGGCTTTTGAGCAAATCAAGGAGTACCTCTTCACTCCTCCAATCCTGGGGGTACCAGTCAAAGGTAAACCCCTCATACTCTATATTGCTGCCACGGATGCCTCGTTAGGGGCTCTGTTGGCACAGATCAATGAGGAAGGCAAGGAGCAGCTGCTCTACTACCTCAGCCGCCAGCTGATCGGCGTCGAGTACTGCTACTCCCCCATGGAGAAAGTCTGCTTGGCACTAGTATTTACCATCAAGAAGTTGCGGCACTACCTCTTGTCCCATCGGGTTGAGCTCATATCTAAGCACGACCCCCTAAAGTTCCTTCTCCCCACTCCCTCCGGCAAGGGCATGGCGGTGGCGGCGGCGACGAGGCGAGCGTGACGGTGTTCCTTGCGCGGCGAGAGATGGGGAGTTCAGCATTCTAAAAGCTTCTTCTAGCGATCGGTGACGTTTCGGCGGAGCTTTTGCTCCATTGAGATAGGAGGACGAATCCCTATGATCATACCTTCATTTCCCTAGATTTGTAGGCCAAGAGGGAGCCAAGAGGGGTGTTTTTAAATAGGTTAGGGCAAAAACCATGCTTTTGAGGTTGTGAGCCGATCCGCCGATCCATCACATTTTTAGTCGATCCGAGGCCGTAGATGCATGTTAGGAGTTATTTGGGAGATTCTCCCTTGTTTTTCTCCCTCTCCCATGGAGGTATGGGGGCGTGGGAAGGATTTTTGGGATTTTCTCGCCATTCTATTCTCGGACTGGTGTGGCGATCGCTCCAGTGACCGCCACAGGCCGTGACGCCCCAGGGTAGGTGCGTTACAGGCCGTGACGTCCCAAGAGGGGTGCGTCACAGGATTTTGTATTATCGGTAGGGCGTTGGTCGCTCTGGCAGTCTCACGATAAATTGCCAGAGAGTGTGACGCACCTGGGTTTGACTGCTAGAGTGGCGAGTTGACCATGGATTTTCGACCGTTAGATTTTGACCGTTGGCGGTCATGTTCCTCTGGCGGCCGTAGAGACGAGCGTCAGAGCACTGTGGCGCCCTGAGGTAGGTGCACCAGAGCTAGTGTGACTTCGTCTTCTGGTGCTCCAGGGTTGGACCGCTAGAGTCCTGTGGTGCTCCAGAGTTTGACCACCAGAGCCTGTGGCCGCCCAAGGTTGGACCACCAGGCACCGTGCTACGCCGAGCGGGTTATAGCCTTGTTTTTTAGACTATGGTTTCCATGAGTCAGTTCTTATCTTCGGTGACCCATACACTAGTCGTAACTTCCACGGCACGCGTGTGTCGGCCCACTGGGAGCACTGGTGTGGCGCACCCGAGAGAGACGGGGAGTAGGTTGGTTACCGTAGGGCCCCCACGTATAGGGATGGTCACCTTCAGGCACCATGATAGATGGGGCAAGGGGCTCACGTGGAATGCAAGGAAGGCAATGTTCCTCCCTCAAGACAATAATACCATAGGATGGGGTGGAGTGAAACTCCTCAGGTATGGGAAAGAACGAAAGGACCTCGGAGGTGATATGACCTATGGTGTACACCGAGGTAACGGATCCTAAAACAAGGTGTGTGAAGCTATGACTATAGGGTTGGTCAGACCCTAAGCCTAACATATACATCAACTCCCATTGACAATCTAAACTCCTAATAAGATCCTTCACATTTTCTACAAAGCAGAAGGACTGGAAAGTGGTGTGAAAAGAGTTAAGGGGTACTAATGGGAGCACCAGTTCCTTGGATGGGTAGCAAGGGATCGAAGCATCTAGAAGTAGGCCCTTCCTTAACCAGCTAACTAAAGGCTCTCCAATGACAAGTTCACCCTCGGGAGGCAAGAGTGGCTCTAGATAAGGGTCGAAGGGTGAAGCATCCCCCTCGGATGGGGAAATTGAGTCCTCTATGAAATGAATGGGACCTTGGCTCTCCATCGAGGTTGCTGGGCTAAGAGTGTCGGCCCTGACCTCGATAGGTTCTGGCACGACTTAGTCTTGGCTCGGGAGTGAGCTAGGGGAAGTCAGTGACCCAATAGGAGTGCGCATCCTCTCAAGTCTCTCCCTAAAGATTTGCAGGAGCTCGATGAGGGTGGGATTCCTAGGGAAAGAGACATCTTGGGAGTCTTGCCAGTAATCATGAGACTTAGTCTCAGATCTAGACTCATACACAGGTGGAGCCCTGCTCCTCCAACTATGATGTACTCGGTTGGGGATAAAAGAGTGGGGTAGGTAGGTCCTTCTAAGCTCATCTTTCATGTCGTACCAGGTCTCGATAGGTCTTTGCCGTCTAATGTCTCTCAAACTCTCAATGTATCTTCACTTATCCTTGGCTTCGTGCAAAAGTCTCTCCTTGGCAAAAGAGACTTGCATGGCCTCGGACATGGAGTAACACCCAAAATACCTATCCATAGTAGTCCACGTAAACCCCCCCAACCATTCATCTTCCACTATAAAACCCCCCTTAAAAGGTCAAGGGGCAACGACAACAAGAAACAGGCAAGCAAGGACTCACCTACAAACATGCAAGGACTCAAGCCCCAAGGCTTCTGGCAAAGACATGAGGAGTAAAGCATGTGGGTGGCTTGTTGATCGGCTCGTATATGCCGAGAGTATGTCGAATGAACTCCCCTCACATGGGGTCTAGCCATCTCACTCAAGTCCACTCCCTCGCGTGTGAGGTGTTATGATAATGGCAATCACACCAGCACATCTGGTACGGCCACGTTTGGCACGTTATGATAACAACGCACACTC
The DNA here is from genome assembly GCA_024336825.1 of Amorphophallus titanum. Taxonomy (NCBI): domain Eukaryota; kingdom Viridiplantae; phylum Streptophyta; class Magnoliopsida; order Alismatales; family Araceae; genus Amorphophallus; species Amorphophallus titanum. Next base: position 5,706,737 of record JANBPO010008574.1, read on the forward strand.
CATAATGCTAGATTTGCTCCTGTCATAGGACCACGTGCCCGTCGCTCGCCCCAAGATGACCACCGATAGTCCTGACCACTGACCCGAGTTAGTCAGACCCTAGCCTGAAAGTAACATTCATGGGGCTGGCTTTAACTCCCCAGCATGAAGACACTCGCCTTTCAGGACCCGTACCCGACCGCTCACCTCGATCTGAGTCTGACCTCCCTCGGGTGCTAGCTACTTTTCACCCTTGCAATCCAATCTAGCCCTCCCTTGGCAACTCGGGCACGCCCCTAGCTCCTTGTGGAGAGCCCCTTTAAAAATATGTGGATATCCGCTTTATCATGCATTGACTCGGGGACCAACCCACGTGTCGGAATTGTCCTGTGGCTTGCACCATATGTATCTTGGCATTTAAAGCCCACCTGTAAAGCCTGCATGGCATCTATAAAGAAAGAAACCAGTTGTCTATGCATACCTGTACCTAGGGTCTCAGTCTCACATCCACACCAGCCAGTGTGTGACCAGTCTCACAGACTCCAGTCAACTAATCCTCATGTGGGGTTGGAGGGATGCTAAGATCTAGAGGGAGGGTGAATAGATCTACCCTTTAAAAATTTTATCAACAGCGAACAAATAAAGTGTGAAATTAGAAAATCAACGCTGCAAGTGTAAATTCAACTAATAGAAGAAAAATATGCATAGAAGCGGGGGATCGTGGGGTGGGGGTTAAATGATTACATCCAAAACTACCTCCACGTAGGGAGGGGCCTTCAGCCGGCCAAGTGAGGGGAGGGGAGGGGCTAAAATATTGAAGCACCGGACTCCTTGTCGGTGCTGCCAGGTTCTGAAATCGCAGGACCGCCGGTTGAAGTGTTTGCTGCCACGGACGCTCCCGAACTCCGATTGGACCGAGACCAGAGCTAAAACACTCCTATCTAGCCCAGGAAGACGCCTGAATTTTCTGGAGCAACCTTGATCCAGCTGCTAACTGGTGCAAGTCTTGGAACAGGGACAGACAGCACTGGTGCTGACTACTCTCAGAATGCTGCTGCTAGAAGATGGAGGCGCCACGGGCTGTCCCAAACTCGGATGGAGGCGGGGCTGGTACCAAAATGACCGTGGATGAGTATTCTTTCAGATGATACTGACGACAGTCTCTGAAGATGTCAGGGATGATCGTGCTGGCCAGAAAGGTGTAGGTAGGTCCATTCAGGAACAGAGGGACCAACCTGGCGTGACTTCGGGAGAAAAATCACAACTTCTGATTCCGGGGTCTGAATCTCGTTCCACTTCTTGTGGATGATGGAGGACTGGTAGGAGTTGCTCTCAGCCAAGTGGCACGTCCAGATCTGCCAACGAGTGGTCATGGTGGATGATTTTCTAGGGCTCAGGTTCTCTTCCTGGGAGCTCTTGCGCAGTCAGGGAAGAATCACCCGCGCGGACAGCTCCGAGCTCGGATGAAGATGAAACCACAGCCCTTGAAAAGCCCTCTGGAAGAATTTTCCAATGGTATATGATTTGCCACAACAAAAATTGGGGAGGTGCCAGAGACGATGCAATCTTCAGGGTCCCTACTGCCTACCTACGACCAGCTACCAGATCTGCTACCTTGAGTGACCAATGAAGCAAGAAAGGGGGGGCTGTATTGCAAGGGGATGGTGACTGATGGTGATGGGAGGGGGAGGACGTGGTTGGGGTTCCTTGGAGGGCTGAGGGGGCAGTGGTGGAGGGGGTGGGGTGACCCCTACCACAGTGGAAGAAAGGAGTCAGCCTCCCATTGACAAGAACAGCAAAGGAGGCTGAAGAAATACAAGTATGAACTCAGTCTATCCATTCCTCCGCAAAGCCCATCTTCTCTAGAACATCAAGAAGGCACTGCCAATTGACCTTGTCATAAGCTTTTTCAAAGTCCAGTTTCAAGACCACCCCTTTCTTCCTCTAATACTTCATACCAAAAAGGCACTCATGAGCTACCAAAAAGTTATCATAAATATGTCTCCCCCTGATGAAAGCACCGTGGAATCTACTAACCAACCTGTCCAACACTTTGTCTAACCTCGCTGCTAGCACTTTGGAAATGATCTTGTATGTACCATTCAGAACACTGATGGGCCTGAAATCTTTGAAGTCATGAGCTCCTTATTTCTTAGGGATAAGAACTAGGAGGGTTTTATTGATGTCCCCCAAATAAGACCTTCCCTCTCGAAACTCTCTCACTGCTACTGTAAGGTCCTCCTTAATAATGTCCCAGCACTTCTAATAGAAAGCCAATGAAAAGCTATCCAGGCCAGGAGCTCTATCCCCTGCAAGAAAAAACACAACCTAGTAGACCTCCTACTCTGAGATACTCTTGACAAATAGCTTTCCTCTCCTTAAGAAGGAGGCGGAGGAGAAGGCTGTCTACTATCCTCGGTCTGCTCTGCTCGTCCTCTGTAAATAGTCTAGAGTAGAAATCTCTGGCCTGGCCCCCTGATGTCCTCATGAGTGGAGAAATAGTGGTCTCCCACCCATATGTAACAGTATTAACTCTCCTTCTCCCTAAAAAATGAGTTGAAAATAAGTAGTGTTCCTATCACCTTCTTTGATTCATCTGTCCCTTGACCTCAGCCTCCAGTAGATCTCCTCTCTAGTGAGAATCTCCTCAAGTTCCGTCCCAAGAGAGTCCCTGAGCCTCCTGTCAGCATCATCCATCGGTCCTACCTCCTCCAAACTATCAAGGCTCTTAATCTACTGTAGAATTCTATCCTTAACTGCTCTACCCGAGAGGGTTTTGTCTGCCCCCAGGTCTTAAGAGTCAGAGCCGTGTGCCTCACCTTCTGAACAAGAGTAGCCATGGTTGACCTGCCCATACACTAAACACTCCATGCTCTCTTGACTATCTTCATAAAATCTACCTCCCTGAACCAAAAGCTCTCGAGTCTGAAGTTGAATCTCCCACCATAAGAGCGGTCAGTCTTCAGAATGAGGGGCTTGTGGTCGAAGATAAACTCTAGTCAAAGACTACACCTGCACATGAAGATAGTGATCCTCTTAGTCGACAGAAACCAGAAACCTGTCCAACCTAGAGCAAGAGGGATTTACTCTCAGATTGGACCAAGTGTATCATCCATTAGCCATGCCAATGTCTACAAAAGCTGCTTCGTCGATGAAATTGGTGAAATCCTCCATTTCCCCTGTATAAGCATGATCCCCCATCCTCTCCCAAGGGACTGTCACTGCATTGAAATCCCCTCCTACACACCAAGGACGACCCGAAGCGTGGAGGTGCCACACCAAGTCTTCCCACAGAAGTCGCTTCTCCTCCTTGTTTTAAGGGTTATACCCCCGTGAAATCCCATGCAAAGCCATCCCTTACATTACTAAAATGTAGAGAGATAACCCACCTACTAACCAGCCTGTCCTACTCCACCTCTTCAACTTCAAAAGGATTCCAGAGGATCATGATACCCCCGAACCTACCTTCCATCGGAGCAGCCACCCCCTTAGAAAGTTTACCACCACCAATCTCCCTCATAACCAAGTCCACGTCTCCTCCACACCTGGATTCTTGGATACACATAATGTCTATCTTATACATCCTGATCAGGTTTTCACCACCCTCATCTTATCTCCCCCTCCTAATCCCCTCACATTCCAAGAGACTATCCTCATAATGAAGGTTGGAAGTCCCTCTCCTCCCTAATCTGAGCTCTCTCCCCCCACAAAACCTCTTTTTAATTTTAGAGAATGCTTGTCTTAAATCTTTCTCCACATCAGCAAACAAGATGCCCACCTTACCTACTATCTCCCTCACCTAATCTAATCCCCGGTGATTTTTTCAACCACCCTAACCAGTTCCCTGATCTCCTCTCCTTGATATACTACTATCAGTCAGCTCCTCCCATTGACATTGCAGCCCTTCTCCCCCTCCCTGTAATACCAATATCAGCTAGTCATCCTCTAGCAGAAGCTCTATCCCATCAATCTAAACCTGCTGGCCTGCATCCACTATCTCCCAAGGCACCAGCATAAGGGAGATCTGCTCCTCCTCAAACAACTCCATTGTCCGTCCTGCAACTTCAGCCATGCCTGTCAATGAAGGCGCCTACTGTCTGACCTCCAAGGGAGAGCCCAGGACCTGAGTAGCCAGAGGCGGGATGGATCTATTGAGGTCGGGTAAGGAGACCGACCACCCCTACTGAAGGCACCCCATAGTCGCAGGCGAATGTAGTTCAAGCCGGGCCTCCCATGCAGCATCTTCAACATCCAACAGAACCTCGAAAACCTTCTTGACCTTGCCGTCCCCGATAGATGCCAGAGTAGAAAGAACTTGTGGCCCCCTCCAACGAACTGTCGGTGAAAGACTCCGCCCACACTGCAGCTCCCTGCCAAGGCAGGGCCAGAGGTGAGGCCTGCGATGCAAGGGGCCTACCGACTGATGCCGGAGGGCGGATAGGGGCCGGATCAAGCACCTTCGCTGGCAGAGATTGAGGCTCAGAAAACCTGAGAAGCAAGGGCAAAAGCGGGCAGGGACGAAGCCCTTGTTCAAGCCGCGAAGACATGCTAAGCGGGCTCTTAGCGGAGGCAGGTAAGTTTCGGGTCTCCGAGACAGACCTAACAAGGCTACCCGCTACCCTGTGGCCGATATCCGAACCACGACCGCTAACCGAATTATCTCCTGACCTACTCAAAACAGTGTCGGGCCCAGGAGCCCCTACTCAACGAAGCAGCCCTCACGATGAACCCGCTTCACTGTAGGGCTGACCGCATTTCATATTTGAAACCCAACCTGAGACCGGCTCATCCGTACGTCTTCTTCCTCATGACACACACCCTAATGCCCTAAGGACAGCGGCGGCGCATCCATTAACTCCTTCACCCACAACCGGACAACAGAAGTCTCCCCGACTCGATCGATGGTGATGACAACCGAAGTGGGCCCCCTGCTATATAGCTCAGTAAAAATTATATGTTGTAGCCCTGCGAGTCTACTTTCCAACGGCCCAGTTTCAGTCTGATCTGCCTTTGGATCTGGCTGCTAAAATTCTCATCGTGGAAGCGCACAGATCTGTCCTGAGACAGGGCTGCGGGAAGGTGTTGGGAAATAATTCCCAATATATTATCGCAGCTCAGATTCAGCGACCACCGCTTCCAGGAGTCGACCAGGGACGTCCTGCCATCGTCCCAGCCAAGCGCCGCCTTCAGAAGACCCCAGGACGATGACGTCCCTTTGGAGGCTATTGTACGCTATCCAGCGAGTCGGAACAGTACCGAGTCGGGCCAGCAGCTCGCCTCCAGCCCGATAGGCCTTTTGGCTTGCTGCCCGTCAACCCGAGCCCGCTACTCCCAAGTCCCACGTGTAGCCCTTTACCTCCCTGCGTGGAGTGGGCATTAATATTCATTGCTGTAATTTAATTATTTCCTGTACCGGGAGTACGAAGCTTGGTCGGGGTCACCTTCCCCACGTCCGGAGCGTGGAGGTATCATGTCTGCTCCCTACTTCGGCATTTACTTTCCTCGTATATATTCGTATGCCGTTGCAAGTGATAGGATAATTAGCTTGTTATACTTTTATCACCGCTGCGAGAGAGAGCGAGACCCGTCCCGTGACCCGATCCGGGCACGAAAGAGAGTTGACCACCCTATCTCATTGTCGGTTTCTCAATAGTGCACGTCCGTACGCTTCGCTCGCAAGGGACGAGTCGCGAGCTTGCTTAGAGTCCCAAGTTCGCATCCAATTGGTGTCGAGTCCTCGTCGTCGTCCCGCATCATAGAGCTAGGCGGGGGGGTTGCCGCTGACACCCAGGCAACTGTTGTGGCTTCCCACGAGTAGGAGGCGGGCGGGGTGACCTCCAGTGCTGATTTTTCTGTTCACCGGTTATAACTTTGGAGCAAAAGTGTTGATTATTTTAGACTACTAGGTGCTCACTTAGGTAAAAAGAGAGCTATTTGTATACTCCTGAAATCTTTAAGAATTGAGTCGTCTGTGAGAGAAGTGGGAAGAGGGAGGGAGTGGTCTGGTAGGAGGGTAGTGCATGAGAGAGGGAGAGTGCAAGGGGGATCTCGCGATGGTGAGGGGGGCTCGGCTGGGTTATGGCGTGAGCAGGGAGAGGGAGGTCCGGTTTAGAAAAAGAGAGGGGTGGAGGGAGTGTGAGGGGGAGGTTGCAGCGCGGTGGTGCGTGGAGAGAAGGAAGGAGAGGGAGTGAGGGCCGGAGCGGGGGTGCATGGGGGGTCCTCTGGCGTGGTTAGCAGAGAAGGTGGGGTCGGATGGCATTGAGATGAGAGAGGGCGGACGTGAGGCTCGTCGGCGGGGTTGGAGGAGGGACTGTGGGTGTGCATGAGATGATAGATGGAGAGTGGGCTGGGGTGTGGGGCGCTGTGGCTGTGAACCAGAGAAAGGGAGACGTCGTCCGGCAGGGGGTTGGTTGGGAGAAGAGGAGGTGGTGTGATGAGAGGGGAGGCTTGGAGGCGGTGCGGCCAGCGGCATGGGAGACGGTGGTGGCAGGGGGTTGGAAGGCTGAGTGCAGTGAGGGTGGCGTGAGGCTCGGCGACGGGGTTAGCGAAGGTGAGAGAAGGATGGTGCAGGCGGAGTGGGCTTGCCTTGGGTGACCAGTGGAGGAGGTGAGATGGAGGGTAGCCTGGGTGGGTCGCCAGAGTGGAGGTTCACAGCGGGTTGGCGACAGCGGTGTGAGGAAGTGGGAGCGAGGTGTTCACAGTCAGAAGAGGTGGTAAGGAGTAGTCGGCGGAGGCTGCCGGAGAGGACCGGGGTGGTGGACGGAGGGGCTGCGGTGGTGGACGGAGTGGTTAGAAGAGGGGGATGGGAGGTCGGTGGTTGCTGGCTCGAGGTGGTGAGGAGTGGTAGCGGCTGGAGGTGTGGGCTGGCGGGTCTGCTATGGGGAGAGGAGTGGAGGTGGGCTTGTCGGAGGGGAAGGGAGAGGGGAGGAAGAGTGAGAGAGGGAGCAAGGGGGGTGGCCGGTGGCGAGAGGTCGATGGCGGAGGGCAGCAAGGCGTAACCGTTGGATATTTTTATCAGTGGGAAGAGCATTGTGAACAATCTTCCAAAGATGGACTGATATTTTGGTGGGGAACCAGTTGGACCATAATCGAGTCTAGGGAAAAACATAATGATTGGAATTGATGTTAGATAGCACCTGATAAGTAGAAGCCACCGTGCAATACCCAGAGGAAGAAAGGCTCCAAGCCTGAAAATCAGGATTCTGAGTCAGCTGAAAACTCCTAATTGCTGATTTGATTGGATCTGGAACCAGTCTATCCACCAGATCATCGTTGTCACTAGAGTGGTGCATCAGAAACTCATTTACGGTGATGTTGGTATTTGGAATGATAGAAGCTGTAACATAATCAGCCAACCTATGATTCCCAATCCAGTTGTCCAACCAGAAAAATGTGCTGTTACCATCACCAACTACAACTTTTTTATGTTGAATAATAAGGTCCTTGGCCTTTGTCCAGCTCCTCCTAACGAAGCCATTCATATTTTTAAATTGAACCTCACTTAGATGGCGCTGCCCAATATACTTTGCTCTGAAAAAATTTGCCCATAGGGAGTTAGAAAACAAGGCATTCCACAGCATCTTCACCCTTAAAGCAATGTCCATGAGTCTGAGGGACATAATGCCAAGGCCGCCTTGGGAGGTAAGCCTACAAATGGTCTGCCATGCTATCCAATGTCTTTTATTCCCATTCATAGAGGAACCCTAGAAGAAGTTAGCAAATGATTTTTCCAGAAGGGAATGTGTACCTGAGTGCAGTGGGGAGGAGGATAGGGAGTATATTGGAATAGAGGACAAAACATGTTTAATGAGAATCAGTTTAGATCCCTGTGACAATAAACCAGATTTCCATCCCGCAATTCTATTCTGAATTGAAGTGATTATACCAACAAAGAAAACCTTTTTCCTTCTACCAATCATCAAAGGAAAGCCCAGATACTTGTGAGGAAAGCATGCTTGGAGAAGCCAGTGAAGATCTGAATCCGGTTAGCAACTGACAAATGAATCTTGGGGTGGAGAAAAAAAAACACATGGATAAGATGCACCAATTTCTAGATCTGGTGCAGGGTGAGATGACCGTGTTGCAGTATCGGAACAAGTTCATCGGGTTGGGTCGGTATGCGCCGCATATTATTGCTGATGAAGCCTTGAAGATCGAGCAGTTTCTCTGAGGTTTGCGAGCCGAGTTGAGAGTGCCACTTCTTGCTACCCATGTCACTGTCATGGATGATGCATATCAGGCATCAGTCACGGTTGAGCTTGATTTGGCGAGGTCTGCAGGGTTTTCTCAATCTAGTGTTGCTCAGCCGTTTGTGCCATACCAGTAGTCCTATCAACCGTCAGCACCTGGCGTTCCGTCTGTCATGGCTACTTCTGGTGTTCCGTCAAGGCAGATGTTTTGAAAATCTAAGAAGCATTTCAACCGTCAAGTACCTTCAGGTTTTGTGCCGCAGTAGTCAGTGTCTTCCAATTCTGTGCAGTAGCCTGTTCCTCTGTATCAGCAGCACCGTGAGTTTCATGTGAGTCAACTGAGACCATGTCCGAGGTGTGGTGGCAGCCATCCTAGTGCACCCTATTCCTTGCCAGTGGTTTACTATCACTGTGATCAGCCAAGTCACGTTGTCCGAGATTGCCCGATGAAGTCAGTTCCGATGCAGTTCTCGCAGGTCACCCAACCGCAGCAGTCGTAATTTTACCTTCCTGCACCGCCTCAGCCTCAATCGTCATTTTTGCAAGTTCCTACTTCTTCCCAGCAATCTTCTGCAGCCTCTAGTCGGAAGCTGAGAAGTCAGATCACGCATATCACTCGTGCAAAAGCAATTACGTCAAATCTTGTAGAAGGTACGGTTTTGATTTTTGGTCATCTTGCTCGTGTGCTATTCGATTCAAGTGCCACTCATTCATTTATTTCTGAGGATTTCCTTGCTCGTCTCGAGGAGTCGGTGATCGAGTCACCTTGTGATCTGCTCATTGAGTTGCCCTCTGGAGATTTCATGTCCACTCCATTTTGCTTGGAAGATTCTCCTGTTATCGTCAGTGACCAGCAGTTGCCAGCGAAGTTGCCACTTAGAGTAATTGAGATGAGATGGGATTCGATTGGACAATGGATGGTGCCTGTGTGCGTGGTCTCTGAAGAGACATTGGTGTTGGATATGGTGATCCCCGGTCTGCGACCAGCATGGGAGGATTCCACGTAAGTCTGAGTCAAGTGGCGTGAGGACCGAGGAGGGATCTTGTTATGTGAGTTCGCCGTGCTCACCGGAGAGGGTGGAGCTGGCGTGAGGTTTTGGATCAGACGTGGTGTTGGTCTGTGGAAGAGTCAGCGGATGGCCTATCGTGATTTAGAGCACGCCGGTTGAGCCGGTGGAGGTTTCCCATTGACATGTATCTAGTGACCCGTGGATGGTCTTTCACAGACAGAAGATGCTAGTTGTTGGGGCTCGAGAATGGCACGAGCCCTATGCCGGCGGGGCCTTGGGTGGCTGATTGTGAGGCATGCATTTTCCAGAAATTGGATCAGGGAATTCATGAGAAGTTGTCTTCTGGCAAGAGTTGGTCTGGTACTGTTGTAAGTGGTCGGCTTGCCAGGTGTGAGCTGGTGGAAGCTCAGTGTGGGTTGCCCTTGGTGCAGGGTGTGAGAGCAGTCAGCGAGTTGTGAAGCTGGCGTTTGGTTGGTCCTCCGAACGTGGGCGTTGACTGGTGTCAGTTTTCGTGGCAAGGAGTGTGTTTTCTCTGTGAGCGTAGTGGTGTCTGCGGTGTCGTGGTTGGTGTTCGCGTTGGCTGAGACGACGCCAGACCTGTACTTCTTGCATGTGCCTGCTCTGTCGCTCGATGTGTTTTGGGTTATGAGCGAGGCGTGTCTGTGATCATTGTCTGGCAGCGTCCCTCAGGATCGTGATTTTTATGAGTTTCGAGGTTTGATTGGTGCTCTGACAGTGTTGTCAGTTGGCTCCGGCGTTCTCCCCTTGTGGCCTGGTGCTTGTCCTGAATTTTGAGGATGAAATTCTTTTAAGGGGGGAGGGCTGTGATACCCGGATCCTTATTGGGTCTTATTGGATTTCTTTTTGATATTTAGGATCTTTTTTGGAGAATTTCCAACACCGCTCGAAGACGTGGGCGAGCGGGGAAGTGTGGTTCCCCGCACACTGCGTCGATGCCGCTTCCCCTATTAAAAATACAATCACTACTCCCCGCACAGGGGGTTGGTCTAAGGGAGGGAAATTTGAGGTTACACCAAAATACTACCTCCACGCAGGGAGGCGCGTTAAGCAGGCCAGGCGGGGTGGGGAAGAAAACCACGAAGTTGCCGAAGAATTGACTCAGCCGATTCTGCCAGCTATAGGAACGGGCCGACCACCGGTCGCTGTTGACGGCTCCATGGTCTGAGGCGAACTCGGATGATGATGAAACTAGTGCCAGTACGTCGCTAACTAGATCAGGAAGTCCTCAGAATTTTTGTGAAATGGCCTGGAGTCGCCTCTGATTGCAGCTAACTCTGTGGCAGGGCGGATCTGCCCTGACTGGTTCTGTCCTCAGGGTGCAACAGCAGGAAGATGGCACCGGTACGAGAGCTCCCAGAGTCAGAATGGTGCGGGACCAAAGCCGACACGTCCGTCTTCGAGTCTCCTTCAATATCTGACTAGAAAGACCTCCAAGAGTGGTCGGAGCAGAGATATAGGAGGTACACAGTAGTAGGGTATCAGGGCTGGATTTTTGGGGACTGACCTGTGCACCCTGGCGAGAAAATTCAGAACGAGTAGTCCCGACCTCCGAATGTAGTTCCGTCGATTGCGTTGGAAGGAGGACTGGTCAAAGAATGTTTCGGCCAAGCGGAGCCCCAAGGGGAGCAAGGGTGTGGCCGTAGAAGCTTCTGCACTGGTGCTCTGATCTTCCCATGGGTGCCAGTCGCGTGCTTCGGCGAGATCGAGCCTCCCGGACAGTCACGAACTTGGATGAAGGCGGGATGACCTCGAGGACGAAGCCAAATGGAAGAGCTTTCCGACAGTGTAGGGTGATCTCTCTGGAGCTCTGATTTGCAGTGGTGACTGGCGCTGTAGCTGGAAGGAACTCTGCTGGGCAGCAGCAGGGCGCAGCAAACTATGGGGAAGAGAGGGAAAGTGTGGTCTTCCTATCTCTGCAGTTATTTTAATTTCTTACGTACCCTCGCGCCATCCTTTATCCCTTCTGAGTCTTCGGGCTCGTGGGAGGCGGACCGAGATTCGAGTCGCGCCAGTTCTTTTTCGGTACTCGGATCCCGGGTCGTTACACCCCCGGTCTGGCCCACTGGGACTTACTCTCGGACCCCGAATGAGCTCGACGTCCGAGAGTGGGGGGCTAGTGTGGAAGGTAAAATCCATCAGGCCCAATACGGCCCACCAGTGCCAGGCCCACATCGGCCCAGTCCCCACTAGGTGCAAAGTAGACTGCCCGATAGTTTGTAGGCCATACCCAGTGGCCCAATAAAGGTGCGCAAGAGATTCGTCAACCCATAAGGGGCATCGATGCGGGCATCTCGGGCGCCGGATGATTCTTCGACGACTAAACATTGCTCCTGAACGTTACTCCTACACCAGTAGAGACGAGCTTGCGTCCATAGCACCATGAGACTCGCCCCAAGGCTGCACTGCCCAAATAAATGGACGTATAATGGAAAACTCCCCACGATCGTAGGGGTGTTAGTCCACGACCCACACCTTTCCCTGCTAAGGGACGGACCTCCACCGCCAGGACAACCAATATAAATAGACCCCCGATTAGATGATCAGAGGAGACACACACAAGAGGGACACCCATACGAACACAGACACATGCAGAGAAAAAGGGAGAGATATCAGAAAGAGTCAGCTTTCGAGCACGTCATAGGCCAGGCGAGCACTCTCCGAGCACTCACCAGACACGGTGAGCACCTCCAGGGACTCCACCCCGACTCTCAGGCTTGATTGTTTTACTCTTATGCTCTCTCCCCCTCTACGTCTCTTGCTATTCCTCACCTCGACACAATCTTAACTTAAGCATCAGAAAGTTGTCTCATGGGATAACGTCTAGGGCTCCTTATGATGTCATCTTTCTAGTGTTTGTAGGCTTCCACGGGTGGCTAGACGTCCTTCCCAGATTAAACAAATTTTAAAAGTGTGATACGAGATCTGGGAGACTATTTTTCCAATCATCAAAATACATACACCATCACTTTAGATCAATGTTGGCCATCATCAAAACAAGGTTGTTGGCCATCATCAAAGCAAGCTTTACAATTGTGGTGACCCTGGGCTTGACGCCCGTACTGGTGTTGACGAAGCTAGTACCTGAGGCAGAATGCCTGTACTGGGAGCTGATAAAGCTAGGCTCTAGGACTGGAAACCCAAATTGAGCGCTTGAGAGAGCTGGACTCTAGGGCTAGAAGCCCGTCTTGAGTGTTGATGGTGCTGGGGCCCAGGATAGAATGCCAGACTTGGGTGTTGACGAAACTGGAATCCGAGGCTGGAAGTCCGTCTCAGGTGTTTATGTAGATGGAACCCAGGGTTGAATGCCATTCTTGAATGTTGCCGGAGCAGGATCCCAGAGCAAGACACCCTTTTCGGGTGTTGGTGATGCCAGAATTCTAGGACCTAAGGTAGGACGCCCACCTTCGGTGTTGATGTAGCTGAGACCCAGAGCTGGGAGCCCGTCTCGGGTGCTGCTAGAGCTGAGACCCAGGGCCGGGAGCCCGTCTTGGGTGTTTAGGTGGCCATGTCCCAGAGAGGAAAACCTTAATGAGCCCCGGGATTATGTACCCAAGCAAGATGTTGGGGAGCCTCGAACTCGGGGTTGAAAGCCCATATTTGAGCGTTGGCTCATCTGAGACTCTGGTCGAGAGGCCCGAATAGCATGTTGGGAGGCCTTGACCCCCAGGGTGGGAAACCCGTGCTGGAGGTAGGCTTGGCTGGGACATGGAGCTGAGAACCCGAGTGAGATGCTGAGGAGTCGGGAACCCCGGAGTAATGACCACCTGGGTCTCTGTTGCTGGAAGAACAGAGGGGCCAACTTCCTGTATGGGCAGTCACCGAACTGGGCTGCTCGTCGTTTATGACAATGGCGCCCAAGGATCAAGGCGAGCCGAAGGCCGAGGTAGCATTGTTGAACACGATTAGCGTTGCCAATCGTACGTGCCCAGTGTGGATGATGATGACAATTGGACCATAGGTCACCATCACCACCAAAGGAGAGTAGCAAAGGACCATCACCTCCCCCGAGCATGGCCGAAGGAGAAACGGTGTTATACAAAAGGGATACCCTAACCAAGGGGTGTCGTGTAATGTGTGGGGATGCCATGTCAAGGAATCATCCGAATGGCAGAAGCAAAGGTTTCCTCACTACTCAGCTATCATAAGTCAGACTCTATTTAAGGGTAGAAACATTTTAGGTAGAGCCCATTCCACGCATGTGACAACTCTTCTCCCTCAGCGTTAACTAACCGATAAGCGTTCCCAGGATATACCTCTTTAATTACAAACGGCCATTCCCAGTTGGGTTATAGCTTGGACCTAGGACCACCTGTTCGAATAAATTTGCGCTTCAAAGTCATGTTACCCACTTGGAATTTGCATTCAATAACCTTCTTTTGAAAATGTCACGAGACGCATTTTTGATAAACTGAAATGTGATTGGCCGCATTAAGCCTCTTCTCATCTAAGAGTTCCAACTGGACCAGTAACATCTCTCAACGCTCGTCGAGATTAAGTTCTTTGTCTAGCCGTACCCTTAGAAAAGGGATCAAGATCTCATATGGGAGTACCGCCTCCATCCTATAAGTGAGGGCAAAGGGAGTTTGCCCTGTGGGAGTACGGACAGAGGTGCGATAGGCCCATAGAGCTTCTGTCAATTTGTCGACCCAATCAGTAAATCTGTGTGACTCGCACATTTTCTTAATGATTTTAAGAAGGGTTTTGTTCGTGGGCTCAGCTTAGCCATTACCTTGGGAGTAATATGGTGATGAATGATGCAAGGAAATATGAAATTTCTTACAAAGGTCCTAGAGTTCTTGCGATACAAATTGAGGTCTGTTATCGGTGATGATATCACTTGGCACTCCAAACCACGCAATGATGTTCTTCATAATAAAGTGACATACTGCGGTTGCCTTGATTTCTGCATAAGCTTCAGCTTCCGCCCACTTAGTGAAATACTCGGTTGCTATGAGGATAAAAGACTTCTATTTAACCTGAGCATTAGGGTCACCGAGTGGGCCAACGAGCCTACTTTATCTCTTCCAAGTACAGATTAACATCTGACAGATGACACTCGAACACCTCAAATGGGTGGAGGTCAGCAGAGATTCTGACTTCTTTTCCCTTACAGGGGTTCTTAATGCACTGGTGTAGGGTGGACGACACCACCCTGTTCTGGTGCAGCCAAGGCCGGCCAAGTAACATCTTGTAGGTGGTGTTGGAGTTGATTAGATGGAACTGGACCTTGGTGATGAAGTTGCCGAAGGCCAGGTCAAATTCTGCAACCCGCATGGGCACCTCGCATTTCTGGTTAAAGCCAGCAATCTTGACATTCTTCACTTTGACAAGGTGCACATCAAAGTAATGCTTCTGGTACACCCGATAGGGGACTATGTTGACTTCTGCTCTTGGGTCGATCAGGACCCTATTGATAGGCTGTCCATTCAGCTGCCCCTTTATATAGAGCGGCCTATTGTGACTACAGGTGGGTAGAAGCATGTCATCTTCTGTGAAGGCCACGGCTACTTCCGGTGACATCTCCGCCAGATAGGCTTCAAGGTGTGCTGGCGTTTGGAGTGCGGCAATGATGGCTTGCCGCGTCTCTTCATCCAGGGATAGCATCTCCCAGACGGGGAATCGAGTCGGAATCTTCTTGAGGTGCCTGACTATCCGGTCAACAGCACGCACCTTAAGCAGCTTCATCTCTTCGGGCATGCCACATCTGCCCCCACCCTGGGCTTGAGGTGCTGGGTCAGAGGACAATTGGTCTACTCGATCTGCTGCAGCTGGTGGAGCCTGCGGGGTCGATTGGGCTTCCTCTCTTTCTTGCATGAATTCGGCGAGGTTGGGGACGCCGTCAAATTCTTCTTCCGACTGAGGAAGAGTTGCTGCCGGTGGAGCTGAGAGGCTACTTGCTACTTTGGCTGGCCGGGGCCCCTGTGGGCGTGGCTACCCTCCAGCTCGGGCCATCAAGAATTCGGTGAATGAGGGAGTGCCCTGGCTCTTGGGTCCTCCAGGGTAGAGTCCCGGTGGAGGAGGGACCTCTGCGCCCTGAACCTTAGGCTCGGGGACTCGGTATGGTTGCTCCCCCCTGAGCAGGATGTTGCGGTCATCCGGAGGAGGGCATCCCCATTTCCTTCCCGATCTAGTGGCGTGTTGAGAGGTGGATGCTTCAGCCTGATTCGCCTCCACTGGTTCACAGGGTGTCCCTTCCTCTTCCTCCTCTAGAGAGAGGGTAGTGTCGAATAGCGCCGACAGAGTGTTGCAGGCGACGATGACCTCCTTTTTCTTCTTATTTCTGGGGTCTTCTCTTCTTCTTCTTCTTTTCTACAATGGCCGGTGGCTGCTCTCGAGGGAATTCGCCCCACAAGGGAGACTCTTATTCTGCCTAGGCTTCTGCTTCGGGAACCAGTTCGAGGGACTCGAACTCCTCCCAGGGGACATATTCTTTCAGCTCAACGGGCCGGATCTCGGGCAGTTCATAATCTTCAAGCCCATCAATGATGGCCTGGAGTCTCTCAACCGTCGGGCTGACTTCTTTGCCGATCCGCACCGGGACATGTTCTTTCTTGTTGAAGATAGGCCGCCTCATGACCAGCCGAGGGGCCGTATCATGCCAGACAGGTTTCACTGGTGGCGGTGCTGACCGGGGGGTGACACCCCTATCATGAACTGTCGGGGTGGACTCAGGAGTCGGTCTTCTTCTATTTTTCTTCGGTGCAGACTGCCAACCCACTTGATCCTGAGTGGACGCTACCACGAAAGCTTCATAAGTGGCGTGGGTGCTAGCCTCCCTTTTCTGTCGAACCTCGAGGAAGAACCGCAGCACCTGAAATCCAGTCTAAGTAAAGATAAGTACAGTCTAACAGAAAAGGGAACATACCCTCAAGTCGGGGGAAGTCCGACACTGACAAAGCTGTCCACTAAGAACCACGAATAGCACCACCAGACCACGAGGAAGAAAAGTAGCCACGCTTGAAAAGTCAGGGGTGACCCTCGTGTCACTGGCTCAGTCGGGGTCCCGCAGATCCCCACCAAAAAATTAAAAGCGGTAACAACAACAAGAGCAACAGCAGTAAGTAGTAGTAACAACTGGAGCAAGAGTAACAACATAAAGTAAAGAGGAAAAGCCGAACATAAGAAACTACGGTGGCCGATAAAATCTCAGCCCTCTAAACTACTCCTAATACGGAAAGGCACAACTTCCCACACACCAGGCAGGGAGTTGTCAGACTAATCTCAAGAAAATCCGATTACATTGTTAGAACACGTCATGCTACAACAGACGTGTAGGCTCCACAACACACTAACTAAAACACCAGCGCACACACGACCTCACCGTCATGTCCACTACACAAGCCATGGTAAAGCCAGACAAGGGCTATCCGAAGCACTACATCAACCAAGGCGAAGAACCGGTCACAAAACCACAAGTCATGTGTCATATGACAGAAGCACCTCCTCACTAGAAGCAAATCTAGATGCATCCACTGGTGTCTTACACTGCGCCTCAAGTGTCTCACGCTCGCCTCGAACACGGTGACTGAGACACAGTATCAAGTACAAGGAACAACAGTAACGAGTGACTAGTCAGGGTCACGCCCATCGGCGCTCGTCCAAAATGCCCCTAACCACGTACACACACACAAGCCCAATGTCTTGAGCCAGACCTCTAGTTAGTTTTCTCCCCCTGTAGGACGCTACTACAAAGCAAGGGAGCCCACAGAAACTAGCCTACAAATCGTATCTCGAGAACTCGCCCTGCCACCACTCCCAAGTGGGCCGACACCAAGTGTCGTCAGGCTACGACTAGTGGAGGTTCACTAGACATAGAGACTCTCCAAAAGAAACTCTGAAGTACGGACATGATAGACACTCACATGTCACACGCACTACGAAACACATGGCAGTATACAGAACTGCTACCAGACTCAGGATAGACAACTAGACCTATATACAACGATCCTTGAGTCACACGACTCGGGTCAACATTGTAACGACCCAGAGCCCATGGCACCGATAACCCGATACAAGTACCGAATTACCGCTACCACGAACTGGGGACGCCACCCAGAAGGCTGATGAGGCCCCCGAAGGGTTAGTGGGATTGTTGAGGGATTGCATTAGAAATTAGAATTCGCGACGCGCAGTTGTTAACTTTTAGCAACGATTAAATTAAAATAAGACGGAAGTAATTTAAAATATCAGGTGTTTCTTTCGTGTTGGTTTAGCTTTCGGTTGGCTTGGCTTCGACCACTTGGTTAGCCCATTGTTCTGTGGATGTGGTGGACGTCCTTTGAGGGATGTGACCGTGCTATAGGGTGCTCAGAAGTGTCATAATTCCAAAGTGTGTGTCATGTATTTTTGAGAATTGATTTAAGGATCGATTAGTCTTTGGTTAACTTGATTGTGACCCAATGGTTGACACGTGACCTCGTGAATGTCTCAGTTATCCTATGAGGATCGAGACTGTGTTTTGAAAGCTTGGAGGTATCGTCTTACCTCGATTTGCATGCCTATATGGTTTGAGGGCTTTGGTGATCCCCCACGTTCCATGTTTCTTTGTTATATGGAATCGAGACTCCGATGTGTGACCTAGGGGCCGAGAACTAGTGTTTTCCCGTGGTTTTGACCCAGGGATTAGGTTGATTGAACGGTATATTGTCGTGTTGTGCAATAATCTTGACCTGAGTCGTGTGACTCAAGGATCATTATTTTTAGTAGGTCTAGTTGGCTGTCCTGAGTCTGGTGGCGTGGCGCTACCTTCTGTCTGAGTACGTGCGACATGTACTTGCATGGCCTATCTAAACTTTGATGTTTTGAGTCTCTGTGTCTAGTGAGCCTCCACTAGTCGTAGCTTGACGACACTTCGTGTCGGCCCACCAAGGAGTGGTGGCGGGGCAGTTCCCGATAGAGATGGTTTGTAGGCTGGTTGCCATGGGCCCCTTTGTCTTGCCGTTAGAGTCCAATGGGAGAGGAAAATCAGCTAGAGGCCTGGCTCAAGACATTGAACTTGTGTGTGCACACGTGGTCAGGGACATTGGACCAGCGCCGACGGGTGTGACACTGTGATGCGGGACGGACACGGGAGACCGACTCTAGAGACTACGGACATCAGACTCTAAGTGAGATGCGCCCAGCAAGACACCGACAAGAGGACTTGAGGCCCGACACTAAGAGATCCTAGGGCTAGCGTCACTAACAGAAGGCAAGCTCACTCGTCGTCCCTTTAGCGAGGGAAAAAGTTCGAATCAAATGCAGTCATATAATCATAGAATTTTTTAACCCATGAGTTATAATCAAAGCCATCAAAAACAGGAAGTGACTTCATGTTAGCCATCGCCAATGATCCTTACTCCTCAACCGTGAGGTTGAATCAGAAATCAGAGACCCGCTCTGATACCACTTGTTGGGTCCTGAGGTACGCGAATGGACAAGAAGGGGGGTTGAATTGTCCCCCACACTAGATGACAAATTAAAATGCTTACGCAACAGAATTAACAACTTTTACGAGATTGAGAAAATTAACTAAATAAGGAAACTAGTTCTCTTAATTTCTCTGATCACACACGATCACACAAATGGATATGAATGAGAAAGCAAACCACACAATCCCACAAAGTAAACCACAAGACTATGAGATTTTTAAGGTGGTTCAGGACCACGATAGGCTCCCTACGTCCACCCCTCACCAAACCGGTGAGGCTTCACAACTGTAAAAATAGTCAGGGGATAAATCCCCCCCCACACACGGAACCAAGCTCCAATACACATGCATAGGGTGATGCCTACGCAACCACATGGGAGTAAACTCCCAACCACACACGGGGAGCACACCCCAAGTTATGCCCAAGCACACATGCGGATATGCTCCACACCAAACGACGCACAAGCGTCAACACAAACCACTCGGAGAACCCTTTCTCCAAACACCCACACAAGAAAATCGTTCAGAGGTTTATAACAAGTTCACAAGTGAATGCTCTAAGCCCAAAACATGTGCTAAAAATTGAAACAAGAAGGATTCAACAAGTATAATGCTCCCCCTTCAATTAAATCTCTGGCTCTTCTTGGCTCGTTGCCGAATGGTGACGATTTCGACGTCCTCTTGTTCCTCTCCCCGAGCCGCTCCTCTTTTTCTTCTACCACGAGCTCCAAATCTTCATGGATGTAGATGCTAACCTCCTTGCAAGAGCTCCTCTTCCTTTTCCCCCTTTTCTTCTCCTACAAGAAAGAACAAATAAGCATTAGGGCTCTTCTCCTTGCAAATTCATAGGGGGAGACTTTGTGAGTCATTGTTATCATTGTTATCTTGTCAGGTTGCCTGCTCACTTGCGTTGCATTGTGTTGCCTGATCTTTAGTGCTACATATGACTCATAGTGTTGTCATCATCAAAAAGGGAGAGATTGTTGTGTCCCTGTATTTTGATGATGGTAAACTCCATGAGTCAATATGTATTTGCAGCATGCACTTGATCATGTCTTTGTTCATTGCATAAAGGCCAGTGCATTTACATGCATGCATAAAGTCAACAAAAAGTCTACACTCTGCACATAAAGTCAATGCATTTTCATAAAGTAAACTCTGTGGATAAAGAGTCATTGCATCTGCATAAATCCTGTGCATATCAATGCATCGATATGGGTTTGTGCATATTGCACATGGTCTGTGCAATATTCAAAGTCTGTGCATGTTTTTGCCTTGTTTATATTGAAGTCGACGCAAGTGTTGCCTTGTGCATGATAACGTCCGTGCACCTAGTACTAGCAAGGTCCGTGCACAAATCATTTGTGGCCATTTAGGTCGGTGCAAATTCTTGTTCCTTGCACACGCAAGGTCTGGGTACATTAGGTTTATGGCATTTTGCACACCGAGCTCAGTGCACATACTATAGCTAAGTCAGTGCATATTGGCTATAGGCTTAGCTGAGGTCTGTGCTAGTCACTATTCAAAGTCACAAGGTCTGTGTAATTTTTCACCTAGTGTTGGATAGGGTCTTTGCACATTCTGTTGAACAGCATGTAGGTCCATGCACACGCCGTCTAGAGTCTATGCACATGCATGAACAGGACCAAGCACATTCATACAAGGTCCATGCACATGCTCTTTTCACTTCATATAAAGTTAGTGCACTTTTTATTTCATGGCATATAAGGTCAGCGCACATTTTTGCTTCATGCCATATAAGGTTAGACTGCACACAAGGTCGGTGGAATCTTTTCTAGTGTGTATACGAAGTCTGTGCAACCTGTGCAAAACATGGTTGGTGCAAACTATGACCGGATAGTGCATGTTTGCTAGCAAGCCTGATACCACCTGTGGCGACTCGGATCCCGAATACCAGATATATTCGATAGGATTATCAAATACACCTGATACCACTTGGAACCTGCGAGGCCTCCCAAGAGCGGTAAAGCTCCTAAAGGGATAGAGGGATTGTCATGTAGTACATTGAACTGACATATATACAACAAGGAATTAAATTTCATTAGATCGGTTTGCTAAAGTAGTAGAAATAAAATTACTTTTTGATTAACTATTTAAATTTGACAATTATAGCCCAGAGTCAAGTCCAAAGGAAAGGCAACAAGCGCCAAGTGCAGTCGACAGAAAAGTAAAGACATACCAGAAAGTCGGGGGAAGCCCGACGAGGGTACCAGCTGGCCACTACGAGCACGCTAACTCCAAAAGCCGCGAAAGCAGAACGAATGACCACCACCTGAAAAGCAGGGGTGAGTCTCGTGTCACTGGCTCAGTAGGGGTCACGTAGATCTCCACTGGAAAAACATGTAGTAACACGCTAAAATAGCAGGTAAACAACAAAAGTAGTAAAGTAGGAAAGCTAAACTACAAAGTTGTAAAGAAGAGGAAGGAGGAGTAGGGAACAAACCAAGAGCTGGGGGAGCTAACAGGAAAAGGGAAGAGGTCATACCAGACGAGCACGACTACCGAACTAACCTTGGCCTCCGAAACTACTCTAAGCAGACATTACACCAAACAAAGATAGAAGGGTGAACTCTGAACTAGGAAAAGTCAAAAGCTTACCAAACTGTCGACATGACGCCAGGCTCCAAACGAAGACCTGCAAGAACAACCGACAAAGCCTAGGAACATCTAGATAGACTCAGACAACAGGCAACATGACTAGGATGTCATGCACGCTGCCCCATACACGACCGGAACATTGTGTAGGCGACAAACATTGACCTCGAGTAGAGCCACGAGAGGGCTAACCTAAAGAGGTCACGACACTCGAGAAACACGAAGAGTTACCAAACTACATCCACCAATAGAAGAAAAACCACAACTTCCCCCAGAGATAGGAAAAAGAAGAGACCATTATAATTTCATTATCATTATTATTATCATCATTGCCATCATATATTTTATTATATATATTTTTGGAGGAGTGGGCCGAAAAGGGGCTAGAAGGGTGTACCGGGTGAGCTGGGACTGGGCGTGCCGGCGAAGGATATTGGGAGTGTGTACCGCTGAGGGGCTGGGACTAGGCGTGCCGACGAAGGCTATTGGGAGTGTACCGGCGAAGGGAGCGGCAGGCGTGCTGAAGAGTGTACCGACGAAGGGTAAGAGGGGAGAAGCGTGCCAGTGAAAGGCCAAAAGCAGGTGTGCCGGGGAATGGTTCAAAGGTCCGTGCCGGCGAAGAGCTGAGAAGGGTGTGCCGGGTAAGTTCGGGGAGGTGTACCAGCGAAGGGAGGGATAGAGTGTGCCGTGGAAGGCCAGGCTGAGGTGTGCTGGTGGGGAAGACACATGCGTGCCGGGCAAGGTCTGAGCTAGTGTGGGGTAGGGTCTGTGTTAGTCTGGGTAGGGTCTGTGTTAGTCTGGGTAGGGTCTATGCTGGTTGGATGAGGTCTGTGCTAGGGTAGGGTCAAGGTCTGAGCTAGTGTGGGGTAGGGTCTGTGTTAGTCTGGGTAGGGTCTATGCTAGCTAGATGAGGTCTGTGCTAGGGTAGGGTCAAGGTCTGAGATGGTGTGAGGTAGGGTCTGTGTTAGTCTGGGTAGGGTCTATGCTAGCTGGATGAGGTCTGTGCTAGGGTAGGGTCAACGTCTGAGCTGGTGCGGGGTAGGGTCTGTGTTAGTCTGGGTAGGGTCTATGCTAGCTGGATGAGGTTTGTGCTAGTGTAGGGTCAAGGTCTGAGCTAGTGTGGGGTAGGGTCTGTGCTAGCTGGATGAGGTCTGTGCTAGTGTAGGGTCAAGGTCTGAGCTAGTGCGGGGTAGGGAATGTGTTAGTTCGCCTGGGGAAGGGCTGGGATGACCGGAGCATGTACTGGGCGGAATTGACGAGGGGCCCACTCCTCTCCCATTCTCTTAAGGCCTTTCTTTTCTTCTCTTTCTTACTTTCATGTAGTGCCTTGTCTAGGGTGTGGATCTTATCCTCAGTTCATCGGTCTTACTTTTCAAAGGTATGCACCTAACATCTAATATTAGTGGTCAACGATGCATTAGAAATGATTTCAAAATAGTTTCTATACTTTAAAGAGAGACTAAGAATATATGGGATAGACTATTGTGTTTATTTTCTGGTTGTCCATCGAGTTACATGCTTTCGTGAGGTTCCTCTGAGTTTCTATCAAAGTTTTGGTTCTCTGCATTGACTACGTCAGTGCAGGTCCCTGGATAGGTCAGTGCACATGGGGGCAGTCTCTGGACAGGTCAGTGCAGGTCCCTGGACAAGTCAGTGCAGGTCCCTAGACAGGTCAGTGCAAGTCCCTGGATAGGTCGGTGCACATCGGTGTAGTCTCTAGATAGGTCAGTGCAGGTCCCTAGACAGGTCAGTGCAGGTCCCTGGATAGGTCGGTGCACATGGGGGTAATCCCTGGATAAGTCAGTGCAGGTCCCTGGACGGGTCAGTGTAGGTCCCTGGACAGGTCAGAGCAGGTCCCTGGATAGGTCGGTACACATGGGGGCAGCCTTTGGACACGTCAGTGCAGGTCCCGAGATGAGTCAGTGTAGGTCCCTGGACAGGTCAGAGCAGGTCCCTGGATAGGTCGGTGCACATGGGGGTAGTCTCTGGACAGGTTAGTGCAGGTCCCTGGATAGGTCAGTGCAGGTCCCTGGATAGGTCAGTGCACATGGGTGCAGTCTCTGGATAGGTCAGTGCAGGCCCCTAAACAGGTCAGAGCAGGTCCCTGGATAGGTCGATGCACATGGGGGCAACCTCTGGACAGATCAATGCAGGTCCCTGGATAGGTCAGTGTAGGTCCCTGGTGTTGTGTTAGGTTCGTTGTGCTCCCTCTTGGTCTTGGTTTTGATGATAATAAAATATTGTGTGTTTGTGGAAGAACTTCATGCATGCTTGCATATGTTTTTTATGATAGTGTACATTGCATGGTCTTAACACTCATGATCATTGCTATACTTGCATGTATTTCATTGAGTCTTTGTACTAAAGTCACATTGAGTTGACTCTACTTCTATACTTTTCGCGCATTTATCCCTGCCACTCATATTTCAGCCTTATACTTTATTTTTCACCTTTACTTCATTTGTCGACCTTACCTAGCCATTTGTCACCCTTAACACCCATGAGCCATCTCCTTTTGTTCTTTTATTCACTCTTGTGATTCTTTTGTCTCACAGCATGTCTTTCACTCGTATGGCCTATTTGTTATACTTATCAACCATTTGTTGTTCCTCTTCATTTGTCTATTTCCTGTGTTCACTGTAGCTAGTTTGACTGGAGCTTTGATTGGACTGAGCTTGCTTTGTGTTGACTTTGACTGGGTCAATCTTGGCTGGGTCAACTTGACTAGAATTGACCTCGACTAGACTTAATCTTGACTAGGTTAACTTTGACTAAAGTCAACTTTGACTAGATCACTGTATCTGGCAAGTTCTTGACTGAAGTCAGCTTAACTGGGCTTGAGGTTGGCAAGAGCTGACTCCATTTTCAAATGGAGTTGGCCCTGCTTCAATTTTTACACGCTTCTTAGCTTTGTATCACCCAAGTTAGCCACTTTTCACCCCTGACAACATATTCTACCCGCTTAACGGCTATTTGTCATTCTTATAGACATATTTGTCACCCTTGTTTGCTTAAGCCGTCACCTTTGAGCTTTTTTGTTTGCCTTGCAACCTATTTGTTACCGTTGTGCTTATTTGTCACCCTTATGTGCCTATTTTTCACCCGTAAAGCACATTTGTCACTACAACTGGTGATGTGACACCACCTTGGGGGTGATAGTCACAAGATTGAATATCCCTCGGACCTAGCAAGCAAGCGATGCGCGGGTCGGTGACTTCACTCAAGCGGACTTACCCGCTAAGGGTGCTCTCGTATCCGTAGGTAATCCGGCGATGGTAGTGAGGGTTCGGGACAGAACCTCACTGCTCCGGAGGTTGGATAGCCTAGGATTGAACCCCTAAGGGCCAGGGATGCCCCAAATCACGGGCGGCCAACACGCCAAGGGCGTGGGTTTAGGAATTATATCTCAAGAACAAGCTTGCTTAAAGTAATTACATGTTACATGAATGCAAGACTATTTTACATGAATGATCACAAAACCAAGTGAAGATATATCAATTAATTCAAGATATAGAATTCCTATCAAGACGGAATAAGTAAAGTGTCAAGGAAGATGCCAAGCATGTGTTTACAGAATAATGTCACGAGATATTGGCAACTTAGAGTTCTAGCAAGTACCACGATGAGTCACGCATGCAAGTAATATCAAGTAATGTCACGAGAGAGAGAGAGAGTTAGTGGAATGCCATTTATCTAGAACGATGAGTACTTCGGTGCAATGCTACACCGCGATCAATAATAGCTCCCATGGGCACAAGCACTTTCGGGTGCTCCTCCTAGGACCAGATCGGGCCCTATATGCGCAGGCATTGAGTCATGTATTTCGACATCCACTATAGTTATAGCCAATATAGAATTTCAAGGGAATGAACTTTGTATGAATAACTTTCGATCCTGAAGATTAAAACATGTCTGACCTAGTGTCTACAACTTAGTTCAAAGTTCATCATTAGCCGAATGAACCCTAGGCATATCTTGATTCGCTGTGGATGCACTTTCGGGACTTTTGTTATTTTGTTAGTTTATTCATCTTTTCATTCATTTGTTGAGTTTATTAGTGCAAGGGCATGCCAGTCACCTAGGTGACGATTTATGTGGGCTTAAAGAAGTCCGTGATGCGCTCGATCTAATGAATCAGATGATTGTGTAGTCCGTGTCGGGACTAAGAACCCGTCGTACCATAAAGGCTGTGACATTAATTACATTCTCTCGGAGAGGGAAAAACCCTTGATTAATCACCGAAAAAGGGGGCCCTACGACCTTAGACTCATAATCATGAAAGTGAGAGCAAAAAATCTCAGATTACATTTAACAGACCCCGCATTGGGGCGTAAACATTCATAGATGTGCTTATGTCGGTAACTAAAGGACCATTTCCTTTTCAGACAGAAGTCCATATTTGTAGCACGAGAGATGGTGATAAAATCATTCCGCTCATTGTTTGCTTGCTAGGTCCGAGGGTCATTCATCTTGTGACTATCACCCCCAAGGTGGTTTCACATCAGTTACTGTTGCTGCGGGCCCTGCCATTCACATCAACCTGCATGTGGCTAACTCTCCTGCTGATGGCGGAGCTCCCATTGATCACGCAGCTGGTGGCCCTCTCGCACCTGTGGTAGTCTCTTTGGCTGCTGGCTCCCTTGCTGGCGCCGACGCTCTTGCTGCTCCTGCTGGGTTGTCTCCATCCACACTAGTGTCTCCTGGGCTAAGTGCTGCTACTGTTCCTTGGCTGCCCGCCAAGGGTTCTGCTGCTCTTCCTCCCTCGGTGGACCTTGGTGATCCAGCT
The DNA here is from genome assembly GCA_024336825.1 of Amorphophallus titanum. Taxonomy (NCBI): domain Eukaryota; kingdom Viridiplantae; phylum Streptophyta; class Magnoliopsida; order Alismatales; family Araceae; genus Amorphophallus; species Amorphophallus titanum. Next base: position 5,732,747 of record JANBPO010008574.1, read on the forward strand.
GTTGCACCTTATGTTCATTCTCCTCCGGCTGGTGTTGACGTTGGGTCCCAGGTCAGAGTTCTATTGTCTGCACTGTGTGCGGCCCCTGCTGTGGTCTTCCATTCCAGCACTCCTTCTGCTGGTTCTCCTTCCGAAGTCAGGTCCCATCCATCGTCATTGCCTGCTGCCCCGGGCGCTACTCGTCTCTCCTTCGCTCAGGCTCTTTAGCGTTCCGTCCGGCAGCGTGCTGATGCTGCCCCTCCCCAGTAGGTTGCCCCTCCTATGGCTTCGGTTATGGCATCATCTTCATGCTTCTCCTCGGATGCCTCTATGGGTTCTTCGGCTGATGGTTCATTCCGGACCCCTATAACCTACCAGGTCCTCACTGTTCCCGGCTATGAACCATCCTCCTCAGTGGACTTCCACCAAGTGCATCGCAGCTGGGTTGGTCAGCCTGCCTCAAATTGTCCTAGGCCACCCTCCAGGCCCCCTCGTACTCGTTCCAGTGGTTCTCTTCGACGCTCTACTTCAGTCAGCCCCCCACGTTATCATGATTGATTATCGTGTAATTTTTTGCCTCTTGGTGTATTCTGCTTAGATTTTCTGGGGCCTCATTATCATGTATTGGTGTATTTTCCCTTTGGTTGTTTGAGCCACTTGATGTTCTTTAGCCCCTCTGCGTAGGGTGTCTATATCTAGTGATAGCTTCGAGCCAAATGTAATCTGACTTTCTGCAAATCATCATTTTATATATCATAAAATCAGGAAATGCAAGCACTCGTACATATATTTATGTAATTAAATATGAGCGAATATACAGATGGGAGTCGATCTCCTTATTTGGAATCATATACTGAAGTTGGAATTAGTTGAATCGGGAGTAGAAGTCGATTTTGACTTAATGTAGGTTGGTTGAAAATATGTTATCGTGACTTTATTTAACCATTTATTTATGTGTTCGTTTGATTTATTTCGGCAACACCTCCCTATTGACACCCATTTTATGACCAATGAGATGGGTCATTTCCTTATCCTTTTTTATGATGTCTCGAGTTATTCCCCAATCATTGGGCCATTTTGGAGACTTTTGGGCTTATTTTATGGGTCGTTCTCCCTAGTTGGGCCTCGTTCCTTGTCTTCTCATCGCTTTAGGCTTAGTGGGCCTTATCTCTTTTTTTGCCATGACCAACTTCCCTTGCAGTCTATCTCATGACCGTTAGGGCTGGTTGGCGGTTCTTTGCTAGACCACTAGGCATGGAGAGAGTTCTGTTTCATTATCGTTTCTCGTGAGCCTAATCTGTTAAAGCCCTTGCGGTCTATCGCACGACCATTAGGGAACCTTTAGCGGTCCTTTGCTAGACCGTTTAGGTATGAAGTGTCCCATCAGGTCTCTTCAATCTTATCTCTTCTGGACGATGGATCCATGTAGTCTATAGATGGACCATTTGTTTCTGCCTTGCGGTCTATCGTAAGGCCGTTAGTGTAGACAGAGAGTCCTACTCTATTTATTCTTTCTCTGCTTCGTCAGGGATAAATTAGAGTCCTTATTTTGATGATTTCTCTCTGAGTAGTGATCCTCAGAACTTTCTGTCTATTTCTATGGACTCTTGGGAGTATTATCTTCGAGAGTTTGCTAAGTTCAAACCTTTTTTCATGCAAGTTTCTCTCCAACTCGACCAGAGGGTTTGAGAGTCTATAAATAGAACCCTTGGCTTCATAGCTTGAAGAGGAGATTTATGGAGCTTGCGTCGAAGTGCTGCTGTGTCCTGGAGCGAGTACCAACCAGGGAGAAGTTCTTTTTACGTCCATTAGTCATCTGGTCCACGGAGTATTAAGTTCCATTGGTTTACTTTGTGACTTTTCCTCTTAGTTTTCCCCCTTTTCTATTTGCATCACCATAGCATATTCCCTCTTCCTCTCCCACGTTCTCTTTCACTTGCATCATTTTGAAACATCCTCTTACTCTTTTCCACGCCCCACAGGGGTTAAAAAACCACCACCCCCAGGTATTCACCCTTCCTTTTATGCATCTTAGGTTAATTACATTATAGGTACTACACTTGTCCAAGGGTTCATTTGGGTTGTTTTCTTTGTGTCTACGTTCTTCTGCAGGTTCACAGGGTTCATTGCACGAGACCCAGCTCTTCTAGTCGGCCAGGAGGGGTGGAGATATAAGTTCCACGTTTCTGTTCTGGGTGCACTTGTGGCCATTTAGAAGACCATTTTTGGATATCAGGCGGTCTATCGTAGAACCATTTTTCATCCCTTAGTGATCGTCTGAAGGACCATTTGACGTCGCAGCGCCTGGTTTCTCTCTCCCACAGGCGGTGGCTTCAATGCTACTTTCCAAGGTACATATTGTGGTTTCACTGTGTTATTTACCTTGGTGGCGATCACATCTTTCTTTGTTTGGATATTGGTCATCTCTTTTCGTCATCTATTCCATTTATTTCTTTGCTTTTAGTTGCCCCACACTCGCGCTGTGTGCTTTCCTTTTGTCCCTTTGTTCCACGCCCCGGCGTGTGTTTTTATTTATTTCTTCCTTTATTTCTGCATTGTTAAGATGGCATGCCCATGTGCTCCATGTTTGATATTGATTGCCTGAGTTAGTGCATCACTTGCTCACATCATAGCTCACATATCATCATATTCACCATCACAATCACATCCAACACACCCACATAAAAATATCTACAGGGAGCACCTCATCCGAGGAATAGCCATAATCCACTTGCTCGCCCGATGCAGACTTGGTTGCGGCAAGCACAGCTTTGGCCGGGGAGACGGGATCTTTCCTAACCTCCGTAGCCCGGGGTGTCAAAACTGAGCTGGGTGTTTGAGATTTCTGCGATCTCGTGCTCCTCCTCAAATATGTCTTCGGAGCTGGCGAAGACGTTGGAGCAAACTCTGGCTCCTTTGCCATCATGCCGGCCCCTGTCAAACAAAAGAGAGATCAACGTCGTCAAGGCACGGGCTGCCCAAGAAGGACGGGAATCAAGCTAATATAGTGCAGGGGTTACCTTTCTCAGCCTCCCTCGCGGGAGAATGCATAGCAGTGGTTTCCTCACCCGGTGTAGACACGGGAGCATCGGCCACACCTACCCCGGGGATGACGAGAGGGGTAGGTACCTCCGCACTCCCTGAGACAATGAGATGTGACAAATTACGAGGCTGCACCCTCAGCAGGCTACCTGAACATGAAGATCTATAAGAGTGAAGAAGTCGTACCCTCGGGCCGACTTGGCGCGGCCATAGAGGCGAAAAACTCCGCAAAAGAAGGGACTCGGGAGACCGAAGGGGCAGTAGCTGTAGGAGCTTTAGCCTCGGCCCATTGCTTCTTGGTTTTCTTTTTCTCGCTCGCCGTCACCTTGGCGAGCGCCTCCTTCACCGGTGACTTTGCCCGGGCACGCTTCTTGCCCCAGGGCAATGGTGTGGTCGTCGGGACTAGCTCCGGCCTGATGAATTACGGTGGCTTCGCCAGGTGTGAAAGGAGTTGCCTATAGGCATTCATCTTATATCCAGAGGGACGCTCTGCACAAGAATTGGCATTAGCCCATATGAAAGAAGGAAAGGAAGATGCTACCCTCAAAGGAATAGGGGCAAAGGGGTGTCATACCTGGAGGGCCAGTGTAGAGGGGGGACAGGGGCCAATACGCCAGAGATGGTTCTTTGTCTCTGCGGGCCGCCTCCCTTACCAACCAGCATACATCCCCGACCCGGACACAACGATCGGCGAGCTCAGCCAAGTCCGAATGCTTCCGAGGGGTGAGGCAGTAATACAGATTCAGGTGGTCCATCCCCCACCCGTCAGCATAATGGAAAGATACAGTGAGACGCTTGGACAAAATCACTACCGATGGATCTTCAATTGTAAGCCCATGAGCTTGGGGGATGCCGAAGGATGCCTGTGAGTCTGACATCGAGCCGATGTCACTGGAAGGTGGAGGAGGTAACAGCCAATGGCCTGCGTAGTTCTGCCTCGTAGGACTGGATGACGCAGTTGAGGTGCACCGACAGGTACGCTCGCTATAGAACTCCAAAAGTGACGGGACCAACTTGTGGGCATAGCAAACAGGGGGTACTACAAACCCTCAATATCTGGTGGCCATCAGATCATGTCACAGGTCGAGGTCGCCCAGATGGTCGGCGTCAAGTTCTTGGGTGAATAGCTGGATAGGCCGACAATGGCCCAAGTGGAATTTTTGGTGCTGATGTCAGAACAGGACGAAACCACTTGCATTGGTTTCATAGCGTCGAAAGACACAACTTTGCAGAAGATGGCTCGACCTGAAACTGAGTGGAAGAGGGAGTGTCAGGGCCAACTTTACAGTAGACTATCCTAGGTGAATAGAGGGCTCTGGGTCTGTCGTGACTGAGGGAGAATGGACGCCCCGGGCGGAGGCGTTGTCGAAGGAAGGCAGGACCACCTCTGGTTCGTCGGTGCTTCGAAGAAGAAGAACTCTCATGAAGGGAGCTTTGGTCGATTCGCACAGGGGCAGTCGGTGTCAGCGTTGCCAAGTGGCACATCAGAATAGATGTAGTCCAGGCGCAGTTGCACAGAAACACCGGTAGCGGTTGATGCTGCTAACGAACGGAGGCGGGACAACTTCTGGAGCATGGCCGACTCGAAGGTGGATGACTCTTATGAAGATGCCTCGAGCCAAATCCTGCTGTGGACACCGCTAGTATCTCTATCAACTGAGTCTCTGTTGCAGGCTTGTAGTAGAGAGTAGCAGAATAGCACTTCTTAATCCACAGGAAGACGTGGCGACGACGAGGCTGCTCTGGGACTACTGTGGATGCACCGAGTAGGGGGTAGCGAACATGGGTTGCAGAGGGAGAGGGAGCAGGGGCGTGGGGTGCTGATGAGGGCGGCTAGGTTAGGTGTGGGGGCGGGGCGCACTGGTTATGGGGCTACAACCAATTAGTAGTGCGATCAAGCCTGCCCAATGAATCGACATCGACTCGGTCATGCCGCATAAACCACACCCGTTGTCTGACCAAGGACAAGGGTGTACCTGGTGGCTCGCCACTTGAATAAAATATCCTCCCGAGGTGAAAGAGTGTCCCTGGTCCTTCAAAACAAGGAACCGAAGTCTCTGTTAGCAGAAGACCCTGATAACCCAGCATGAGTATGGCTTCTCAGCATACTGGGTCCGTCAGTGGACGAATGATCGCCCAGTCAAGGTAGAAGCATCCTGGGTGGCATTCCACCCCTCAAGAAATCTTCAAGCATGAGTCAGGCTGAGCCAGCAGCACGAATCATAGTTCCGAAGGCCGTGTCAGCGGAAAACCCATGTGTTCAAACTGAAGATACACGAAGTTCTGAAGAAGGCTATACGTCGACCTGAGAGCTTCGCCAAGACTTCTTACCAAGGTTCTGCGGGACCGCGGTAGGATGAATGGTCACAGTGACTCTTGGAACCAGCCCGGGACCCACCGTCTAACCCGCGACAAGCAAGTGAAGCTTATCCAGCGCGCTCTTTCACCGGCGCGCTCCTTACTCCAGCGCCCCCTTATCCGACGCGCAAAGTGGTGAAGGGAGTCTTCCACGGCGCGCCATTCTTCACGCCGTATTAGGCCATTCCTATATAACTGTACTTGGTTCGACCAAGTAAAGGGGACAATTGAAGAGAGAGCAACTAGGCTTGAAGAGAACAAGGGCAGAGAGGTGAAGAAAAAAATAGAGAGAGAGATCCAATTGGGAGAGCCAGTTCATCTGAGAGAGAGGGAGTCTTGGAGGAGAAGTAGGTTTTCTCTGCTGCCGTCCTCCCTGTCTGATTGCCTGAATAGCTCCGGAGTCGCCGGAGAACCGCCGCGAAGTCGATACTCTGTTTTTCCTGGCGAAGTCTAGGTGGGTTCCGTCGGTTTCTCCCGTCGATCCCCCTTCTATTTTTCCTTGATATAGTGTAAGTGAGGGGGGAGGGGCGATGATATGAGCCCATCTCACCCCTTGGAGACCACTCTCACACCCCTCACAGCCTCTACACCCTCCCCTGGTTGCACACCCCACCTCCCACACATCCTCCTTGCAGCCAATCCCCACCACTACACCCATCTTCATCCACAAGCTGATCCCAGTTCGTAGGCAATAGATGTTATACCTCGTTGCAGTGTTGCCAATGACCGCTCCCCAAGTCTTCTTGTGGCATATCCTATACCGACGGAAAGCTCGTCCAAGTTACTTCGCAAGCGAGGTGGTCTCGCATACATCCGAGCTCTGAGCTGCCCGGAGGAACAAATCTCGCCAGACTGCACTTCCAGCCTCCGGCTGGCAACCTGAGGCCAACTTTAGAGGCTCCCACGACCGGCTCGGTGAGGTTCTTGGCACAATCTTCAGAGGGAAAGAACCACAACTAGTCCTCTTTCAGCTCCAAGAAGAAGGAGTCCATTCGCCCACCCGAGCACCCGGTTCCAGCCATCCTCATCAAAGTGCGCGGACCGGTCCTGTCTGTCCTAGGTTGGACTGACCCCCACTCTTCTATTCAGAGTTTACTTCTCTGACCTCTGTTTGGGGTCCCACTAGTTTTTGTTTGAAGCTACCTCAACCACGGTCGCGTTGACTCAAGTCTCATCCCCATCGGAGTCTGGAAGAGCTCGGGACAGCTTTTGCAATAGCACCCTGTGGTTCTGCACCAGACAGGGGCAGTTTGGACCAGCCCTGAACTCCGAGCCACAACGGCCACCATCGACCACCAAGCAGCGCCGAACTTCTACAGTCTGTTCCCTGGTCAGTCCCAGGCATTTCAGTGCTAGTCTTGCTTCCATCAGCATCCAGACGAGCTCGTGGTCATCTCAACTCTAGCACACTATCTTGCTGACCCTGCAGAACTCTCCTAGACCATGTCGGGTTTCTTTGTTGCTCTTCGGCTATCCCCGCCCCTTCGCCTGGCTGGCTGACCGCCCCTCCCTGCGTGGAGGTAGTTTTGATGGTAATCCATTAATCCCCACCCCGAGATCCCCCTCCTGCGAGAGGTGTATTCCAACCCTTCAGGGGCCTCATCAGCCTCTTGGGTGGCGTCCCCAGTTCTTGGTAGCGGTAATTCGGTACTCGTATTGGGTTATCGGTGCCCTGAGCTCTGGGATGTTACAAATAGTCTACCGAAGAAGCAAAAAATCAAGAGGAGGAGTGAGGACTGAAGTCTCGAAAGTAGTGGGAGAATGGGCAGATGCCCAAAATAGTGGATATGGAAGAAGTTAGATCGGATCTGGGATCAGAAGGAATCAAAAGAAGGAATTGGTAGATAGAGAGAGGAGGATCTGGAGGGTCCGGAGGCGAAGGAGGAGAATCATGATGAGAAGAAGGCAGCTATCCTGACAGATGCTCTTTGAGATAGCGCCTGCCAGACAAGACGCTATTTACTTCTGACCGACTATTTTCCTATGTTTTCCAACCCCTATCATGAGGTATCGCTGGCACTCCAATCCCATTCCGTGGATGGGGTCTATGTTCCGTTTCACACCATGTACCCTCAACTCTCTGGGATGATTGAGCCCTTCGTTGGACATTCCATTCCTTCGGACTGACGATTTCATCTTAGAGAGCTCCGGAAGTCTCCGCTAGCCTTGGATTCCCTTAAGGCAGCCGAGCAGGTTGTACCCTAAAAATCCATTACACCGTGTCACTGTCATGTCCCTCTGAAGAAACATGACAATCTAACCCTTAAATAATGTTGTTTCTGGCATTTTTGAGAAAATTGTATTTTCTGGTAATCTGCGCCCGTGGTAGCAGACACCATTTGTTAATCGCGCCCCTGTTGGTGGACGCTATTTACTCATGCCTTATTATCTTTTGAGAATGAGCACCCATTACTATGGACGCCAATTCTATGCTGCGGCCTCTATGTTGGACGCCAATTACCCAGTTCTATGTAATGTCTCAGATTTCTAGTTAAGTCATCTCTACATGATCTCTGCCCTTGCATTCCAAATTCCGTGAATCCACCTTAATGTCCTACAATGGTCTACTTCTTTGGAATTCTATTGGCTACTATAAAACTATAGTGGATGTCAAGGCGAGAAGGCATGTACGCCAATACCCCCTGGGTATTCGCCCTGCTTCACTCACATGGGCTTTCTGTGGCTGGCTCATTGAATGCCATCCGGGACCATCCACTATCGGTGTCCTTCAAATATGCTGACGGATGGGGCCTGGATCATTTGAACTTAGCGTGCCACTTATCTTCCTGTGGCTATGAGGACCTGGCATCGTTAGCCGAGAAGAGCGAGAAGATTGAGGACCTTTGCTGGCTTATCCGGGAGGCAGCTTCCCGAGATAAAGTGCCCCTGTTGTTGCATTGGCCGCTCTCTCCTTTGTACACGGGACCGCCAGGTGTGCTTGTTCCCCGTCTTAGTATTGCGCTGCTCTCTTTTATACTTGTCATGTGTCTTTCTCACCCAGACGTCTTTTGTAGCTCACCTCTCTCTAGAGGCGACTCGGCATTATAGGGAGCTGATTTCTAGGGCACAGAAGCCCTCTTATTTCGAAATCCCGAAGCCAGCCCTGACTACGACGCCGCTGCCCCCTGGTGACTCGCAGAAGTGGACCCGATCCCAGGTCAGAGAGGCTATCAGCGAGGCCAAAAAGGCCAAGAGAGCAGAGACCCGGGCTGAGCGGGCACGTCGGAGGAAGGCTACAAAGGGAGGACCAGACATTGTGCCTCCTCCAGTTCCTTCCTTCGCTGACTTTGAGGCCGCCTAGACACAAGGGCCCACTAATGAAGGTAACTCCCCTTCTTCCTTTATGGGTCATCCCGCCCGCTTTTGTCATTGTGCTGATCACCATTTCTGCGGCCGCATGCACTGTTTCTGCTGTCATTGGACTAGCGGCGGTGCCGAGTGACGCAGCCCGAGAGAGGGAGGAGGAGACTCCTTCGACTTTTGTCGAAAGTGATCTACCTTCACCGACGCCTCACCAAGAATCGAAAGGTAACTTAAAGTCCACCCATAGAATTCCACGGTCCAATATGTCTTCAGTCAGGTCTTGACTGTTCATTATTTTTGCTTTCAGTTGATATTCAACCCTCGACGCTCCCTGAGGTTGGAGCGACAGCCGACGGGTTCGGGGCCGGGACCCTATCAGCCGATGTTTTCTGATCCGAGTCAGCAGTCCTGTTCTTCTGTTCGACCGTGTCATGATTTTGTTACTTTTTAGCCGAGGTTGTGTTCCAGGTGTGGTGGCAGTCATCCAGGTGTGCCATGCTCCTTACCGGTTGTGTGTTATCATTGTGATCTGCCTGGGCATGTTTCTCGAAACTATCTGTTGAGGTAGCAGACGGTGCAGTTCTCGCAGACTTCCCAGTCACAGCAGTCGCAGTTCCGTCTTCCTCCGCCACCTCAATCTCCACCGTCTCAACCATTTCAGCTGCCAGTTCCTATTCCTTCTTAGCAGTCATCTACCGCTACTCATCTATCGAGAGCCAGAGTTACACACATCACTCGTGCGGAAGCGTTGGCGTCTAATCTGATTGAAGGTACAGTTTCAATTTATGATCGCTCAGCGCATGTTCTTATCGATTCAGGTGCGACCCATTCTTTTATCTTCAAAGATTTTATTACGCTTATTGAAAAGCCGGTGAATGAAGTTTCCTGTTAGATGCTCGTGGAGTTGCCATCTGGCGATTACATGTCTACTCCTCTGTGCCTGGAAAATTCTGCAGTTATGGTCAATGGTCAGAAACTGCTAGCGAGGCTTTATGCATTATAGTTATCCGACTATGACACGATTCTTGGTATGGATTGGCTAGAACTTTATGGTGTCATGGTTGACTGCCATCTCAAGCGAGTCTACTTCATGCCATGTGGAAAGTCAGCCTTCTATTTTCAAGGTATCGATTTCTATCTCATTCAGTTGTCTTTTCTATCGGTAGGGTGTGTCGTGTTGTCAATTTCCTCCTTGTCCTTTCGTCTAATTTCAAGGACGAAATTCCTTTTAGGGGGAGGGACTGTAACACCTGTAGTTTAGTGGATCCTTAATGGTGTGGATCTAAGATTCGTCCGGTAAATTTTGGCTATTTTTAGACATTTTCAGGTATTTTTAGGCATTTAATCGAATTTGTTAAAGTATTTATATAATTATTGAAGAAGTCTTCGGAGGTTTCATGCCCTCCGAAGCTATTAAAGGCATCCAGACTCAAAAGGGAATCAATTTATAAAAGCTCGCAGAATGGACCACGAATGTCCTCGGAGGATTGACAGGCGACGAACGTTTAGAAGAACTCGTGAAAGGATTCACAATCTGCATAGCGAGGGCTCTCCTATTCCCTTACACTGACAACATTGTGGAGGAAGATCAACTGAGTGCAATTTATGAACTTTGGGAGGGCAAAAGAGTGGGGCCCACCATACATGCTTGTCTTTACAGTGATCTCATAGCTTCCAGCATGGGTAGGCCTCCTTTCGGTTGTGTACTTCTTTTGACTTGCTTGATCGACCTACACTTCAAATTTGACCACTGCGAGGGAGTGCTGACTATCTCAAGGATCTTCCAACAAAGCCCCCTCTATCATATGGCCGACACATTGGGCATTGATGGTAATGCGGTTAATCACGTTCCTTCACTGAAGAAGTGTGAAGACTAGCGGACTGACATCAACACCATGGCACAGAGCATGTTCACTTGTACGCCGACATGCTTACTCCTGCATGAACTTCTCATAAGATCTTCTCCTGAAGTGGAACTTCAAGTCATTGGTGCAATTGAATTTGTTCTTTACAATGCGTACCGGTGTTGTCCTCAAATCAGCCTTCCTCGTCATTCCTTTCCCATGCTATCCAACATTCCTCCCCCGAGGAGAAGGGAGCTGAGTATGGAGGCAGACACAAAGGATGTGAAAGCTATCAAAGCATCCTAGAAGGCAAGCATTCCAGGGAAGGAAATGATGCATATAGAGGAAAATTGGGAGCTGTGGAGAGCTTATGTAATTGAATTAGAAAAGTTGAGGCATGAAGTGCCCAACCCTAATGTAGCCTCTTTTATTTCAATGAAATAAACATGGAGCCTTAATGCCATTGCGTGTGCTGTTCACTCTCTCCCTTTTTTTATGTTTTTACTCTCTCTCTCTCTCTCTTTTACCTTTTTCTTATACACGTCTACCATAGGAGATGTGTATATAAAGGTGTATTTCTCTTCAGTCCTGACTAGCCTTCGACTGAGATAGTAAAGGGCTTGTTCTTTTCCTTCATTATTTTAGGCCAACATTTTCCCTAGAGAGTAATGTATGGCTATTATGTAGAGAATTAGCGGCCATCCTTTCACCGGTGCGCCAAGCACTAGAGGATTCTTCAGATAGTCTTTCAACTTGTCAAAAGTTGTTTGGTACTCTTCATCCTAGTAGAAGGGGACATCCTTCATCATCAATTTGTGAAAGGGGTGACACCGCCCCGACAAATTGGATATGAACCGCCGGATGTAAGCCAAATGGCCTTGTAGGGATCTCAACTCAGAGAGGTTCCTTAGCGGAGGTAACTCTTGAATCACTCTGATCTTTGTGAGGCCTACTTCAATCCCCCGATACCTAACAATGAAACCTAAGAATTTACTGTTGGATACTCTAAAGGCACGCTTCATGGGGTTCATCTTCAATTCATACTGCCTGAGCCTCTAAATATGACTCGGAGGTCTTGCAGATGGTCTTCCTTTCTTCTACTATTGACTACTAGGTCATCTATATAACACTCAACCTTATGGTAGAGCAGCTCTCAAAGATTCTAGTCATTACTTGCTGCTAAGTTGCGCAAGCATTCTTCAATCCGAAAGGCATCTTCTTGTAGTGGTAGATGCCCTTGGGAGTTCAAAAGGTAGTGTGGACCCGGTCATGCTCTGCGATGCATATTTGGTTGTAACCGGAGGATCCGTCCATGAATGACAGAGCCTCGTGGTTGGTTATAGCATCAATCACGACTTCCGTTATTGGCACCACAAAGTCATCCTTCAGGCATACCTTATTTAGATCCTAGAAGTCAACACATATTCGAATCTGCCCATTCTTCTTCTTCACAGGCACGATGTTGGCCAGCCAGGTGGTATATTGATTTTGTTCAACAAAATCCACATCAATGAGCTTGTCGACTTCTTTACATATTTGTGTAATAAGTTTTGGCCTCATATGCCGTGGTGGCTATTTTATTGGCTCTACTTTGGGACCTACATAGATGACCTGGTAGTCAAGACCAGAAGAAAAGAAGACTATCTCCAAGACCTCTGAGTTATTTTTCAGAGGCTCAGGTAGTACTAATTAAAGATGAACCCGATGAAGTGTGCCTTTAAGGTGTCCAGCGACAAATTCCTGGGCTTCATTGTCAGATATCGAGGAATCAAAATAGACCCCGCAAAGATCAGGGCGATCCAGGAGTTACCCTTCCCAAGGAACCTCTATGAGCAGAGATCTTTATAGGGCCACCTAGCATACATCCGATGGTTTATATCCAAGTTGTCAGGGCGATGCCACCCCTTTCATAAGTTGATGATGAAGGATGTCCCCTTCTACTGGGATGAAGAATGTCAAACAGCCTTTGATAAGCTGAAGGACTACATGAAAACTCCTCTATTGCTAGGTGCACCGATGAGAGGATAACTGCTAATCCTGCATATAGTAGCCACACATTACTCCCTAGAGGCAATGCTAGCCCAGAATAATGAAGAAGGAAAGGAAGAAGCCCTCTACTACCTCAGTCGAAGGCTGGTCAGGACTGAGGAGAAATATACTTTCATTGAGAAAGTCTGCTTGGCGCTGGTCTTTGCAATCAAGAAGCTTCGGCACTATATGTTGTCACATGAAATCAAGTTGATTTCTAAGGCGGATCTGTTGAAATATATCATGTCCCAGCCGGCACTCAAAGGCCGCTTGGGCAAATGGGCGGTGATCCTCATTGAGTTTGATATCTCCTATGTGACGTAAAAAGTTGTCAAAGGCCAGGCTAACGCAGACCTCTTTGCTGCTCACCCAGTGCCAGAAGACTATCCACTTGAGACAGAACTCCCTGAAGATGAGACCCTGGAAGCCGACCAGGTGTAGCCCACCTTGTGGCAGTTGTACTTTGATGGCGCGTGTAAAATTGACACCCCGGTAACTGGATCGGCCAGAGTCAGAGCAGGGGCAAGTATAGTCCTGAAATCTCCAGAGGGAGAAGTCATATATACATCCTGCTCAATAAACAAACCCTGCACAAATAATGAAGCTTTGAAGGTTGGGAGTGAGATCTTGGGGGGGGATCTTGGCCTTCAAGATGAGCTCAGAGAATGGGGATTGCTCCTCGTCCTCCACAGCAGAGGTCTTTTGTAAGGCGAGGAGGGTGCGCTCTTGCTCTGCAAAATGCCTCTCAAAGTCTCGCAGTGGGAGGGACAGGTCTGGTCGTCACTGGGTTGAGGGGCTGTGGGGGAGCTCCTGCATGCTGCCTCAATGCCCCTCGAAGGCCTCAGTCTTCGGAGGCGGCCAGCGCACTCTGGACTTCACTCTCCTTGGGGTGGAGAAGGCTTCTTGCTCCAGGGGAGGGGCTTACGATGGTCCACCTGACCGGCTGCAGATTATCTGCCATCCCCGTAGGATGAAACGACCCCCTATGGTTTGCAGGGAAGCATCTCCACGAGCGGGGCTTTCCCGAGGAAGTCGCGAATGCTCCTCCCTGGCCGCCTGGGTCCTCATTAGATCAATGAGGCTATCTAGTTTTGCATTGAGGGTATGGAGGGGGTCTGCGCTTCCAGTAGGGGGTTGCCCCTCAATGGTGGGTGGGGGGTCATTACTGGTCGGGTCACTGGCACGTGATGGGGTGTTCCCTGTAGGATGGGAAGGTGCACCTTCCTCCATCGCCATAACATTCCCTCTGTCGCCGGCGGTCTTCTTGCTAGAACTCCATCGCACCATGTTGGCTCTTCGTTCGTTTCCCATAGACGGCGCCAGATGAAGAGGGGTTATCTCGCGCGGTGCCTGAGCTGAGGATGATGACCACGGATCCTAGAACTGCAAAGAGAGAAACGAGTCAGAGGTGCCTAGGGATGAGCCCTTAGGGTAAACCCTCTGATGCTTAAGTCAGCGATTGTAGTAGAGCTCTGGTGCAAGGGAGAAAGGGAAGGAGTTGAGGGTGTGAGATTCCTCTCTACCAAGTGGTGAAGTGGCTCTAGCTTAGGGTTGATATCACTTAATAGCGCTTACCTTTAGCAGGAGGGTTTCCTAGGTTTATATAGTGACCCATGAATGCAGGAGCCCTACGAGGGATTGTGACATAGAGAGGACAGCAACATGTCTTTGTCCGTAAAGGAGATGTTGGTTGCAAATGCCTCATATGCCTGGGCTTGCAACTCTGCAACATGGGCTTCATAGGCCTTTGGGTCTTGAATTATCTTGATGAGGGCTTCCCTTAGATCTTTGCTCCAAGCGATGGCTTCCCAAATAGTGACATTTGTTGGAAATCGTTTCATATGATGGATGATTTTGCGGTCTGCCCGAGCACGGGTCTTGTCAAATGGCAGGATGATCTCCGCCAGAGTCTTCGGAGCCCCGCGAGGCTTCTCCCGCTTAGAAGGACGTTCCTCCCCATTCTGCCTCCCCGCACTTTCTTGAAACAACGGTGCCAGGGACTCCTCCAGAGATGGCAGTGGTTCATCATATTGGCCCTCATTAGAAGGACATGCCTGGCTTATAGGCTCGACTTTGTCGGAGGGACCAGCTGGCTTCGACGTCTCCTCACGCACTGGCGGCTTGGCTGGCTCTTCTTCTTCATTAGAGGAGGTGAGTACGAAATGGGATGCCTCCCTACCTTCTGGGTTCTGAGACCGGGCCCGAACCCTCTGAGGATTGAAGGATGAAGGGGATACCCCGTGCTTGAGTTTTTGGGATAGGGCTCGGCTCTTCCCCTTTAAATAGTATGACTCGGTTGAGAGTCAGGGGATCTTTACGCCTGCGCCCTCGTCCTCGGCCACGACCTCGGCTTTTTTTCGCTGGGCGACGCTGATATGCCGCTATAGGAGCCTTGCCTCCGGTGATATCAGCCCGAGTTCTTTGTCCCGAAGGAGAGTTGATGTTGTCGGGCGGCGGAATCGCCACCATATTGTAGGAGAGCTCTTGTAGTATTTTCTCGAGCATCTCCACAGTGAGCTCCTCATCCTTGTAAAATATGGAGAGCGCTTCCGGGATTGGAAACTCCTCACCGTTTTTAAGACGGTGAACCATCTCCCGGAGCCACTGAAGGAGTCGGGCTTTATGCCCAATCTTGTCCCAGGGAATGTATTTGTCCAAAGTGTTGACCCGTCTCTTAGTCGAGCTGGTTCAGTATGCTCAGCTTCTGCTGGGTACTCGTCGAAAGTTACCCCTAGTAAGTTATCCTCAGCAGGATAGAAAGTAAAGATGGTGTCCACTTCATAGCACCCGCTATAATAGTACTCCTCAAGGGTGAAGCCCAACCCTGGGTGTTGAGAGACATGTCTTAATTCTTTGCCCAGGCTGGCGGGGTTCCACAGCTTCTGAAATACTTCTTTCTTCTTGCGGGGCTGGCCAGAAGGGATTTGCTGTTTCGAGAACATCTTGGCGATCTGATTTGTTGTAAACGCCAACCCTTGAATGGGAATTGACGGGTCTTCTATATCTTCATGAAGATGACAATCTGGGTCCTCCCGCGTAGGGTTCTCCTTAGCTGTGTAAAACAAGCTGTTGGGGCCGTCTATATGCGCCACCTCCCAAGCTTTAAAGGACTCAACAGTAATGCTATCGAGTCCAAGAATCGGCTTGGTAAGGCCTTCTGGGATCCTGATGTGGTCATGCTACTGATCGACCTTGGCTTCATTGGCTTCGGGGTAGATGGCGGGAGGTGCTACTCTGCCCACATCTCTGGTGACGGTAATGTCTGAGACCGTCTTGGGATTAACATACCTGCATGGCTGCGGTGGGAACCAATCGTCACCATAGGCGCTCTTTGATGCCCCGACAACGGTCTTGGCTTCAGAGGTCTTCTGTGACTGCTCTGCATATAGAGGGGCGTCCATCTGGTGACACTCGAACACTTCGAACGGGTGGAGGTCCGTAAATATCCTTTCTTCCTTCCCCTCCAGGTTGTACTTGATGCACTGGTGGAGCATGGAGGGCACCACCATGTTCTCGTGTAGCCAGGGATGGCCAAGCAGTGCCTTATATGAGGTGCAGGAGTCAATGACATGAAACTGCACCCTCATAGTAAGGTCTGCCAGAGTGCGTGTGAATTCTGCTACTCCCAGTGATACTTCACACTTTTGGTTAAAGCCGGCAATGCGCATATGTCTAACTTTATTGAGGCGCACATTAAAATAGTACCCTTTTCGACCCTTGTCACCATCGGCAAGATCGGTCGCTACCCTTTTCGACCCTTGTCACCATCGGCAAGATCGATCGCTACCCTTTTTCGACCCTTGTCATCATCGGCAAGATCGGTCACTACCCTTTTCGACCCTTGTCACCATCGACAAGATCGGTCGCTACCCTTTTTGACCCTTGTCATCATCGACAAGATCGGTCGCTACCCTTTGACCCTCGTCACTATCGGCGAGCCCGGTCAACTACCCCTTAACTTGGACCTTCCGCCCTCGTTAATAGACAAACTACTAGTGCTTCGACATTTAACCCATGTCGATGAATAAACTGCACTCTTAGCTTTTGTCACCATCGGTGAAATTAATAAGGCGCATGCGCCTACTTTACCTATGTCCCACCCTGGCCAAAGCTTGATTCCGGGAGTAGTTAATCCGTGGTGGAGCGAACACCTCACCCCTTCATTGAAGGCGTGAGCACTCTCCTACGCTAGTAACTTATATCCCTGGACTGAGCTAATCGACTGGAGAGAGAAAGAAAAGAAAGGAAGAAAGAGGACGTGATTGAAGCGACAAATAAAGATATTTCATTGATATGAGGTGTCAAAATACATCCTTACTCGGGGCATTCCCCAAGATACATAAGCTCCGAAGATAAAAAGGGAGCAAAAGTCAATAAAGGACAAGAACAAAAGAGGGAAGATTACGGCAGGGGGCACCGAAAAATGTCTTCCAATTCCAAGAGGGATAAGGAAGGATATTGAGTCAGCTCTTGCAGTCGAGACTCGGTAGCTGCCAACTGTGATAATTTTTCATCGAGAGAGGCGAGTTGTCCTTCAGCTAGGTCAGCTTCCTCTATAGTCTGAACCTCCAGGCGCTCATTCTCCTGCAGTTCGGTTTCGGCCTTGGCAAGTTCTGCACGCAGCACCACTATCTGCACTGTGAGGAAGGACCGACACCCTGAAGTAGTGCTAGCAGCATCTCTCAGTTGCCCCACGGTCCCTCTCAATGAAGTGGCAGCAGCTCGGCAATCAGCCTAATCTCGAAATAATTCACATAATATTCTGGGGCATTACACTTGGGCCATCGGTGAGTGTGCATGGTGGTGAGAGAAGGAGAGCGGTGATGAAGGTGGTTGGCAGGGAGCAAGGTAAGAGGATGTGTGTGTGCGTGAGAGTGTGTGACGGGGGTGAGACAGACACTATGGTGAGGTGTAGGCGGCGGAGCGTGCTGGAGGAGGTTGTGTGAAGGGGAGAGGGTTTGTGCGTGTGTGGTGTGTGCGGTGTGAAGGAGAGAGAGGGATGTGGGAGATGGGTGCATGGGGTACATCGGAGGTAGTGAAGAGAAAGAGGAATATGCTGTGGCTATGGTGAGGTGTTGGCGGATGCGATGGGTCATGCATGGCCGTGGTGGTGGTGATGAGGAAGGTGGAGTGGAGTAGTGGAGTTAGAGAGAGAAAGGGAGCCACGGCGGCTAGGTGGTGGTTATGGTATTGTGCATGTATTGGAGAGAGAACGACTGACGGCGATTGTGTGTGTAGGCTAGGGAGAGAAAGAGAGAGGGAGAGGTTGATCGTGAGGTCGCTATGGGCTAGAGAGAGAGAGAACATGGTTAAGATAAAGAGGGTGAGATGGTGAGATGGAGGGGAAGCCGGTGTGGAAGGTGTGGTTAGAGAAAGAAGCATGCAACAGTGGGAGCGCAGCCACGACAAGGGGTGATAGGATGGCCACAACGGTGGGTTGGATGTGCATGGCCGACGGCGGACGCGATGAGGCCCATGCCGACTTCTTCTTGCTCTCCAGCCATTCGACACACAAACATGGCCACCAATCCTCTTGCACGTGCGTGTTCCTCCACAGCCCAATCGGTTGCCGTCGTGGGGTTCTCCCGTGAGCAGGCGAAGGCCAGCCCACCGTCTTGCCATAATGATGGAAGAGCACTGTTCATAAAAATCAAAACTTGGTGAAGATTGTGATAATGTAATAAATTATACCAAGCCCCCCAAGATTTCAATAATAAATGCATGTTTTACCATTTGTCCCTCATGATGTTCATACAAAGTGAACTTTAAGAATTAACAACTCTATTACTCTTCTCAGGTACCCTACTCTTACAATGACTCATCGTGTTGATTGGGGTGCAATGCAACAAACCATTACGGGACTCACCCAGGCCTTGCAAAATATGGCCCAAGCCGGCGCGAGGGCAGGTGCTGGTGATATGCATCGCAACTTCCAGAGTTTAAACCCACCGTGATTTTTAGGTTCTTCTAACCCAGACGAGGCAGAAAACTAGATAGATGAAATGAACTGTATATTCAAGGTCATGCACTGTGCCCACCAAGAGAAGGTTCGTCTCGCCACGTTCCAACAAAACAAAGACGCCCGTACTTGATCGAAGTCTATTTCGGCACCACCTGCAGACGCACCACATACTTGGGATGGATTTCTTACTCTTTTCTGAGTAAAATACTTCTCTGAACATGTCAAGGTGAGGAAGACAGTCGAATTCGTGTCACTACGTCAAGGCATGATGATGGTGGCAGAATATGAGTTACAATTCTCTCGCCTAGTACCCTATGCCCAGCATTTAGTGAGCACGGATCTTCTGAAAGTAAATCGCTTCATGGACGGGCTACGGCCCATCTTCATCCAACAACTTGGCCCACAAAATATTCAGACCTACGCAGAGATGGTCCAACGGGCACACTTGTGTGAACGGACCTTGGAGAAGGTCGATAAACTCAAAGGCAAAGGGGAGGAGCCGAGCCAAAAGTCTGATCAGTGAGGTAGGAAACAGGAAAAATTCAACATCACCTACAACTCTCGGAATAACAAGAAGAGATCTCGGAATGGAAACGGCAAGGATCATCACCGGTGCAAGAAGGTTAAAGAACAAGAAGATAAGCAAGTCATGGCGACTTGCTCGTTCTATGACAAATTCAGTCATGTGGCTGAAGAATGTTGGAAGCGTCTGGGCGCATGCCTAAGATGTGGAAGTCGGGAGCACCGCATGCCTGACTGTCCCATGCTCCTCAGTAGACCGCGAATACACAAGGATGTCGTCCATGAACACGACCACGAACTGGTCCAAGTACGGACGGCAGGAAGGAGCTGAAAAGAAAGGAAAAAAAGAAAAGAGAAGAGAGAGGGAAGATGAGAAAAGATAATGTTAAGGGAAAAATCGAATTGAAATTCTAATGAAATACAAGCTTACCTCCCTCATAGGGCTTGAGCATAGATGCCGAGGGATGGTGGCCAGCCGCTGGAGCACCTCTCGCTCGTTTCTTGCAGCCCTCAGGCCTTCAGCAGACGTCCCCTCCATGGAGCTTCCTCCTAGGCTTCTTTTCATGATAAAAGGGTGAGAAAGAACAAGGTTTTAGATGATCAAGAGAGGAGAGAAGGTTGAACTCCGAATTTGGGATCCTCCTCCTACTTATATGGTGTGATTAGAAGTTAAAGCCCCTTAGGATTAGGTTACGATAGCATTAGATTGAGTTGGGTCGAGTCTAGATAGAGTTTATCCAAAGTCACCTTGAGTTGGGACTCTCAGAAGGAGAGTCCCGGTCGGATTCTCAGTGCGTACAATTGAACGGTCTTATGATAGACCGCCCCACTCTCTGAATGGTCCTACTTGGACCGCTCAATATCTAGACGATTTATTAAAGACCGTGTAATATTGAGCAGACGGTCTCTGACCGTCTATCATCACATAAGCGGTCTTTTATAGACCGTCTAATACCCCTTGGTGCTTTCATCTCTCTGTCTCTCTCGCATCACTCAAGTAGGCGTCGCTCTCTGTCTCTCTCGCGTCGCTCAAGTCGGCATCACTCTCTGTCTCTCTCTCGTCGCTCAAGTTGGTGTCACTCTCTGTCTCTCTCTCATCGCTCAAGTCGGCGTCACTCTCCGTCTCTCGCATCACTCAAGTCAGTGTCTCTCACCTCGCCAAGACCACTCTCGTCTCTCGTATCTCTCAAGTCAGTCGTCGGTTAGTTAGCATTTCTCATTCCATTCATTTACAAGAAAAATAACCAAGAAAAAAAGAGAACTCACTATATATCTATGTCAAATCTGTACAAGAGGGTGAAACAAAAGAAAAGCTCAAGACAGCCCCTCCCCCTCTCTCTGGCTACTCTCGGGGAGGGGACGGAGCAAGAAACTAGATGTGTCAGACTCCACGTCGGTGCTGCCAGCTTCTGGAATCACAGGATAGTTGGTCGAAGAGTACGCCGCCACGGACGCTCCGGCACTCCAAATGGACCGAGACCAAAGCCAAAACACTCTGATCTAGCCCAGGAAGACGCTCGAATTTTTTGGATTAACCTTGTGGTGGTCGCTGGCTGGTGCAGAACTTGGAATAGGGCCGGATAGTACAGGTGCTAATTATTCCCAGAGTGTTACTAGTGGAAGATGGAGATGCCACGGGCAGTCCTAAACTCGGATGGAGACTGGGCTGGTACCGTGATGACCGCGGACAAGTCTTCTTTCAGATGGGACTGACGGCAACCTCAGAGGATGTCAGGGTTGATCGTACTGGCCAGAAGAGTGGAGGTGGGTCCATTCAGGAATGGAGGAACCAACCTGGCGCGACTTCGGTAGAAAATTCGTAACTTATGATGCCGGGGTCCGAATCCTGTTTCGCTTCTTGGAGATGATAGAGGACTGGTAGAAGTTACTCTCAGCCAAGTTGCACATCCATATCTACCAAGGAGTGATCGTAGTGGAAGATTTTCTAGGGTTCTGGTTCTATGCCTGGGAGCTCTTGCGCAATCGGGGGAGAATCACTCTCGCGGACAGCAGCTCGGATGAAGACGAAACCACCTCCCTTGGAAAGCCCTCTGGACGACCTTTCCAGTGGTATATGATTTGCCAGCAGAAGGGTTGGGGAAGTGCCAGAGAAGCTGTAATCTTCAGGGCCCTTACTATCTACCTGTGACCTGCTACCAGAGCTGCACCCTTGTGATGGCTAAGGAAACAAGGAGGAAGGGCTGCAATGCAAGGGGTTGATGGAAAATGGCTTGGGAGTGGGGAGGACGTGGTTAGACTCCTTGGAGGGTTGAGGGGGCAGTGATGGAGGGGGTGGAGTGAGATAGGGTTGTTGGGAAGAGAGGGAAGTTTGAATTTTGACCTTGGGAGGGGCGGATTCCACCTTGGGAAGGTGGAGATTGACAAGGGGCTCGAGTGCGTGGCCAATGCCCAGAAATGAATGGTGTCGGCAGCATCTTCAGGGACCGTCATCAACCGGCCCCGAATATCATATAGCCACCAGGCGGTGGAGCTCAGCTCAGCACTAGTAAACTCTAGCATCCGTAGCATCAACCCCCAGTCTTGAATAGCACGCGGGGCGAATTCTGGAAATAGGGAGCAGACCCACATGTTGAAGAAATGTAACGGGCACATGTAGCGGGCCTGCCTCGAGAACTGGTGAGTGCTGATGTCTCCCAGTGCCTTGTATATCAAGTAGAGGATGGCTGGGCACAAGGACAGCCTGATTTCCCACGCCTTCTGACATGCCGGGTAGATGGCATCCGGTCGAATGACTGTTTCGTCCCCATATGGCATAGCAAATGAGCACAGTCAGTATGTCAAATAGGCTGCGCAGTGCGTCAGTGGATCAACGGCCATTGGGTTGGGCCCACTCTGGCTCCCCTTGGATGGAATCTTCGCGTCATTCTTGGGCCTGGCCTGCTTCTTACGAGCTACGATGGTGCCGACACAAGAAAAGTCTTCATACTATTTCAACCTGTCGTAGAAGTATTGCAACCATAGGGCCATCCGCACCCTCTTCCATTCTCCACGATGGGGCTGCTTCCCACCATGTGCCAACTGGTACAAGTCTCAGTATGCCTTCATCAAGTACCAGTATGAATATCTAAGGGAATAATAGCCGTCCCCGTTAGTTTCATCTTTAATTATGTCTGGGAGACAGACTTCTTCATAGGGCTCCCCATCAATGGGCAAGCTGCTGAGCTGACTGAGACTCCACAGACCCAGCGAAGTCTCACCTTCGGCTATGTAGAATGTGTTGGTCTCGGCATTGAACACTTCTATCATTCCACAGCAGAGCCCATTGGAAATGGGATAGCCATAATGGGAGGCATAGACACCGTGGTAGACGTCAGCTCAGATAAGTATTGGGGCGTAGTTGAATAGCACGAACTCTGTGAACTCTACGGCCCCTTCCCTGAAGCTGTGTGCATCTTAAGAGGGAGTGCAAGGACGACCAAGTGGAGAAGTATGTGCACCCCATCAGTCAGGAGAATGTAGTTCGCCCGTTGCTAGAGCCCGAGCTCAGGGACTGGGCGTTGTCAATTCCCCCAAGTGTACTGGCATTCAGGAAGGGGGACAACCTGCTGTTAGAGCCCTACTATCCTTTCTGTTTCGGGCGGAATTTTGGATATGATCAGCATATCCCATCATACAACGCCCAATTCACTCTGGCGACGCGGAACCTCCGGGGAAGCTTGACTGCCGAGACTGCCAGGGTCTGGTGGGACTTCTTCCACCGGGCGGACAGTGCCGCCTTTCGAGTGCCAGCTCCTGGCCGGGTTCCCCGGGTGACACCAGAGTATGTAAAGTGGTGGAACACCCGGATGGGATTTTATCGATTGCACAAGACTGATTGTTGGGATGGGCCAGAGAGGAGGTTCCTGAGCCGGCAACCCATGCCTGTTCTCGACGTCGACCTGGAGCACCTCCTCTGGTTGTGCCGTGGTAAGAGCGATGAGGTGGCGGCTTACATGATTGCGCGCAAGGAGGCTCAGAAGGCCCGATCGATGCCGCAAGTCAAGCTGCCCCCGGTGGCAGAGGACGATTTCAGGAAAACTTTGCGAGACCCCTGCGGCGTTGGGGGTGATTGTTTGGACTTGATCAATTACCCGTTCCCAGTAGAGGAAGAGGGCACACCGGCAAAGAGCTGGCGGTCGGAGAGCGACCTAACTTGCCCGTACCGCGCTTTCATGCGGAATGAGGAGCGGAGGCCCGAAAACTACAAGGACACTACCTAGCTTTACGTCCTTCTTCGGGTGCACGGGTTGAAGATTGAAGACCGGGGGAAAGCTATCCTGGGCAAGCAGCTGCACCTCGCCTATTATTATGCTGATGGCTGGGGGATAGATTACTTCAACTTGCTATGCCATCTAGCTGCCAAGAAGCATGGAGACTTGGCCGCCCTTGCCGACCAGTGCCAAAAGGTCGGAGACGTGTGTTGGTTGGTTCGGGAAGCGGCCCGTCGGGATGAAAGTTGTTCAATTTTTTGTTATATATAATTTCTTCTACTACTACTTTCACTAGTTCTGCACTATTTTCAAGATATTGTTTGATTTCCAAAATCAAATGCATCCTACCTAGAAAATGTTCTCCATCAGCCTAGCGGTCCTGGGAAGATTGCTAGGTGATGGTGGCAGTCTTCCCAAGACCGCTACCCCCCAAATAGAGCTCGTTTTGTCCCGTTTCACCTCTTGAAGTCTTGCGGTCCTCCCTAGACCATTTATGGTACCCTTGTAGTCCTCTGATGACTATTTGGCTCCCTAGCAGTCTTGCAGCCAGACAGAGAGTCTTAAATGTCCTGAACTCCGATTTCTTCACCGCGGGACTCCTTAGAGACCTTATTTGATCCATTCTCTCAGAGAAGAAGCTTCCAAATCGGCTCTAATTGATTTAGGACTCATATTCTCACTATTATTTGGAGTTTTGTACATCTAAATCCACTATTTTGGGTGTTTATCTTGGACTTAAACCCTAGGACTTTTCTACTGCTACAAATAGATGCCCAGTTCACAGGTCACGAAAGGGGGCTCTTTCTCGGTGTGAGGTGAAGCCATGCTGCACCGTCTACTCACATCTTCAACCCTGACTTGAAGAGGGAAGTATTTACTTCAATTCCACGCTCAAGGGCTTAATTTCATCATCTCTCCTCTTAGTTCTCTCCGCCTCAATTTAGTAAATCATCACATAGTTCTGCACTTTCTCTGCACTCTTACACTTTTCTTCATATTGCATGCATGTTTCTTGCAGTTGTATTGCATGTTTTCTCCTCCTATTTGTTCTACTATCACCACAATACACACACTTATCTTTTGCACCCTTCCACAGGGGTTAAAAATCACCCCCCGGTAAGTTTGCCCTTAATTTTCATACCTATTTTATCACTGTTGGTTAATGCTACACATGCATGTTTCTAATGGTTTTTTTTTTGTGTTTGTCTTTGTTTCGTAGGAGAAGCATGATAGGATGTGAGGCCCTCTTCCTCTAGCAGGCTGGAAGGAGAAAAGGCTCAATCCCACAAGTTCCCCGCACCCCGTTGTCAAGTGCAATCAAGTTTTCTTCCTTTTGCAAGGTACACGACGCCGTTACATCCTTTCTTCACCTCTTGGCGTTGCTACAACCTTGGTGGAAATCACAGCTAGTTTTCATATCTATTTATCCCCCTTGGTTCATTATCTTTCATGCTTATTCATGTTCATATACTTGCATAGCATAGTTAGGGTGGCGGGGAGACACATAAACTATCAACACATCCCTCTTGCCCTAAGCAGGCTCCTTACCCTCCATTGCCGGAGTCTTTCACGGATATTTTCAGTGCTTTGATGGCCACTCTTGCATTGCCACTCCCTCCAGTTGTGTCTTGCCAACCCACGGTTGAGAACATACTTCAGTTCTGTGATTTTCATCGCCAACAGGGGCATTTGGTTGAGGATTGCCCCAAGTTCTGGGACTATGTTTATGTCTTGGAAGACAAGAAGAGGATCGATTGGTCTGCAATTCACAAAGTCATTCCACATCTCCACAGCAAGCAGCAGCAAGTGCCACCCAGGCAACTGTTTCCATCACAACAAGACCCGGGGCACCCCCGTGATCCATTATCTATTGTTGCACCCGCTCCATTGCCATTGTCTCCATCTCCATCTTCACCTACCCCATTACCTTCGCCGTCTCCCACCATGTCTTCACAACCTCCACAAACCCAAGCCTCCTCTCAGTCTAGTGCCATCCCTCCTTCCTCCAAACCTGTTACCGCCACTTCTACTCCCGACGCCGCCTGACGCATTGTGTCTATACGTTGACGGTGGGTGTCGCGCTCCCCCTCTTCATCTTCTACACCACCTCCATTACCCTCATTATCATCCTCATCATCTAACCCTTCACCTTCACCTCCACCTTTGCCTTCACCTCCGCCCAAGCCTGTCGGCGTCGCTATCCCTCCACCGCCTAAGGCCTCTGCATCTTCTATGCATTCACCTCCACTACCTATCAAACCTATTACCTCCATTTCTCCCCCTACTTCCATGCCACGGAGCGGGTGAGCATTGCCTTCGGTGCCCCTCGGGTCTGGTCCCTAGGGTGATAATGAGCTGAGTTAGGACAGTTCAGTGCCGGTTATACACTTTAAGATTCAAGATTTCATCTGCCGCATGTTGGTCCATGTCCTGATCTCTGGCTACTTTGGGGATGAGCCTATATTGCCTATGACAGTTGTTGAAAAGTGTTCCCTTGCAGTGGTGCCAGTTTCTTCGAGAGCGAGGCCGGCGGAAATCTCTTTGCTCACCGGAGGTCTTACCATTGATGCTATTATTTCTTCTCGCTTCAATGCTATTCATGTAGCTGGCCAAGAAGGGTTCTCTTCCCGGATCGTGCTTACTCATACGGCTGCCAAGCAGATCATGCACTCTATGTTCAAGGGGCAATATGCTATATTTCCAAGATTTTCCAAGGACATTTGGCACTTTTTATGCAATCTCCCTTAGTTTATCAGTAAGCTGGCCATGTCAACGCTGTGTGTTACTCTCCCTAAGCTCCATCCTTCTCTTTTATCAAGGGAGTTATGCTTCAAGCCTGATTACCGAATGGAGTTGTCAGATCTCAACATCTTAGTGCCGAGTGACAAGACTCCATGGTCTCATGATGCTTAACATTCTGCGGAGTGACATGTTCAAGAGTCCACCTATGGTTAGCACCGAGTGTCTGGGGGCAACCGCCCTGACGAGGCCACATGTTCATAATTGGGGCAGGCCGTCTTCCAAGTGGGCCCGTTATTTGACACGACATTCCAAGATAAGAAGTCCAAGGGTCTGACCTCGCGCCAGGCAGGTCCGTGTTCAAGAATTTTCTTCTAAGAAGAGGTGGTGGCGCAAGTACAAGGGTCGTCAGTTGTGCTCGAGGGGCCACTACTTCTCCTTCTCCTTCTTTTCTTTCACATTTCCTTCTACTCAGTTCCCACCTTTGGGTGGTGTATCTTCCTTTCTCTGATCTGATTTCCAAGATTTTCTCCTCTCTCCCCAGGTCCACGAACCCTCATTCCTCCTCATCCCATCCAGAGCATCTGGATTCTTCCTCCTCTCACAACACTAGGCCTTAGCTTAGGCCCTCTTTTCGTCCCGATTCTGGGACCTCTTCCAACTCTTCTTCTCATCCGGGGCCTAGCCGCTAATGGGTCTAAGGATGGCGAATAGGCTAAGTAGGAAGTGGTCATGATGAACGGGTGATGAATGCAATGGCTCTAGGACAAGACTTAGTAGAGACAAGTCTAGAACTTACTCTGATATCAATTGATGTGACACCACCTTTGGGGTGATATTCACTAGATCGATACACCTTGAACCTAGATTTGCAAGCAAATGTAACGGATCGGCAACTTCACTAGAGTGGACTCACCCGCTAAGCGCACTCTCGTGCCCGTAGGCAACCTGGTGATGGTGGTGAGGGTCCGGGGTGGGACCTCACTGCTCTGGGGGTTGGCTAGCTCGTGGTGGATCCCCTAAGGGTCCTAGGATGCCCAACTTCATGGGTGGCCAGCACGGCGAAGGCGTGGGGTGTAATGGCTCTCCCACAACTCGCCCGCGGTAGTCACTCAAATATTAGAAATTTGTGATCGGGCACTCAACTCACCGTCCGACAGAACTAGAGGTGATACTAAACCAGCAATGGAAAGAAACCAACAAGGGGGTAACCAAGGCTCACCTAACCGGTGTGAAGACACCGATCTCGACCGGAGACGAGGGTGAGCGAGGAAGCGTGGGCTTACCCACAAGCCGCGCCGATGAAGCTTCAGTCGAAGACCTACTAGTACATGCACTACTCCCTCACAGAGGGGTTGGACTAGGGGTGGGGAAGTCCAATAACAACCAAAAGGTACCTCCACGTAGGGAGGGGCTATGAGCTGGCTAGGCAGGGTAGGGGAGCTAAGTTGGGAGCTGAATTGTCAAAGTCTACCAGTTCTGCCAGCTTCGGGAATAGCTTGATAGACAGTTGATGACGGTGCCGCCACGGGCTCTGACGAGCTCAGATGAGGCTGATACTAGTGTCGAAATGACCTGGGTTGGCTGTCATGCCCCGAGCCTTGATTTACAGTGGAAGACTCGCTCAGGGAGAACGTGAACAGCCAGCATGGTAAGCCTCTTACAAGCAAGTATGATCAGAGCACGAGACAATCGCATTCATAGACATAATTGCACCCATTTTCGAGGGAACAACCAAGTTCAAACAGTCACTAGATATCAACGATCATCAAAACCGTGGAAACAGATGAAAAACCGGTATTTTGCTGGTAAACCACACACATTGCACATTTGGAGCAACAATTCTAACATTTGGAACATCAAGTGTTAGAATTTGAGAGAAACCCACTTGGAAGAGAATTCACGTCCTTATTCAAACCCCTCAACCCCACCGCGCGGGCATCCTCAACGACCCGCTGCAATTCCACCGACGACGACACCGAGGACGCGTCCTCATCCTCGACTAGCTTCACGCAGAGACCACCGGAAGCGACGCCGACGCCGACAGCGCGCACGCATTCCCACCCCACAATCCTGGGCGGCCCCCTCCTGCAACTGAGGGCAAGAACCGCGGGCCCCCCGGCGCGGAGATCCTTCCAGCACCCGGCGGAAGCCGCAATGGCCCCCAGCGCCATGACCCAGAAACCCCCACGGGCAGAAGGACCCAACAAGCAAAACACTCCTCGGCCGCAGGGAATCTCAAGTAGTAGAATGCGAGGGATTCATGCACCCTGCAGGGGGAGGCAGCTTGGGCAACCCCAGAGCGAGCAAATGGTGTGCGAGCGCGTTAGGTGAGCGAAGGAGGGGCGTTGGTGGCACGTTGGATTCAGATATTTGAGGAAGTTACCACCTTTCCTGGCGTGTGCGCGATGAACGCCTAGGTGGAGGAAGGGGGGTTCGGTCGGTAGGGGGTTGCTGGGGTTTTGGCCTGCAGAGGTGGAGAAAGAGACGGCGAGCAGCGTCTAAATGCAGGACTGGCGTGCCCGGCCTTCGGTTTGTCCGTCGTCGGGGTTTGATGGCGTTTGCCCACCGCGCCACTCTTGACTGCAGGCGTCGGGGTCCTCTACTTCGCGTGGCGCAGGGCGCCCGATAAAACTCTTTTATACCCACCGGACTGCGGGACTGGATTTTACACGTGCGAACTTCGACCGACTTTAGTTTAGGCGATCCACTTTCCTCCTTCAACGAAACGCATCACTTTATTATTTTGCGGGCCTGGATCGAAAGTCTATCATATCATAAAGATTATGACGTTAATTACGCCCTTCTAAGGAAGGACAACCCTTGATTAAATGTCAAAGTAGAAGGATCTGGGAGGCGGATCAAAATATGACTGTTATGCTTATTATTATGCAGGAAAAAAATGGTGCAACAATGATTAGAAGCTTGAGGTTCACTTTGGTTTGTTTGTTCAAACGAGGATGACAAAACTTGTGTTTATTAGAATGCTACAGTGCTACAGAATGAATCCGACAGCATATCCCCTTAATCTTGGACTATGCCAAGTGGGGATAGGAAACCACCGACGCAGAGGCAGGATGGAGTCCGCAAAAGAGCGGGCTACACTGATGCCCGAATATCACGAGATTGAACAAAATCAAGATAGTATGCATGCATCAACGTGTCTGATGCTTATTATTCCCCGAGGGAAGGGAGTTAGTAGAGACCATGCAGAGGCAGGACTCTCTAAACTCGGCGAGGGTTCAGAGGTAAGGCGGTATGACGCAGATTGGGTTCATTCCGGCAGCACCTCCCCTTATTTTGGATGATGCCAGGGAGATATAGGACATCCACCCACGGAGTGCCGGGATGGAAGTCGAAAGAAAAGGGATGGGCATGTAGCCCGAGATCCAAAAGGATCGGGTCATGGTGATGTTCATCATCATGGCATTTTGTTGATATTTCCCTTCTAAAGGAACCATCGGAGTACATGCAGTGGCAGAATTTCGTGGGCCATTGGGGTTGAGAAATGTAGGGGTAAAACCCCATTGATCTAGCTCCCGAGTTTCTGAGTGCAGAACCCATGGTTCCCTGGCAGCCTAATGGGATTTGGGGTGTTAAGTAAGCTCATCAGGGTTGATTTTTTAAAGGTTTAAAGGGGCTATCGACGCGAGGGGATATGAGGTCTCTGCGCGAGCGGGGTACGACCCTGGGTCTCGACGCGACGTGGGATATGGCCTGGGGGCTCGGCGCGCTACGGCCTCGGCTTGGGGAATGGCCCTCGGCACGTGAGTTTTGGCGCCAAAATAGGAATCCCAGACCGCAGAGGGAAGAGAGAGGTAGAGGGAGATATGAGGATGCTCACAAATCAGGCACGAAGGCCCTTCAAATTTCATTCGTCCATAAACGAAGCGATTACATCGATATAGCCCAAACAAACATGGAAAAGAAAATTAAGAGTGAAAAAGACAGAAAGGAAGTCAAAAAATGAGACCCACCATGGGTCAATTCCCTCTTCTCCCCCTTCCTCTTTCTCCCATGTTCTTCGGCGCTACGTCCTCTGCACTCTTCTCTCCCTTCCTTTTTCTCCGCACAGACTTTTGGGGTACCAGCATTCGAGCCCCGATCGTGAGTGAGCCCCTTGCTCTTCCTTTTATACGCACAGGAGAGGGCCCGGCGTTGATGCATCTCTTTCTTTTTTTTTTGCTCCTTTCGCCGTCTGAGGCATGGGCCGTTTGGACATGTCTAGCATCTGCGTTTCCCCCCGCTGTTCGAATGGCCGTAGATGTGCTCCATCGCTTCGCGCCGCTTGAACATGCATTGTGTCGCATCCATCTGCTTGCCAACGCAAGCACACCACGTCAGCGACGTGCCTGCGTTCGCTACAGGATCATTAATGGGTGAACAGGGGATCGTGGGAAAAGCCATTATGCCGAGGGGGGGGTTCTCGCGTCGGATCAGGGGGCCATCGAGGTTCTTGGTGCCGATTCAAGGCTGAGCAGGAGCCTCGCCGATTCAAGGCTACACCAGTGCCTCACCGATTCAAGGGCCGTGGAGAGCTGGCGCCAATTCATGCCCATGGAGGGGGCTCGCGCCGGTTCACGCCAAGGGAGAAAGGGTAAAGAGGAGAGTGGGGGTGCTGATTCAAGTATGTTATAAAGGGGAATGGGAGGAGAGTGGGTGATGTGACACCACCTTGGGGGTGATAGTCATGAGACCGAAGATCTCTCGGACCTAGCAAGCAAGTAATGCATAGACTGGTGACTTCACTCGAGCGGACTCACTCGCGTAGCGCACACTAGTGCCCGTAGGCGAACCGGCGATGGCGGGGAGGGTGTGGTTTTGGGGGAAGGTGTGCCCGAGGAGTCCGGACCTCCTGAGCCACCCCCTGTAAGTGTGAGTCCATTCGCTTAGGGTTTCCCCCCATGACCATCCACTGATCTTGTGTCTGCTACTTGTTGACTTTCAGGAGCTTGACCCATCAGAGGTTGTAGAGGTCGCCACCCCGGGCCTATCGATCGGCGGACCAGAGAGAGTCCACGTGGGCCTAGACAAGCTGGGGTCTTTATTTGAAGTTATGCCGCAAGAGGCGACTACAGAAACTTTCGGTACCCCCGGGTCGATGGATGAGCCTCTGGAGGAGGGGGAGATCGCGTCTGAGGGCAGCATAGTCCCGGTGGCCGAGGTGAGCATAGGGACCTTTCAGCTCTCCCTTTGTCTTATTACGACTTTTGGGCGATTCACCTCAGGCAATGGGTGACTAACCTTGTCTTGTATATTCATGAGGAGGCAAAGCTCCCAGAAGCACGCGTCGCCGGAGCTCGCAGGGCTATCCCTAAGCGGAGGGAGCTTCTCAGTCCTGCGGGAGCGGATAGGCTGAGATCGCTCTGGGGGCCAGAGGTGGAGCCGCTGGTGTCGCTTCTGTAGTCAGGGGCCAGCCTAGAGCTAATGGTTCCTCTTCTGATGCCCTCGACACCGAAGGAGACCTAGATGTTGTGGGGGATCCTAGCAAGCATTGCCATTCCCGGGGAGGAGGAAGTGCAAGCAGAAGGGGCTGCGGGTCTTCTGGCAATAACATCTGGCCCGGTTTCATTCGACGTCCCTCCCCCGACCGAGAGCGAGACCCCTGCCTTGCCAGGCCGCGAGCAGGGTCCGTGCATGTGTGATGCGCACAACCTGTCGTGGATAATGTCGTGCCACACAAATTTCACAATTTATAAAACCGCACTCACTCACTGAAATGATTTTGAAAATACGAGTACAGTGGTAAATACGGGTCGATCCCACGAGGAGGAAAAATATTTATAGATCAAGTTAGAAAATATCTTTATGTTTTAAAAATCGATTTTTATCTTTTGGAGTGCGATTGGTTTTGAACACCGAAGTCCATGCATGTTTTGGTTTTGAGCACCAAAGTCCGTGCATGTTTTGGTTTTGAACACTAAAGTCCGTGCATTCCAAGATCCGTGCATATTCTGGATTGAACGACAAAGTCTGTGCATGTTCTCTTGCTAATTCACATAGAGTCCATGCACCTTAGCATTACGCTATTCAAGTCCGTGCAGACTCGCTGTAGGTGGAAGAATGTCCGTGCACATTAGCTTATACATTTTATTAAGTCTGTGCATTTGAGTGCTGTGTGAACAAGTGAGTCCGTGCATCTATGTTCAAATGTCTTATTGAGTCTGGACAAGTGTGCTCTGACGATCTATCAACTCTGTGCAATCATCATACCTGTCTGACTAGTGTTGTCTTGACAGGAATTTTTTCAAAGAACTAATTATCAACACGTTATCCAAGGTGAATTGTCATTGGAAGAAGCTGCCACGTGGACAACCACAGTGCTTAGATTCTGACACGTGGCCAAGGTATTCCTGAAGCTTCTTGGTGGGAGTGTTCCCTCCACATGCCTGGGCGTGAGTTCGTGGGTCCCAGACTGAAGGTTTATATATGCCATCACTGCAATCAAAGAGAGTGTATCTGAGGGACGAAAACAAGTGAATATAGTCAGCAGTGAGACTTGAGACGTATATAGAGAAGAAGGGGTTGCAGAGAAGAGAGAGTAGAAATATATAGAAGAGCATACAGAAGAAAAGAGTTGCAGAGGAGAAGAGTGCACAAGAGATTGAATGTATTGAAGAGATAAGAGGAGAGACAGAAGCAGAGCAAGAGGAAGAAAGAGTGAGAGAGTTCGTAGAGAGGAGGTTGAAGCTACTTGAAGACCTGTTCTACTAGACCTTGGATCAAATCCAAACCAGTTAGCTCTTGCGAGAGTCACATTTGTTTATCCTTTGCCTTTTGTCTTTGCGTTTGTTCTCTTCATTATCCATTTATGTTTACCGATCCTCTAGTGTGAGGTCGGGGTTCCTCTTGTGGACTAAGGATAAGGGAGACTTGGTGTCGACCTATCAGCAGGTGAAGGCGGAGCATCAGCAACCAGGAGGTGTGCTTTAGCCCTTGGAGGTTCCTGCATGGAAATGGGACCATGTGACCACTGATTTTGTGGTGGGATTGTCGAGGACTCTGAGTGGGAATGATAGCATTTGGTTGCTCATGGATGGCTGACGAAGATGGCTCGGCTGTTACAGATCAGAGTCAGCTGGAGTGTACCCAAACTGGCATGTTTGTATGTGGAGTGGATTGTACCTTTGCATGGGATTCCCATTTCCATTGTATCCGATCGAGATCCGCATTTCACATCTGGTTTCTGGAGGAGTTTCCAGAGGGCTCTAGGCACCGAGATAGCTTTTAGCTCGACATATCATCCTCAGTTAGGCGGTCAGTCAGAGAGGACCATCCAGACTTTGGAGGACATGTTGCTTGGTGTGGCAGGGGAGTTGGTTTCACCACCTACCGTTGGTGGAGTTTGCCTACAACAATAGCTATCATTCGAGCATCGACATGGCTTCTTATGAGGCATTGTATGGGCGTCCGTGTCAGACTCCACTTGATTGGTTTGAGGTTGGTGAGCGAGCGTGTTTTGATGGGACCGGAGTTGGTGCAACAGTGTGTAAATGTCGTGCACCTGGTTCGTTAGAACATGTTGACGGCCCAGAGTCGGCAGAAGAGCTACGCTGACTGGAGGAGGCAGCCTCTCACTTTCATCATGGGTGATCGTATGTTCTTGAGAGTTTCTCTGATGAAGGGGGTGATGTGCTTTGGACGGCATGGGTAGCTGAGTCCCTGCTATGTTGGTACTTTCCTCATTGTGCAGCGTATTGGTGAGGTTGCTTATCAGTTGCAGTTACCCCCTGAGTTGGCATTGGTGTATGATGTGTTCCACGTCTCGATGTTGCGGAAGTATATGCCCGGTGACTCTCATGTGCTTGAGGATTCTGTTTGGCCCGAGCTGACTCCAGATCTTTCTCTCCCAAAGTTTTCGGTCCGCATTAAGGATAGGCGAGAGTAGCGCCTGTAGAACAAGGTCATCCCCTTCCCCTGAAATCACAGGATAAATTCTAGACCCAGACCACTAATGGTCCACCAAGACACGGGCATTACATGGAAGGTGTGTAGTGTG
Source organism: Amorphophallus titanum (assembly GCA_024336825.1). Classification (NCBI taxonomy): domain Eukaryota; kingdom Viridiplantae; phylum Streptophyta; class Magnoliopsida; order Alismatales; family Araceae; genus Amorphophallus; species Amorphophallus titanum. The sequence goes on from JANBPO010008574.1 coordinate 5,766,734, forward strand.
ATTTCTGATGTATCCCCGTCATTTTGGTGACGATTCAGGCGTGGAAAGGCATTTTTACATGGATCTTTCTAGTTCCTGGGTTTGGCGTATTAACTCTCCAAAGGGGCACGTCTATTAACGGGCTATATCATACGACCGCGTTCATCTATGAAGATGAACAGTAGGGCGGTGAGGCGGTAAGGGATGCATTCCTAATGTTGGACGTGATCCTGAAGAACACGACCAAGGTGGTGGCCGCGATCTTCAGTAACATGCTCGAGTCTTCAACCACGTTCTTGGTTTAATGCACTGGAGGCTATGGCCACGTCTATTAATGCGATCCTAGCATGTGCCACGTCAACACGTTGACATGCTGTAAGCATTAGACGCATTTACTTGGTATCACGACGCATCCATTGGACCTGATCATCATCGTGACGCAGGCATGCACCACATTCATGTCTTTGGTTTTCGGGGTTTTATGTGAGTTGTCTCAGGCTCTGGTGAACCCAGTATTCAATGCCTCGTTGGCATTTGACTCGACGGATGCCTTGGGTTTTTCGTGAGAGCTATATCTATGTGTTGAGGGATACCGGAAGAGTAGTCTCATCCCGAGCAGGGTTTGGTGTTTTCTCCGTGATTATTGGCTTGGCTTCAACTCCTTGGTTAGCCTATTGTACATGGATGTCGTGGACGTCCTATGAGGGTTGTGACCGTGTTATAGGGCATTCAGAAGTGCCATGATATCGAGTAGTGTTTTGTATAAATTTGAGAGTCATTATGGTTTCTGGTCAACCCGGTTGTGACCCAGTGGTTGACACGTGACCTCATGAGTGTCTCGATTATCCTGTATGGATCGAGACTCTGGTTTTAGGCGCTTAGAGGTATCATCTTATCTTGGTTTGCAAGCCTATGTGGTTTGAGGGCTTTGATGTTCCCTCGTGTTCCATGGTTTGTGTTATGCGTAGAGGCATCTTTTGGTTCTTCCGCCTTCGAAGGTTTTGGATGGATTAATTGCAAAGGAGCGAGAGATCCAAAGATGAATGAGAGAGAAGCCAATTCCTCAGCAAGAACATTAGAAGTAGGAGGAGAGACCGGCTTAGGTTGTGGAGGTCGTAGAAGGACCAAGGGGCGCTCTTTCCCCGATTGAGCATTCATAGGGATAGTGGGCTCCAGCAATGGCGGCTGAGGAGGAGTGATCAAGGTGAGAGGACCTTGAGTAGTAATTGAAGATTGGCTAGTAGGTGAAATCAAAGTCCAGGGTTGGGACTCTTGGGTGAACCTGTTGATGTCAGCCCATGGCTCACTGGCTTCTACTTCCAATTTCCCATACCATCCGGGAAAACCTTTGACATTCCACATTTGCGTCCTCTTGAGTATATGGGGTTCCATTCCGATCACAGTATTCACTTGCTCATTCTGCCTCGAGCTTGAGGGATCCTTGTTTGGTTGATGAGTGGATAATGGGTTTTGCACAATGCCGAGGTCCCGATTGGGTTTTTTAAGGTTGGCAATGGCAAGCTTAACATCAGACCAGGTGATTCTCCCCTCGTCATTCAAGTCGTATACCCAGTCCTGAAATTGGAAGCAATTGAAAATGTCATGTCTGGGAGCTCGATGATACAAACAATACTTGGAGGTGTCGGCATTGGGGTGGACCCAATCCCTTTGAGGGGGAAGTTGGATGGCTTGAGAAGACATGAGGGCAAAGAATATGTCACCCAAAGTTTCAGGCAACGGGGGATAAGAAGCCCTTTTCGTCCCGGTGTGGTTGTAATTCTGAGGTGGCGGGACATTACCATAAGGCCATGGATTGCCTTGACCATGATTAGGACTAGCTTGATTGGGGTGTGGAACTTAACGATTATTGGGCCTAAAGGGTGGGCCAACAGCATTGACTTGTTCATTCATCGTGACACCTTTGGGAAAAATGCTCGGGTTATTCATAAAGGTCAGCCAGGGATTATCACTCGGTCCATGAAAAAGGTTGGATCTCTGGACTTGCAATTTTAGTGGGGGCCCGCGTCTCGAGGAACTCATGGCGGTTCACGTACTTCAACAATAATAAGACTCGTCACGACCACTCCTCCAGCAGGTAACCCATCATCTGCAGGGCCCCGATCAGCTGCGTGACCACGGTATGTACTCCTCGATATAGGAGGGAGGGATCAGCAAACATCATGGCCCATAAGGTCAGTAGGGTCTGGCGGACCGGCAACTCTGAAGTAGCATGGCCGATTGAAGGCACGGCTGGTGGGTTGAATTCAACAGTGCTGTCTATGGCTGCCCATAACCTGGTGTCCACCACGATCGACGAGGACGGGAGAGCCAAAGCCAGGACTCTAGATCCTGCCACCTCAGAAGATAACTCCTGTCCAGCCACTGCCAGGGGAGAGGGCGAGACCACAACAGGATCGCCCGCGGTCGCTATCATCAGGAGTTGCCCCACTTCCACCATCAGAGTAGGGTCAGGACCCATTGCAGCCTCCTGCACCGCCAGAACCTAGACCACGGCCTCGACCAAAGAACAGATGACCGTCGGGACTAGGTCAGGCATTTCGGCAGGGATGCTCGTCTCCTTCTCTACCTCCCCGGTAAGGTCTAGATCCGCCGTCGCTTCACAACTTGGCAGGAAGAAGGTCTTGCTCTCGATCGGAGGAGGGGCGTCGAATCAAGCTGGACTGGATACTATAGCCGAGGGACCTACGGCCCCTCCCGCTTGTGGCTCCTCCTGGGGAATGGTGATGCTTGCTAAGATCCCCCACAGAAGCTGGGTCTTCTCCGGCGTGGGGAGCTTCTGAAGAGGCGGGAGAGGGACCACGAGCTGTGGGCTGGCCCTCGATCGCAGGAGAGACACCAGGGTCTCAACGTCTGGCCCCCAGAGTGACTTCAGCCTGCCTGCCGTCATGGGATTGATAGGTGACAGCGTGAAGAACGCACGTCGTTAATACGCCCGCATATCAAATTTACAATATACCGAACTCACACACTTGAAAAGATTGAACTTCGAGTAAAGTGGTGAAGACGGGTCGATCAAAATGATTTTTTTAAAGAAATGAATGAAATGATAATGATGGAAATGATAAATGATAATAGACGCATAGTGTTCTCGAGTAGGCCACACCCGTTGGCTTTGTTCTCTCCTCTTTCACTCAACACCCATGTCCCTTCGAGTACTTAGCCGAGAGGTACGACCTAGACCTTCAGTCTAAGTCGGAGAAACCTGAACTCCTTATGTTAATACAGCCCTAGTATTAGTGACAGCCCATCGTCCTGACCTTCTATCTAAGCCGACGTATATTCTTCCGTGGCGTCATGACTCACCGTCTAAGCCAAATCGTTCGGCTTCATGACATTGCGTCTAAGATGAGAGTTCTTACACCTTGGCGCCATGACTCTCCATCTTAGCCAAGTCATCCGGTGTTACGACCTTGTTTCTAAGCCAAGATTTAGCCTGCCTTGGCATCGAGACCTTTTGTCTGAGCCAAGTCATTATAGCCGATATCCTTGTGTCGGCATCTTCCCGTGCTGGCAATCCCACTCCACTCGGTTTAGACCTTCTGTCCGAGACCAAGAAGCCCAATATCCTTGTGTCGGTGCAATCTCAGCATCAATAACACACTTAACTCGGTGCCCATGGCCTTTCAGGGTCTTAACCGAGGGGTACAGCCTAGACCTTCTGTCTAAGTCAGAGAAATCCAATATTTTTACACCGATATAGATCCAATATTGATGATCTCATCTTGATTGGCAACTGGTTCTTTTTGGGATCGATCGATGCGGTTCACGGCCGAGGCTATTCATCCAAAGCCGAGAGGATCCCATCTTGATACCAACTGCCAGTCGGTCAAGCGAGAGGCTGCACCCATCGGACCTGCTCCCTCGTCCCTCATCGCGACGCCAGCGGGTGGGGGGCATTTGTTGGCGATAAAAAAATATATAAAAAAAAGAAAAGGAAGAAGAAATGAAGATGAACCAAGCATGTCAATGCCCACATGAAACAAGAAGCAAAGTTGGGGCATCGAGATGGCCTACATGAGAAAGGGGCAAGGGCCCAATACGAGAAGGCCCACATTCTCCCCCTCTCTCACCTTAGTTTGCCCCCTCCAAGACCCCCTAACAGCTAGGGGTCACCCCCATACGCATCCACCCCACTTCCCCTCTCATAAATCCCATTTTTCCCCATCATCTTCAACCTATAATTTTTAGTTCAGAGGTAGCAGAGAACCTGAAGACTGTAGAGGAATCTTCATTTCCATATGGACGTTCCAGAAGATACAAGAGCCACCCCTGGAAGCATCTACGAGTCATCTTCGCAACGGCAGTCATCTCGTCCCGTTCCGAGCTCGTGGCTGTCCAGGAGAGGCGATCTCCTCCGACTGCGCAGACGGTTACTGCCCAGCTTCCAGAGGTGGAGTGCAGTAGTTGCCACGTCAGATCCTTTGAAGATCTGGAGGCGGCGTTCGACTGAGACCTTCTTTTACGAGTTCCCCTCCTCCTCCAAGAAGCGAAGCTCCGTTTGGCCACCGGAGTGATTTCTTCTCCTTTTTCTCCCTAGAGTGCGCAGTTCTGTCCACCCTGGGACTGAACTAACACCCTGTTAGTATTCGGATTGCTGCGGTCTACTCCGACATCGGCTGGCACTCCCGTGGGTCTCGTCTCGAAGGCAGCTCATCCACGGTTCCAACGCCAATGATCGGGCTCAATTCGGAGTTCGGGGCTGTTCGTGGTGGCTTCGTCTTCCAGACACTGTAGTGCTAAGACAGTTCGAGCCAGAGAATAGAGTACCTGCTTCCAGCTTCACCGTGACCGGCGACGACCTCCCCAGCTCCTGCCAAAATTCCAGCATCCTCCTAGACCAATCCATGAAGTTTTGGCACTAGTCCTGCTGCCAAAGGAGTCCAGGAGCGCCCACAAGAATTCCTGCATCAATCATCTGTCCTCTGTTTCTGAGAGGGGACAGAAGTGACTCCGACGTTGCGTGAAGTTCGTGTCGTCATCTTCCCCCTCCCCGCTTGGCTGGCTGAAGGCCCCTCCCTGAGCGGAGGTAGTTTTGGGTGTAATCCATTAACCCCCACCCCAAGATCCTCCCTCCTGTGTGGAGATTGGGTAGAGACTTGGGCTAGATCTTAAGACATATATAGATAAGACATTTAATCCCCATAACTTATTTTGCAGAAATTCTTAGCTGTTAAAAATGGCCGTTGAGCATGCTCAATGGAGAGAAATGCAAAGGGCTATTCAAGGGCTAACTCAAACCCTACAGCAAGTGGCTCATGAAGGAGTTAATCACCATGGTGCGGGAGACCTGCACCGCAATTTTAGGAACATGAATCTCCCGAGATTCAACGGTTCCACTAACCTGGATGAAGCAGAATATTAGGTCTAGGAGATAGAAAGATTATTCTGAGTCATGCAAAGCTCAGATCAAGATAGGATTTTGCTTGTAACTTTTCAAATGGAAAGGGATGCAAGAACTTGGTGGGAATCCGTGGGGGTGACCTTGTCCGATCCCTAGATCACATAGAGAGAAATTTATAGAATATTTCAACGGCAAGTATTTCTCAAAGAGAGTCCAAGATAAGAAGGAAGTACGTAGAATTTGTCACCCTTAAACAAAGAAGTCTCTCTATAGTTGAATACGAGGCCCAGTTTTCTCAACTGGCCTATTATGCTCCACACCTCATTAATACGGTGAGAATGAAGGCCAAGCGATTCATGAATGAGCTAAGGTCCCAATACATTCCCCAACTGGCGCCTATGGACATCCAAATATATGCTGAGATGGTCCGGAAGGCCCAACTGCTATAAGATGTCATGGAGATGACAGATAGAATCAAGGGAAGAGTGGTGAAAGAACAAGTCGTTGCCGTTGGAAACTTTAAACCAACATTTGGAAAGAAGAGGCCAAATGAAAGAAGAACCCCTCAACAAGACAAAAGGCCTCAAGATGAAAGTAGGCAAGCCATCCCTGCTACATCTTCAAAAGATATCTGTAAGTATTGTGACAAAGCTGGCCGCAAGACTAAAGAGTGTTGGAGAAAGAAGGGAGCTTGCTGCGTTATGGAAGTGGGGATCATCGCATTTCCGATTGTCTCCTTATGGAGGAATCTCTATTGGAGAAAAAAATTCAACCGCCTCCACAGTTTTATCGTGGGGAGTCCTCTGCTCAGGGTGCTGGACAGCCTTCTTGGGGGGATTATGAGGCTTTAGATCGGCGACTCTCAGGTTTAGAAACTCGCATGGACACATCCCTTGGTCGGCTTGATACATTCATGGACACCATGACTAGACGGATGGATTCCTTCTCCCACGCCTTGGACACTCTTTCTACCCACGTGGCCTCTCTCACCTCTGGCTACGAGGACACCCATGAGGCCTTCCGGACCACCAACCAGATGCTTGTCCACATTAAACGTCAATTGACGCATCAGGACCATCTTCTACACTCCTTTGAGAGCCGTCTTCCTACGCCTCCACCTCCACCTCCTGCTCCTAATGATGTTGATACTGATGAATCCGAGGATGGGAGGATGCCTCTGATGATGATGGTGACGACGGGACTCCGGATCACCCTGCTCAGTAGTTGTTCTCACTTCCCCTGGTGTCTCTTTTGTCCACACCTTTTGTATCCCATTCTTTCTTTTGATGATGCCAAAGGGGGAGAAGTAGCTAGTTAGGCTTATATATCTTATGCTTGATGTATGTCTGCATGTGTGTTTGCCATTTTACATTTACATTTCATATGTGAGTCAGACTTGCATCCATGAGTCAAGAAGTCATTTTCCCTCTAGTCAGTCTAGTCACTATGTGTTAGTCATTCGGTGTTCATGTGTCAATGTCAATATGTAATCTAAACTTTAATGAATGAAATGCACTTGGTATTAGCACACATATTGGTCTTATTTCTTCTCAAACAAATTGGGCACATATGGATGAATGAAATGAATTTAATCTGCTTGATAAATTGTGGATGAATGGAATGGCTTGGATTAATGAAATGAATTTAATTTGCTTGACGGATTATTTTAGTTACTGTCGTTAATTGAATTCTAATGGCACGCCAATGTATTTTTTCTTTCTAGAGTTTTGCCATTATCAAAAAGGGGGAGATTGTTGAGTCTCTTCGAGTGCTTTTGATAATAACAAAATCCTGGACTTAGTTTCCGTCACACACACAACACACAAAACAAAACAAATGGGAGGATAACAAGCTACGGACTAATCATAGGAAATGTGCAGGAGGTGACCAGATCACTGGCCACTCAAAGACGTGGGCGGCTAGGTCGATAGCCGCTCAGGAGCGAGGGTGGCCAGCAATAGGGCCACTTGGAAGTGGGGGAGGCGGCCAGACCAAAGGTCGGCCAGGCTGGTAGGCGGCCAGCCTACTGGCTGTTCACCATGGGGCCTAGTCGGCCACTAGGTGGGACGCCCAGGGAGTTAGGCAGCCACCAAGTTGGCCTTCCTCTGTAATTTTTTGAAAATAGAGCCTAAACAAGTACTGAACTAATGCATGAAATAAAGGACGTAAGCTTTAAAAAACCTTGGACTTCTGGCATCAGGAACTCACAGTAGGCAGTAGAATGTCCCACCTTGATTGCCACTCCGTCTGTGGGTGCCGGAATAATGAAATTCGGAGAGGGTGAATATGGGAGGAACAATGGAGGAATATGGTGCCTTGATTGATTTCCTCCCTCTCCCTTCTTTCTTTTTGTTGAAATGTCACTCACGACATCGGGTATGACAGAATAGCAGAAATAAAAGCACAAAGGGTGTCATCGGCAGAGGTGTTTACCTGAACCTCATAGGATGCAAAGACCGCGTGAAAGCAAGTGGGGAGAATGCGGGGTCCCATCTTCCTTGTCCTTAGCCGGCCAAGGGCAGAGAGCCCTGTAAAGTCCTGCGATGCCAAAGTCCTGCAAACAATATGAAGCTCACAAAAAAAATACAGCAAGCCATTAAGCATGGTGAGGCGTAGTATCTGTTCTAATGAAAAATCACAGAGAATGATGGTGGCGTGATTACCTGGGGTGGTGGGAAGGGAGGATGGCCGAGACTTTCGACCACCCACCTTCCCATTTGTTAAAAGAAACCTCTAAATGGGATATAGAAGGGTTATGCTATATGATGAATGCGCATGAAAATGGAGCCACAATGCAAAAACAGGGAATCAAGGAGCTAGAAGTTCAAACCAGGATGGGTTTGGAAGTCAATCATTTGTCATTTTGGTATCCCCTAAGTGATCTTGAGTGATAACGGTTGGCAATTTGATTCTCATTACTTTAAGAGCAAATGTGCCGACCTACATATTTGCAACCACTTCACTTCGGTAGCCCACCCCATGCTAACGGGCTAGTCAAAAATGCCAACAAAAATATTTTGAAAGGTATTAAGACTAGGCTCAGGAAAGCCAAGGGTAGTTGGCTCGAGGAATTACCAAGCGTATTATGGTCGCACCGAACCACTCCAAGAATACCCACCGGTGTGACCCCCTTCTAGTTGGTATACGGCACCGACGCCGTGATTTCATTGGAGGTCGGTAGCCCATCTCTCTGAGTTATCAACTTCTCACCCAAGGTGAATGAGCAGAAACTGCTCGAAAACCCCGATATGGCGAGCGAGATCCAGGAGATCGCAGGCATCCGAGCCACAAAATATCAGCGACGCCTCACTCAATATTACAACGCCAAAGTCTGGGATAGACACTTCCAAGCGGGAGATTTCATCCGAAGGAAAGCCGAAGCCTCTCGGCCACTAGAGGCGGGAGGAAAGCTAGCCCCTAACTGAGAAGGCCCCTACCGAGGGGTTGAGACGCTCGGGAAAGGAGCGTATCGACTGTCCACCATGGAAGGAGCGCTTATCCCTCAGACATGGAACACAATAACATTACGAAAGTTCTCTTTCTAAACTTTCCTAAAAAATGTAAGCGACATATGGCAATAACATCTTTTCTTTTTCTTTTCATTAATGTTTCTTTGAACATCAGATAGGCCATAGCTAATACAACACATATCCAAAATAAAAAAGTGCATCCACTGGTACTATGGCACTAGCTGATCACTCGACTGACTCGGCTAGCACCCCTAAGGCAAGCCACTGACTCTACCCAGTGTAGAAACTGGCATGGATAATGGGATGACTGACCCTGTTGGCTTGGGAAGCTCGGAAGAATGATATCAGAGGAAGAAAAGGAAGGAATGCCCGGATACCACTTTAACAAGAGAGGGCCTCCTCCTAAATTAACTAAGAAGAAAAGGACATTTTGACTGGGAGGATACGTGGAAGCCGAGACTTGTGCGCGTTGACTGGAGAGTGAACTCGTTGTGCCGTCACTCTATGCTTCCGTGTGTTGATTCCTCGGATTGGTATGGCACACAAACCACATCGTAGATCCGCAAATGGGATGAACCGGAACTGAGTGGGGTCATGGGACCTCCGGGCTGGAGGGAGGGTGCGGCCCCCAAGGAGGTTCACCCTCCCTCGGGCGTGCGGCTGCCCCAAGGGTGAACTGGCCCCGAGGGAGGTTGTAACCCCAGGGGATGGCCCACAGGGGTCTTCTTGTGTCGTTCGGGGTTGTCCTTTGATAGACTTTGACCTCCGGGAGGCTGGTACGGGCCCTTGGGGGCGCCGTTCTTTGGGCTGTTGTAGCCGCCCGCAAGGTGTCCGGGTAAATACCCGACACACCCCGGATTGCCGAACGGCTTGAGTAGGTGGCTGAGGGGCCGCACTGTGGGCCTTGGGTTGATGATGGTAGCTCGTGGGAGCTAAGGGGAGGCATTTTGTGGACGTGTGCCATGCCTCGGGCTGTGTGTCGCATTATCTGACGGGTTGTCAAGGTAGCCTTGTGTTGGCCCGAGTGCAAGAGTTAAGTGGCTTATTGCCACGTGTCTGGGTGTCGGGGTCGACCTTGAGTTGTTGGGGGGGTCGTTGTAGGACCCAACTGAGGGGCTGGAACCACGGGGTGGCCCATGGTTTGGTGTAGAAGGGCTGGAACATATGCGGCCACAAGGTGCTCGACGAAATGCCGAGCATGCTTGTGTGAGCTGTACATGCGTGCGACGGGCCTCCAAAGCCCGCCGTTGACTTAGTTAGGTCTCCCTTTCACCTTGGAGGGTTGAAAGACATGCTATTGGGGGGGGCATTGGCCCTTTTTGCTGGGTGCCACATGGCATGGCTCGATGTCAGGGTGCCCTCGGGTTGGCCCGGGTGGTGATGTAGGATACAGGCAAGGCCCGTATGCGAGTGGCCGGAGTTGACTCTGGGGAGGCTGTGGCAGTTTGTGGAAGAGAATAGAGTCCCTGCTTCCTACTCCACCGCGGCCGAAAACAGCTTCCCCGGCCCCCTCCAAAATTCCTGCAACTTTATGGACCAATCCATGAAATTTTGGCGATAGTCTCGCTGGCATCGGAGTTTGGGAGCATCCAAAAGAATTCCTACATCGATAGTCGGTACCCTGTTCTAGAGGAGGGACAGAACTCTGTCATCGCGCGAAGCCCTATTCTTCATCTTCCCCTTCCCGCTTGGCCGGCTGAAGGCCCCTCCCTGCGAGGAGATAGCTTTGGTTGTAATTCCCTTAACCCCCACCCCAAGATCATCCTCTTGCGTGAGACGTAGTGTTGTAGTTTACTTGAATAGGTCGAACCGTCCTCGCCGCGGCATGGGTAAGCCCCACGCTTCCCCGCGCGACCACGTCTCCGATCGGGACCGGTTTCTTCAAACTGGTCAAGTAAGCACTCTTCCCTTGCTCTATTTATAGTGCTTTTCATTCCATATTAGCTCATAGCTCCGGTGGACGGTGAGAAAGAGAGCCCGAACTTGCAAGTCCCAGACTTCGAGTGATCACCGTAGGGAGTGAGTGTTACCCGTGCCCTCGGCACTAGGTCATCCACTAGGATAGGACTCGTCATACCCCTTTGGGAGAGCCTCTGGCCTTGCTGGCCCTCTACCAGCAAGGGACTAGTCCTCACACCCTCCACTCGGCATCGCCGAGTTACCCACGGGTTCGGGGTGAGCGTCAGGTGAGTCGGCCGCCAATTACAGCCTGTTTGAGTTGCGAATCGTGCTTGCTAGTAGGCCCAAGGTCATGTCACATCATTATATATGCCCATTACATAATTGGATCTCCACCATTGGATCTACGACTGGGGGAGGGGATGGCCAAGATCATCTCTTATGTGATCTTGACCCAACAAATATAAAAAAATAAAAACACCATGTGGTAAGGGGCAACCCTTTGACCTTTTGGTAAGCATCTTTGAATTTTTAAACCATTTGTCCCCCATGTGCCATATTGACTAGTCAAGCACAAGCAAAAATCAGTCGACCAAATTCAATTTCAGTCACTGAAATGTGTACATGAAGTAGAAATTCCAAGAGAACAACTGGCTACGTCGACTCCATGCATGGAAGTGCGTCGACTCACTTGATCACATAGAAGAACAAACCAAAACAGACTTCAACACTACGTCGATTCAATCCCCTCATTGCGTCGACACACGTTCAACCTCAGCACTGCTTTAGGAGCACACTACTAAGCTATGTCAATGCCACCCACCCCATTGTCTTTGGTGCGTCAACAGTGGACTCATTCCAAGATCTAATTCAAGAGTTTATCATGAGGCTGTGTCGATGCAACCTTCTAGCTATGTCGACACATCTTCAATTCAGCCCGCAGTAGCTAGTAGCAACAACAACAGCTTGCCTCGACTCAACACAGTTGCAGAGTTGACTCACCCTTGAACAAATAGGCTGAGTCAGTGCAAGAAAGCCTTAGCGTCGATGTAAGAGTAGTATGAACAACAGCAACAGCAAGAGTAACTAGCAGTAGTTGTAGAAGCCACCAAATTCAGCAGCTTCAGCAAAGTCTCCAACAATAACAAGCAACACTAGCAGCAGCTAGAAGCCAAAGCATCATGATGCCAGCAGGTCTAGCCATCACCAGCCATAGCAACACAAGTAGCAGCAGTAGTCAACGAAGCAGCAGCAGTAATCATCAACAATAGCTAGTAGCAAGGCCAGCATAAGCAGCAACAGCAACTGACAGCGCCAGCAGCATCTAGCACTAAAGCTAAGGCATAATACCTAGGGTTGACCCCCTTTAGTCTAGGCTCTACCCAGACTCCACACAGAACACTATGGAGGAAGAGTCAACTTAGGGGGTCAACTCCTTCTTGCCTTCTTTCTGGTCTAGCCATACTCTGTACCAGAACACAAGCAGTCTGCCAACAGGTCACCCAGGAACATGGTGACTTAAGTAGTCACGTGACCACTTGCTAGAAGTCAATGTCCTCAAAACTGGGACTCATCCTTTAGCTTCTAAAAGGTCCTAGGATAGCTTTTTAGAAAAGGTTTCTTGTAGTCCAATGAGAAGACATGTCTGAAAAGGTGAAGGATAAGAAACCTCCTTTTTCCACTAGACAAATCAGATTGCCTCTGCCACAGATCTTGGTAGACTAAACATGTCCAAATAATCAAGTCTTGGATTGAACGTATGTTATCATTGATATCAAGTCCATTTGAGCTCTTTTTACACATTTATAAGGCTTTGGAAGTTTAAGCATATATCATAACGGAATTGGGCCTTAATTGCATACATAGCTCGCTCTCAACCTAGTATTCACAACATGAGATGAAAAACACATCTAGGGTTTTGTTATCATCAAAATCACATGGAGAAACTCAACATCAGTGAGGGTCAAAGCCAGAGCAAAAGGCTTGACACAGAGGTATATGCGATCAAGGGCTGACCGTTTAATGGGAGAAGTGGTCTCGGGCCGGCGGTTAATGGGCCTTAATAGTCGTCTGAGAACCGTTTTCAACCAGAACTTCAGAAAACACCGGTAGTGTAAGTGCCTTCTAGACAATTGGGTTTTGAGGGCCCGCTTGGCATCCTGGTGGGAATCCCAGGCTCACGGAGACTTACGGAGGACTTGAAACAAGATCACCTAGTCCAGTGGAAGAAATATCTAACGAAGAGGATCTCAAGTCCAAGAATGTGTGCCTATAAGTGCAAAGTGTATCTAATGGCCACGCACCGTGGTACGAACCATGTACTTAAGAAAGACTATAGATGAGAAGGGATCGTGATAAAACATCGATCAAAACATAATAAAGTAAGTCCACGTATCCTTTGAAATACAAATTTAATATAAAAGTATATGGTTTTGGCATGAAACTAATATAAATTCAAAATAGTTCCTAAGAGTATGTGAAACATGAAATCTACTAAAATGATCCAAGTTTACGAATACAATACTAGAAACAGGAATAAAACCTAATTATCTAGGCTTATCATATGATAATTAAGGCTATTCTGCATTATGTCTTGGGTTAACAATAATACAGAACTCATAAAAACCAAGAGGTCAGTTGCGGACCGTTTACAGGCTCTAGTGGTCTATCGTAGGGCCGCTAAAGGACTTTGGTAGTTTGAGGAAGACCGTTTCTTCCCCCCGTATCTGACAGAATAAAACCCTAAGAACAGGCCTCATCCAAGGTAAATAGATGCATAGAAACATGTGCTAGTGTGTAAATAAGGCCTGATATAACTATAGAAAAACATGAGGATGCATGGGAGTGCATAGATTATGCCAAAGTTTAATTCTTGCCTTAAGGTGTAAGGGTAAGCATGCAACTCAACCTAATTGCGTAGTCACAAATAACACATGAAATACTACCAGTACAAAGCATGAAACTGAATGAAATCAAATGACTTTTATTCCTAACATATTGTTTTAGCCATCCACGAGAAAACCTACCTCTGGAAGTGCTCCTATGAATTGAACTTCTGACTGGAAGGAAGCGCTAGTTCTTGTACGTTCTGTGCTAAACCAGCAACTTCTTGTCCCTCGTTCTCCTTACTCTCTTGACCTAAATCCATGAAATTTGGAGGGTTGGTAGAGGATATAAAGAAAAATAAAAAGTTCTAAAGACACTATTCATACTAACCTTGTTTTGGGCTTCTAATCTCTTGATTTTCACTGGACCATTGCACTGTTCCTACAATCTGTGGCGAACTAGTGACTTGCAAATGTCCTAACTCTCCAACGGCTGGATCTTCTAGCACAAAATTTGGAGGAGAGTTAGATGAAACTAAGGAGAACATAAAGTTCTAAAGGACCAACCTGAACAATATCTCCTTACCGTCGAACAACATGAGTCAAAATAAGGGTTCGCACAGGTCAAATCTGCACTCTATTTATAGTGTTCACCTAGGGTTTAAGAGATTAGATCGAATCTAGAGTCCTAAATTGGGGTAGAATTAATCCCTAGAGAGTTCTAGAGAGTCTTCCATGCCAGGTAGCTTTGATCCAAGGTGATTAGGTTGCCAAAGATCCAAGTTTTTCATGTTTCTCTAACTCACGGAACTGGGGTCGCTTAGTGGTCATAGCCGGACCGCTAGGGTGAGTCTGGTGGTCTCACGATAGACCGCTTTCAGGCTTGAATCTAAAAATTTTAGATTTTTAATTTTATCCCTTTACTTAAAACTCCTCCTACATCCCCCAACCTGGTTGAAGTGACAGCTAGAGTAGGGAGAGATCTTCATCATTAGCCACCTCCCCCTTTCCCCCACTTGAGCTTTGAAGGCTGCCCCTGCTGACCAGTTCGCTACCAGAGAACCTAAAGATTACAGCGGAAGCTGCGATGTCATCTAGGCGATTCAGTTGGCAAAAGGATACCTATGGAAGCGTCTTTGAGTCTTCTTCGCAACAGCAGTCATCTCGTCTCATTCTGAGTTCGTGGCTGTCCAGGACAAGCAATCTACTCCGACTGCGTAGAAGGGATCTGATCAGCATCTAGTGACAGATTGCAGAAGCTTCCACGCCTGCTCACCTAAAGATCTGAAGGCGGGGTTCGACCGGGACATTCTACTGCGAGTCTCACTCTTCCTCCAAGAAGCGGCACTCCATTCGACAACTTGAGCGAATTCTTCTCTATTTTCTCCCCAGGGTGCGCAGTTCTGTCTTCCCTGGGACTGAACTGACACTTTGTCACTCTTTGGGCTGCTGCGACCTACTCCGACATTGGCTGGCACTCCCGTGGGTCACGTTTCGAAGGCAACTCGTCAACGGTTCCAACGCCATTGACTACGCTCAATTTGATGTTCTGGACAGTTCGTGGCGGCTTCATCTTCTTGATGCTGCGGTGCTGAGACAATTAGAACCAAAGAATAGAGCCTCTGCTTCTAGTCCTACCCTGACCAGTGCTGGCTTCTAAAGCTCCTACCAAAATTCCAGCACCTTCCTGGGTCAACCTACGAAATTTTGGCATTGGTCCTGTTGACAAAGGAGTTCGGGAGAGACCGCAACAATTCCAGCAACGATTGTCTATCTTCTATTCTTGAGAGGGGACAGAATCAACTCCGATGTTCATTGAAGCTCTTTGTCTTCTTCTTCCCCTCCCTGCTTGGCTAGCTGAAGGCCCCTCCCTGTGTGGAGGTAGTTTTGGTTGTAAGAGCTTAACCCCCACCCCCAGATCCCCCCACCAGTGAGAGGGATAGTGATGTAAGATCTTGAGACCTCTTGGGTATTATATTCATTAAGTTGGATTTTGTTAACTGGGTGGGGTTAGCGCATTCGACCCTAGAGGATCTAATGCTCTAACCGACCCTGTTAGCTATGTTGAGTGTGAGAGGAGCGGTGGGGCCAACATCGTTCTCTCTCCTCGATTAAATTATCCCCTCAATCCTAACCGAAAAATAAACTGAGCCTAAGAGTATACACTTACCCTAACCTCTTGCTTCTAAATGAGCACTGA
Source organism: Amorphophallus titanum (assembly GCA_024336825.1). Taxonomy (NCBI): domain Eukaryota; kingdom Viridiplantae; phylum Streptophyta; class Magnoliopsida; order Alismatales; family Araceae; genus Amorphophallus; species Amorphophallus titanum. Next base: position 5,782,469 of record JANBPO010008574.1, read on the forward strand.
CGTCATAGGGATGAGAGCAGAATATATTAGTACTTTACATAGTTACTGTAACAACCCAAGATCCAGATACCATGAATTACCTGATACCATTCGAATCCTGGCCCGTCACTCACGAGCTGAAAGGCTCGGAAGGGTTATTTAGGTGTGTGGAGAGGTACATTGAAATTTAAAATAATACAAGAAACAACTATATAATTAACTATTTAAATAGCAGGAAATAAAATTACATTTTCAATTGACAAATTCAATGGTTTTACAACTAGGGGGTAAGTCAGTTAAGACCCAAGAGTTGTTTTGGACTATAGAGTTCATTTCACCATATAGAGCTTCCTTCTAGAAGGGTAAATCTATAGAGTTTATAGCATCAGAAAAAGTAATTGGAGAATCTTCTACTAAAAGTGCATAAAAGTTATCAAAGAATTTTTTTTGTTCTACCTGTTTTACCTCTCCTAAGTTATGTAAGAGATTCTTCTTCTTCTCTTGGAGCAATTAGAGTTAGTACTAGGTTCTTAACTTCCTACACTATTTCAATTCTAGATTTAAATGGGAATATATTTTCAAAGTTGATTACATCTCTAGCTTCAATGATAGTGTTGTTTGATATATCTCTTATTTTAGAATTAATTACCAAAAATATGTTTGTATCCCCTTTTGGTTAAATTTGGGCTTAATTTGGAGTTTTTCTTCTCTTCTCCCGATTTTGATCGAAACGGCCACTGATCGAGGCGCAGGAGGTACCGTTGGGAAGGTCTCGTCGCGAGGATCGCGTGGACGTCCTTCTTCCCTCGATCCGCATAGCATTTTGTTGAAGGCTTCTGCAAGTCCATTGGCTTGAGGGTTGTAGGGGGACGACATCCTCCAGTCAATCTTGTATTTATTAGCTAGCCGATAAACCTTCTGGTTTCTGAAATGGCTGCCATTGTCAGAGATAATTCAGCTGGGAACTCCGAACTGAAATATTATATTCTACCGGAAGAATCTTGCAAACAATTCTCCCATCACTTCTCTTAGTGCTATTGCTTCTGCCCATTTGGAGAAGTAATCTGTAGCTGCCAGAATATATTTGCATCCTGATGAAGATGCCGGTAGTGGCCCTGCCACGTCCGTGTCCCATTGAGCGAACGACCAGCTTGGTATGGTCGGATGTAGAGACACTTGGGGTCATCTCGACACGTTGGCGTGCTCTTGACATTTCTGACAAACCTTTGCGAACTTGCAGCAATCATTGAACATAGAGGGCCAATAGTAGCCCAATTTCTTTATCTTGATTTTCATTTTGGGGCCGGCCTGGTGTGCTCCAGCTGAACCCGCATAGATTTCTTGCATCACCTACCCAGCTTCTGCTGAAGACAAGCAGCGAAGTAGAACTTTTCTTCAGGCATCTACCATTATTCGGAACAGAGTTTCGTTCCTCATCTCGCAAGAGGCTTTGACCCTCAAGAGCTTCATTCTTTGATCTTTTTCTTTCGGGAGCTGCTGGTGTTGGAACCATTGCAGAAGATGTTCTCGCCAATCCGACTGTTGGACCTCTTCCACAGCTACCACTTCATTGTCTTGTTCATCGGATAAGACCTCTGTCACACTGGGAACTTGTCGACGGTTGATAACTATTATGTTTAGGCTTGTGTCTGGCGAGATCGCCAAAGAACTTGCCAGTTTAGTGAGGGCCTTTGCCTGAGCATTTTGTCCTCGATTGACATGCTTGACGCTGATGAAGTAGAATCTTGACATCAGGCGAGTTGCCAGCTAGTGGTAGGGGAGGAGTTCCTACTTTCGCACATCAAACTCTCCTTCCAGCTGCTTTATAACTAGCATGGAGTCTCCGACATGGAGAAGGTGTTTCGGACCATTCGATGTGAGGAGAATGAGAAAGTCAATCTGGCAACATTTATGATGGAGGTAAAAAAACTATTTTTTATAATTTGGTGCAAAGTGATTGGTTTGCGTTGTGCTCATTCAAAAATTAGATCATATGATTTCAGGAGCGTGCTGATGTGTGGTGGTCCTCTGCTCTGCAGAACCAATTTGAGGATGAACTGGTAGAAGCGACATGGGAAGATTTCGTTCGTCTATTCAAGGCCAAGTATATTCTCGAGCATGTCCAGCATGTCCAAGATAAAATTGAGCAGGAGTTTCTTACTCTGACTCAAGGATCCATGACGGTGCTCGAGTATGAGGCACGTTTCGCAGAACTGGTGAGATATGCACCTCATATTATGACTGATGAGAGGAGGAAGGTGAAGAAGTTCGTGATGGGTCTCTAACCGTCACTGAGGACGAGATTGGTGGCCTTTAATCATCGGACGATGGAAGAGGCTCTTAGTGCGGCATGCCGACAAGAAAGCAAAATGGACCAGTATCAAGAAGAGAAGAAAGCATTGATGAAGAGGTCATCGTCGAGTTTACAGCGTCAAGACCGCATGAAGAAGCAGAAGCCTTTCTCTCGACCGTCAAATTATACACCAACAAAGGTAGTTTCACCACAAGCCGGTGGATCGGGAGGATCGTCAGGTGACAAGACAGAATGTAAGCATTGTAGGAAATGGCATGGAGTTAAGGAGTGCTGGATGATTACTGGTAGGTGTCTTAGATGTGGAAGCCCGGATCACAAGATCAAGGATTGTCCGAAGGCTCAGTTAACTACACCTAGTAAAGCCCCTATAGCAGCTACAACAGTGCCAGCAACAACAAAGCCAGCCGGAAGATCCAGAGTGCCAGCACGAGTGTTCGCATTAGCTAAGGAAGATGCAGAGCAAGCGGATCATGTGACTAAAGGTACACTTTCAATATCTGGTTTCCATGCTAGAATCTTGTTTGACACTAGGGCTACTCATTCATTTATGTCTGAGAAGTTTTCAAGGTTGGGTGCATAATGAGAGTGGGACGGAGGGGAGGTGTGTGTAAGCACCCTATATAGATCGATGGGTTGCCCATCGCAAGGATCATCCAACAAGAGATTGAAAATCTCCCACCTCGTCGGAGTCCCAAACCCCCCTCCTCACACACCTCGTCGGCTCTATCCTTCACTGGTATCAAAGCGTGCGTTGATCCGTCACCTGTGTGCCCCTCCTTCGCCGACGCCGAGCGCCACTGCCACTGACCGTTGCTCCGCCATGGCACCAACCCTCCCGCTGACTTCCTCCCTGGTGTCGGCTGCTTCCCTACCCGGAGCCGCTGTCACCACCAAGGCCACAGTCCCACAGTGGCCTCGCTGCAGCACCCCCCACGGCCGCCTCATGCCATCGTCGCCGCGCTAGCTGTCCCTGCTCACCGCTGTTGCATCCCCGCCGCTGCCAGCTCCCACCTGCCGCAGCCGTCGCGATCCCGCCCACGCCACCGTTGCGTTCCCGTCGTTGGCATCTGTAGCCAGCAGCCCCCGCTGCAGTCGTCTGCTCCCATCAACACCGCTCCGACTCCCTCCACACACGCCCGCAGTAGGCCTTCGCCACCGCTGACAGTCATCTGCCCTCGGCAGTCGTCCACCGCTGTGGCTCCCAACTACTACTGCCTCATTGTCTCTCCCCGCCTGTGCCACTACCCGCGGATCTTACCACTACGACGATCGCCAGAGCCATCCGCTCCTGCTGCTGCCGACTGATCTCACCACCACCCAGCGACGGACAGCTGCTGCTGGCCCCTGCCCAGCTCTCGCGTGCCTCCACCTTGCTACAGCACCGGTCGCCACCTCCCAGCTACGTTCACCTCCGCCGCTGCCTCCGCCGGAGCTACTACCGCCGCTGCGGCCCTACTGCGGCTCCGTGCTTTGCCGTGGGAAAGAAAGAGGTAAGTGGCCCTCTCCCTTTTGTTTGTATTACAAAAGGGAATAGAGTACTGTGGCTCACGTGAGTCAAAGTAGTTAATATAAATTAAAAAAAAGGGCTTATCATCATTGATATAAAGCGACCCAGTTGCGTCTCACAGACTGGTAGTCCCGGTCTGTGGCTGGGACGAGACAGGACAGGCAATTCACCCCATCACGTCTCGGTTTGAAAAACCCTACTTTATTGTGAGGTTCTACCACTAATGTTTCAACTTTGATTTAGATTTTACTGAACATGAATCCTTTTTCTTGATGCAGCATGTCTAGATTACCTTGAGTCGCGATCCAACTAACTATTAGTATATGGCCAACAAAGTCACAAGTTAGGCACTGAATGTTGACATTTCATCACCGACAATTACGGGGAGGCAAAGGGTGCAACTGGGGGAGGGACGGAGGTGAGATGGGGTTAAGCACCCTATATATAGGATGGGCTTTCACCCATCAGAGGACCAATCGCAATAGATGTGAACCCATCTTCCCGGAGTCCCAAACCAGATCCCGTTGACACTCACCTCGTCTAACTCCTACATTGGTATCAGAGCAAAGCTAGATCCTTCGCTGTGCTGCCGTCTGTTGCTGCCAGCAGCACCGTCGCACCACTCGTTTGCCGCTGCAGTCGGCCCCCATTGCCGCCAACGCCGCCGCTCTGTTGTTGCACCCTTGTCATCGCGGTCCCTCCAGCCATGATCTGCTGCTGAGACAGTGCCAGCCACCGCCGTGTGCCAACGCTCCTCTGTGCCGTGCATTGACTGTCGCTGCTGTGAGATTCCTCTCCGGCGGTGTGCCACTCGATCTCCCAGCCGTTGAAACGTCCGGCCGCCACTGCTATCGGTTGCTGCCCCTTCGTCCTGCTGCGCCCTCGCCGACGGCCTCCAGGATAGTCGCTGTCGTTACCCTCTGCGGCTTGCCACTACCACCACTGCTCCAATCCCACGTACCTGTAGTGCCCTTGCCGCGGGCCTCCCTCCTCTGCCCCGCCGCTGTGTCAGGGGTCGACGGAGACCCTGTCGCTGTAGACACGCAAATTTTGGCGTTACCGTGAGAAAATCCCATGTTACATTACGACGTCTCAAAGCGGCTCGCATAATTAAGTCATTTGATTCCCCTTGAAACTGCGGGCTCCGTGAGCGCGCCGTTTTAACTCAAAGGCGCGTCGTTTCAAACCCAAAAGGGCGCGCCGATTTAGTGAAAAGGCACGCCGTTTCAAGATGTATCAATTAAAAGGTGCGTCGGTTAACGCCGCGCCATTTCAACGATTCGACGACGGGTGCGTCGTTTCAACCGCGTCGGTTAAGTCTCCAGTCGCGTCGTTCGAGCATCCGACGATGAAATTGAGTGCCGTTTTGAGCTGTCGTCCTCAAAGGAGATCAATCCAGACGAAGCTCATCTATCGGTCCTGCCACGTTCATGTCTCACTTGCAGCACCAACGTCTGGGGGGTATTTGTTGACACTCAAAATATGATGACTAGTAATCGAGCCGTAAAAACAAATGACATGACTTACGGAGCATGCAAGCCGAAGAAAAGTAGACTACTGAAACCTCTCAAAGTCGCCAAAGCTGCTAGGAGTGAATGCCGAGAGCCTCGCCTCAGGAGAACCGACATGACTCCACCACCAGCCGGCAGTGCAACCAAGCCTGCCCAATGATCCGGTGCCGACATTATCACACCGCTACCCTACATCACCGCCCGACCAAGGACGGTGATTCACTCGATGGTTTCTCACCCTAATGAAGACTCTCCTGAGGAAAAAGAGCACCATCGGCCTTCACAAACGGAAACCGGAAGCTCTAGCAGCGGAAGGATCCGAACACCCAACATGGGTTTGGCTTCTTGCGAAGGAAGGCCCGTCAGAGGCCAAATGATCGCCAGTCTAGGCGGAATATCATCCCACGTGGGAGCTTTGAGCACGAGTCAAGCTGAGTCGGAAGCACAAGCCACGGTGTCAGAGGTCGTGTCAGCGGAAGACCCTCGCGCTCGAATCAGACACACACGGAATCCAGACCCGGGCCATTCGGCAAGCCGAGAGGTTCGTCAAACCCCTCACCAAGGTGTTCTAAGAGTCCTGGCATGAAGAATCACGAACGGTGACTTCCGGAATCATCCCCAGATTCATTGACTAGCGTTTGGCAAGCTTCCTTTCGGAAAGGAGTATAGCTTCATCATTTTGCCCCTTAATGAAGACCCTTGTTTTGCTGGCTTAGCAGAAGAAAGGCTAGTTGCCTCTTGCATTTTCTTCTTCTGTTGCTCGAAAGCTTCAAAATTTGAGGTGCAAACTTCTTCTTCTGCCTGATGTTTGCCTATTGGTTTATTCTTTTCGCTCGGGACTATCGAAGCTGGGCAGAGCCTTGCAAGAACTGCTTCGGCATTGGCTGCAATGTCACCTAGCTATTCAAAGGTCATGACTTCAATGTGAATGACCCATCGTAGAATTTCTATTCTCAAATTTTCTTTACAGATTTGAACGGAGTCCCCGTAGCTTGGCAGACGTGGACACTTTTCATGAAGATTCCTCAACCTTCTTATGTAGTCCATGACGGACTCATCATCCTTTTATTTGGCTGCTTGTAATTCGGCCACGGTGACTTCCCCTTCTGCCATCTTCATAGTCATTGTTTGTTCTGCCCTTGGCTCGTACGACTGCATGCGTGGCCTCCTTGGCACCATCGTCTGAGATGCTTTAGTTGCCCCCTAACATGCCCAGGGGACTGTATCTTGGAGTGGTTGAGGGAGGATGGCCCCCGTATGTCATGTACTATTCAGGGTATGGCTAGACGTGCTGAAGCTTTAGGTGTGCTAGCACTACCTTGTGTCGCCTCATGTAGATGTCCTACCGATTATGACATAGGTGAACTCATGTTCATTTCGTTTAGCCACCTCCATAGCATTTCAATTTCCTGCTACTTCTGGTGTAGTAGTGCCATCACAACAGGGCTTTGCCAGGAGGGGCCGGGAGTGCTATCTTCTGCCTTTGATTTGCATGGAATAAGTGGCATCCTGTCATCATAGGCAAATGTGACTAGTTTCTTTGAGATGAACTCCTTGGGTTTCATGCCTCTATATAAAGGAGGAACGTGGTATTGTGCCGCCTTGTTGGCTGGCGAGTGTATTGATATTCCCTCGTGTTATGTCAAATGGTATGCTCTGATACCAATTGATAGAACTAAATGTTATTATATCTGTTGTCCTGCTTTATTTCCTATTTCTATATACACCACACCTATCCTTTTATCCCTTCCGAGTCTTCGAGCTCGTGGGAGGCAGGCCAGGATTCGAATGGTATCAGGTTTTCCCGGTATTCGGATCTCGGGTCGTTACATCGCGCCCCTCCGGTTTCCTGTCAGGGCATCTCGCTCCCTCCCATCTTTTATATCCGGATCCTCTGGATTTTTCTCTGCTTACTGGGCATCGCACCCTCTCCGATTTTCTCTTGGACACCACGCCCCTTTCCAACTCTTGCATTCAGACCCTCCAAATTTCTCTCTCATCCTCCCGGGACATTGCGCCCCATGGTGTCTAATCCCTCCGGAACTTCTGGACTTTCTTTCAGGACATCGTGCCCCTTTCTATCCTTCCTATCTTCCCCCGGAAACTCCAGATTCTCCATCTTACTTTCTCTATCTTCTTTCCAGGCATCACGACCCTTCTGATTTCCTTCCTTCGGAATCTCCGGACTCTTCTTTCTACTACGCCATCCTTTCCAGGCATCACGCCCATTCTTTCCTATCTCTCTCTCGATTCCTCCTCCTACTCCTTCAGGACATCGCATCCTTTATTCTATTCTTCCTCTTCCATCATCTTTTCCCATACTTCTTTCCGGGGCATCGTGTCCCTCGACATTTTCTCCCTCCGGAGCCTCCGGATTCTCCTTCCCATCATGGTTCTCCTCCTTCACCTTCGGACCCTCCGGATCCACCTCTCTCCATCTACCAATTCCTTCTTTTAATCCCTTCTGATCTCGGGACCGACCCGACTTCTTCCACATCCACTGCTTTGGGCATCTGTCCATTCTCCCACTGCTTTCGAGGCTTTAACCCTCACTCCTCCTCTTGATTTTTCGCTTCTTTTGTAAACCGTTCCTTGTGATCAAGGTCTCCATGCCTTAGCGAGAGAGTTCTAGCCCTCGCCTCTCTTCCTTTTCTCCTTATTCGTCTGAGTCTGGTCTTAGTACCACTCCTTCGTGTTAAGCCACTTCAAACTTTTCGACGAGTGAGATCTTCGGTGGAGGTAGGGGGACAGATGCCCTACTCTTTTCCTGCATTTCCTAGCAATTTGGATCCGAACGGTGTGAGTTTGAGCAGGTTTTCCAGCTTTAAGGGCGAAATCATGTTTCAGGGGTGTGAGCCAGGTTCGCCATTTCAGGCGACGGTTTTCGGTTTGAATGGTCTCATTCGAACCCCTGGCATGTCTAGATGCCATTCCCGCTAGTTTCATTACATTTGGCCGTGATTTGGGGCCGATAGGAGGCCGGTTTCCCTCGTGAGTCGTTTTGGGTCGATTTATGGAAAACCACCCGTTCTGTGTCATTTTGTCATTTTTTGGATCCCTTCTGGCTTGTGGAAGGTGTATATTGTGTTTAGGAATGTTTCTCTGTCATTTAGAAGTGATTGGGGCGTGGAAAATAGGTTTTCGTGCAAATTTTCCATATTTTATACTGGGACGTGAATGCACTGGTGGCATCGGCCGCGCTCTCAGTAGAACGTGCAACAACGATGCACCACGTCTCAAGTCGGAGATGAACAGTTGGGTGGTTAGGAACGCGCTCCTTGTGTTGGGCGCGATCCTGAAGAACGCGACCTAGGTGATGGCCGCGATCTGGATTAATGCGCCCTAGGTTTTAGCCGTGTTTTGGTCTTAACGCGCTTGAGGCTATGGCAGCATCTATTAACGTGACCCTAGTGCATGCCGCGTTAGTGAATTGATGCGTTGCAAGTGTTGGACGCATTCTGGTGTCATCATGACCCACTGTATGGGCACGTTAACCATCGTGACATAGGCGTGCACCGCATTAATGATCTTCTATTTTTTGAGTATTATTTGTGTTGTCTCGGGCTTCGGTGAACCCATGATTCAATGCCTTGTTGGCGTTTCACTCGACGGACGCCTTGGGTGTTCCGTGAGAGTCATATCTATGTGTCGAGGGATCCCGAAAGAGTAGTCTCATCCGGAGCAGTGTACGATGTTTCTTCCGTGATTGTTGGCTTGGCTTTGATCCCTTGGTTAGCCCATTGTACATGGATGTCGTGGACGTCCTATAAGGGCTGTGACCGTGTTATAGGGTGTTCGAATGTGCCATGATATCGAGTAGTGTTTTATGTATTTCAAGGGTCATTATGACTTCTGGTCAACCCAGTCGTGACCCAGTGGTTGACACATGACCTCGTGAGTGTCACAATTATCCTGTATGGATCGAGACTCTAGTTTTGGACGCTTGGAGGTATCATCTTACCTCAGTTTACATGTTTATCTGGTCTGAGGGTTTTGATGTTCCCTCATGTTCCGTGATTTGTGATATGCGGAATCGAGAGTCCTATGTGCAGCCTAAGGGCTGAGGACTTGTGTTTTATCATGTTTTGGCTTAGGGACTAGGCTGATTAACGGTATATTACCGTGATGTGCGACGATCTTGACCCGAGTCATGTGAATCAAGGATCATTGTGTGTAGGTCTAGTTATCTATCCTGAGTCTAGCGACAGTTCTATGTACTGCCTTGTGTTTCGTAGTGCGTACGACAGGTGAGTGTTTACCCTATCCGCACTTCGGAGTTTCATTCGGAGAGTCTCTATGTCTAGGGAGCCTCCACTAGTCGTAGCCTGACGACACTTGGTGTCGGACCACCTGGGAGTGGTGACGGGGTGAGTTCCCAAGAGATAATTTTTAGGCTAGTTTTCGTAGGCCCCCTGACTTTGCAGTAACATCCTCCTAGAGGGGAAACTAGCTAGAGGCCTAGCTCAAGGTATTGGACTTGTGTGTGTACATGTGGCCAGGGGCGTTTGGACGAGCGCCGATGGGCGTGACCCTGACTAGTCACTCGTTACTATTGTTACTTGTACTTGGTACAATGTCTCAGTCACCGTGTTTGAGGCTAGTGTGAGATGCTTAAGGCGCAGTGTAAGATGTTAGTGGACGCATCAGACTTTGCTTCTAGTGAGGAGGTGCTTCTGTCAAATGACACTTGACTTGTAATTTTGTGACCGGTTCTTCATCAGGGTTGACATAGTGCTTCGGGTAGCCTGTGTCTGGCTTACCGTGGCTTGTGTAGCAGACACGACGGTGAGGCCGTGTGTGCGCTGATGTTTTGGTTAGTGTTATGTGGAGCCTACACGTCTGTTGTAGCATGATATGTTCTGGCAATGTAATCAGGGTTTTCTTGAGTTTAGTCTGGTAACTCTCTACTTGGTGTGTTGGAAGTTGTGCCTTTCCCAATTAGAAGTAGTTTAGAGGGCCAAGATCTTATCGGTTTTCGTGATTTCTTCTGTATGACTTTCCTCTTTACTTCCGTGTTGTTACTCCTGCTCCTGTTGTTCTTACTACTATTACTCTTGTTGTTGTTATTGCTATTACCACTTTGATTTCTTGGTGGGGATCTGCAAGACCCCTACTGAGCCAGTGACACAAGGCTCACCCCTGACTTTTCAGGTGTGGCTGCTCTTCTTCCTCGTGTTTTGGTGGTGTGGTTCGTGATTCTTAGTAGCCAGCTTTTCCAGTGTCAAACTTCCCCGGACTTAAGGGTACGTTCCCTTTTCTATTGGACTATACTTGTCTTTAGTTGGAGTGGACTCTATTAGCTATTGTAGCTGTTAATTTTAATTGTTATCGAAAATGTAATTTTATTTCTGCTATTTAAGCAATCCTGATCAAATATAATAATTATTTACTACCTTATCTTGAAGTTCAATCTGCTCTCATGCACCTCCGCACACTCCTTTTATCCCTTCGGAGTCTTACAGCTCTTGGGAGGCCTCTCAGGATCCAAGTGGTTTCGGGTTTACCCAAGCCTGGATGCTAGGTCATCATAGTTGGTATCAGAGTTGTGTGTTGAGAAGGATGTGTAGAGAAGTATATGAGAATTCAAGATATTGCAATGCTCAAAGTCCGTAATGTCCCGCATAGTCAGCAGCTGACATAAGTTTTATGTTTTCTGTACCGCTTTACTTTTTGTGTGAGCATTTGCCTGTGCTATGTTGACACTGTGCGAGATGATTTTTCTCTCATCAGGATGTGACGTAGAGTGTTCTTTTGTTATGCTTTTGTTCTCGATTGTGCTGCGCTAGGCAGAATTTGCCAGCAGATGTGAATCTATGGTGCAGCGTTTACTTTTTTCGTGGTGTGTTCAGGTGGCTGATGGGCTCTGTGATGGCTGTGCATGTTCTCCTGAGGAGATTAAAAAGAACAACCAGACAGAGTATAGCTATGAAGTTCTATGGGAGAGAAAACTCCTGTCTGGAAGAGAATTGGATAACTCCTAGGTTCTCTTATTCTTCTTCCCGATTCTTTGCCGTGACCTCAAGAGGAAACAATGATCTTGCTTCCAGCTCACAAGGACACCTGATGAAGCTTCAACAGATGATTTCTTCCTTGCTGTGAGACCTCCTAAGGTGAAGAAGACCATCTGTTATGTTGCCGTCAAGCCAGCAGCACCATGGAAGAGAGATCTCCTGGAGCAAGCTTCTTCGTTGCTCTTCTCACCTCGCTCTCCTACTCTGCTACTTCTATGTGCAGATCTTCCTCTTTTTCTTGGTTTTTTCTTAGCTTCCAAGTCAACTCCCGTCATATCTTCTCCAAGAGAGCATGCTCTGACATCATAGTACATAGCCCAGTCTGCTTTCACCAACTCCCCGTACTTACCTTTCGTGCATCCCATGTTTGTAGGTAGTTGGGGGACCAACTAGGTAGTTGGGGGGACCAACTCTGCAAAAGGACAGCACCTGGAGGATCTTACTACCACCAAAATAGATCCTTTGAACCTAACGACTTCCGAAATGATTTTCCAAGAGCGATCGGATCCTTCACGACCAATTTCGGATCTAGAAACGCGAACACGATGGGATTCAGATCTGTTCTGGGTCTTCATGAAGGTGTCGACACTTCCAAACAAGGTGTCGACACATCTCTCTTGGATCTTTAAAGAGCAAGGCTACCAAGCTCGACAGGTCGAGACTTGCTTGCACGTGTCGAGACAACGCGCTTGAAGAAAGTAAGACTTTGCTTCTTGGAACTGAAGTGTCGACACTTTTCACATAGGGTGTCGACACTTTGGTCATTCCAGAGCCCAGACAGAAACGGCTCTCACTTGATTTCTTCATGAAGTGTTGACACGTCCAGATGACAGGTCGGCACTTGAAAGTCCTTCACCTGAGCTTGTCCTAATCACACCATAGCCAAAATCATTAATCACGTCACATGGTCCAATAATGAAAGGGTTCTATTTATAGACCCTCCAAGTCTTGGGACGAGTTGGAGAGAGAACAGCCAATAAGTAGGAGGATTGAAGAGAAACTCTTGAAGATATTACTCCCAAGAGTCCATGGAAACCAACAGAAGGTTCTAAGGATCAGATTTGGGGGAGAAATCAAGATAACAACCTCTACAATCCATCTACGGAGTTGCAGAGAAGAACAGTTCTGCTAGAACTCCTCCGTGTGACATAACACATCCGCGATAGACCGCCATATGAACATAACGTGCCTCCGGAAGTCCGTCATGTGACCTTATCCGCAGGAGATAAGAACAATAGGCAAGACGTTCGGGCTTAGGACTCTGGCGAGCATAACGACTATGAACAAGGGTGTTATACTGAGGCTATAACGGGTTGAAGATAGTCCGTCATGGACACGAGGACGTCAAGGCAGACGGGGTTGGGATGACAAGGAAGTCGGTGGAAGTGGTGATAAGACTCGACCTTAGTGGGTATATAACGGACCTTGGTATGTGCGTTATGAAATGTATGACGGAGGCACTTGGATCCATTAAACAATAGAGACGCTAACTGAGATGGTGGATGAGACGGTGAGTGGGAAGACTATAACGGCTCACCAAGAGGGCGTTATACGACTTATAACAGGTAGGTGTAGGCCCGTTAAACTGTAAAGATGCTACAGGAGACGCTAGATGAGACAGACAATGAGTGGACTATAACGGACCTTGTTAGGTGCGTTATGTTACTTATAACGTGCCGTTGGGGATGCGTTATGCACAAGAGGGTGATAAATGAACCGGAAGTGCTTGCTTAGCATCAAAACAAGGACAAGACTCAACCAAGGAAGGTAATGACCCATGAAAGAGACTTCTAACTTTCCCAAGAAGACTTGACAAGGGTAAACAACTCGGAGCATCATTAAAAGAGTAAGGAGACGACCCAACTAATTGGTCATAAAATGGGTGTCAACAGATGCCCCTCCTTGATATCCTCTTTGCAGGAGAGCGAGCGGAGACGTAGCGAAAGCGAAATTGACGAAGATGCTGGCAGCGGCCCTACCACGTCTATACCCCATTGAGCAAACGGCCAACTCGGTACGGTGGGATGCAGCGACGCCGGTGGTCTTCTTGGCACAGTGGCATGTTCCTAACACTTCTGGCAGGCTTTAGCGAACTTGCAGTAGTCATCAAACATAGAGGGCCAGTAATAGCCCAATTTCTTTATTTCAATTTTCATTTTCAGACTGGCCTGGTATGCTCTGACTAACCCGACATGGACTTCTTGCATTACTTGCCGAGCTTCTACTGCAGACAGGTGACGGAGTAAGACTTTCTTTTGGGCATCCGCCATTTTTCAGAACAAGGTTCCTTTCCTCATCTCATAGGAGTCCTTAACCTGTAGGAGCTTTATTCTTTATTCTTTTTCTTTCGGGAGCTGTTGGTGTCGAAACTAGCGTAGGAGATGCTCCCGCCAATTGGGCTGTTGGACTTCCTCTACAGTTGTCGCTTCATTCTCCTGTTCATCAACCAGGACCTCTGTCACGCTGGGGACCTGTCGTTAGTTAATTACCGTTATATTCAGGCTTGTGTCTGGCAGGATCGCCAAAGAGCTAGCTAGCTTTGCGAGGGCATCCACTTGAGCATTCTGTCCCAAATTGATATGCTTAACTTTGATGAAGTAGAACCTCGCCATCAAGCGGAGTGCTAGCTGGTAGTAAGGGAGGAGCTCTTGCTTCCACACATCGAACTCTCCTTCCAGCTATTTAATGACTAGCATGGAATCCCCGAATGCTTCCCGCATCTGAATATCCATGGATAGAGCAATCTGCAACCCGATTATTAGGGCTTCATATTCTGCTTCATTATTTGTGCAGGGCTTGTTTATTGAATAGGATGTATATATAACTTCTCATTTTGGAGATTTTAGGACAATGCCTGCCCCTGCTCTGACTCTGGTTGATCCAGTTACTGGGGTGTCAATTCTGGACGCGCCATCAAAGTATAATTGCCATAATGAGGGCTGCACTTGGCTGACTTCCAGGGTATCATCTTCAGGGAGCTCTATCTTGTCTTAAGGACAAATACGTAATCTGTTTGCTAAGTGTGCAGGCTATGGGTGTTGAAGCACTCCTTGCCCTATCTCTTTCGCCCTGTCTCCTGTTCACATCCATCTATCTGTTCTCATCTCTTCGATCATGTCTCTAGATCTGTTCTGAAGCTCATGGCCTTCTCAGCTTTTGCTTACTTGCTTGACCATATCTCTATGAGAGGGTTTTAGCTCACAATTATGAACCCAACGAATCTACTTCATCTGATCTTGGGCTTTTCTATCATATGTGTCATTTATCATATGTTCTCACACATATTGTTGTTGTCACACGTGTTTATGTCCCGCCGTGTATTTATCCCTCCGTGTTGTCGCACGTATTATCTTTTGTCCCCCGTGGTGTTTATGTCCTGCTGTGTCTTTATCCCTCCACGTCATCGCATGTATTGTCTTTTGTCTCCCATGGTGTTGTTATCCTTGCAGGTGTCTTTGTCCCTCTGTGTCCTTGTTACACCGCTTGTGCTATCCCACCACGTTACGTTGTTTTGTTCCACCGTGCTACGCATGCTTATTGTTTGTTCTTATCATGTTTTACTTTGATATGTTACGTTTCATTCATATTTGTCTTGTTATGTTGCATTCATCTTCATAGTCATGTTATATTCATTGTTATGTCATGTTCGTTGTTATGGTTGTGTCTTATATGAAAATCCATAAAAATGAGAAAGTTACAAAATCAGATAATCTAAAAATTGATGTTTCACTTGATAGGTAAATCAGGTATGGCTCTCTATCCCTTCTCATTGTTGTATTACTATATGATATCTACATTATTATAGTCTCTCAAGGACCGACTGGTTCTCCATGTGTTCTGGGATCTGATGTTTCCCTTTAATAAAAATGATGATGA
The DNA here is from genome assembly GCA_024336825.1 of Amorphophallus titanum. Taxonomy (NCBI): domain Eukaryota; kingdom Viridiplantae; phylum Streptophyta; class Magnoliopsida; order Alismatales; family Araceae; genus Amorphophallus; species Amorphophallus titanum. The sequence goes on from JANBPO010008574.1 coordinate 5,797,667, forward strand.
TCTAGGAGCATACGGTTAATCATTGGATAGGCCGCTCGGTTGAGTCAGGTGGGGGACGATGGACTCTCTCTCGCACGCCGTGGTTGCAAGAAGACTCTTGACCCCGTCTTGACTCGGTCAAGCAATATTATCCTTGAGTACTTGGGTGACACCTCAGCTAGCCCTGAGGTGTCCTTGCTGCGCGCCAGAAGTCATAGGGCATGGCCCTAAATCTATTTTTTCGGTCGTGCCGCTGAAGGGGACGGCCACTGTGCTGTTGGAAGAAGCCTGGGAGCACGCCGCTGAAGGCTTTGGGGAATGTACCGCTGGGGAACCGAGAAGGTGTGTCGCTGGGCGATGCTGAGCGCTTGCCGTGGAAGGGCGTTGGGAGCGGGCCGTGAAGAGCCCATAAGGGGCGTTCCGCTGGGTGCATGGCAGTGTGCCACTAAAGGGCCTGCCATGGGCGTGTCGCTGAACGGGCACAGGAGAGTGTGCCGTTGAAGGGCCAGGCAGGGTGTGCCACTGGAGGACACTTAGAGTGTGCCGTTGAAGGGCCCCTGCAGGTGTGCCGGTGAAGGCGCCATGGATGTGCCGGGGAAGACACGCCAGCAGGTGTGCCGTGAAGCTCGGGTCAGTAGGTATGCCAGCGAAGAGGGCACAGGGCATGCCGCTGGAGGCTGAAAAAGGTATGCTGCCAAAGAGTCTTGAAAGTGTGCCGTCAGAGGGCTTGAAAAGGTGTGTTGGTGACGGAGGCGCGCCGCTAGCGGTTCAGCAAGGTGTGTCGGGTAGGGCCTCGCAGGGGTGTGCCGCCCAAAGTGAGCAGCAAGTGTGCCGGTGGAGACGTCCAGAGGTGTGTCGGTGAGGGGCGTTGGACGAGTGCACCGTTGGGATGCTAGGGGGTGTGTCGGCGAAGCCACACCGCGGGAAGGTGTGCCGGGCAAGGACCCCGGGGCTGTGCCGTTGAGGGCTGCAAGGCATGCCATTGGGACACGTTCAAGCCCGTTACGAGCACGCATTACGGTCTGTTTGATTTTCTTCGGGGCCTATGCATTGTGGGCTTCCCGGGGGTTAGTTTCTCTTCACTGTCGTGACTCTAGAGACGGCTTCACGGTAGTGTGTTGTTTGTTCGGAGGGTCCGGACGGGACGTGTTCTCCGCAATCTCTTCAGTTGAAGTTGTTTATTGATGCTGGATTGGAATGCAAACACCTAGACACTCTAGACTCAAGACCCTAGACTTAACCCAATTTCCAGTATGTGGAGGAGGCTTTAACTCGAAGGTCCGACTCGATACGAGAGGCTACCTTCTGGATCGGCGTAACCAAACCTTCCGGGTAACATCTTGTGATATACCGGAGTATTGGGATGCAATGCGATTTAAAACACCTTTTTTTTCTTTTGTTTCAAAACATTGTTGATCCTAGACTCACCTTGGACCATACTTTTGACTACCCTACACTCAACTGGCGCTCTAATACCAATTTGATGCGGGACGAAGACGTGGACTCGACGCCAACTTGAGATGCACACCTAGGACTCTAGCAAGCTCGTGTTCGTCCCTTAACGAGGGAAGTGTCCGGACCTGCACGGTTGAGAAATCGGCAGCGAGTCAAGGGTGGTCTACTCACTCTCGTGCCCAGGACAGGTCACGGGACGCTGTCGCTCTCTCTCTCTCTCACAGTGGTGATTACTTTGATCGACGAGCTAGGATCCTAACTAGGCACATGCAGCGGCTGTAGGAACTATACTAGGAAAGCAAGTAACTATAACTACGAGGGGTGCCGAGTGTACCTCCACGCTCTGGCCGTGGGGAAGATGACCCCTGCTGAACCTGTACTCCCAGTTAACAATGATTAATAGTTACAAAAATTAACCCACTCCACACAGGGAGGTAATAGGTCACATGTGGGGCCTGGGAGTAACGTGTTTGGGTTGACGGGCAGCATTTTGGGGTGCTCCGTCGGTGCCGACAAGATGCGACCCGGTGCTATTCAGACTGCATGTTCTGTGAGATGTGCGGCCCACGCGCTGCTTGGAGCACTGAACAGAGTAAGACTGGTCCCGCTATGGCAAGGGCTACTGGAGGGGTGGTCCCTAGGAGAGGGATGCCCCGGTTCGCCTCGCGGATGGCGAGGCGGCTCTGATCTTCACTTGTAGAACTTGCTATCCACAGATCTGAGTTGCTATTTCAGACCCACGCGACCTGGCAAGAACGGCTGCTCTGATCAGCCATTTTAATTAATCGTTGCCACAAATTAACAATGTGCTCTGCGAATTTTAATTTCTAATGCAATCCCTCAACAACCCCCACTAACCCTTCGGGGGCCTCATCAGCCTCCTAGGTGGCGTCCCCAGTTCATGGTAGCTGTAATTCGGTACTTGTACTGGGTTATCGGTGCCATGGGCTCTGGATCGTTACAATGAGTCTCCAAACGGAGACTCAGTAGGGGTCCCGCGGAACCCCAACTGAGAAAAATAATGACAGAAAGGAAAGCAGCACAAGCTAAACAACCACAGCAGGAATAGCTAATCGGTGGCTGGTCAAAACTCGGCACTACAACTACTCCTACTGGCAACAAAAAGGGAAAATCTCGATCTCACAATCGGGAACCAGACCACTCTAACACCAGACCTACTGAGGAAATACTCACGGCAACCCTATCGCGGAAGCCTACATACATAGGCATGACTAACCGGGGCCGCACAGTCCCACACTGACCCGACGAGACCTCGGTAATCCCTACCAAGCACATCTGGCCACCACCTCAGGAAAGTAAGCTATAACGGTCCATAAGCCACGTCTTGTAGATGGGAAGCGAAACCCGAAAATAGGGGAGTCACGACTCACGTGACAAGAGTACCTGCCCACTAGAAGCACAGCTGGACACGTCCCCTGATGACTTACACTACACCGCAGTGTCACCCTACTCGCCCCAGGCGGAAATTGAGATGCACACACAAGTAACACTGATAAGGGTCTAGTCGGGGTCGTGCTTGTTAGCACGCGTCCAAAGTCCCCGACCATATGTGCACACACTGACTGACTGTGCTACGCCAGGCCCTCTAGCTAGTTCTACCTCCCGGTCTGGACTCAAGCCGCAACAGTAGGGGGCCCACGGCAACTAGCCTAAAGTCGTCTCTCTCGAGTAGCCTCGCCATGTCACGCCCCGAGCGCCAAAGATTACTCGGAAGTGGCGTGATGATGTCTATAATGATCATGTCAATCAGAGCGTAGTGCATTCAACACAAACAGACAGAGTGCGCCCTTCCCCCCTACAACCAGCGCACCCCCCACCCCCACCAGACCTAGACGCCACCTCCATCCACCCCTCCTCTGTACAACCCGTGCCCCATCCCCTTCCAGGAACATCCACAGCAGTCCCGGCCTCCCTCGGCATCACCCCCGGCGTCAGCGTTGAAGTTCTCCTCGTTCTGCTGCACCCAGACTAGTAGCAGAACCATTGACAGAGCTTGCAGCGTCCATACCTCTGCCTACTGCACGTATCAGCCCAAGCCCCCTTCTGTGGGATCATTCTACTCCAAGTCATCTTCGCAGCAGAAGAAGTCTCATCCCGTTTCGTCAATGGCGTCAACCGCTACAGTAGTTTCCGTGCAACTGCGCCTAGACTACACCTATTCCTGAGTGCCCCTTGGAAACACCAACACTGACTTCTCCTGTGTGGATCGGCCAGAGCCCCCTACATGAGAGTTCTTCCCCCACAAGTCGCCTTCGACCCTAAGGTGGTCTCTCCTATTTTTGTCGTTATCACAGCCCGGGGCGTCCATTCTCCCACGACTGCGCCTGACTTGTGCAACCCAGTCCGCCCCGATCCTGCAGCAACTTCGACAGCATCAGCACACCTCCCTCTGCTCATTTTCATCCTGAGGCAGCTTCACCAAAGTTGCGACTTTCGACGATACGAAACCAACGCAAGTGGTTTCGTCTCGATCCGATATTGGCACCGAAGGTTCCACCCCGGCCACCATCGACCTATTCTGCTGTCCACCCAGGAATCTGACGCCGATCGTTTCGGTGACCCTGACCGGTGAGGAGCTCAGATGGCCACCATCTCTTGAGGATCCATAGAACTCCCCTATCTGCTACGCCCACGAGCTGGTCCCACCACGTTTGGAGCTCGTCAGTGAGCTTACCGGCCTACGCACCACGTCTGCGGCAACCAGTCCTGCGAGGTAGAACCGCGCAGGCTAACGACAGTGACCACCTCCACCTTCCAGTGGCAACGGTTCGACGTCAGGCTTGATGGCATCCTTCGGCATCCCTCAAGCTTCATCTCAGAAAATTATGATATTAGAAATAAACCTCTATAATTTTATAATCTATGTAAGCCCGAAGGTTGTTAGCTTTGGGAAAAAAGAGACATGAGCACTTGAGAACGAGGGATTAATTTGATGGAGATTGAGGAGGGTAAATCTGACTCGACTCAGAACGGGTCCATCTACGATAAATCCAACTTGGCCCAAGGCCTACCAGTGCTCCCAAGGGAGCGCGATACGCCTCATATAAGCACGGTCTAATATGACTTGGCATAGGATTCGATAGCGCTGGAAAGATTTCGGCCCAGGCCCAATGATCGCCGAAAGATCCTCCGGTGACCGATCGTTACCTTCCACGACGTTGGCTCCTATACCGTAATAGGTGAGCACGTCTCACGAGCTCTGTAAGACTCGTCTAGGGATCGGTCAACTGTGAGGTAATCGCCTCCCAACGGGAAACTCCCGTCACGATTGCATGGAATGTTACCCCACTACCCACGCCCTTCCCTACTAAGGGATAGGCCTTCGACGTCAGGACAACCCTCTATAAAAGGAACCTCGACAGAGAAGAGAAGGACACGGTGAAATTTCTCTCAAAATTACATACAGAGAACAAAGCTACTAGTCTTGCTACTGCGAAATAGAGGTCGCGCCATTCTACGTCCTGAGAGAGAACTCATCCTGCAAGACCTTACCACCCAGCGAGCACTCCCCGAGTGACTATTGGGAGCGGCGAACACTCGTTCGGAGGACCTACACATCTCTCAGACCTCCTACGACGACCTCCATCTTTTCCTCTCTCCTCAGCTCTTCTCTGCCCTTTTTCTTGAACCGTTGCTGACTTAAACATTGGAGGGTTGTTCTCTGGGGTAACGTTCAGGGTTCCTTCTGACGCCCTTTGCTTCTGGTGTTCGCAGGATTCCACGGGTGTCGGACGACTTCTCCAACAAATAATTAGAGAAGGTGATACGTGATATAGAGACCAGATTTTTACCTCTATAGAGATGATTTTCTATATCGCTTTTAATCCTCGAGAGATGAAAACCTGATGTTTAATACCCTTGGTGGCGGGAACGTTGATGGCGGGAAGGGCATTGATTGGGAGTTGACCCCATCCCGTACCGATCTGCAGGGGCAGCCTAGGTGTCTTCACCAGCGGGTGACACCTCACCTAGCCCTGGGATACCCCGCTGCGCGTCGAGGACTATAGGGCATGGCCCTAGATTTCTTTGCCTTTTGTGCCGAGTGAAGGGGGATGACCATTGTGCCGCTGGAGGCTTCGGACGGGCATGCCGCTGGAGCCACCAGACAGGCGTGCCGCTGGAGGCGTTGAAGGGAGTGTGCCGCTGAAGAGCTCTGCGAGCTTGCAACTGAAAGGTCTCCATGGTGCGTCGTTGAGAGGTGCACATGGAGTATGCCGGCCCGGGGCCCTGAAGGTGTGTGCCGCTGGGAGGGCAACCTGGGTGTGCCGCTGAAGACATCTGCAGGGTGGGCCAGATGAGCGGCCTTGGGGGTGCACCATTGGAGGCTGGCCTGAGCCTACCGGGTGAAGCACACCAAGGGTGTACTGGCCAGGGGCCCATCTGGGTGTGCCGTTGGAAGGCCATGCCGGGTGTACCGCTGAAGGGCTGGCCTGGGTGTGCTGCTGAAGGCATCAAGATAGTGTGTCGCTGGGGCACTTTAAGAGTGTGCCGCTAAAAGGGCATTGATCCGTTCTTTAGGAACTCAAAACTGTGAACTTCTTGGGACATTCTTCATAGCCAGGGACCCGAAGGTGGGTTCATGACAGTGTATAAATTTAGGGGGGGTATCTTGCCTTTTCTCCGTGATTTAATGAGCCTGTGCAAATGTGAGGATTTGCCGGACTGTAGTATTCTTCAGAGCCCTGGGTAGCCGGTTCCTCCGAGTCTTCTCTCTTCAGCCTCGACTTCTGACTCGGAAGCCTGGGGAGTGCGGGCGTGAAATTTTACGCGCCCACAGGTGTGGACGTCAAAAATGACGACGAGGATCTCACAGCATCCACGGCATTCGCGCCTACGTGCGAGTCAAAGGCGGGAAGGCCAAATGAACCCATACCTCGTCCGGCCAATGGGGCTGACTGCTGAGTAGCATCAGATAAAGTCTGCCGATCAAATCGTCTCCTGGGTCTCCTTTTATTCTTGAATGCCTTAAACTGGGATTTGTCAGAAGAAGCTGCACCACTAACTGCAAGAGTGGCAGAAGGAAATCCAGAAATAGGAGGCAAATAACTCGGAGGAAGTTGAGCTGTCGGCTGAATCGATAATGCTGGAGAAGGGACAAGAGATCTTGCCAAATCCAGTTCTAAAGCTGCTGCTGCCTGATACACTTCCGTCATAGTGGTGACTCGGGCAATAATTAGCGGCTACCTCAACTCAGCACGAAGGCCTCGCAGAAATTACTCTGTTTTCAAAGCCTCACTTGCAAGAATATGGGGTGCATAACGGCCCAATTCCAAGAACCTGTTCCGATACTCGAGCACCGACATCCCTCCTTGGACAAGCTACAAAAATTGATACATTTTATCCATGTGGAGATAAGCCGGGCTGAAGGTAGTCTCGAAAGTGGTGACAAACTCGGTCCAGGAAATCTGACGGAGTGGGCGAGATTGGAAAGAGACTTCCCACTCGGTATTCCACCAGGTCAAAGTCGCGCCCTGGAGCTGAAAGGTACCGAGCATCACCTTTTCATCTTCGGCGCATTCCATGGAACAAAACACGCGCTCGGTGGCATCCAATCAAGTTCTGGTGGCATCCGGATCGGTCTGGCCTTCAAATATCAGCAGGTGAAAGAGCAAGAATTCCTTTAATGCCCGCCCGCGATTGCCAGGTGCATCCTCTTGGGCTGGAACAATAGGGGCTAGAGCAGGTACACTACTCACTTCTTGGGGAACCGAGACTCTCCGACGCCGAGGTGGCATCTTGAACAACTAATAAATAGATAATAGACAGAAAAACTCGTTAATCACATGGAAAACATCCTAAGCCAACAATGGATAGTGTAATTGGACTAATTCTGGATAATAGCTATGCATTTCGATTCCTTAAACATTCCTCAACACCGCTCTGATACCAACTGTAACGACCCAGAGCTTAGGGTACCAGTGATCATAGTGGTGAGTTTGAGAATTATGACTTCAGTAATTTTTCCCTTTCCGGTACTCGGATCCCGGGTCGTCACAAACCATAAACCACAGAGAGGTAAGATTTTAAGGTGGTTCGGTCTCTATCTAGAGACTTACGTCCACCCCTCACACAACTTGGTGAGGCTTCACTAGTGCAAATGTAATATTGCTGATTCACAGCTTCCAACAGAGAGACAAGCTCTCTCAACTCCACTGCCAAACAGCTTGAAGGTGAACAACCAAACACCCACGGACCAGTGAGCACACTGTCTGTCTTCCTACATGCAGGTAGGGAATGATATAGTAATCTGGGTTTTGAGATAAATAAACTAAAAAGGGTAGCAGACAGGGTATATCAATAGAAATCTGTAGGAGAAAGAAAGGCCCTGTCTGGGAGAAGACTGGGCAGCGCCTGGAAGGTCTTTCTCTTCTTCTGGGTCTTCACCACGAATAGAAGAGGAAGGAGAGATCTTTGCTCTCTTCTGTGATCCTCTTCTCCACTGGGCTTCGTCCTTATTTCTCTGTTAGGCTTGCATGGAGAGGGGTCGAACCTTGCTCTTTCTTTCTTCAGCTTCTTCTCTGCTTGCCCTTGAGAGAATCTGGAGCCTTCTCCCTCTTTTGCTATCTTTTCTTCTGCTTCCTTCTACTGTCCCCCCTGGTTCGTCGTCCCTCCTGCTCCTTTTATGCTCTTACTTATCCTCATTCCTTCGTGTGCTCGATACCCTTCACTCTTGTAGCGTTTCTTTCCATCTTTGAACAAATCCACACTTTTTCTTGAACTTGCTGTGCAATATACTTTTGCAGAGTATGTCTCCCAGCTAGTATTCTTTTGGGTCAGACAATCTCTTCTTTTTGCATGCAATGTACAAGATTTGTAGGCCCTGATTTGGTAAGAGGTAATCTGGACCATCCATTTCCATCAGAGAGGCCTGAATGCCAGAACAGGGTGACTTCTGATTGGTCCGGAAGTGATAAGGTGCAGTGAGTTCTCATTGGCTGGCCAGTCTGCTTCGTCGACTGAACCCTTCGAAGCAGCAAATGTTGACTTTTGAATTCATCAACGTGGGAAGCCCTCTCTTTAGGAATTTTGAGTCCCAAAGCCTCCAGACATGCCAGAAATTATGGATCTGTGTCTTGGCAAGTCCCTTGACCACCCAAGTAATATAAAAACATATCTTTGGGCCAACAAACCCTAATCACTCAAGGAGATCAAAGGGAGGCCACCAAGAGAAAGAAGGTTGCTGCAAGCACTACATGAACAGTACTCCATCCAAGGATTCTTCATCCAGCTCCAAGCTTTTGAAGATCAATTTGAAGCCAATCAAGTGGAAATCAAGTGAAGATTCAAGCTTCGTCCAAAATCTGCATCACTTACTCAAGGGGAGCCTAAATCAGAAGTTCTCTTTTGTGTTTCCCCTTCCAAATTCCTCAACCTTTAAGTGTGTGTCATTTGTAATCTATAAACATCTACGTGTGTGCATAGATCTACTCAGATCTCTGTGTGTGTGTGTGTGGTTTCTTTCAGATTCGTGTGTGTTTTCAGTGCGTTTGCACCTTCGTGGGAGTTCCGAACTCCTTACGAGTGTGTGTGTTTTGATCTTGTAATCCTTTACAAGATAGTGTGCGAATCCTCATAGATCATGAGGGGTGGACGTAAGTTGCTGTTGTTGCATCCGAACCACCTAAAAATCATTGTATATTGTATGATTTGTTCCTTTTCTTCTATCCTCATTCTATGCTAGCCCACACATATATTACTTCCTTTTTATTTCTTCATTCAGATCTAGCATAACTCATTAATCTCACATTAGATCTTTGGTATATCAAAAGGTGGGTTCAGATTGACAAGGCCAACCTTGTCAGGAATATAGCACTTTGCGTGACCAGTATCTTTAGATTTACACCTCCGCCATAGTACCAAGGATCTATTGTCTGTGATAGGTTTTGATAGATCTAATTGATAATACAACTGATCTATGTTTCTAAAGGGTTATTTCATCATATCTATTTAAATCGGTAAAAGTTTCTTAAAATTTGTAATCACCCTTTGATGCTAGCAACTGTTTATGCTTTTTATGACAGTCACTGATATTTTATTCCCTGCATTCCATATTAAGTCAGTCTGAATCTCTGGTCCGTTTCAAGTCAATGCATGTCCACTCTGCTTCATTAGAAGGTCAACACACATTTATTTTCCTAGAGATAGGCAAGGTCAGTGCATATGCATTCATGTTGTTCATAAGGTCGAGGCACATTTGTATTGATCATACAAAAGGTCAAGGCACATTTGTATTGATCATACATAAGGTCGAGGCACGTCTGCATCAGTCATATATAAGGTCGATGCACATTTGCCTTGGTCTTATATATGGTCGATGCACATCTGCCTTGGTCTTATATAAGGTCGATGCACATCTGCCTTCATCTTATGTAAGGTCGATGCACATCTGCCTTGGTCTTATATAAGGTTGATGCACATCTGCTTTCATCTTATATAAGGTCGATGCACATCTGCCTTGGTTTTATATAAGGTCGATGCACATTTGACCTCGTACTTCATAGGTCGATGCACATTGCATCTGGCATAAGGCAAGGTCGATGCATCTTTCTTAACACGTATTACAAGGTCTGTGCATGTTAAGCATTTAGAGTCTAAGCACATTTTGGTCTGTGCACATTCAGAAACCAGAGTCTATGCACTTATTGATTTCAGGCCATCAAGTCTATGCACATGCATAGTATGGGTTTGCGTAGCTTCTGTAGCTAAGGTCAATGCTTGTTGTAAGGTCGATGCTAGTCTGTTTAACTCATGCAGCATTAAGTCTAAGCATTCCTATCATGGTCGATGCACATTGTGCATTCACCATTGAGACAGGTCGAAGCACCTTCATGAAGGTCTACCTGCAATACACTAAGACTTATGATTCCTATCAGTTTATATTGCATGAGTTATTCTTACAAGCTAAACCATCGCAATTAAGCATAGTTGATTACTTGCTTATTCTATTAACATAAATTTGATTAGGATACTTAATATGAAGATTATCATTTGATTATCACTGATGACTCCTTTCTTCAGAAGGTGGGTCCATGAAGCTGCCGAAAATAAACCTTCTTCGAGCCGCAATCCACCAAGGCATGATGGGCCTCGAGCCAATCCATTCCCAAAATCACATCAAAGTCCTGAAGCGGTAACGCGTAAAGCCAAGCCGGCAAGTTCGGCCCTTCCACCCACACAGGCACCTTCTCAAAGCAATACGGGGTGATCATGAAGTCACTGGTAGGCAACTCTACCACCAAATCATAGGACACTTCGGCCACCGGGTCCTTAACACTCTGAGTAAAATCCTCGGATATAAACGAATGAGATGCACTCGAATAGAACAAAACTCGAGCCGCACAACCCAAAATTGAAAGAGTACCTTCCACCAACTGCGATGCCTCAACCTCTGCTCTGGTCATGTGAGTCACTCTGCCTTGGGATCTCCGCCTCCCTACAGTTGTTGACCGAGTCAACTGAAGAAACTGTCACTGCGGCTGGTACTGCTGCGACTGAGATGGTGTCTGCTAGGGCTAAAACTACTACTGCTACTGAAACTCGTGCGGCTAGCACGGTCTCTATGGATAGTCACTTGCCATGTGCCCTGGCTGGTCACACCTGAAGCAGATCACTGGCACCAAACACTACCTGCCCAGATGAGAATCGCCACACCGAACACTGCCTGCTTGGATGAGAACCACTCAGCAAACCCTAGCGCTGATAAGCTGCAGGCTGCTGAACACTGCTCACCGACTGCTGCCTCGACTCCTTACGATTATGGCGTCTATTGTCGAACCCGACGTCCCTGAGCAGCTTCCTGAGCTTTGAGCCAAAGGATGATGAATCTACCGCTGACGCCACAAACGGAGACGCCCCTGAACCACCTGTTGAGAGCTGGACAGTTGTGATGCCCTGGATCATTATTGGGTCTTATTGGATTCCTTCTACGTATTTTAGATCCTTATTTTTGGGTCTCAGAGTTATTTTCTCAAAGTGTTTGACTCCGTTGTGTCCAAAATTATGTTCCAGACATCTTTCGTGTACGGGTCGGTACGATCCGGAGTTGTTTCGCTCTTCTTCTCTCTGCTCTCTGGTTACTCTTCTTTTCTTCTTGTGTAGAGATTGTTTCTTAAATTGCAGAAGGATCCTTTATATACTTTTTCAGTCTGAGGATGCATGCTCATGCCCTGGGCGTGTGGAGGGAACACTCCCGCCTGGAAGCTTTAGGAGTATCATGCCACTTGTCAGAATCTGGACGAATAAGAGTCCACATGGCAGCATCTGTGAATTAGGAACATCCTTGGATCACGTGCCCTTGACCTAGTACCTTGGGTTCCACGGTTTACAGATTGTTTAGTAGACACTCGACCACATGGCTGACCTGGGGATTACACAGTCATGTTATAACAGTGGCACAACTTCATGGGAAGCACAGACTTCATATAGCGCACAAGAAACATGTACAGACTTTAGTCTCAACTTAGACCAGATATGCACTGACTTTGCTACAGTGTATGCTCAGACTTTAAATGGGCGGATGTGTAAAGAGTTTGCTACAGTGTGTGCTCAGACCTTAAATGCCATACGAAGGATGTGCACGGACTTGAATTAAAGAGAATGTACTTAGATTGAATAAGGTGCACGGACTTAGTTCAGTCCAAAAGGAAAGGTTTATATATGCACGGACTCAACAAGCATGTCTGAGAAATGTGCACAGACTTCGTTTGAACCAAAAACATGCACGAACTTTGGTAGCAGATAAACGTGCATGGACTTTGTTGGCAGATAAACGTGCACGGACTTGGTTTGCAAAACCTACATGGACTTTGCTCAGTCCAAAAGTGAGGAATGCACAGACTGTGTATGCATGGACTTGGTTTGAACAAAACATGCACGGACTTTGTGTGCATGGACTTGGGCTTTGTATTTCAGAATGAAACATGTAAGGACTTTGCTCACAGACGTGCAGCTGGCACGGACTTAAGTGAGAAAACAGAATGTGCAAGGACTTGCAAAGAAAGTGCACGAACTTTGTTTTCCTTCTAACAGAAAATGTGCACGGACTTGGTGTGTATGGACTTCATTTGAATGACATGCACGGACTTGGGGCGTGGAATGGCATTTTTGGACCATTCTCATCGTTCTCGAGTTTTCGGGATAAAACGGTCCTACCAGGAACCATTTCTAGGGTAAACGGTGCACCTGGTGACCGCTAGCTGACCAAGGAGTGTCGACAAAGTATGCGGCCGCGCGAATAGCAGCTACCTCCAACGGCGGCCAAGCAGCCGACCATTTTTCTCATGGGGCCAGTGTGACTCCCGAGGCATTTTGACCATTGCATTTTGACCATTGAAAAGATTCTTGGGACTGGTGGTCATAGGATGACCATTTTAATCTACTTTGCGGCCCCAAGGGAGACCATTTTTAGTTCCAACGGTCACAAGGTGATCGTTTTCCTTTTCTCACAGTCCCATGGCGTGGCGGCCCCAAGGGGCCCATTTCACACCTGAGGCAGCCCAGAGTGGACCGCTTTTGTTTTAAATGGTCTGCAAGAGACCGTTTCTCTCCTTTGAGTGGCGGCCTATAGAGGACTACCTCTACTCATCTTACAGTCCAGAGAGGACTGCCTCTCTTTAGGGGGGTCGAGCATCTGACCGCCTATGCCAGGGATGGTCTAGAGTGGACCGCCACCTGTGTTCTGCCCGACCGGAGTTTGTTTCTTGCTGATTCTAATCCTGGGTGGGTAGACCTCGATCCCCGTGTTGACCTGCGGTCTGACTGATGCTGGGCATCATGTGAGGACTGTACGTGGGTGCCGTGGGGCCCCCGGGGAGTGACGCGGTTCGGCTATTGTCATCGTGAGTCGGTGTCGGTACGGAGAGTAGTTCTCGTGCTTTGTCCAGTTCAGGCGTTATTTTACGTTGGTTAGAGAGTCCACTCCTTCATCGACCCTCCACTAGTCGTAGCCTTCCGACACGCGTTGTTGGTTATGTATGTCCTCAAGTCAATCATAGCATGTACAATCTTGTTCATTAATAATGATAAAGACTTTTAATATTCATTATGTGTGATTTGTTTATTGTTTCATAATGAAGTCCATGAATATGTGCAACGGATATTAATTATGATGAGATCATCACGGAAAACTCATATTTTTACCGATGATTTGGCCATGGATCGATGTTATCTAGAGAAAAAACCTACCTAGGACTCTTAGGGGATCGACAAGACACTTCATAAGGATTCTAACTTGACCTAAAGTCCTAACCCTAGGCCATTCCCTATAAATAGGACCCAGATCCGTTCTGCGCGAACCCTAGTTTTAGATCGCATGAAGCAGAGGTAAAATGTCATCCTTTCAAGACCTTCTTTTAGAACTTTCTGTTCTCTATAGTATCTTCTAACTACCCTCTAATTTTTATGTTAGGAGAATAAATAATCAAGGAGTTAGAGCTAGCGGAAGCTGCTGGTTTCACGCAGAACGCGCAGGAGCAAGGGCTCTCTTCCGACGAGAAATTCCAAGTCTAGGAGCAATCCCAAAGGTAGGTTGTCTCATAATTGGCTTAAACTTAATGTTAGGAATAAAAGCCCTCTCTTCGTGCTTGTTTTCATGCATCATGAACGTCATATTTCATGTTTTACCCTGATTACGCAACTAGGTTTCTAGTTCATGCATGTCCATGTAACTTTAATTAAGAGATACTAAATTTGAGTTGATTTCATGCCTCTCACATTTCCTTCATGTACCCAGCACGATCCCTCTCTAGTTCTAAGTCGGATTACTTATTAAATTAATTTGCCATAGAAAGAGCCCTGCCAGGCTGGCGTTGTCTTTGTCTGATGGCAGAATGAATGTTGTTGACCCAAGAGTCGTGACTTAAGATCACGGATGCCCGACCGACCGCGACCTGATAGAAGGTGGTTGCCAGACCTACCGCGATCTGGCTACTGTTCACGCCAAACAGTAACCAAATCATCCCTTTTTGATTTCCAGTTATATATGGTAATATTATGCCTTATTTTGTTTATTTCCGTTTCCTGGCCATGTCATGATTTTGTTGTTGTGTCATGTCATGTTTTAAAAGCTTATTTTCACCATATATTAATTTCACATGATAACCTTATAATTTTGTACTAAAGGAATTTTTATCCCTTAGTAACACGGCGATCCCCTGGCGAGTAGCCCATTTCCCCTCTCTTTCCCTCGCTGGAACCCTAACCCTAGGAGTCTAATTTCAGAGAGAAGGTGGCGCGACGTGGTCAACACCCGAATCCCGTGCGCGAAGAGTTCTTGGGCTCTATCCGGCCCTATATTTCATTCCCAAATCCAATTAACTCTATAAAACTAGCTCTAACCCAACCTAGAACCTCTATTTGCTATGGCGACTGGCGAAGAGCACGTTCGAAGGAGGATTCGGCAAGGAGACAGAGAGTGAGTTCGTGTGATTCCCGTGTGTCTTTGTCCCCTTCTTCCTTTGATTAAGGTAGGTGATAGTGGACTAAACCCTAAGAATAATACATCTGTGGAAGCGTCTTCGAGTCCCCTTTCTATCAATAGTAAAAGCCCCAATTATTAGTGAGTATAGTGCATGTATTGTCCTTTTTAGTCGGAGCATGTTAATTAGGGCACCAATTTTGTTACCCTTCTCTATATCGATTGAATGCTAGGATTAGCAGGCTTAAATATCAAATTGATCATGCTATCTTGTGTAACCTTTTGTTCTCTTTCTATTAGTATAATTTTGCACAATTTTTGTGCACTATACCACTCGTATTCCTTGTCGCAACAGAGGTCTATCGGTGTTCGCTTGAGACCGAAACGATGAATGGGTTGCGGTCCTAACAAGAACCACCTATGACCCTGGCGGCCCCGCGATAGACCTCAAGATCTAGGGTTGCGACCATCTCGTGACTATTTTCCTCGTTTAGCACTTTGAACCCCACTGCAGCCTGGCGACCCCACGATAGATCGCAAGGTCCATGGTTGCGGCCAGGTTCTGACCACTTGGGACCCTAGCGGCCGTGCGATAGACTGCCTAACGTGTGTTTGGATTTAAATCCTCACGCCTCTAAGCGGCCTCCTGATGGACCGCCAATCCCTGCCAAGCGGCTCTGGAAGACCATTTTTAGCGCGCAGTCATACTTAGTTTCATTTTGTAAAAATTATGTTAATTTTGTTAGATTGTATGTGTAGGGCAGAAACGCACGAAGTGTGAAGCCTAAGTATTGTGCACGAGGTGTGATACTACAAGTGTGGGCCTTTGTGCATGAAATTTAAAATCTCAAGTCAATCACCTGAAACACATGAATGGACTTCTTCCAATGGATAACCCATATGAACAAATTAGTCAAAACTGTGTAGTCAAAACAGTGTTAAAATAGCAACACAGACACTAGTAGTCTATGCAAATGCAACACTGAACAGCATGGATCACTGAAATAGAAAACATTATCAGCATATCTCAAAGGAAACATTATCAGCATGTCTCAAATGTCATTAAGAGAGTTATCAAGGAATGACTTATGAATATTGACATCATCAAAACCAACATTTGTATGATTCTTTGTGTACATAGGGGTTCATTAACTTCAGAATATCAACCGAACTAATGGAATGACTCATACTATTGCCATCATCAAAACCATAGAGACACAACAGTTTCTCTTCTGGTTTCAGCACTTCCTGTGGTTAAATTTGTTGAGAATTTTTAATTCTGGTGATCTATTCAACCCCTCCCCTTCTAGCTTACCATCCTAGCTTGTTATCAGTCCATACTCCCATTCGGGTGGTCCATCACCCACCTTCTTCTACACAAACTCCTCTTTGGGTGGTTCGTCACTCGCCTCCTTCTATTCTTCCTCCATCACGGCCCCAAGGCCCATCTATTCCTGCCAACTCGGCCCGACCGGGCCCTTTTTTGGGTCAGCCCATTAGTCCTCCTCCACGGCCTTCATATGTAGCCCCGTTTTCAAGGCCGTCATGCCAACCCACCGTTGCTCAAGTTACACCCCTCCAACTGGTTCTTGTAGATAAGGTCGCTTCATTGGAGGAACAACTAAAGAGGGTTGCGAGCCCATGGCCCGCTCCTCCTTCTCCTTCTCCAATCAATCCCATTCACGCCATCCTGAATGACATTACGAAGATGGAGAAAGATTGGAAGGATAGGAGAGACGATTACGACATCAACAACGCAAGTGAGCAAGAGCCGGCAGATTTCAACGATCAAGTGGACGTCCCACGCAGGGAGGGGCCTTCCGCCGGCCAAGCGAGGGGGGGGGGGCAGAGTCGTAATGCCTGAATCCATCCAGGTCTGACCCTCGGGGGCTACGGCTAAGTGCCGGGGTCATGGAGGGCTTCTCTCAGAGCTGCAGGAAGGTGAGGCCATTGCTGAGTCAACCAGGGACCTGGTGGCAGTGTGCCGTAAGCGCTGGTGGTCGTTCGGAGGTCAACCCGGGGTGCGGTACCTTCATCTCTACGGTGGGCGCTGCTTCGGCTCTGTCAGGGACAGCAGGATAGAAGGTCAGAGTTGGGGCCACATGAGCTCGAACGGAGGTTTTCAGAGGTGGGACCAGCTCTTGGACGACCAAAACTGACCAGGGAACAGTCCGTAGAAGCCCGGTGCCACTCAGTGGTCGACGGTGGTCACTACAGCTCGGAGTTCAGGCCTGGTCCGAACTGCCCCTGTCTAGAATAGAGGCCTGGATGGCTGTTGCAGAAGCTACTCTAGGAGCTCCCAGACTTCGATCGAGGTGGGGTTGGCATTGACACGACCGTGGTCGAGGCAGCTTCGATTCAGAATAAACGGTGCCACGAACAGAGGTCAGAGAAGAAAGCTCTGATCCAAAGAGTGAGGGCCTATCTAACCGGGGCCTGGTTGGACCAGTCTGCACACTTTGACGACGTCGGCTGGAACTGGGTGCTCCGGAGGGCGACTGACCTCCTTCTTCCTGGAGGCGATGTGGGAGTTGTAGAAGTATGTCTCAGCCAAGTTTCACTCTAGGAATCACAAGGGGGAGGCCGGTGGAGCTTCTGCACTAAGCCTCTAGTTGTCTACCTAGGAGAAACTATGCAGGTTGCCAAGAATCACTTCTGCAGATAGCCCCGAGATCAGAAGAAGGCGGGACTACTCTCGTTGTGAAGCTTATAGGAAGACTAATCCTCCAGTGTATGGTACGCCCCCTGAAGACTCACGATGACAACGCTGCAGCCTCTGTAATCCACTGGTACACTGCTGCCTGCGAACTGGGATCAGCTTGTGGATGAAGATGTCTAAATTCAATTGGACAAAATCCTTGATGAGATAAATCATACCTTTCCTGAGGCTTGCTAGAGTTGCTAGTGGTCTTCTGCTGAGGGCATCCGCTACAACATTTACTTTCCCTGGATGATATTGGATAGAAAAGTCAAAGTCCTTGAGATACTCTAACCATCTCCATTGTCTCATGTTCAGCTCCTTCTGAGTAAAAAGATACTTTAGACTCTTATTGTCCGAGAATATAGTGAACTTCTTTCCATAAAGGAAGTGTCACCAAATTTTCAAGGTGAATATAACAGCAGCCAATTCTAGATCATGCACTGGGTAGTTCTCTTCATAATGCTTCAACTGTCTCGAAGAATAGCAAATCACCTTGCCATTCTGCACAAGGATACATCCGAGGCCAATGCTAGATGCATCAGTGTAGACTTCAAAGCCACCATCTTAAACAGGTAGTGCCAATATAGGGGCTGTAGTGAGATGTTGCTTAAGAGTTAGGAAACTTACTTCACAATCCTTCGATCATATGAAAAGGGTTCTCCTTTTTTATAAGTCTAGCCAAAGGAACGGTGATCTTAGAGAAATCCTTGATGAATCGCCTATAATAACCAGCCAGACCCAGAAAGATTCTAACTTCTGACACGGTCATCAGTCGGCTCCAGATCTTAACAGCTTCCACTATAGAAGGATCAACAGCAATACCTTCTTTTGAAATAATATGGCTAAGGAAAGAGACCTCCTTTAGTCAAAACTCGCACTTGATGAGCTTCGCGTAGAGTTGATGCTCTCTTAGCATTTGCAAGACTATTCTTAAATGCTCTTCATGTTCCTCCTTTATCTTGGAGTATATAAGAATGTCATCAATGAAAATGACCACGAATCGATCGAGATAAGACATGAAGACATTATTCATAAGTTGCATAAATACTGTCGGGGCATTAGTTAACCCGAATGGCATCACCACAAACTCGTAGTGCCCATATCAGCTCCGAAAAGCCATCTTGTATATGTCTTCATCTTTAATTTTAAGCTGATGATATCCTGACAAACGTGCACAGACTTGGTGAAATATGGAAACCTGTATGGACTCTATAATATGGCATGCACGGACTTTATAATCAACCAAAGAACATGCATAGACTTAGACCTAAACATGCATGGTCTTGATATGGCCAAGGCAGGAAATTTGCATGGAGTATAGCTTGCACGGACCATGTGAAGGCGTGTTATGGACTCAGTGGAAATGTGCAAGGACTTGGAAGACTTGAAGAAATATGCACGGGGTTTAGACTCCATGGGGTTTGCAAAGACGTGCAAGGACTTTGAAGACTGGAAGAAGAGATGCATAGGGTATCATGTCCACGGACATGAAGTGCTCGTAGTTTAATGTGCACGGACTTGAGATGTGCACTGGCTTCTATATGCTCAGACTTTGTAACAGTTTGTGCAGACTTCAAATACAGAAACTGAAGGGACTTGGTTTTCAACACGGCCAAAACCTGTACCGACTTGGTTCGAGCCTGAGACAAATAAGCATGGACTCTGATGGCAAGCAGGCGTGCACTGACTCGGTGTTCACACCAAGCATGCACGGACTTGTCAAGCAAGTTAACAAGCAAGCGTGATCTTACCAAAACATGCACGGACTTGTCTGTGCATGGACTGAGTGTGTGCCTAAAACATGCGAGGACTTAATAGATCATGCAACACATTGACTAAGTCCAGAATATGCACGGGGTTTGATGTGTACAGACTTAGATGTCTCAGACTTGATGCAAGTGTGCAAGGACTTGAAAGGTAAGACGTGCACAGACATTGGCAGAAGGTGCATAGACTTGGGTTAGTCAAAAGGTGCACGGACTTTAGTGTGCTCAGACCTTGAAGAAACGTGCACGGACTTGGTTTTCAAAACACCCAAGACTTATGCATGGACTTAGATAATGAAATGTGCACGGACTTCGTTGCTGAAAAAATTGCACGGACTTTGTTGAAAACTTAAAACATACATGGACTTTACAGAAGCATGCACGGACTAGGTTTTCAAACCTCTGAGACATATGCACGGACTTCGCTTGTACTTTTTTTGGTTTAAATATGAACATAGCACTTGATAGAAACCTTTGGCGAAACAGAATTCATGTAGCCGACCCCAAATAATTGGGATAAGGCTCCGATGATGATGATGATGATGAGGCTATGCGGGTCTGCGGATATGTGTCGAGTCGGTCTCGGACCCGGTACTGTTCCTCTTCCTAACCGAACCCCCCTCCTCTTGTTCAGAAAACTCTTGTGGCAGATGCAGCCCCTTCTCATCCAACAAGATAGCTGCTCCGGCGCAACAGAAGATGGCAGTGCATTGTCCATCGCCATTCGACAGCGGTCGAAGAGGATGACGGAGGTCTCTGTCACAGACAAGAATCCCCCCTGTTCAGATGGTGACCCTTGTTCAGATGGTGACCCCTGTTCAGAAGGTGCCTGCGGCAGTCTCGGCACTCCTTCTCCGACAAGGGGTGCTCTGGTACAGCAGCAGATGGCAGTGCGGTGGCTTCCGCTAGTCGTCAACCGCCGGAGGGGATCAGCGGAGACATCTGTCCCAAAGAATTGGCGACGGCCCCATCAGCATCCGCAGGGGCCCGGCGGCAAATCCAAACCAATGAAAGAGTTGCACGGTGGAAGGAAGGCGACTGCTGCTGAACAAGCCACCTACCTACACGCTGCAGCCACTGGTCAGTGTTGCTGGAGTTGCAGGGTGGGGAGCCGCTGGCAGTGCCGCAGGGCTCTCTGGACATGTTCATGAATGTGTTCATCAAGGAGCACAAGATTGCCCCGCGCACCGGGGTAACCTTCCTCCCGGTCATAACAGAGAGGAAAGGAGAGAGGAAGCTACAAAGGAGGTAGACAACATCTCAGAGACTCCAGATGTAATTAGGGAACCAAAAGGAGGGGAATCAGATGGAGAGGCGATTGTAGACAAGAACAGACTAGGGAGAGAGGAGGTGAAGGAGATGGTGGGAGCAGTGGAGCGGTTAACCAAGGCACAACTCAAGGACTTGGCGGAAAAGGCAGGGATATCCTTTGGGGAGGTGGAAAAGGGCTTGCGAGGGGTGTTTCTGAAGGTGCAGAAGAGGTGGCTGATGTGTATGGTGAGGGAAGCCTAGGAAGGAAGTCGTAGAAAAGGGAGAGGGTGAAGGAAGAGAGTGACGAGAGAGGTGTTGTGGATAGCAAGGACGACGGAAGTCTCGCCTTAGTGTCTCTATGAGGATAGTCTCATGGAATGTGAGTGGCGTATGTGGGAAAGAAAAGAGGAGATCGGTGAGGGAGTTAATAAAGAGATGCAAAATAGACATTCTGTGTCTGCAAGAGTTATAGTGTGGCGGAGATGGGGAGTTGATTATGAGAGAGATCGGGGGAGATAGGCTCTCAAAGGGGGTGGCCTACCCGACAAAGGGAAAGTCTGGAGGCTTCACGGTGGAGGATAGACAGGTTAGTAGTGGGGCTATCTCCCTACATTTCCGCAACGTCAGAGATGGATTTTCATGAGACTTCTCGAGTGTTTATGGCCCACAAAGTAGGGAAGGAAAGAGAGTCCTATGGGAGGATCTGCTTTGCTTTCATCACTCTTCAGGCCAACCATGGTGCGTAGAAGGAGATTTGAATGCAGTGACGGCAGCTTGGGAGAGGACAGGTGACACCAAGCATACAGGGGAGATGGAGGACTTTCTTGGCTTCATTGTTGATGCTGCTCTGATTGACATCAGCTTATCTAATGCTCATTTCCCTTCGTCCAACATGAAGATTGATCTGTCATGGTCCCGTTTAGATAGATTCCTAGTGTCAATGGACTGGGAGGACCACTTCCGCCATGTGCAATCCTCTTGCCTAGCAAGACCGGTGTCCGACCACAAGTCCATCTCGTTGAACACTTCTTACATATTGTAGGGGAAGCCCATGTTCAGAATGGAGAAGTATTGGTTCAGATAGCCGGACTTTATGGATACGATTATAGAGGCATGGAATGTTCCAACACAAGAACGGGCTGCAATGGCTAGATTTGTGGGCAGGTTAAAGTATGTGACACTGAAGCTAAAGGAATAGGGTGAAACCAAGACACTCACTAACAAGGCTGCCAAGGACAAAATTATGGAACAATTGGAAGGACTTGATTGCTTGGAAGAGGAGGGCCTTATGGATGAACTAGACAAACAACTCAGGGATAGACTCCAGGCAGAGTTCGATGAAATTCTTGTCAGAAAAGAGATATACTGGAAGCAGAGATCTAGGGAGAAGTGGCTCAAAGAAAGAGATAGGAATACTTCCTATTTCCAATGGGTAGCATCAAGGAGGGTAAGTGTCAATGCAATAAGATGTATCAAGGTGGGGGACCAGCTGATTTCTAGGGATGAGAATATCATAGTGCAGGCAAGGGTTCTTTTCACACCTCTATACCGAAGGCGGCTAGGCCTTCTGTAGCTGACGACCTCCTACCATACCTTTTTGTTGAGGAAAGACGAGCTCTTTCCCGCCCCTTCTCGGAAAAGGAGGTTCACAAAACTATTTTCTCTCTAGCGGGACACAAAGCTTCTGGACCAGATGAATTCCCACTAGCCTTCTTTCAAAAGTGTTGGGATATTATTAATGTTGACCTCCTTTCGACAATGTAGGAATTCTAGGAGAGTAGGACTCACTTGAGGGGCATAAATTAAACCCACTTAGTCCTCATCCCTGAGAAGTAAGGAGCACAAAATCCGAGTGACTTCAGACCCATCAGCCTATTGAATGGAACATACAAAATCATCTCCAAGCTCTTGGCCATGAGGATTGATGGTGTGATTGATAGAATGGTCAGTGGATACCAAGGGGCATTTATCAAAGGTCGCCACATACAGTGGAATTTCTTAGTGGCCCATGAATGCTTACATTCCATCAAGACTCAAAGGAAGAAAGGAGTGGTTCTCAAACTAGATTTTAAGAAAGCCTATGACAGGGTCAACTAGACCTACTTATTCTCGGTACTATATAAGATGGGTTTTGATGAGAGGTGGATTGGGTGGGTACGGACTTATGTCACTTCAGTCAGCTTTGTTGTTTTGATCAATGGGGAGCCCTCCTCCTATTTTCACAGTGGGAGGGATTTTTGACTGGGAGACCCGATTCACCCCTACTCTTTGTGTTGGTAGCTCAAATATTAAGTAGGATGTGGTTAAGAGTTGAGTCATGTGGGCTAATTACAAGCTTCCAAGTCAGACCAGGTGGTACGTAGATCGGCCGAGATTTGAGTCACGTCGATTCCTTCCCGGTACTCGGATCCCAGGTCGCCACAGCTGGTGTCAGAGCTATGGTTGTGGAAGTAAATGGGAATTCGAGATATTACAGTGATCAGAGTCCGTAAGGTCCAGTACAGTCGACAGCTACCATAGGGTTTCGTACTTTTTTTTCGCTTGGTTTCTCGTGTGAGAGTGTGGGTGCGCGACGTTGGCACTGTGAAGGTGGTTGCTGTCGTCGTCGGAGTGCCGACGTGGGGTCTAAGGATCGAGGTCGAGAGCCTTCTCCCTCATTGGTGGTGGCCCCGGTTGTGCTGCATTGGGCAGAGGTTGCCAGCAGGTGCATTGCTGCGGTGCTGTGTTCGAGAAATCTGTAGCGAGGTCAGGTGGCTGGCGAGGATTGCTCGTGGTTGGGTGGCCGTGAGTGTGCTCTAAGGGAGCTATTATCAGGTTGGCTACCCTAGTTCGAGATTTATCCAGCCCCCGAGGCATTGAGATCATGGTTTGAGGTGGCAGAGCGGGTGCTCTAGTCGAGATGTGCTCGAATGAGTGGAGGATCTTCCTGGATTGGGCTATGGTTGCCATGGATCTGGTTCGAGATGTGAAGGCTCAGTGGCGAGCTTGCGGCTCGAGGATGAGCGTTGGCGGGCATCGGTTATGGCTCGTGTTGCGGCTCGAGGCGTGGTGTGTTGTGGTTCGAGGAGTCGCAGTGATGGTGCATCAAGAGGTGTTGTGATCGTGGTCCGACAAGACACTTGGTGAGTGTGTCAGAGGTGCTGACCTGAGGAGAGTAATGATTTTTCGATGCTGTTCCCAGCGTGTGCAAGGTTCGAGGTCAGGTCGAGCACGGGAACCTTCCGTTGGTCAGAGGAGTATTGAGTTTTTCCATTGGTTGGAGGAGATCGCGTTGGGTTAAGGCTCGTCGTCTTGCATCATGTGTTCGGATTGGTTGGCCTTTGCGTGCCATGAAGTCCGTGCGAGACGAATCCCGTGTTGGCAGGGTGGTTGCCGGTGAGAAGCGTTGCCCATTCCCTGGGGCCCTACGGGCTACAATCCTCATTCGTTTGATTTTCCCATCAATCGTGCTAACTCCTAACAATGCTAACGCCATTGCCCTGCTGACTGTTAACTCTCTAGTACCTCTGTTGTTTTGAACATTATTGAGTGTTTATTCCATCTGGATTGCCGTTCAATGATTGCTAAACCCCACAGGGTGCTAGGGATTTGTCATTCTCTTCAGACATGATATCTGGTTGCCTGGTTAATGGGGTATATCAAGCTCTATATGTAGCAGAGCTATATGCATACTGCCATTTCATCGAGCATTGCTTGACTTAATCATGAATTCAAGCAATTTTCAGACTCAATGGGCTCTCCCTTTGCTCCCCATGACATCCCCTTGACCTACTGAGTTTCTTCCTTGTCCTGTGTGCTTCTCTAGTATTTCCTCTATGTTCTTAAACCTTCACCCAACAGCATGGCCTATCTTTCCCTGATCTGGTGCTTGTAGTGTGTTGGATCCCTCCTTCTCACTTCTGGCCACTGGTTCACTGCCTATTTGTAGCGCGTCGGATCACTACACCTCCCCATATGGCTGTCGGGCCATCCCTTTCCTAGGAGCATGCCAGTTCGATCACTAATTCCCTCCCGGCCATGTCGGATCCCACTCCCTCACACTTGCCACCAAACCACCTCATGTTGGCCACCGGATCACCTTATGTGGCTAGCCACTGTATCATGTCTCGCCCATATATCCTCTCAGCCGCACTGGATCAGCATTCTCTCCTTATGCTATCAACGATTCAAAGCCATTTTCCCCTCTTCTTTCTATGCGCCGGATCCACGGACCCTCTCATGGCCACCATATCACTTCCTCCCCCTCCATGGCTGGCCGTCGGATCATAGGTATTGCCCATTTGCCTAGCTATCGTGTCACTCTCCTGGCCCCCTCCTTCCAGCCACCAGATCATAGAAGTTGCTTCGACACATGCTGTCGAATCACTCTAAATGGTCATGTCCAGAGCTACAGAATCAGGGGATCACTCCCATCTTGAGGGTCAAGGGGTTAACTGCCACCCAGAAAGCAACAGTATCAGAATCGCCTGCCTTGTTGCAGTGATGCCACTGCCTTCCTTGAAGAGTTTTTGGTGACTAGCTTGGCACCAATGGATCCCTCTTCGAATCAGCTTCGCAACAAGAGCTCAAGTGCCTTCATCTGATGTCAGGGCTGACCGGAGGAGCGATTCCTGTCCAACTATGCAGTCTGCCTCCGGGGGATGACCAGAGTCAATTTGTAGAGGCCCCCACCTCCTCCCCTTCTAGCTTCCGGCCACTCCCCTTGACCGAGGCATTCCCTCATGAGTCCCCTCTCAGCACCAGGAAGGAGAGAATCATTTGGCGACTAGAGCACCCCCGTCCCACCATCTTCTCGAGTACGCGTAGTCTATCCTCTCTGGGCTGCGGTTGGACCCCTCCCCACTGTTCTGATTATTGCAGTCACCACCGACCTCGTCTGGGATCCCTACCTCCCATCGCACGTAGAAGACTCGTCCCCGGTCAGTTCTACACCAATCCCGTCTCCTACAGCTATCGGAGTAGCCCGTGGCGCCCTCGACATCGACCTGCTGTCTGTCAGGCCAAGATAGGACAGAGCCGGACCAGTTCATTATTACTGGTCTGCAGCGACCCCGATTGGCTTCCGGATGACCCTCGAAGCCTACAGTAAGATCCAGGTCCGTCCTCAATCAATTCTACACCGACCCCACCTCCTACAGCGATCAGAGAAACCCATGGCACCCTCGACGTCAACCTGCTGTTGGTCAGGACCAGATAGGATAGAGCAGGACCGGTTCATGGTTCCTAGCCTATAGTGACCCTGATCGGCTTCTGGATGGCCCACGAAGCCTACTACAAGATCCAGGCCCGTCCTCAGTCCATTCTGCACTGGCCCTGCCTTATGCATTGATCAAAAGAGTCCGTGGCACCCCCGACACTGGCTTGCTGTCCTACAAGTTCAGTCCGGATAGAATCAGCTCCCTGCACATTCCCCACCCCGTGCCTGGCCGGCTGAAAGCCCCTCCCTGCGTGGAGGTAGATTTTTGGTAACAGTCCCCCGGAGCGGGGGAGCAAGCGATGGAGTTGGGACCATGCCCCCAGCGTAATCAAGTGTCAGCTGAGGGGTCGTGGTCGGGAGGGAAGCTTCACGTTCATTAGCCCTTGCTGTGAAATTCCAAGAGGTAATTCGGCCTGCCTTGGGGCCGGGGCATGTAAATTTGTGTCGCTGAGTTGCCTCTTCAACGCCTCAATTTCTTGTTCGTATTTTTGTATCATCAACATCATGGTAGCTGGGTCGGGCATAGAGGAGCTAGAGGCCTAACCTTGCCCTTCCGATGGAATATTCAAAGCAGGGGCTGGTGCCTCGCCATCATCCCCGGCGTTGATCACATTCACAGTCATCATGATCAGACCTGGATGAGGTTCTTTGATGTGGGTTTGTACTGTATCAACCGTAGCCCTTTTTCTTCCGCGAGTGAAATTTGACCTTCCGGCGAGCCCAGTGGCCTCATCATAATTCAGGGGCGAAGCCCCACAACGGTCGATCATTCCAGCTACGTTGCCGGTGAAGGGTTGAATGCCTCCCTCCCTCTTCATTTTCCTAGTGAATGGTCTTCGGAGGATGGCTGGCCTCTCAGAGACCGAAATCCTTGCCCCCGGCCTTCGTGGAGGTGAAACAATATTGTAGCAGTATTGATGGCCTGTCGGTCCTGCTCCTGGCGGAGTGTGAGATTGGTGTCCCTCTTGGATGTCTCCCGCAGCCCATGCTAGTCTCTGCTGGCTTGAGAGGATGGTCCATGGGCCACGTAGACAAGCTCTGGCAGCATGATTTTCTTCCTTTTGGCCCTGTGGAGCTGGGCAACTAGATGATAGTGCCCCCTCCTGTGCTGGGAGAGTGCAGGCCAAGCGCCTTGGACAGGCCTTCTTACCGCAAAGGCTGCACTGGTGGGACCCTCCTCCTAGCTGGACATGAGCAATAGATTCCGGGGAGGTGTGGGCTGGGCCCATCTTCTCAGCTTGTAGATCTTTCTTTGGTCCTTCTAGGCAGACCCTTTTAGACTTTCCTCCCATGGTAGGGACAGGAGTTTTTTCTCTCTCTAAGAGATTTTGAAAAAATCTCTCCACCCTGTATCGTTTCCAAATGCGCCTTTAAATGCGTCCCAACGAGAACACAGAAATGTGAGAATCTGCGTAAACGATGGTTTGTAGTCAGTAATTACTCATATCGATTATCGTATCCAGACGCAACGGGTGAACCTCCTCGGAAAGACCTCCGCGGATCCTCTTGGTGCAACGTCAACGTGGCTGCTGCTGGCACCTTCCACTGGGCCGGGGACGGTGAAAACACGGTAGAGGCAAGGCAGTTCAGCTACGAACCATTTGGTAGACGTGGTTCGTTGGTGAGCTTTCCAACGGTTACCTAACCCGGCCTGTCCAACGGGACAAAAGGGTGCGGTCTCACCGTTAAGTGTTGAGGAATAATGGATAAACAGAGCATTTTATAGTTCTTTTGCATGACGAGGACCTGATATAGAGTAGTGAGTCTGTGTGTGCACACGTGGTTGGAGGTGCTGACGAGCATGACCCCAACTAGTTCTTGTTCTGTGGTTGCTTGTGTACAATGTCACAGTTACCATGTTGAGACGAGTGAGTGACACCTGAGACTGTGGACTAAGTCATCAGTGGATGTATCTAGCCTTGCTTCTAGTGGGCAGGTTCTCCCATCATGTGAGACGTGACTCTCTTGACTCTAGGTTTTAAGTTTTCTGATAGTGAGGTCGTGGTTCTTCAGGTGACTTTCATGTGTTATTCTCGACATTGAGGTCGATAGTTCCTGACAGAGTCTTCATAGTTTCACCTGTAGATAGAGTAGTGTTCACGATAGTGAGGTTGTGACTGTACCCCTAGACCATGTGGTCTTGACTATGGCCTTCGTCAGCGAGGACAAACCTTCATGACAGAGGTGTCGTGGTGTTCCCTTCTGTAGTGTAGCTGTGGTTTCACCATTGGTTCGGCAATTCCAACTGTGAGGTCGAGGTTTACTTTCTATTGACAATAGGAGTAGCTTAGAGAGTTATGTTTCCACTGCCTTCTACTGTTACTGTTGTTGTTAAGTTCTTTTTGTATCACTTTGCCCCCCCTTTTTGGTTGATTTCTTTTTTCTGAAACAGTGCTTTACCCCTAGATGTCCAGTCAACTGCTGTGCCTCAACACATTTCAGGGAGAACCGGCTAGCTCTAGGTTCGAGTGGCATTAGCCGGGCACAATAAAGTCACAGTCAGCTCAGTTAAGATAGAGAAATACAGCATATACACTGGCTGATCCACCCCAGGTGCTAAAGGGGCCAGTTGATGACATGATAGATTTTAGCAAGGCATTTTCCAGGCTATTCAAGGAGCCTGTGGTTGATCTGAAAAGGAATCAGGAGGTTCAGCTCATGTAGTGGTGGCCGAAGAAGCCGGTTTGTCATTCCCAAGGACGGGTAAGCTCGCCCGATCTTCCTATACTATCTCCTTCCCGCTTCAAAATCCTCCTTCAACAGCTCAGCTTTATTCCTCGATCGCCACCTCTGTTGGTTGATCCAGCCATATTTCGGTCTCCCTTGCTCTAAAAGCAGCCAATCAAAATTTTGATTATTGATTGTTCATGCAGGCGCTGCCCACCAATCGATCTTACATCTAGGTGGTCCCCTGATGACCCCACCAATATCTCGGGTATGTGGTTCCGATCCACTAACCCGTTCTTTGATACAATCTTCCATTCTCTCTCTCCTAAAGCACTTCCTCCTCCTCTTTCCTCTCCTCCATCTTGTTGCATGATCTCCACTGATCTCCAAAAAAAATGCCAATTTTAAAATGGAGATCTCGGTGGAAGATTACGCTATCTTTGACCCATCAGCCTCCTAGGGGTACGAGACCCCTGCTTCCCCCCTCCCAATAGATTTGCTTTCCTATAGGGTAGATGTAGGGTCTGTCGAGTCTAGGAGAATAGGGTCTAGGTCTAGAGAAGTAGGTTCTTGTTCTAGGTTGTCATCCCGGTCCAAGCTAGAGCAGCGCTTACCTGCGTGTCACTCAAAATCCGTTCCTGATAGGTTCTTGCAATACCTAGCTCAGCGATGTTATACTCTCTTAAAGTGTCTAGAATTTATAGCAATAAAAGGAATAATAATGAACAGTAAAATCACCTGCAAGAAAATGCATAGAAGGGGAAATAAGTGATAAGAAACATAACTCGAAGCCCAGATAATGATAATGGTAAAATCCATGCTGCAGCCTCACTTCTCCCCGTGACCCGGTGTTGAAGGAACATTAATGCCGCCTTTGCAGGCTGGGCATGAGTCTTGGGAGTTATCTCGAAATGGCCATGACCCGACCTTGTCCCGGGCCGACATCCTGATTAAACCGGACCGTTCTCCGAGCCAGACTCTTTCCGAATCATCACAAAAATTGTCGTACTCACGGCAGACATTTGAACGGGTTTGTCTCGACTTCCACCGCGTTTCTATTACGGACCTTCGTTCGAACATGAAAGGGTCCGCGAGCGACCGACATGGCCCGTGGCTCGTATCCCGATGCTGACCCTAGTGTAATTTATTCCTGCCCTTTCTCTCGCAATTAGTGTTAGTCCTTCTGGCTATAGGGCCCCTAATTCTGACAATTAATCAAGGGTGTTCCCTCGTATGGGGGATATAATTAACATCGTGACCTTTATGACACGACGGATTTCGGTCCCGACCCGAACTACACAATTGTCTGACCAAGTCAGATCGAGCGCACCCAGGGCTTCCACGAAGCCCGCATAAACTGTCACTTTGTGACTGGCACGCCCACGCACTTAATAAACCTAATAAAACTAACAAAGGAATAAATGATCGATGTAATCCGAAAGTGCGTCCACAGCACCATACCAGAACGTAATAACATGCACTATCATGCAAATAACAGAGATTAGCAAACAAGTGGATGCTTTACGTCCTCCTTTTTGTTTGTTTATTTTTATACTATTTTTATTTTTATTTTCACAAGTGAGAAGTTTGCACAAAAGGTGGGACCCTGGTTAGAATTTCGGCCACCGCCGTGCCAGCTAAGGTCACTCGTTTCATCACGGATGGGTAGACTAACTCCAGGGAACTTCAGTGGTACAACCTGCCCAGTGAACGAAGAGGGAATCCTTCGCTGTATTGGGGGGGAATGGGCAGAGTCTTTAGTTCTTATGCCCCCATGATGGGATGTGTGTCTATTGTTCAAAATATCCCTAAGTCGGGACGTATTCTTCATAGCTTCTATGTCCCCGGGTGAGGTATACTTCTTCTTCAAATGCCCCTAAGACAGGGTGCATTCTTCTGCCTCTCATGCCCCCATAGTGGGTTGTAGTTCTTAGCTTCATATGCCCCCCCCAGGGCGGGGGTATATTTCCCTTCATGGCTTCTATGTCCCCAGGCGGGGTATGCCTCTTCAAAATGCCCCTAAGCCGGGGTGTGTTCTT
This sequence comes from Amorphophallus titanum, assembly GCA_024336825.1. Taxonomy (NCBI): domain Eukaryota; kingdom Viridiplantae; phylum Streptophyta; class Magnoliopsida; order Alismatales; family Araceae; genus Amorphophallus; species Amorphophallus titanum. The sequence continues at coordinate 5,828,157 of JANBPO010008574.1, forward strand.
CTTCACATCTCCCTATGTCAGGGCCTCACTTATTGCTTCTCATGCCCCCACACCGAGGTAAATTCTTCTTCTTCTGCCCCCCTGAGGGTGGGGTATATTAGCTCTTGTGCACCCGAGACGGGGTGTGTTCCCCTCTTTGTATGCCCCCAGGTTGGGATGTATGTCTCTTTGCTTCTGTGCCCTGAGACTGGGGGTGTATTTTTTTATGATTTCTATGCCCCCTAATGGGGTATATTTCTTCTTTTTATTCCCCATAGTGGGATATATGCATGCTCTCTTCGGGAGTCGTGGCCGTGCTCGACCTTGTTGCTATAAAGCATTCCCCACAGCGAGCAAGAATTTATCAAGCTACAACCGCGGCTTGTTGGATCTTCTACCAGCCACTCGAGGGGCGATCTTATGCCGGATAGCGGCAGCAGGAAGCAGGAACGGGCCGGGGCATTACACCGTAGGCTTGTACCCTCCTAGAGCCAGGCGGGGTGCCGGCCACCTTCTCACTCTCTTGTTCGGCAATGCTGGCCGACTTTTCTTCTTGTCCTTTCTTTTCTTTTCTTCTCATTTTTTTTAGTACGATAGACCAATGTGGGTACGCAGGAGAGCGCTCACCTCTTCAGTGAGGGAATGAGTGGTTCGCTCCACTGCATCAATCCCACAGTGGTAATCATTATCCAACGCGGGTCTCGACTGATATGACCATACAACTCTCTCTCACCAATTCTTCCTCTTCCACGGTGCCCCACACCTGGTCCCCACATGATGCCTAGTATCAGTCAGATCACGGGTCAGCACGTGGATCAAGATCCGCTCACTCGGGACTCGAATCGGCACAGAAGAAATCACCGGCTAGGCCTCAGATGATGAACAGTCCATCATTGGCCGCTCAAGGATGCACGGCTAAACCGCAGCCGTGCATGGGAGAATAGACGGTCCACCCGAGCCATCCATCACTCCCAACAGAAACCAGACTATAACGCGCCTACCCAGGGGCGTTATAGCGCTTAATGGACCAACACAGGTGCGTCAAGCCACAAGTCAGGGAACGGAACATAACTCACTCCTCTAGGGGCGTTATGTACATAACGGACCAGCCATGGTGCGTTATGTCACAGGGTAAAAACAGACATAACGCAGTCCTCTAGGCACGTTATAGACCTTAACGGACCATTTCTGGTGCATTAAGTGGAAGGTCCTGGGGCGTCATAGAACATAACAGACCTCCGTAGGGGCGTTATGTGACCAGGAACCCCAACGGTCAAAAACCAACAGTCGGAAACCCATAACACACCAACATCGGGGCGTTATGTCGAACATAATGGTCAGTCGTGAGACCGTTAAACCAACGAAGACTAGACTCAAAACCCACAGAGTATAACACACCTTCCTAGGCGCGTTATGATCATAACGGCCACTGGGACGACCGCTATATCGTCCCGACGGTGAAACGGCGATCCAAGCCTAAAAATGTCGACCACGCCCCCATACCTCCACGGGAGAGGGGGAAGCTCCCCAATGGCCCTAGGCATGATTCTACGACCTCGGATCGGCCAAAAACGCGGTGAATCACTAGATCAGGCGATCACTCCCCAAATCATGATTTTACCCTAACCCGCTGAAAAATATCCCTCTCGGCCCCACGACGTGCTAGAAATCACGGAAAAGAAATGCGGGAAGCTAGGAAACGTTACCCTACCTCAATGGAGCGAATGCTCTGCCGATTCGATGCCGAAATCGTGAAGAACGCCTTGAAAACCCTCGTTCCTGGTTAAGCTGTATTTCCCCAGCAGGAATCCACACTCAGGTTAGAGTGTGGGGTGGACGTAGGTTTACTGGCTGCAAATCGAACCACCTAAAAATCTGTGTCTCTAGTGTGATTGTCTGTCCGTTTGATCTGATCTCTAGTTAGATTTTTTAATTCCACATTTGGATCCATTCACCCCCCTCTGGATCCACTTTCTACTAGTAGATCGTGTTCGTCCAGTCTTCAACATGCTGTACCGGCTCCTGCCCAGGCTGCACCTGTTCCTATTCAGCCTGCGGAGTTACCCGGTAGTCATGGATGAGCATTGAAAGAATTTCTGTTGTTCCATCCACCAACTTTCAAGGATCAATCGGATACCGAGACAACAAGGGAGTGGTTGATCCCACTGAGTGCGTCTTCCAATGCATGGAGTGCACCGAGGATGAACGGGTTATGTTGGCTTCTTATCAATTTCAAGGTACTGCACGCACGTGGTGGACCTCAGAATGGGAAGTTGCCTTCCGTTCCCGTCCGCTCCGACAGATCACATGGGCTGAGTTCATTGCTGCATTTAAACGTGTTTATACTCTAGCCTGCCTGAAGTTAGCTAAGATGTATTAATTTCTGGAGCTGACACAGGGCGAGATGTTTGTGCTGTAATATCACGATAAATTCATTGAGTTGGGCCGGTATGCACCCCACATTTTTGTCGATGAGACTATGAGGACTCAGCAGTTTCTGCGCGGACTAAAAGCAGAATTGAGCCTGCCACTGTTCGCTACTCGTGTCGCTGAGTTAGATTCTGCATATTAAGCCGCTGTCGCGCTAGAGTTAGAGTTGGCAAGGACTCGAGGATTTTCTCAGACTGGGATGGTTCCGTCGACCGTGCAGCACCAGTCGCCCCACCAGTTGTCTGTTTGAGGAGTTTCTCCCGCTTTCTCTCCTGTTGATAGTACTTCCTTCTCGCAATCTTAAGGCAGAGGTTTTCATCATAAGAAAAAGAAGAGGAGGTTCGATCAGCCAGTGTTTTCCGATCCGAGTCAGCAGTCTGGTTCTAGACTTTCTAATGCTGCTGTTCAGAAAATTAGCAAAGTCCTCCCAAGCAGCAAGTATTTGACGGAATGCCAGAAGCATATGAATGAACAAGTTAGTAGACTTCAGTCTTTTATAAACACGTGAAGGAAGCAGATGAGTTCAAGCTAGCCAAAGCCAAAATTCAGATGCATCGGTTTAGCAGTAGCAATACTTGATTCTAGCATGAGCAAGCTAGCAGCACAACCACATGTGTAGCAAGCCAACAACACCTGCAACCCAAATTCAGTAGACTAGAAAAGGCATGTTAGCAGACTCTACAACACAAAGGGGCAAGCATCAACAGTTAAGCAAGTAAGCAGAGCTCAAGATCAATAGGCTTCAAGTCAATTGAAATCCTTCAGCAGTTCAGCTGCGACAGCACAACATCCTAGCATCGACTCCAAAGTTTCTTGAGTCGACTTCATAGAACCGTCATGTATTAGCCCCCACTACACCATTGTCTCCGCGTCGACTCCAAGTCATTGGGGGCAACCCCATCCTCTTCATCAGTCAATCCATGCCTTCTCTTGCTTGCTGTTGGCGCCCTTATCATTGTAGTGCCCAGTGCACCAGCTAGATATAATCATTCTAATCCTTTGAACCTTGGGCATTCCGTTCCTTCTAAATCCATTCCTACCTGACTATCTGGCCCTCTTTTTGGCAATTGTTCATGAACTTCCTTCAGTGCCACCGACTGGATATGAGGCTAAGAATCATCTCCTCATGTCCTCTCAGATAAATCCCTCTGTGACTTGCTACCCATGACCCACTTGGCATGCTAGTCAATCTACGTTTGCAGGATCAGACCTGTGGTAGTAGGGAGTCGACTCTAGGGGTCGACTACTTTCTCTACAGGTTCTGCCTGCCTCCTCTTTACAGCTAGACCAGGCAGGAGTCGACTCTTCCTCCGACCCAGGTGTCCCCCCTTTTCTACCCATCATTTCCATGTGAGCCACAATCCTTAAAAAAATAATATGTATATAAAATATGTCTGAAAACAACTTGATGGGGTCTATCATCCACCGAGTCTATGAAAGGGGTGCCTACATTCTTGTAGATTACAAGGGGGTGGTCCAATTCTCCCCTCTTAATGGGAAACACTTGAAGCTGTACCATACAGCCCCATCGGCATCCACAGAATGATTGAAGTTCACCTTGGCCTAGTGGCACTCCGCCCTAGTCGAGCTCTTTAAAATACCCAACCAGCTTGGACTAATTTCAAGACCGTTGGTCTGTAATTCCAGAAGCATCCCTGGTATACTATAGTTCAGGGACCCATTTGAGAGCCCCGCATAGCCCCACCAGGTGGCGACTTATATAATATCACCATTACGAGCCTTACACTCGAATTAGTGCAGAAATCTTTTCTTTGCGTTAGTATTACCTTCTTGCTAACGAATAAACTACTTTCTCAGCACACGACTTCGTGTCCTAGTCGACCCTTACATATAATATTGCCATTGCAGACCCTACGTCCGAATCGGCACAGAAATCCTTTCTTTGCGTCAGCATTACCTTCTTGCTAACAAATAAATCACTTTCTCGATGCAAGACTTTGTGTCCTAGCCGACCCTTTCATATGATATCGCCATTATGAGCCTTCCGCTGGAATCGCGCAGAAATCTTTTCTTTGCGTTAGCATTACCTCCTTGCTGACGAATAAACCACTTTCTCGGCATAAGACTTCGTGTCCTAGCCGACTTGCACACCATTGCCATTGCAGGCCTTACGATCGAATCGGCGCATAAATCCATCCTTTGTGTTAGCATTACCTCCTTGCTAATGAGTAAACCCTTTCATCGGTGCAAGGCCTCGTGCCCCAGCCAACTGTCATATGCTATCATCTGGGGTCAAACATCACATGGTTGACCCATCCTCATTTTCTCACTCTATGTTTCAAAAAAATAATAATAAATAAATAAATAATAAAATAATAAAAATTAGGTTTAAAATAGAGGTGTCCCACCAGACTTGTTCCTACACTAGGGCAAGGGCAAAAAATGGCAATAACCCGGCTGCGACGAAAACCCGCAAGGGCATTGCAGGCGACCGGGCACTCACTCACCGCCGACGGGCAACCAAAGCGATACTAAACAAGCAAGTTAAGACCAGCAAAGAAGGGGCTCGAGGCTCACCTGATCAGCGTGAAGACGCTGAACCAGAACAGAGACGATGGCGAGTGGGGAGGCGTCGGTATGCACCCACACGCCGCGTTGGTGTCACTTTATCCTAAAATTTAAAATGGCCACAACACTACACCTCACCCAGGAGGGGGTTCTTGGGGTGGGGGTTAAGTGTTTACAACTAAAACTACCTCCACGCAGGGAGGGGCCTTCAGCCGTCCAAGCGAGGGGAGGGGACGAAGCTAGAAAATTATTGTGCCGTTCCTCCCGTCGATGCTACCAGCTTCTGGAACCACTGGACAGGCGGTCGAAGATGGCACCACCACGATCACTAACGAACTCCAAATGAGCAGAAACTAGTGCTAAAATCTTCTGACTTGGACCGGGATTTGCCCTGAGAAGGTCGTTGGCCGGGGCAGGACTTGGAACAGTGCCAGATAGTTCTGGTTTTGGCCACTCACAGGGTAGTGTTGCTGGAAGATGGAGGCACCACGGACAGTCCTGAACTCGGTTGGAGGCGGGGCTGGTACCATTATGACCGCAGACAAGCTTGGCACCACTTTGGAAGAAAATTCGAAACTCTTGATGCCGGGGTCCAAACTTCGCTCTACTTCTTGATTCTAGATGGCGACTCGTAGTGGAAGACCTCAGCCAACTCCCGTTCTCAAATCTTCAGGTTTCTGGCCGTGGGAGTCGTTGGACTCAGCTTCAGGTTGGCAGTCTAGAGTAGATGCGCAGTCAGGGGAGAATGACTCCTCTGGACGGCCACGAGCTCTGACTGGGATGAGACAACCACCGATGTGAAGAAGACTCAGAGATGCTTCCAACGGTACCACTTGGGCCTCTTGAAATGCCAAGATGAAGCCACAGTCACCTTTGCAAACTGCTGGTACTCTGCTGCCTACGACCCAGAACTGCAGGTTGAAGAGGGGAGGTGGGAAATGAGATAAATGGGAACATTCTTCTTGAAGGGCACTTTTTTTACAGAAATCACGATATAATGGGCTAAATTCAAGAATAAAGAGCATCCGTGTAGTTCGACGCTTATTCAAATAGCGGTCACTACTGTGGATGCTAATCACTTTAATACAGGAACTGTAGAATGACGATTACAGAAGGTTAAGACATGATACGCGTGCATGCATTTATCAGTTTTACTTATTTTTAATCCTGGTTGGGTCATGGGGTAAAGAAAACCTGCCTTTTGTGAAGATCTGGATGATGAACAATTGAAGATTTTGGTGTGGAACGATGCTCTGTTCCTGCTTCCGAGAATAGAGGATGAAGGGGAAGAAGATGACGACTTCAACTGTTGGTAGGATGACGAAGAAAGGATGAAAGAGTGCCCTCTTTGCTGGCTTCTTGATCAGCAACAAGAAGGAGACACAGGAACAGGAAGAAGACCCTCTTCTCGTGTCAGCCACAGGAGGAAGAATAGGAAGAAGAGGATGAAGCCTTTCCTCACGTTCACAACAACTAGAAGAAGAACGGCAAGGATGTGCAAGCGGAGGAAGAGGACGACGACGTTCGAACGTCGGAGGAAGAAGAGGACGACGACGTTCGAATGGTACACCAGCAGCAGGAAGAGGATGCCCACGTTCGGCCACGACAGAACGTAGGGATGCAGGCGCTTCCAACGGCAGTAGGAGGAAAGGGAAGAAGACTTCACGTCCACGGGAAGGAGATTAAAAGTAGAACCGCCCCTTCACTCCTCGTTCGGTAGGAAGAAGATGTGGGGGATGGAGACGGGCACGGCAGCAATAGGATGACGACGTAGCAGCAGCAAATGGGATTTACTTGCTCGACGCAGGCATGGTTATATAGGGACATATGGGTTCGGGAGGCTTCTAATGTCCAGAAAGGGAAGGATTTGCAACCTTCTGTGCGTTGCTTGATTCCCCCCTCTCACGGAGGCAAGATCTCAGGATTATAATTGACAGGATTTTACAACGTTTCTATATGTCGTTCTTCATTCTATCTTAGCAGCAGCCTTTTTCTTTTAACCTTGCCTATGTTACTTGGCCCGTGTGCCTTACTTTCTTAATGGAAAATATATTTCACACTTTATATTTCCATGGCACACCTGCAAAATAGATTTCTCATTTTGAATTCTTAAGTACCCAAGTAATCTTGGGTCCTTGTGGGTTAGAAACAAAATTGGTACGTGATGTCCACTGTTTAACATCATTCAATTCATCTTTTTTCCTTAGAAAATAATCATGCTTAACATGCCCAGATTTGCCAGAGAAATGGGAGGAAGCACGTGGCATCACTTTGTTTCTTCTCAATGGCTCGACCAGTTTGTGTATGTGAGCATGATGTGTTGAATGAAAACTCTTTTTCTTCATCAGCAGCCAGCAGTGTGAAATTGTATGACCTCTTTTACCACAGTGATTGCAATGCATGGAAGATTTTATGGTAAATGATTACTTTACATGTTTGAAACCTATTCTATTTCTACATGCTTTCAAACCATCATTTTTCATAATGAAACAATCATGCATCATGTGTCCAAGTTTTTCACAGTAGAGATAAGAAGTATTTCTTTTCTTAGATGCATGGGGTTTCACATGAATATTTTTAGCATGCACATCTGGGACATTCACACTGTGTTTCAAATTTGGTTGAGCTCTTGGCATAGTGTGTTGCTGGGAGTTAGATTTAGAGTTGCTAGGTGTACATGTGCTGTGAACAAATGAACTGTATAACTTATTTTCAAATTTCTTTTTGTTCACAAGATTATATCCCAACCCTTCTCTTTGAAAGTTCACTTTCATGCCCAACAATTTGTCCTAGTTGTCTTGATCATTCACGAATCTGGACAATGAAATATGCAAGTTCTGGATTTCACATTCTAGAGATGTGATATGCAGTTCAGTATTAGCAAGATCTTCTTCACAATTAGCAAGACTGACATTCAACACTGTATTAGTATTCTTGTGGCTATCAACTTTCTGTTTTAATCCATCCACATCTTCACACTCACTTACAGCTACAATTTTTTCTTTTTCTAGAACCAACAACATAACTGAATCAAAGAGAAAAATCAGACAATTCTAACTGAACTGGAAGACTCATAATTAAACCAGAGGAAAACATCGGACAATTTTAACTGAACCGAAAGAAAAAAAATCAGACAATTCTTACTGAACCGGAACTAAAATGGAGAAAAATAGATAATTCGAAATGAGGAGGGTAAAATCGACATGGCCCATGCGTGGCCCATTGACACTAGGCCCACGTCGGCCCAAGGTTTGTAACACGCATGATAGATCCTCGACGACCACGGCCCATGACAGGCGGTCTCATAGGGTCAGACATCAGATTTGTCAGTCCACAAAGGGCATCAACTCGGGTATATCGGACGCCAGATGACCCTTCGACGATCGAACGTTGCTCTCGTCATCATCGGCCTCGACTCCAATAAAGGTGAGCACGCCCTACGGGTGTCGTAAGACTCGCCTAAAGGCCGCCCGACTCCGGAGGAATAGATGCTCAACGAAAGACTCCCCACGATCGTGGGGAGATATTACCTCACGACTTACATCCTTCCCTGCTAAGGGACAGACCTCCACTGCCATGATAGCTCCTATAAAAGGGACCTCCCGCCAGGGATAGGGGACAGAGACACGAACATGGCAAGAGAGACTCCGACGCACGCTATGGCAGGCTGACAGTTCTAGAGAGCGACTTCTTCAGACTCAGAGGGGAGCCCGGTCCGTTTTCAAGCACTCTTCCAATCTCGCAAGCACTCTCCGAGCACTTGTTGGACGTAGCGAGCACTCCTCCAGAAGTCCGCCCGTCGCTCCAAGCTTGATCCAACGACCCTCATCCTCCTCTCTCTGCTGTGTCCTCTCTTGATCGCAGTCATCGAAGTCCTAACTTAAGCATCGGGAGTTGTCCCTTGGGATAACACCCGGGACTTTTTCTGACGTCGTTTTTCTGGTGGTTGTAGACTTCCATAGGTGGTTGGACGATCTTCTCCAACAAACAAACATTAAAAGTGTGATACGGGATTCGAGAGATCATTTTCTTATCTCTACACTAAATGAATCGCTTACCCGAACTCAGGAAAACTCAGAGGCTGCAGACTATAACGCACCGCCAGGGGGCCGTCATGCATTGCATGGCGCTCCTCCGACCACGCGTTATGTTCTCTAGTAGTTCTACATAAAACACGCCGAATATAATGCACTATAGCGAGTGCGCTATACCAATTTAACTCCCCGGGAGACATCCGCTAAAGTCACCCGAAGGTTAAATCCACAGAAAACTTCTCAGAAAACCACAAGGTATAACGCACCTCGACCGGTCCGCTATACAATGCATGGCAGTCTGTTTTCAGCCCGCTATGCTCTATCGCCTAACGACCTATTTGACATTTCGATAGCATAGCGGTCCTCACCAGGTTCGCTGTGCAATGCATAACGCCCCCCTACGGGTCCGTTATGCTTCCTAAAGACCCCGAAGGACGAGTTTGCACCCAAATTCCCCTCCGGACAAGCCGGATCGACGAGAATTCAAAAGAAGAGGGGTAGAGGAAAATGAATTACAAACTTTTCCTAACTACCGCATACACCCAATCACAAATCTACCTCCCCTAAACAAGTGTTAATGCAATAAAAGCCTAAAAAACCCAAAAATCACCCCATGCATCGAAAATGAGGTAAACGCCTACTGATGATCATGCATGTACAGTCAAAATGTTTCTAGCGCAGTAAGAAATCCATCCCCCTACCTTGATCATGGTGAAATCCTCGAAATGTGCACGAATGAGCGACGGGAAGCCGGGTTGTCCCACGAACCATCCCATTCAAAACGTCGACGATCCGCAAAACAAACCGCACTGGCGCGATCCTCGCGTCGAGCCGGTTCCAATGGTACCTCCTGTACCTCGATCTGGGGTCGGCACGGCCCAGAACGGGCGAAGGTGGGAATGTGGAGAGAGAGTGTGTGCGCGTGTGTTTTTCGAGAGAGAGAAAGAGAGAGAGAAAAGTGAGTGGGAGAGAGAGAATGCACGTGGGTTTTAACAAAAAATCTAATTTTGCTATTTTTTTTTGTTTTTGAAATAAAAATTGTAATTTAGACCCTAGTTTCATGTCAAAATCATATACTTTTGTATTAAATCCATATTTCAAATGATACATGGACTTGTTTTAATTATGTTTGGATGCTGTTTTATCATGATCCTTTCTCATCTAGAGTCTTTTCTTAAGTACATGACATGTATTTTGGTACAGAGTCATTAGATACACTTTGCACTATTAAGCACACAATCTTGAACTTGTGATCCTCTCCGTTGGATATTCCTAATACCGAACTAGGTGATCTTGTTTCAAGGCCTCCGTAAGTCTCTGTGAGTCTGGGATTCCCACTAGGACGCCAAGCTGATTGTACCCTCAAAACTCAATTGTCTAGAGAGCACTTATGCTACCAATGGTTACCGACATTTTCTGAGTTCTGAATGGTAGTGGCCATCTGGTAGACCGTAGGGCTCGGTTAGCGGCCGTTCACCTGACCCCTTCTATAACCTAGTGGCCCTTCCATGACTGCATAGTCCAGTTCATTCACTGTGCCAACTCTGTCATTAAAATGGTCCAGGTTAGACCGCATGACTTAACTTAGTGGTTCTGTCTTGACCGCATACTCCCCTAAACGGTCCAGTAAATGACCGCATGGTCCCTGACCCTGTCTAACCCAAGGTTTGACCTTTGGGTTGATTTTCCTAAGTCCTAGTTGGTCCTTGGATCATAGAGGACCCAAAACCTTATGCAAATAGATAATTATTGAATTATGAAAGATAAAGAATGTACCGTTATGCTGTCAGATTCCTCCAGTGACATGACCTTGTTTAAATCATTCATTGAACTCTCATGATCATAAGTTGGTACGTTCTTGCCTTGGTTGTTGTTATCATGAATTATTGTTGAACTTGTTACATTATTGGCCGTACTTTGTTGTTATACTCGTAGAAGTAGCTTGATTTATACGTGAAGATACAATTCGGGCACTGATTGTGTCCAAGGACTCCATGCTAGCCCCCTTGGCTGATTGTCGGAAACATATTATAAACCATGGGGTATGATGCTACTGGCGTCCCATTGCGCTGGGAGTATTTTTTTTGTAAGGGCGCACCGAAAAAAGTAAAAGGGGACTAGCTCCGGCGAAAACCCGAAAGGGTAGTAGATCTGGTAAAGAGAAAAAGAAAAATCTCTCTTCCTCACTAGGAATAGCCAACCACCTTACCCTAAATCCCTAACTGATCCACCACAATAGTGGGGCAATATACCCTCTTTTGGCCATCACACCATGGCGGTCGGCCCACACCCCGTCCTTGACCAATGCACCATCGTGGTTGGTTACCTCCCAGCATCCGGGTCAATACACCATCACAGTCAACCTACCTATTTCCTCCTAGTCTCGCACCTCCCCCGTTGGTGCTACCCCTTTGACCCATATGTCGTCATGGCTGGTCAAGCCTCCACCTTGGTCGCCCTTATTCACAGTCTACCTACACATACCCTTGACTAAACACCTCCACAGTCAATCCAACACTTGATCTTCGGCCGAAACACCACAATGGTTGGCCTACACATCACATAGTTCCTGACCATTACACCTTCCTGGTTGGTTAAACCCCTAACCTTTGGCCAATATGCCTCTTCGGTTGGACTACGTTCACTCTTGGCCTATCGTCACCACAACCCTGAACCCCAACCATTGCATCACTAAAGTTGGCCCGCTCAAGCTCCAGTACAAGCTCCAGTTACAAGCTACACAGATGAGCTAGCTCAAAGGTCTACCTGAAGCTCCAGATTGCTCGGCAGTTAGCTAAGCCCCAGCAAGCAACTCCAGCACAGCACAACGGATCAACGGTAATGATCCCTCCAATCATGTCCTTCGACAGTAGCAAGCTAAGGACACCCAGCGCTAGTCACCAAATAGCCAAGAGGCTTCCAGGTAATAAAAAAAATAAAAACAACAAAAAGGGGGTTAAAAATAGAGATACCCTGGCGGACTCAGTCGTCTTCTTTCTCAAGGAGGCGGCTAGGGGTAAAAAGGCCAGTAACCCAGTTGAGATGAAAGCTCGCAAGAGCACCTGAAGCAAAATTGGGTAGCACCTCAATGTGAAAACCCGTAAGGGCACATCGAAAAAAGTAAAAGGGGGCCAACTCTGGCGAAAACACGAAAGGGCAGTAGAGCTGATAAAGAGAACAAAAGACTCTATCCTCCTCCATCTGGGGAAACCAGTCACCCACTCTCTAGTAACCATATACATTTCTAGTTGGCCCATACCAGTTCTCGGCCAATGCCCTGTTCCAGCTTGTAAATCTCGCACTTCCCTGTCGGCCATATACCATCACGTTTGGCCTACGCCAGTCCCCTGGGCCATACATCCATGGTTGGCCCATACCAATCCCCCACCAATACACATCCACGGCTTGTTAATCTTACACTTCCCAGTTAGCCATACACATCCCCAGTTGGCTCTCACCTTCTCCGACCACACGCCACCAAGGTCGGCCCGTATACACTAGTAACTCATGCACCATTCGAATCATTCATTCCAGCAAATCTAAGCCTACATGCCACCTCGGTTGGCCTCTACACCACAACAACCTTGGATGCATCTATCATGAGAATCCGTCAACCCATAATTTCCAGTTCCAGTTTCTAGCCTATCATGGTCGAGTCACCATAAACCCAGTCATGACTCCATTAATACGGCACAAAGGCATACCAGTTCCCAGATCCCAGTCGTGGCACCAGTAATACGCCACAAGGCTTACAGGTTCCCAGACCACCAGTCAAATTTCATGTTACCTAGCCACCAATCAGAGTCATGATTATGGCTACAACATCTATAAGCCATCAACAGCACAAACTCTAGGTCACGTCCCTTGACAGCAGCATGCTATAGACGATAGCCATATGGTTCCCAGGTTAAAAAAAAGGAAGAAAAAATGGGGTTAAAAATAGAGATATCCCAGCGACGTCAGTCAACTCCTTCCACGGGATTACTGAGGGTAAAAATTGCCATTAATACAGCTAAGGTGAAAACCCGCGAGGGCGCCTTAGGCAAAATCGGGGGACCCCTCGGTGTGAAAACTCGAAAGGGCGCACCTGAAAAAGTAAAATGGGGTTACCTCTGGTGAAAACCCACAAGGGCAGTAGAGCTGGTAAAGAGAATAAAAAAAACTCTCTCCCTCTCTACTCCTCATTGACAAAAGTCATCAACCGTGACATCCCATCGACGGTGACCATAGAGTCACTCCACAATAATAGTGGCCACTACACCCCCAAGGGCCGACCATTGCCAATTCCAGCCCCAGTGTTTGGCTACAACACCTTAACGGTCAGTCGACCAGCTCCAGTCTCCTGGCTACTACACGTCAGTAGTCATTCGGCCAGCTCCCGTTCCAGCATTTTAGTTACACACCTCAACGGTCAGCCGACCAGTCCCAGTATTCCGGCTATAATGCCCTCACAGGCCAGCCGACCAGCTCTAGTCTCTAGTTCTAGCTTCCAGTTACAATGCCTTCACAGGTCAATCGACCGGCCCCGGTTCCAATCCCAGCATCTCGGCTACAACGTCTTCAAAGGCCAGCCGCTAAGTTTCCAGCTCCAGCATTCCGGCTATAGTGCCCTCACAGGCCAGCCACCCAGTTTTAGTACCAGTTCTAGCACTAGTATTCTGGCTACAATGCCTTCACATGCCAGTCGCCCATCTCCAGTCTCAATATCCCGGCTGCAACGCCTTCGAAGGCCAACTACCCAGTCTAGTTCCAGTTTCAATTCCAGTAGTAGTCCTAGTATTTCGGCTACAACACCTTTGAATGTCAGCCAGCCAGCTCCAGTTCCAGTCCCCAGCTCCAGTTGCAATTCTGATTCCAATGCTAGTTCCAGTACCAGTCCTCAGCTCCAGTTGCAATTCAAGCTCTGGCCTGTAGTCCCTATCCCAGTCCCAGTTTCTGGCCGTGATGCCTTTTATAGCCACCCAGTTGGCCCAACTCCAGTCGCTCCGGCCAATATGAACTACATTTTTAGCTAACAACATGTCAATAGCTGGTACTCTGTCACTCAGCCTATAACCGTCACACTCTAGAGTCACTCCAGTAGCCCCAACTGCATAGGCCAACACACCCTTACGGGTCGGCCTCTAGCCTCTAGACTCCAACAACATAGGCCAACACACCCTTATGGGTTGGCCTCCACCTTCCAGACTCTAGCAACATAGGCCAACACACCCTTACGGGTCGGCCTCCAGCTTTCAGGCTCCGACAACATAGGTCGGCACACCCTTATGGGTCAGCCTCTAGTTTCCAGACTCCAGTAACATAGGTTGGCACACCCTTATGGGTCAGCCTCCAACTTCCAGACTCCAGCTACATAGGCCAACATGCCCTCACGGGTCGGTCTCCAGCTTCCAATCTCCAGTAACATAGGCCAACATACCCTCACGGGTCATCCTCCAGCTTCTAGTCTCCAGCAACATAGGCCAGCACACCCTCACGGGTCGGCCTCCAGTCTCCAGTAACATAGGCCAACACACTCTCACGAGTCGGCCTCCAGCTTCCAACGATACGGGCCTGTTGTATATGGCTTGAATATATTTTTGATGATAACTGAACTTTATAGTTTGATGAACTAAACTTTATGTCTATGAGGATTCATGATGTTACTTGGCTGTGTGAGATTGATTGAGTTGGTTTTAACTAGAGGCAAGAGGTTTCATAATCTCTAGGTTTCCTAATCTCGTTAATGTGAACAAGCATGGTATTAAACCTTGTCTATCTTGATTGTAGGATCAAACATCATGACGATTGCTTGGAAGGTAAAACAAATGCGTGGATAAGCACATTACTGTCTACAATCTAACACAAGTGGTAAACCATGCACACACTCGTCAAGAACCCTTGGTAAGGCTATGGTATCCTCAATTCTGGTAAAGCAATCAAAGTTGACTTGCCTCCATGGAAGTTGATTTGGTCTGATGTGCAAAGGCTCCCTACGCCTTAACATATGGATTTGTTCGTTGATGGAGCTATTGACTTAACCGTGATCAAGAGACTGAAAGCCATGACTCTCAGGCTCTCAAATAGTTTTCATACTCAATTCTTACTTCCTCTTAATGGTTTGCATGAAGTTCATGCATTCATCATATGGATGTTTGAGCTATAGTTCTAATCAATTATCTATGTTTTTGCTGGTTAAATTCTTTGTATAATCCCTCGAAGATCAATGGAGTTCGATGCCACAGACTCAAATGGGCTGCTAAAGGGGTTAAGGGACTGAATGGGAGAAATCTGGGATTTCCCCAGATTTTGGTCGACCGCTGGCCTTGGGGCAGTCGATCAAAAATTTCAGCAACCAATTTCCTGCAGTGTTTTCTCAGAGCAATCAACCGCCGGCCTAATCCCGGTCGACCGAAAATTATAGCAACGTTTTGCCTATAGTGTTTTTATAGAACGGTCGACCTCCATCCTTTTCCGATCGACCGCCAGTCCCGAAGCCACTTTTGTTGACTTGGTATTTCCAGCTCGTGGAGAGATTTCCTTTCCCATTTCTTTAATCCCAATGCTCCCAATCACCCCAGAAATTGTGGATCCGGTCTGGGGCTTGTCTCCTAACCTTGTAAGGGTTATAAAACCTCTCATTGAGGTCATAAACCCTAAGTACTCCAAGGGCTACAAGGAGAGATTAAGAGGGTGCTGTCCAAAGAGGAAGAAGAAGGGTACTGTAGCCGTGAACAGTACTCCGTGCAGCAAGTGTTCTTCATCCATTCTCAACCCATTGAAGGTATATCTGAAGCCAACCTCCTCCGAAGAAGTGAAGAGCCAAGCAAGCAAGCAAGGATTCCAAGAAGAGTGCCTAAGGGCGAAAGAAGAGAAGTCAAGCAAACAAGAAAGGAGAAAAGCCAAGCAAGCATGGATTGAAGATCCGGTCAAGTGAAATTTGAAGATACGTGTGTGTATGAGATCTTCAACACTCAAGAGTGACTCTTGTGTTACCAATGAATTTGTGAGTGGTTCAGACTGAATTGCCTTTTCCAATCCATTGTGAGTCATGCATTGATGAAGCCAAGCAATCACTTGCCATTGTGAGCCACTCTTGAAACCCATTACTTGTTCATCTTGTGCTGCATTTTTTGCAGCTTGTGTGTGTGCATTGGTGATCCGGTCGTTGGGTCGTGTTGGAGACTCCGTGTCCGTGTGTGGTTGGGGATGCACCCCGTGTTTGCAGGGTTTATTCTGCATGTGTGTGTTGGGGCGCTTCCCCATGTGTGTGTGTGTGTGTAGGTGTCATTCTGCGTGTGTGTTGGAGCGTTGCTCCGTGTTGGGGATTTATCCCTGTGTGTGTTGCCTTGCTCCTTGTTGGGGAGTTTTCCCCCGTGCTGGTTTATCGAGTGAGTGGATCCTTACCGGGTTGGTAAGGGGTGGACATAGGGAGCCTATCATGGTCCCGAACCACCTTAAAAATCTCATTATCTTGTGGTTTGCTTCGTGGGATTGTATGGTTTGATTGCTACACTCTATTGTATGATCGTGTGAGCCGGGAGAGTTTGAGTGAACTTAGTTCCTTGTTTAGGTTATTTCCTTCAATCTTGTCAAAATTGTTAATTTCGCTTAGTTAGTTTTTAATTTACCATTTTTAGTAGGGGACAATTCAACCCCCCCTTCTTATTCGCTCGCCTACCGGGACCAACAATTGGTATCAGAGCATGGCTCTAATTTCTTGAGTCTAATGACCTTTAAAGTGATCCCTCGGTGAGTTTCATTGTGCATCATGTCTGATACTTGCTTGTCTTCCCCTCCTCCTTGCTTTGATGGTCACAACTATACTTCTTGGAAAAATAAAATGGCCTTCTATCTTGGTATGAAAGAACATGAAATCTGGAAGGTCATATGTAATGGTCCACATCAACTTCCATCAAGAAAAGGAGAATGGAACGATAAGGATGTAAAGAAAAATGATATTAATGTTAAGGCTTTGAATTTCCTAAAGAATAGCATAGAGTCTAATATTCTTTCCCAAATCTCTTCTTGCAGGACAGCCAGAGATTTATGGGATAAACTGGCTATGTATGAAGGAAATCTAGAAGATTCCCAAGTGGGTTCAAGCTTGATGGCTCATGGTGAGGAAAGCTCGAGTCAGGTAAATTCTGAATCTGAAGAACTTTCAATTGAAGAGTGGCAATTAGCATATGCTGATTTACATGACAGATGTAAGGAATGTAAATCTAAAATCAAGAGATTGAAAAAGAAAAATGATGAGAATGTGCATGCTAATTCTTCATGTGATAATTGTAAAACCTTGGAGTCAAAAATTGAACATCTAAAGGATCAAAATGAACAACTTGAATCTAAAGTTGAGTTGCTCTCAGATGAAATGTCTTGTATGACTGAAGATCTTGAAATGGCAAGAAACTCCAATATCTCTCTTGCATCTGAAAATGATTGTCATGATTTACTTAATCAAAATAAGCATTTGTCGTCTAAGATTTCTTTGCTTGAAGAAACAAAAAAATGTCTTAGAAACAAGTTGGCTTCCTTGTTTGATGATGATAAGTGGTTTGAGAAATTGCTTGATTCTGAGATTGATAGCAAGAGCATCATGACTGAAAATGAAGATCTTAAGAAGAAAAATGATGCTATGCTAATCCAGAACTCTTTGCTTGAAGGTAGATTGAAATGTCTTGAAAAACTTGAAAAGAAAATTTCACTTTTGAAATCTGAGAATGAACAATTGCTTGCTAAGATATCAAAGTTTGTTGAAACTGAAGAAGTTCTTGAAAGCTTAACTGAAAAACTGCAAGCCGTAGTTTTTGACTATTTACCTTGGGTGAGAAACAGATGACTCGAAGGGAGGGGTTGCCAATCTCCAACGAGATCACGGCCTCAGTGTCGTACACCAGCTGAAAGGGACTCTCACCAGTTGCCATTCTGGGAGTCATTTTGTGTGACCAAAGTATGTTTGGCAATTCCTCAAGCCAGCTACCCTTGACTTTGCCGAGCCTAGTCTTGATGCCTTTTAAGATAGTCTTATTGGCATTTTTGAGCAGCCCGTTAGCCTAAGGGTGGGCGACCGAAGTGAAGTGATTACGGATGCTTAGGTCGGCACATCTGTCTTGGAAATAATGAGAATCAAATTGCCAACCATTATCTCTCACTATCACCCGGGGGATGTCGTAACGACAAATGATCGACTTCCAGATGAAACTCCACACGACTATCTCGGTGATCCTTGCTATGGCTTCAGCCTCGATCCACTTGGTGAAGTAGTCGATGGCGACGATGATAAACTTTTTCTGGGCCTGATCCGTAGGGAATAGCCCAAGGATGTTGATCCCCCACTGAGCGAAAGGATCAGGCTCGGCTAGGGTGATGAGCTCTGTTGCCAGTTGATGGACCAAGTGGTCAAATCACTGGCATCGATCACGCTACTGTACGTAGGCCAAGTAGTCGCGCTGTAGAGTGGGCCACCAGTAACCCTACCGGAGCAAGATCCTGACGAGCAACTTTCCTCCTTGGTGCACCCCGCATAAGCCTTCGTGGACCTCTTGAATCGCTCGCCTAGCTTCATCTGTACTGATGCATTTTAGAAGAGGACCGGAGAAGGATCTGCGGTATAGGGTGTCATCCAATATGACGAATCATCGAGCTTGATATTTCAATCTTCAGGCCTCCCGAGGATCGGGGGGATCTTGAGAATCTCAGATCCATGATAGATAGGGGGTACGCCAATCGCTCGAGGAGGTCGAGTCAACAGCCATGAGATCCGAATTGATGCTCGGTCGCTCGAGCTCTTCGAGAAGGACCGTGCGAGTACCCTCGGGGTCAAGAGAGGAAGCTCATGTGTCTCAGCGTGTCACAGAGCCCTAACCTGTGGGCTATGGAAAATTTACAAAAAATTTTATTTTGAAAATAATTCAAAAAATAATAAAAAAATGCAGGGAGAGGGTTTGGGGGCCTACCTTGCTCCGTGGGGGAGGGGGGGGGATGCCCCCACCTCGCATTGGTTGCCGGGGAATGGGAGCCTCCTCGCCTTCTTCCTCCCCGTCGTCTTCATCTTCCTCTTCTTCTCTTTCTTCATCGCCTCCGTCCTCATCTTCTCCTTCTCCGTCACCGTCGTCGCCATCGCCTCCGGCGAGCACTTCGTCGCCGGGCGCCGCCGCAGGAACCTCCTCGTCGGCCACGGTGAGGATGTCCTCCACCGCCACTTCCTCGTTGCCGGCGAGGTCCACCACCTCCGGACCAATGACCCTTTGGCATTTGTGAGGACCCGCCATGGGATCGAGCAAGGGATTGAAAGGGGCTCGGTTGGGGGTTTTGCGATAGAACGAAGGTGGGAATGGAACAGAATGGAATGAACTAAACGAAGGGGAGGGAAAGACAGGGTTTTGTTTCGTGCATTTTGAAAATGAATAGCACCCTTGAGAGTGGCGTGATTTGATTTATTGACGCCCCTTTCAGAAGGCGTCAGTTTAATATTTGACGACATTAAGAGGGGCGTCATTCGTAAAGGCGTCTGAAAATTTGAACCGATTGTCAGGCATTAATGGGGGATTGATTGATCCGATGTTTGTAATTATTATTGAATTTTAATTGACGGTATTATAAGGGGCATCAAATGTGGAAATACATAAAATTCTTTTTGAAAATTGAAGGTTAATAACGCCCGTGAGAGAGGCGTCATTTTAAACAACGTCATTTCTGAAAGGCGTCAAATTAGAATTTTGATCATTTTTTGAAAAAAAATTAATATTGATTGACGACCTTGTGAAGGGCGCTGTTTTGATGATTAACGCCTTAAGAAGAGGCGCGTTCTCAGGAAACGTGAACAGAAACTCACTTAAGTTGGATGATTTGATCTTTATAAGTATACACCTTAGAACACCCCCTCTTGGACCCCCTCATAGCCAGGGGTCGCCCCCCACACACATTCACCTCATTCCCCCCTCTCATCTACCCCATTCCCCATTACCTATCTCCACTCTTTCATTCCAGTTCGTAGGTAGTAGAGGAACATCCAGTTTCAGAGCCTGCCATGACTCCCTCGTGCATCCTCTGGTGGCATATCCTACATTGCTGGAAAGCTCTTCAAAGCAGCTTTCCAAGCATTATGGTCTCACTATCGTCTGACTTCTGGGATGCCCAGGAGAGCCGTTCTTCTCTGACTACGCAGGATAGGTCCGGTCAACAACCTGAAGCAACTTCCAGAAGCTCACATGGCCACATTCGTATGCTTCTTGAGGTACCACTTAGCAGAGAGCTTCTACGACAAGTCTTCCTCCATTACCAAGAAGCGGCACCCCGTTCGTCATCCGGAGCAGTGATTTCTCATTTTTCTCCCTCAGGTGCGTTGTTCTATCCACTCTAGGACTGAATAGACATCTGACCACTGTTTGGGCTTCTGCTGTCTACTCCCACCTCTTCCGGCATCCCCGTGGTCTCGTTTCGAAGAGGACTCACCAAAGAATCCATCGACTCCAGCCACACCAGAATTGGAGCTCGAGAGCGACCGTGGTGACTTCACCTTCCTGCTACAGCAATTCAGGAGCTACCAGAACCAGAGTTCAACTGCCATGTTCACCACTCTACCCCGACCAGTGTCGTCAACCATAAGTCCCCCTAAAATTTGGACGTCCTCCTGGGCCAACCCAGGAGGTTTTGCTACTAGTTTCGTCAACAACGGAGTTCAGGAGAGCCCGTGGCGGTGTCAACAGCGACTGCCTATCAAGCTGTCCTGAGAGCTGGTAAAACCAATGAGCTCCCTCCATTCGGCTTCTAGCTTAGTTTTCCCCCACCCTGCCTGGCTGACTTACAGCCCCTCCCTGCGTGGAGGTAGTTTTGGTTGTAATAATTAATTTTCCCACCCCTTGATCAACCCCTCTATGAGGGTGTAGTGATTGTACTATCATCACCGGGACGATATAGTGGTCGTCCCAGAGGCCGTTATGAGCATAACGCGCCCAGGTGGGGGCATTATGCTTCGCATGATTTGAGTCTGGTCTTCGTGGGTTTAACAGTCCCATGACTGACCGCCATGTCAAACGTGATGCATCGGTGCTGGTGCGTTATGGGTTTCCGACCGTTGATTTTTGACCGCTGGGGGTCCTGGTCACAAAACGCGCCTAGGGAGGTCCGTCATATACTATAGCGTCCCAGGGAAGGTGCGTTATGTTTAATGCCCTTACCTTCCACGTAATGCCCCAGAGCTGGTTCGTTAAGGTCTATAATGCCCCTAGAGGAGTGCGTTATAGTTTGTTTTGCTCCGTGACATAATGCACCATGTATGGTCCATTATGTACATAACGCCCCTGGAGGAGTACGTTATGTTCGCTTTCATGACTTGGGACATAATGCACCTTTGTTGGTCCGTTAAGCACTATGACGCCCCTGGGCAGGCGCGTTATGGTCAGTTTTCCGTTGGGAGTGACGGATGGCTAAGTTGGACCGTTTATTCTTCCCCGCACGACTGTGAGTCGGTCGTGCATCCGTGAGTGGCCAATGATGGACCATTCATCGTCTGAGGCCTAGACGGTGTTTTTCGTGTCGATTCGAGTCCCGAGTGAGTAGACCTCGATCCATGTGTTGACCCGTGATCTGATTGATGCTTGGCATCATGTGGGGACTAGGTGTGGGGGACCGTGAGGGGTCCCAGGCTGTGACGTCTTTGGCTTATGTCACCATGAGTCGGTGTTGGTACGAGGGGTAGTCCCCTGTACTCCGTCTAGTTCAGACGCTATTTTCCATTGACTGGAGAGTCTAACTTCCAGTGACATGTCCACTAGTCGTAGCTTCCTACGCACGTGGGTGCGGACCCACCGGGGAGTGGTGGAGAGCTTGACCTGTGTTAGACGATTTTTAGGCTGGTCTCTGTGGGCCCCTTGTCTTTGCCACCAGGGTCCGGTGGGGGGGGGAAGCAGCTAGAGGACCTGACCTAGAGCTGCACGTCGAAGTAGTGCTTCTGGTACACCCGGTAAGGGAGTATGTTGACTGCCGCTCCTGGGTCAATCAGGACCCTATTGATGGGCTGTCCATTCAGTTGCCCCTTCATGTAGAGTAGCCTATTATGACTGCAGGTGGGCAGGAGCATGTCTTCCTCAGTAAAGGCCATGGCCACTTCCGATGCTATCTCTGCTAAGCAGGCTTCAAGGTGCACCGACGTTTGGAGTGCGGCGATGATGGCCTGCCGTGTCTCTTTGTCCAAGGATAACATTTTCCAGATGGTGAACCGGGTCGGAATCTTCTTGAGATGTCTAACTATTCGGTCGGTAGCCTGGACCTTGAGCAGTTTCATCTCTTCGGCCTTGCCGCGTTTACCTCCGGCCTGAACCTGGGGTGCTGGGTCGGAAGGTGGCTCCCCCGATGGGTCGGGTGCAACTACCTGAAACGGCATACCCTGCCAGGCCTCCTCCTTTTCTTGCATGAATTCGGCGAGATTAGGGACGCCGTCAAATTCCTCTATTGGCTGGGACGGGGCTACCATTGGTAGAGCCGGGAGTTTATTAACTGATGGGGTCGGAGGGGCGCTGACTCCCTTAGCCGGTCGGGGTCCCTGCGGGCGCTCCTGCCTTTCTATACGGGACCACAGAAACTCCGCGAATGAGGGAGTGCCTTGGCTCTTCGTCTTCTTGGGGTAAAGACCCATTGGTGGAGGGATCTCGACGCCTTGGACGTTGGGTTTGGGGATCCGATATGGCCCCTCGCCTCTGAGCATGATGTTGCAGCTGTCATGAGGGGGGTGTCCCCATTTCTTTCCTGACCGGGTAGCATGTTGGGAGGTGGACGTCTCGGCCTGATTTGCTTCCGGTAGGTCGTAAGACATTTCTTCTTCTTCCTAATCCAGGGAGAGGGTGGTGTCGAACAACACCGATAGAGTGTTGCAGGCGATGATGACCTCCTTCTTGTTTCTGGGTCTTCTTTTCTTCTTTTTCTTTTTCGCGACGGTCGGAGACCGCTCTTGGGGGAGTTCGCCCCATGCCAGTCAATCCTTGGCTCAGCTCTTGCCACAGAGTCACAGGACACAACCTCTTACAATTCACGACACACATCTCCAGAACTGACAGATGCCGCCTGTTACCACAGCAAGCTGGTCGATAGTGCCACGGCCAAAACACACTGGTCCCCAGGCAATACACTTCTTACCATGGTCGACCCCTCGGTGAACCCTACCAGCCACTCACGGCCACCAACCGGGACCCATAATCTCTCAAAGATCACTCCTCCAGAACATGATCTCATTTGAGGACACAGCTTCCAACGCGAGAACAGGGCACTCATGCGGTAACCTCGCCAGCACATTTTCCCAACTCTCTATCCAGCCAGTGCCACAAACCACAATGCCTCAAGCAACGGCACGGTAACAACACGTCTCACACAACCGAGATAATCTCAGACCGAGGAACCAATCCTTCGATGCTCAACTCATCCTCTGACATGTCGCAAGTTTCCATTCACAACACTTCGGAAAACACAACACAAGCCACGCGTTCTCACGAACATCATCCAACTGGCACTCATCCTTCCGGAGCAGCGCCAACACCTTAACACATCAGGGGAATGGGCATCGCTTCTCACAGATAGCCACACTCTGTCACAGCAGTTAAGCTAGCCGCTGCCACATGCTCTTCTCTTACGCCTTCCTCTGACCTCGAAACCAATAACACGCCAATACGCTTACCAAGGAGTGAAGAAAATTCACCAAAATGCTAGGCTCGAAGACCACAACATCTCTAACCACCGGACATCATTCTATCGAATCCGTCCGTGCTAACACCAACCCATCCTCAATCTGCCACCTCGCGGACCATCACGCCAAGAGCCGCAACACGAGCTATAACCGACACCTGCCAACGCTCATCCTCGAGCCCTGAACCTGCCACGCTACACAATCTCGAACCAACTCCAGGGCGACCACAGCCCAATCCAAGAAGATCATCCACTCATCCGAGCACATCTCGACCAGAGCGCTCACTCTACCACCTTGAACCACTATCTCAATGCCACAGGGAATAAATAAGAAAAATTAATTTTAATTAAAAAAATAATTAAATAAAAAAATTTTAAATATCAATGTGTACTCTTTCTTCTGGGGAGATGCCCCCCTTTCCTCCTTCCTGACACTAGGCCGAACCTCCACCCCACCTTCTCCTGACGTGAGGCCGAGATCCCCCTCTCTTCTCCGTTTACTGTTAACTTTGCATCCCAATGCTAATCTGCTCATCATCTCCTTTCCCGAGATAAAATCTCCGTATTACCTTCTGTTCCCTCCACCGTAAGCCACGAGCCCCACTTTCCTTTATTTGTTTCTTTTCCCCTTGTCATTAACTTCCTGGCACCGTACTTCGTCCCCCTCCCTGACACTATTCATCATCACCCACCTCCGTCCCTCCGCCCGCGACACTAATCCTTTCTTTAAATCTTCTCCTGATATTAAAGCTCTCCCTCTGGCCCTGTGCGTCCCCCCTGGCACGGCACGTTCGTCCTCCCTCCCTCCGTCCTCACGTCTGCGGCTGCAGGCAAGCGCATGGACGGCCGACCACCTCCCAACCCCGCGACGCCGTCGTCGTCTGCGGAGCACCCATCGCCGGCCTCCACGCCGATGTCTCATCCCTGGTCGTTGGCGACGCGCCCCACGGCCAGGCCCGTCGCTCACCGCAGGACGCCGCCGGCCATCTCCCTCATGGCTCTAGCGGCCACGCCTCTACATCGCGCCGCGGCCCCCCTACCAGCATCCGTCCGTCGCCAGCACCTCTGCCGGTCGCCTAGCCGACCTCCCTTGTGCCGTGCCGTTGCACGCCGGGCCACGGCCCCCCTGTGCCAAACCGTTGCAGACCGGCCACAGCACCAGCCGACACCGCCACCTCACCTGCGCTAGGGTCCTTCAGGCTCAGCTGTTAGATTTAATCTAATGTGGGCATACATATATATAATAAATTATATATTATGGACTATCATAAAGTTTATCTTTATTAATATGATTAATTAAGAATATAAGAATATAAGTATTTAAAGAAAAGTATAGGTCATATTTTAATAATGTGCACAGCCAAGGGTCTCCCCCACACTCATCCACCCCCCTTTCCCCTCCCATTTATCTCAATCCCCACCTCCCCTCTTCAACTTGCAGTTCTGGGTCGTAGGCAGCAGTGAACCAACAGCTTGAAGAGGCAACTGCGACTTCATCCGGGCGTTTATGAAGGCTCAAGAGGCACCGATGAAGCGTCTCTGAGTCTTCTTCGCAACGGCGATTGTCTCGTCTCATTCTGAGTTCGTGGCTGTCCGAGGTAAGCCATCTACTCCGACTGCACAGAAGGGTTCTGATCAGCATCTAGAGGTGGCTTGCAGAAGCTGCCACGCCTACTCACCTGAAGATCTGAAGGCAGGGTTTCACCGGGACCTTCTATTGTGAGCCTCCCTCCTCCTCCAAGATGCGACACTCCATTCGACAACCCGAGCAAATTCTTCTCCATTTCCTCCCCAGGGTGCGCAGTTCTGCCGTCCCTGGGACTGAACTGACACCCTGTCACTGTTTGGGCTGCTGTGACCTGCTCCGACATCGGCTAGCACCCCCGTGGGTCATGTTTCGAAGGCAACTTGTCAGAGGTTCCAACTCCATTGAACACTCCCAATTTGAAGTTTGGGACAGCTCGTGGTGGCTTCATCTTTCTGATGCTGTGGTGCTAAGACAGTCAGAACTAGAGAATAGAGCCTCTGCTTCCAGTCCCACCCCGACCAGTGTCGGCTTCCAAAACTCCTACCAAAATTCCAACACCTTCCTGGGTCAACCTATGAAATTTTGGCACTGGTCCTGCTGACAAAGGAGTTCAGGAGTGACCACAACAATTCCAGCAGCGACTATCTATCCCCTATTCCTGAGAGGGGATAGAATCGACTTTGACATTCCTTAAAGCTTCTTGTCTACTTCTTCCCCTCCCCGCTTGGCCGACTAAAGGCCCCTCTCTGCGTGGAGGTAGTTTTAGTTGTACGAACTTACCCCCCACCCCAAAACCTCCCCTCCTACATGAGGTGTAGTGCTGGAACAAATTCTATTTCAGGTCAAAGCTACACCGTCGTTTTTTAGTAGTTTAATCCCCTGCTGGTACTATTGTATCATATACAACATTGCGGGATCATTCGTGGGAAAACTAGGAATGCCCCCTACGCCTTTGGCTGGCGCTTCTTCAGATGATATAGATGGCCTGCCGCTAGTGCCCCCAGTGGTGATAACATTGGCAGTTAGGGCCATAGGAGGTTCTTCATGGGAGGTCTCTTCGGCACCCACCTGTGCTACTCCGCCCGCTGCTCTACCTCTTCTGGTGAGAGGGCCGGGTCTTGCGGCGAGTCTGGCCTTGTTGCCCACAGCTCCTAGAAGGCCACTTAGTTGGCCGCCCAGGTTGCTAGAAGGCCCAAGCCTTGGCTGCCCTCCCCCACCTGGAAGGCCATCGACTTGGCCGCCAAGGTCCTTAGAAGGCCATCAACCTGGCTGCCTGCCCCTTGTGGAAGGCCATGACCTTGGCCACCTTCCTGCAACTATTTGGTTAAAGGACATGGCCAGTTCTCTCGCCATGTCTCGCACGATTTTCCCTCGTCACCCACATTCTATCCCACTACGTTCTAGGCTTCTAGAGCGAGCCCTTGAATACAAAACTCCTCTCTCGATCATAGAGAAAGGGGTTGGACATTTTGGGGGGTGGGATTTTTGGAGGAGGAGAGGCTGGCAGTTTGGAGCCCAGGGAGAGCTGTGAGAATGATAGCGCCTTCCCTGACCTTCCCCTAGTCGCAGAACCCACCGTCGGAGAGCTCTATTGTAGAAGAGTTCCAGTTCCATGAGGGTGGCCATCGACATGGCCGCCCACCATCTCTAGGCGGCCACACTCCTGGCCACCTCCTGTTGGTTAACGGGCACACCACGTCCTTCTTTCCCTTATTCCCCATATTGCTATGTTCCTTTTTATTTTACTACATCCATGCATGATAGATTTTCCTAGATCCTATTTTAAAGAGGTTTTCCCAATCCAAAACATAGGGAAGGCGGATGGTTGAAAGTCTCAGCCATCCCCCTTTCCACCCCCCTTCCCGGTACGATCACCCCCATTTGCATGTTTTCCTTTTCGAGGTAAGCCTTGGAATTGCTGTCTTAGTGATGCCTTTGTCCTGTGTCTGCTTAAGTGTGGACAGTGTTTATTCTGAGCCTGATCTGCTCCTTGTCTTTCAGTTGCTTGGCTTTGGACTCCATCATGGTGTTAAGAGCTGTGGTGTACTGTGTTCATCATGTCGTGTCTAACGGCCAATGTGTTGTGAAGGCTCGATAATTATTTAGGACATGCAGGTAAGCTGAGATTAGCATTTCTCTTTGGGCTTTGTGCTGACGTTGGTACTCTCCCTCCTTTACACTTAGGCTAATTGTGATCGGTTGTTCGCTGGATCAGTACTCGTGGCGTGCTATTTGTGATTTTCATGAATTACGATGGCGCTGTGTGTATGCTGAAATGTGGATACCAAGATATTTCTGATGCCCGTGTGCATTGTATGAGTGCGCAGTGGAAGCGTGTGGGCTGATAACCCACAGGCCAAGGATCATTGTTGTGAGATTCTAGCCAGTCGAGAGGTTTGTCCTTCTCAATCTGACTTCGTCTTGGCTTCCTGTGCCTTGATGTTGTCTGTTGCCGGATTGTTGCTAGAGTCATTCTGGTGTTGGCATTGGCATTTGTGAGTATTGGGGAATCTGTCGGCGTTCCTACTAATTGAGGACCCTCTACTCTGCATTTCTTTCTTGAGTGTTGTGTTCTCAAGGCGTGATCGTGGTCCTTGAGATGCGTTCCCCGATATTGTCATTTTCTCGTTGTTGTGGGTCTTTTCTTGGTGAGTTGCTCGATGCATGACTAGTCCATTGTAGTCATGCGTTCAGCTATCATTGTGCCTTGATGTGACCCAGCTTGCAATTGTGTTCCATGGTTCTGTGTCCCGTACGGAGCCGGGATCTTGCAAGTGTTGTCGTTGTTGTCGTTTTATCGATGTTTCTCTATGATTTTGTATATCTATCTTGGCACTGTACGGACTGTCGTCTTGTCGGTTAGCTTGCAGTACTCTTCTCTCCTGGTAGAGTTAGCATGCGACTCGATCAGATGTCATATCTGAGTATCCATTGGCTCCGACTACAGACGGAGGCGACCATGGGTGAGGTAGCAACGTCGGGAGGTTGACGAGACGCGTGGTGGAGCGAGGATCGGTGTGGATTTGGCGCTATCCCAAACAGTGGATTCAAAGCCAACGGTTCGGTTCGTGTTGTGGTTATCGACGCGGTTTGGTCACCTCGATGCTCGAATTCATCGATGGAGGTAGGGAGATAGACCGCCACTTCATCCTCTGCATTTTTCCTATAATTTTGCGTAGATTGGTGCTCGATCGAGGGAGATCGGACCAGTTTAGTGCAAATTGTGATTTTTGGGATTTGTAGGGTTTGCTGGCAAATGACAACAATTCTCGTCATAGTTAGTGTCAAATTGACCGCTGGGATGTCAGGATCCCAACCCCACAAGTTTCGTGTCGATTGGTTGTCATTTGGAGCCGATAGGAGTCCGAGAACCCCAGTGACTCGTTTTAGGTCGATTCATCAGAATCTCCCTGATCTCGTGTTTTAATGCATTTTGATGGATGCATGTGATGTTTTTGACCCCCTGAGGTCATTTCCCATCGTTTGGCGTTGTTTCGCCTGTGCTACGGTGTGCATGGGGTGTGGAACGGGCCGATTCGGCTGTTCTACCATTTTACCCGCCGGATTGATTTAGCAGTCCTATCAGAGATCATTATAGGCTATAACAGTCCCATGATAGACCGTTATGGTTCGTTGTTTTTCATCTTTTGAGGTCATGGAGCATAACGGACTCAGCCTGATCTGTTATTTGAGTATAACGCCCCTGCCTAGGCATGTTATATTTGGGTTATTTTCAAGGCCGCCTACTATTGTCAGCCCCTCGACGACTGTGCTTCCTCAAAGATTGTGTAAGTCAGTTCATTTAACAGATGCCTCCTTGTACGTTATGATCATATAACGCCCTGCTATAGGTTTGTTATGGTGTGTTTGACCAATGTTTGATTGGGTATGACAGTTGATATAATGCACCTAACCCTGTGCGTCATGTGGCTATGACGGACTCATTGTGGTCTGTTATATGCTTCTTGTGCGTATTAGTGTTTTTGGTCTGTTCGCTTTAACGTGCCTATTGTAGTGCGTTAAGCTGGTATAACATGCCTATGGAGGTCCGTTATATTCCCCTTGGTTTGAGTTTTGGTCCGTTGGCTATAACGCACCCCGTCCTAGTGCGTTATGTTTATATAACGCCCATGTCTTGGTGTGTTATATTTTCTGTATCGGTGTTTTAGGTCTGTCTGCCTTAACGCCCCTTCAGTGGCCCGTTATAGCAGGTAACGCCCCTATGTTGGTGCGTTATAGTCCTATTGTGGCCGTGATGGTCCTTATTCTGTTCTGTGTGTTTGTCAGTCTTAGGTCGTGTTCTAGGGCGGTGTCTGTCTTTTGGTGGTTGCCTAGATCGGTTGGTTTAGGTGACTGGCTGTGGTCTTTTCCTTGACTA
Organism: Amorphophallus titanum; assembly: GCA_024336825.1. NCBI lineage: Eukaryota > Viridiplantae > Streptophyta > Magnoliopsida > Alismatales > Araceae > Amorphophallus > Amorphophallus titanum. The sequence goes on from JANBPO010008574.1 coordinate 5,857,693, forward strand.
CGATAGTACCCTAACGACTCAATCTGGAGCTACCAGTGTCCTTGTCTCTGGTTGCGTAGCGGCTGCTCTATGACTGGCAGTTCTGTCTAGTGGTCGAGTGATGGTTCGATTTGCCCAGAGTGTTGTCATTTTCCACCGCTCAAGTTTCTGTTTGTGCATGCAGTGTGTGTGTCTGTATGTGTCATCATTGTCAGGTTCCAGTCAACTCGGGGTCACCCAGCAGTTGAGAGGTAGCCTTGTTGTGTCTCGATGACCTTGTCCCATTTGAGACCGTGTTTCTGGATATCTCGAGGTATTGTTTTACCTCGACTTGCATGTCTAGGTGTGCTGAGGGTTCTTGGTGTACCCTCAGGTCTCCGTGTGTCATTTTCTCAGAGCGTCGTTTTCCCTGGCTTAGGATTAGACCGATTGGCGGCTTGCCCTGCTATGTGCGATGATCGTGACTCAGAGTCGTAGGACTCAGGGACCGTTGTAGTTGTAGGTCTAGTTGCCTTGTCCTGAGTCTGTGGGTAGTCTCTTGTGCTACCTTTGGTGCTTCAAAGTACATGTTACAGGGCACTTTTGCCTATAAGTACTTTGGCACTTGCATTGTAGAGTCCGTGTCTTGTGAGCCTCCACTAGTCATAGCCTTACAGCACGCTTCGGTGTGACGGCTATTGTAGTGGGGCACTTTCCCAGTTTACGGTTCTTAGGCTTGTTTCGTGGGCCGCTCGTCAACCGTAGCGTCCTTCAGAGGGGGAATACTAGCTAGTTGCCTGGCTTAGACGAAATCCAGTGTGTACACATGTGGTCAGGGGCTTTGGACTAACGCCGACGGGTGTTCCCCTGCCTAGTCACTCACGACTTGATTACTGTTCTGGTTCTGACAGTGTCTTGGTCTCTACCTGACTGTGGCATCGTAGATGAGATGCTTGTAGGCGCAGCATAAGACGTCAGTGGACGCGGCTAGCTGTTCTTCTAGTATGGGGCACTCCAGTCACGTGACACGTAACCTTTCACTATTCTCTTTCCATTTCTTGTGTGTCATGACCTCTCGGGTTAGCCCTCTTGTGGCTATACTCAAGGTCAGTGTCTGTCGCTTGCATGATGTTTCGGTCGTGTATGGAGCTGTGTGAACGACGTTCTAGTCGTGTTGCCTATTGCCTAGCATCTGTCTAGATGTCCTTACTTGGTTTAATGTCTGCTCGGAGTAGTTTCGGGGGCCGAAGTTAGTTCGGCAGTCGTGCTGATCTGGTACGACTTCTTCCCTTTTCCAGTTCGTTCCCCTTGCTCTTAGTTTGTTCTCTACTCCTTCTACCCTTTCCTTACATCTTTATAGTTTAGCTTTCCTACTTTGCTACTTCTATTCTTTACTTGTTGTTTTAGCGTGTTACTGCGTGTTTTCTAGTGGGGATCCGCATTTCCCCTACTGAGCTAGTGACACGAGGCTCACCCCTACTTTTCAGGTGGTGGTCATTCATTCTGCTTCCGCGACTTTTGGAGTTAGCATGCTCATAGTGGCCAGCTGGTACCTTCGTCGGGCTTCCCTCGACTTCTCGGTATGTCTTTTCTTTTCTGTCGGTTGTACTTGGCACTTGTTATCTTTCCTTTGGACTTGACTCTGGGCTATAATTGTTAAATTTAAACTATTAATTAAAAAGTAATTTTATTTCTACTACTTTAGCAAACTGATCTAATGAAATATTATTGCTTACTGCTATATCTGTCAGTTCAATGTACCCCATGACAATCATGCACATATGTGTTTCTGACTAAGGAGGTCGATGCACATTTGCCTCATGCATACATAAGGTCGATGCACATTTGCCCCATGCATATATAAAGTTGATGCACATTTGCATTAGTCTTCTATGAGGTCGATGCATGTTTTAAAGTCTGTGCATATAGGTCTATGCATGTTTTGGGTCTGTGCACATTTAGAATTCAAGGGCTACGCATATGACCAAGGTTTGTGCACAAGTGGAAGCCAACTGACAAGGTATGAGCATACTCCGAACCAAGGTCTATGCATGTTTGCCTTCAACAAAAGAAAGGTCTGTGCATGTTCTGCCCTCAACTCTACAAGGTATGTGCACATGTGAATGCTGAGGTCTGTGCACATTTGGTTTCAAGTTACAAGGTCAGTGCATCAACATGCTCAATGCATAGAAGCCAACCAACAAGGTCTTAGCATACTCTGAGTCAAAGAAACTATTTGATGAAATGCCTGAGTGAGTACAATCCAACTGCATCGGCCTCACTGAAGACGAAAGGTCTACCTGCCTCACACAAAGTCTACCTCTGTCCTCCAAAAAGCATTTCAAGTCAATTTTTCAGAAAGCTCAAGTAGGCCATCCAGAGAGAGAAAATAGGTACCGCAATTGTCTAATTTCATGGATTTCAAGGTCTGGATGGAGTACACAGGTTTGACTTTTGTCCCTGTCAACATGTCACATCTAATCTACCTTCTTGGAGTTACTTCTGTCAGAAATCCAGCTGGAGAAAGGTCACCTCTCACAATCTGCCACTGTTGCTATCACCTAATGAAGACTCTTGTCCAGACAGAGTACACAGAACAGAATTAACTCCAGCCAGTGAAAAGACCACATGTCTAAAGGGCATTTAATGTGATGACCTGAAATTAACAAATGGAAGATTTGGTTAGCTCCCTTCTTCTCTGCCGCCACTGCTCTATCCTTGGACTTGATGCCGGCCAGCTCAAGTTGTACTTCTGACAGAGTATCTCCTCAAAGAGATTTTGGAGGAAAAATTCTTCACCACATTTGATCACAGTGTGGCATTGCACCGAAGTGCATGACTTGCTTGATTGACGTTCCACAACTCGTACTTGACTTGACATGACATGACCTGCGTGGCCCGGAACGAGTATTTACTTGCTTGAGAACATGATAGCCAATTCATTTGACATGACTCGATATGTTTACGTGCTTGACCATCTTGATATTTATAGTCTACATGAAAATCTTGAAATCTTGCTAAGTTCACTTTTTGTCTCTTGCAATACTCTCTCTATTGTCGTTTTCATGCGTACATGCATAGCTATACTTGCATTCATACACCATGTAATTACCTTAAGCAAGCTAGTACTTGAGATATAATTCCTACTGAGCATTCACTCACCTAGTGTTTTCCCCTATTTTTCAGGCAACTCTGATGACGAAGCTCATTCGGATGGGGATGGACATGAGTAGAGAGCATAGAGCCATTCTAACTGTCAATACAATTATCTTGTCCTATCTTTTCTAGTTTCTTTGCAGCTGTACACGTTTCCCCCGAGCTAGTCTTCCGCTGTAAATAAAGGCTCGGGGCGTGACAGAGGGGGCCGACAGGAGGCATGCAGCGGCCATGCCAGATGGACAGAGGCGGGGTGGAGGGGGCCGATAGGAGGCCTTCGCGATGGCCAAGCGAGGCAGAGAGAGGTGGGGCGGCGACCATGCCAAGCAGATAGAGGTGCGGTGTAGGGGGTCGGCAGGAGGCCTTCACGACAGCTAGACCAGCCGGACAGAGGCAGCAGGCCTTCGCGTTGGATCATGGTGGCCGCCCCTGGCAGCTACCCTTCCGACGCCCTCAGCCACGTTGCGAGGATCCAGGGCTGGAAGATCCTGATCGTGGCCCCCATCATCGTCGCCATCCACGTGGGCTCCACCACGACCCTACGCACCTGCACGGGCCCCTGCGTGAACTCCGCCGTAGCACCGTCGCATGTTTGCCCTCCAGTCGGGCTGCCTCTAGCATCAGCTCCCCAACCCGCTGGCTTGTGGCCCTCCACAACTGCCACTCGCCAGTCAGCCGCTGCTGAGTTGGCTGATGCTCATAGGCATCATCGCAAGTTCCAGGAGGGAGAGTAGGTCATGATCAGGGTTAGGCCTAAAAAATTTCTCTCTGGAACAGTGAAGAAGTTGCAAGCTTGCGGTGTCTGTCCTTTCCGAGTAGTGAAGCGAGTCGGGTCTAATGCATATGTTGTAGACTTGCCGGAGGACTATGAGATCAGCTCCACTTTCAACGTCTCAGATCTAGTCGCTTATAGGGACCCGGCGGTGATACCCAGTGAGCCATTTGAGCCGTCTCCACCACTTGTGAGTGGCACCACCCCTGAGCGTCCACCTCCAGCCTTGTTACCTCAGCAGCGTGAGTAGATAGAGCATATACTAGATGAGCAGATAACGACTACTCGGAGTGGGGTATACCAGCGCTACTTGGTGTAGTGGCGGGGACGGCCCGCGTCTGATGACACATGGATCACCTAGGCAGAGTTACAGATGTTGGAACCCTGATTTTGATAATGACAATCTATGAATCATGTTGAGACCAAAATGCATAAAACTCTTTTGCACTGTCATATTGCATTCTCACTATAGACGGTAAGAGTCAACTCTAAGAGTCGGCATTTCTGTTCATGCATACAGTTAAGTCTGCATATATCTACAAGGTTGTGTCTCATGCAGAGAAGGTTGGTGCATGTTTTGTTAGGCTGCATTGTTATAAGGTCGGTGCATGATTGCTTGGTATATGCTACAAGGTCAGTGCATATTCTGCCTTGTCTACCAGGCCTGTGCATGTTTTATCTTATGGGTATAACAGTCGGTGCAATCATTGCACCTAGCTTGAATAGGTCAGTGCAAAGATTGCTGCTGCACACATACAAGGGTCAATGCACACATGTCTCATCTTAAGGATATAACGGTCGGTGCAATATTTATACCTTGCTTGTATTGGTCGGTGCAAGTTTTGTTATTATGCACATGTAAGGGTCGGTGCACTTTTATGTCATCACGCATGAATAAGTCAGTGCACTTTCTGCATCATTCATATTAGAGTCTGTGCAAACTCGGAGTTTGCCTACAACAACTCCTATCATTCGAGCATAGGGATGGCTCCCTATGAGGCGTTGTATGGGTGTCCGTGTCGGACTCCACTCGATTGGTTTGAGGTTGGTGAGCATGTTTTGATGGGACCAGAGCTGGTACAGTAGTGTGTGAATGTTGTCCACTTGGTTCGTCAGAACATGTTGGCAGCCAAAAGTTGACAGAAGAGCTATGCTGTCTGGAGGAGACAGCCTCTCACTTTCGCCGTAGGCAATCATGTGATCTTGAGAGTTTCTCCGATGAAGGGGGTGATGCGCTTTGGGTGGCATGGGAAGCTGAGTCCCAGCTATGTTGGTCCCTTTCCCATCATGGAGCGCATCGGCAAGGTAGCTTATCGGTTGTAGTTACCCCCTGAGTTGGCTTTGGTGCATGACGTGTTCCACGTCTCGATGTTGCGAAAGTATATGCCCGATGACTCTCATATGCTTGAGGATTCTGTTTGGCCCAAGGTGACTCCAGATCTTTCTCTCCCAGAGTTTCCCGTCTGCATTAAGGATAGGCGAGAGCAGCGCCTATGGAACAAGGTCATCCCCTTGGTTAAGGTGGTGTGGCAACGGCACTCTAGTGGTGAGACTTCTTGGGAGTGTGAGGACAAGATGCATCAACAGTTCCCATACTTGTTTAAGTGAGTCTTCCTCTTCTTCCCCCCTGGGTTTGTTCTCAATTTTGAGGATGAAATTTCTTTAAGGGGAGAGGGATGTAACATCCCGAACCCTTCGGATCCTTATTTTTGGGTCCCGAATCTATTTTCTCAGAGTGTCCGGCTCTGTTGTGTCTGATTATGCGTGTCAGACGTCTTTCGTGTTCGGATCGGCGCGATCTGAAGCTGTTTCGGAGGCCTAGAGGCATTCCGTGACTTTTTTCGCGCGTTTTTCTGATTCTCGACCTGATTTTTGGCAAATCCTGCGAAACTCCGCTGTAGGCGAACCGAGTCGTTCACCCAAGCGTGAGTGATACCGTTGCGATCGGTGTGTTCCGAGGATCGTGGGAGCGTAATAATGTCCCTTGGGAGGAGCTCGAGGGTCTCGAGCTAAACCCCAAAGTAAAGGCCCGAGTGGAGGAAGAGCCTCCCCTCTGGGGCGAATTCCCCCATGAGCAGTCTCTGACCGTCGTGGAAAAGAAAAAGAAGGAGAGAAGGCCCAGAAATAATAAGAAGAAGGAGGTCGTTGTCACCTGCAACACTCTCTCGGCATTGTTTGACACCGTCCTCTCTCTGAACAAGGAAGAAGAAGAGACGCCCTATGACCTACCGGAAGCAAACTAGGCCGAGACATCCACCTCTCAACATGCTACCCGGTCAGGGAAGAAATGGGGCCGCCACCCTCAGGGCGACCGCAACATCATACTCAGAGGCGAGCAACCATACCGGATCCCTGAACCTGAAGTCCGAGGCGCTGAGATTCCCCCACCGGTGGGCCTCTACCCCGAGAAGCCGAAGAGCCAGGGCATCCCCTCATTCACGGAGTTTCTGCGGTCACGTGCAGAAAGGTAAGAACGTTCGCAGGGACCCCGGGCAGCCGAGGGAGTCAGTGCCCCTCCAGCTCCACCAGTTAACAAACTCTCCGCTCTACCGATGGTGGCCCCGTCCCAGCCGATAGAAGAATTTGACGGCATCCCTAACCTCGCTGAATTTATGCAAGAAAAGGAGGAGGCCCATCAGGGTGTGCCACCCCAGGCAGTTGCACTCGATCCGACAGAAGAGCCATCCTCCGACCTAGCACCTCAGGTCCCGACTGGGGGCAAACGGGGCAAGGCCGAAGAGATGAAGCTGCTCAAGGTCCGGGCTACCGACCAAATAGTTAGACATCTCAAGAAGATCCCGGCCTGGTTCACCGTCTGGGAAATGCTGTCTTTGGATGAAGAGACACGACAAGCCATCATCGCCGCACTCCAGACACTAGCGCACCTTGAAACATGCTTAGCGGAGATGTCACTAGAAGTGGCCGTGGCCTTTACTGAGGACGATATGCTCCTACCCACATGCAGTCATAATAGGCCGCTCTACATGAAGGGGCAGTTGAATGGACAGCCTGAATTGACGACTTTCAATAAGTCGCTATTTAACATTTTGTTGAGATTTTTATGTTTCAAAATTCAGGGTTGCTACATACCCCATCTCAAAGGGCCTCTGCTGCGGGATGATTGAAGTCTTCAGTGCAAAAATGAACACTTTCTACACAGCGAAAGGTGAGACTTCACTGGATTTATGGAGCCTCAGTCAGTTGAGCAGCTTGCCCATCAACGGGGAGCCCTATGAAGAAGTATGCCTCCCCGATCTTATCAAGGATGAAACCAACGGGCACGGCTTCTACTCGCTCAGCTATTCCTACCGGTACCTCATGAAGGCGTACCAAGAGTTATATCATCTGGCCCATGGCAGGAAGCAACCTCCCCGCGGGAATAGGAAGAGGGTCCACATGACCTTGTGGTTGCAGTATTTTTATGATGGACTGAAGCAATATAAAGACTTCCCATGTATCGGTGCCACCGTCACCCGCAAGAAGCACAGCAGGGCCAAGGCTGAAGTGAAGATCCCCTCGAGAGGACTCCGGAGTGGTGCTAACCCGGTAGGGATTGATCCGTTGACACATTGCATGGCCTATTTGATGTATTTACTGTGCTCTTTCGCCATGCCGTACAGAGATGAGACAGTCATCTGGCCCGATGCAATCTACCCAGCCTGCCAGATGACCTGGGGAATTAAATTATCTTTGTGCCCGGCGGCCCTTTGCTTGATATACAAGGCACTCGGGGACATGAGCATTCATCAATTTTCGAGGCAAGCCCGGTATGTCTGCCCACTACATTTCTTCAACATGTGGGTCTGCTCGCTATTTCCCGAGTTCGCTCCACGCACCCTCCAGGGCTGGGGACTAGTTCGGCGAATGCTGGAATTTGTGAGTGTGGAATCAAGAACAACGTCCCTGCAACTATATAACATTCGAGGCCGATTGACAGCGGTTCCCCAGGACGCAGTGGGTACTATTCATTTCTGGGCGCTGGCTGCCCATTCAAGTCCCCTGGTGAACAACAAGAGGGAGTGCAAGGATGACCAGGTGGAGAAATTTGGCGCCCCTGGAGGGGTCGCCCTTTTCCTGAGTCACAAAAACTCAAACAGAAATCCATGGGAACCCTACTGCAGAGCCTATATGCATGCATGATTTTCCTATGATCATTATGTTGGGCTTAGAACTTGAGAACACCTACCTTTTTGGGTTGATTTGGATGGCAGAAATGTAAAGAGATTGTAGGGTTGGTAACTAATAACCACAGAAACGATACTCTGTTTGCAACCGTGAAATAGAGCAACTGGACGGTAGCAGCTTCCTTGATTTAGGAAGACGAAGAAGCAGTAGTTAAGATGATAATCCGCTGCAGCTTTAATGGATGTTCTTCCTTTCGTTTACAGCAACAGAAAAAAGATGTAGCTTCAGGGAACAAAGGCCTTTTCCCCCATGTGTAATCACAGGAAGAAGAGTAACAGCAAGCTTCTCTTCAAGGAAAGAAGCAGCAGGGAACAGCAACCTCCACTCCACTTTCGAAAGAAGAAGAAACAGGAGCAGAGAGGAAGAACACCAGAGATAGATGAAGCAGTAACCGATGTTCGATCGAAGGGGCACGATATTTATAGAGATGAAATTCTACTGGAGGATTAGAGTTCGATCAAGATTAATATTCCCCATGTAAGAATCCTATTGCATCCATAATTTCCTACGTATTAATCCTTCCCAGATTAAGACTTTCTCGAACATCACCCAGTGTCCCACTTTGAACGAACCACGGTTGGCAGTTTCCTGATTTCTCCCTCAGTGAAATGGCGCCCTAACAAGTGTCTTCATTTCATTAAATAGCGTCCTATCAAGGGGCACTCTTCACCTTAACCCTGTTTAACGAAAATATGTTTAGTACCCAAGGAACTAGCGCCCACATAAGAAGTCTCCATTTGATGAATTGGTGCCCTAGGGTTGGGCGCCCTTTCCATTGGCCCATTTGGTTTTAATAAAAGGCCCATTTGTGTATTTGTGGTGTTGTGTATAGGGTCTGGGCCTTGGCCAATTGTTTGTTTTAATTTATTTAGGATTTCTATTCCTTCAATTCCCACATGGAAAAAGGCCAAGGGGAAGAGCCTTAGCGGTCCAAGGGTAGACCGCTAGGCTCCCTAACGGACCAGAGAGGACCGTTAGGTGATTTTTCATGCTCCCTGTGTCTGTTTTGTGTTGTGTTGGGCCCCGGTCGACATGGTTGTGACCCAGTGGTCGACCTTCAGTCTCGTGAATGTCCGGACGCCATGGGTTTGTGTTTGTGGGTGTCCAGAGGCTCCGTGTTACCGTAGTTTCGCACCTAGGGATTAGGCCTGATTGATGGCACTGTGTCGTCACGTGTGACGATCTTGACCCAAGTCTTGTGACTCAAGGACTGTTGGGATAGTAGGTCTAGTGGGCTGTCCAGAGTCTGGTGGCCTCGGGCCACCTGTTACTTCACATTACTCGCAATGGGTGCTTGCGTGGTTTTTCGTGTTCACGTTTAGTGAGCCCCCACTAGTCGTAGCTTTCCTGCATACGCGGGTGCTGACCCACTTGGGAGTGGTGTAGAGCATGACCCGAGTGAGATGGTTTTATGCTGGTTATCGTAGGGCCCCTTGCCTTTCCAACTTGAGTCTGGCTGGGGGAAAAACTAGCTAGAGGACCCGACCTAGAGCAGATGGTCTGTGTGTGTACGCATAAATGGGGGTAGAGGACACGCGCTGATGAGCGCGACCCCAGTTAGTCCTTGTTCTGTGTTACGAGTACGGTGTCTTAGCATCTGCTTGGGTCATCATAGGTAGGCACCTGAGGTGCGGACTAAATCGTCAGTGGACGCATCCGGCCTTGCTTCTGGTGGGTGGTACTCCCATTACGTGACGTGAGTTGTAGTGTCACAAGCTTTCATTACCCATCTGCCAGACGGGGTTTTGTGTGTAGTTCGGCTGTTTTCCCAAAGGCGAGATCTAGGGTTTCCGATGAGCGTCACCGAGGGCTTCTCCCTAGATGGCGTAGAGTTCACGACGGCGAGGTCGTGACTATGCTTCCTAACAGCGTGATTTTGGTGGGCCATTGTCTGTAAGGACATGCCTCCACATCAGTAGCATCGTGAATAACGTGGTGACAATGTACGTCGCGTTAATTCAGAACTAGCCAGGGCCTCAGGCTGATATCTAGGACACCAAAGTTGAATTCAAGAGTTAGAAATGGATAGAAATGCTTCACAAATTGACCCAAAGGTCAACTCAGGGTGTCAACTTAAGAGAATAAGAAAAAGGCTCAACTCATGGGTCAAAAATGGGTGTCTATAGCCACCGAAACCGGCTCTAGTATGGGTGCCCGACAGGGCATGTCATAGTCATCTTCCGAACTGAGCAACGACATCTGGGCTACAGTCGATAGCTGAGTAGAGTTTCACCTTCCTGATACGCCATCGCTTGGTTTGCAGTCGTCAAGCGATCTAGTGTGACAGTATCTGGAGACATTGCGACTGACTGTAACAACCTACCCAGATCTGACTTATGTGCAACTGAGGGGTCTGGTAGAGCACCTCTCTCGCACATTGCTGGCTTTTGGCTGCCCCATGGCAGATTGGATGCAGTGAAAAATGCTGCTTTTGAAGTATGTGACTAGAAGGGAGTTCCTTGGCCAAGGTGTAGCTGATCAACTGGCGGCCATAAAGTTCGAGCGGGCGGAGTGCCGAACCACTCTTACATCCCTGAGAGGAGCCGCCCAGCAAATGCGGGATGCAGCTAACGTCTCTACCCAGCGTGGCACTTCCTTGATGGCTAGGATAGTTGAACTTCGCGCTGAACTCTCCTGGGCTGAAACAGAGCTGGAATTGGCCGAGCAACAGGTAGTCCAGAGTATAGAGGAGGCGGAGTTGGCAGAAGGACAAGCCGCCTCTCTCAAAGAGAAGTTGACGCAGTTACAAACCGCAGAGTCTCGCCTATAGGAGCTAATTCGTCACCCCTCCTTGGGGATCCTGGAGTTCAAGGACATCTTCCGACGTTCACTGTAGTAGCTTTTTGTTTTCTTCTCATTTGGTGAACTTCCATGTATCCTGGGGGATGCCCCGAGTACTATGTATTTTGCCCTTTCATGCAAATGAAATGTCTTCATTATCTGCTTAGCACATCTGCAAATTGGAGAAGTAGTGGGAGCGAGCAAGGGTGAGCCAAAGAGAAGAACTGAGGAGAGGAACAAGGAGCAGCCAACGAAGCAGCCAATGAGAGGAACTAGGGAGAGGAACAAGGAGCAGCCAACGAAGTAGCCAAGGGGAGGAAGTGAGGAAAGGAACCAGGAGCAGCCCAGGAAGTCCAGGATAGCTCCTCCCAGGAGAAGGAAGATTGAAAAGAAGAGAAGAAGAAGAATATGAGAAGACAAGAAGGAGAGAAAGTAGAGATTGAGATCAAGCAAGCCAGTTCGTGTTGAATAAAGACAAAGGAAGGAAGAAGTTCAGAAAATTGGTTTTCCAATGAAACATCTTCAATAGAAGCAACCTTGATTCCCATCTATCTTTTGGTTTTGTTGTTATTGTTTTGCTTCAGTCATGATTGAATTTTTTTTCCTTTTCTTGGTTACTACAATCATATCACTTTGGTTGGTGCCTAACTGTGCTTGGGGGTGATGTGCGGTGGTTTGCACAAAACTCAATTTTGTAGTTTTGGTTCTAGGTGACCAGAATGCTTGAGGAAGGTGTTCCTCAATCACTGCATTGAGCAGCTGATCTGATTGTGTGGGTTGCACAATCAAGTTGTGCACAGTAGTGGCTGCGCACATTGCACACTGTGTGATCAGTGTAGGGGTGAGGATTTGTTCCTCAATCAAGCTGCTTGGCAGCGGTTTGTAGTGGAGTTTCTCCACATTCATGCTTTGTGCAAGGGAAGCCTCACTTGGTTGAGTGAGGGTTAGACGTTGGTCTGCGGGTTGCAGACTGAGCCACCTTAAAATCCTGTGTGCAGTAGGTTGATGGTTATGTGATTGTTCCTTATCTTCTATCACTCATTCACAAGATGGTTTGTTTATAAACATGTCGACTTGATATACTTAGTTTCTGTATCTACATGTTCAGTTTATGTAACATCCTAGAGTTCAAGGTACCGATAACCCGATAATATCGAATTACCACCACCAAGGACTGGGGACGCCACCCAAGAGGCTGATGAGGCCCCTTGCCGGGAAAATCCATAAAAATGGAAAAACTTAATATTATGACAATATTGAAGTTCACTTTGGGGCGTTAACATAGTGACATGAAATTTGGTCAACTTAGCGTCAATTTTGGCGTGTCTACAGATGGAACTAGAAGATTTGATGAACCCAGTCTGTCCATCGAATAATCTACCAAGGAGGTTAATCTCGGCACAGATGATAACACCAATATCATATGGATAAGTGCCAATTTGAAGAGAGAGGAAGAAGCTTCCCTTATGGCAGTTCTTAGGGAATTCCCTGATGCTTTGCTTGGTCTTACGAGGACATGCCAAGTTTAGATCTATCATTGGTAGAACATCGCTTGGTTCTAAAACTTGACGCCCGAGCTGTCAAACTGAAATTGAGGTGACTTCACCCAAAGCTCGCACTCAAAGTCAAAGAGGAAATTCACAAGCTCCATAAGGCCAAGTTCATCAGGGTAGTCTTGTATCCATAATGGGTAGCTAATAACATCCCTGTTATGAATAAAGATGGTAGGGTTCGAGTCTGTATAGATTTCTGTGACCTCAATCGTGCTTGCCCAAAGGATGATTTTCCTCTCCAACACATAGATGCCCTGGTAGATAACACCGTCGGCTATGAGATGTTGTCCTTCATGGACAGTTTCTCGAGGGACAACCAGATCTGCTTAACGGAAGAATACTAGGAGAAGACCTCTTTTACCACTCAGTGGGGGACTTATTGCTATATCGTCATGCCCTTCGGACTTAAGAATGTTGGAGTAACATATCAAAGGGCGATGATGCCCATCTTCCATGACATGATGCACGTTCATATGGAAGTATACATGGATGACATTCTGGTCAAATCCAAGACCAGGAGTGGCCATGCAGAGGTCCTTTGGGCAGTTCTCCTACGATCTCGGGAGCATCAACTCAAAATGAACCCCAAGAAGCGTGTATTCAGGATTTCTTCAGACAAGCTTTTAGGGTTCATAGTTAGCAAAAGAGGAATTGAGATTGACCCTAATAAATCCAAGGCATTGCCGAAATGCCTCCTCCCAAGAACATTAAGGAAGTCTATGATCTAATCAGGTGTTTGCAATTCATTAGGAGATTTATATCTCATCACTCTCAACGATGCAAGCCCTTTTATGACATGTTGAAAGGAGAGGTTAAGTTTGATTGGAATGATAAATGTCAAAAGGCCTTTGATGACCTGAAGAGTTATCTCCAAAATCCTCCCATTCTAGCACCCCCGGTCGTGGGTAGGCCCCTACTGCTCTATGTGTCCACCACAGAGGAATCTGTTGGAGCAGTGTTGGCTCAATATGATGACGCGAAGAGAGAACGAGCAGTCTACTACCTATCCAAATTAATTAATGAAGTTGAGAAGAAGTATATTGCCATGGAAAAGACTTGCACGGCTGTTGTCTAGGTCACCCAAAAATTGAAGCATTATTTTCTAGCACATGAAGTAAAGCTCTTGGCATGGATGGACTCAATCAAGTACTTGTTGAAAAAGCCTGCATTGACCGATCGTATGGTATGGTGGTAGAGTTTCCTTAACCAATTTGACATCACCTACATCAGCCACAAGGTGGTCAAGGGGCATGCCATTGCCGAGCACCTTACCCATCATCCGCTCCCCACCTTTTCCCCTGTCGAGGAGAGCTTTCCAAACAAAGAGTTAGGAGCCATCTTTGATGGTGAACCTTTGTGGATTCTCTACTTCGATGACGCACTCAATTCCAAAGGTTGTGGAATTGGAGCTGTCCTCTAATCTCCAGAAGGTGTTATTATTCCATGTGCTTGTCAATTAACCTTCCCTACCATGAATAACGTGGCCGAATATAAGGCACTCCTTATGGGATTAATGATGGTGCTGGCACTCAGAGTTAAGGAGCTCCGCATCATCGCAGATTCTCAGCTTATACTCCGGTAGTCCCTCAACAAGTATTAAACTCGGGACCCGAAGCTGAAGCCATACCAAGACTTGGTCGACAAGGTAGTCTGGCGGTTTAGGAAGCCAACCCTAGTACACACTCCTAGGGCCCAAAACATTCTAAGTCGATGCTCTGGCTTCTCTGGCATCTTCTCTCCCAATTCCCGGTAAAAAGCCGTCAGCTACTATCATGGTGCAAAGGTTGTGTATCCCCTCGCATTCAGATCCTTGGTTCCAACAATTTTCAAAATCCTCCCTTCAAGTCCATGCCATCTCTCATGAGCCAGAAATCAACCTCGAGGATGCCAATCCCTGGTTCTTCAACATCGAGAACTATCTCCGGGATGGATCTTTCCCCAAATATACTACTGCTCCTGATCGACGAGCCATTTGCCTAGCCGTAGAGCATTTTGCTATCATAGGAGGCCTCTTGCATCGCAAATCTCTTAGTGGAGTGTACCTCCACTATCTCGATGAGACCGAATCTCGTGTAGTGGTCGAAGCTGCGCATTCCAGTGAATGTGGTGGCCACATAAATGGTCACATGCTTGCTCAGAAACTCATTTACTGTGCTAAATGTCAACTTCATGCGGATAAAGTTCACGCTCCTTCGTCTTCACTTCACCCTCTCATAGCTCACTGACCTTTCGCCATGTGGGCATTCGACGTAGTCAGTCCCTTGGAAGATAGAACTGGCGAAGTCTGAAGAAGGTCTTTCATTCTCACCTCTACAGAGTAATTCACGAAGTTGGCAGAAGCTAAAGCATTCATAGAAGTAAAGGCATCAACGGTGGTAAAGTTCATCAAGCGTAATATCCTCGCCAGGTTCGGCATCCCCCGTGACATCGTCACCAACAACGGACCACAGTTCACATCACAAGAGCTCTGTGACATGTGTGGTAAATACGACATTAACTTGCATCATTCATCTCTATATTACCCACAAGGAAACAAACAAGCAGAAGCCACAAATAAAACTCTCATAAGAATTATCCAGAAAACTTACAAATCTCATCATTACTCTGATTGGCCAGATCACTTCGTCGAGGCCCTCTGGGCTTATCGCACCTCTGTCCAAACTCCCACGGATCAAACCCTGTACGCATTGACTTTCGGGATGGAAGTGGTACTCCCATATGAAATATTCGTTCCCCCACTAAAAGTGCAGCTAGATCCTGAGCTCGATCCTGAGCAGCGTCGAGAAAATTTACTAGCCCAGCTGGAACTATTAGATGAGAAGGGATGATCGTGACCGATAACTTCTATGTCGATTCGTCTTGATCTTATCGTTTAACTATTCTCTCTTTAATCAAATCGTGAGTCAGATTTTAAATTTGATAGTGGACGTATTAACGACGTGTGTTTTCCTTCTATCAAGCGTATGCGGCGTACGAGATTTGAATCCTGGGCCAATTTTCTTGCGTGCCTTGGTAGGTCTCGTATTGGACTGTGGGCGGGTTGATGTTGGGCCTTATTGGGCCGAACGATTTTTTCCCTCACTAGTCCCCCACTCTCGAGTAGCGAGAGCGTTCGGTGCTCAGGAGGACCTTGATAGGCTTTGCCAAGGAGGCCTTACGTCATGCGCAGGGTATGCCTTCATGGAGATGGTTCTTGAACCTTTCTACACTCCTACGCTTCAAGGGTTAGGTGTAGGGTCCTCATTGCACTGGTTGCCATTCTTCTCTGGAGCGTAGGGCGGTTGCCACCTACGCGGGCATGACATCTCCTTCATTATGATGATGTCTCATTGGTCTTAGGGGCCAGATGGCAATGGGGCGCCGCCCTAGGGTTTTCCACTTCCCCTAGACCAGTGATGGTGATCCGTCTTCTCGAGGGTCACTCGATCAGTGCCGTCGTAGCTAAAACCCCCATCACCGCCTTCCCTATTTAAAAAGGGAGTGAGAAGTGGCTGAAAGGATGCTTCTTCGTCTTCTCTGAAGTTGGCTCCTGTTGCTCTTCCTTCTTCTCTGCTTCTGGTAAGGCACTTCTTTTCGTTGTTCTTCCGTGGCTCCCCGTAGGAAACTTATTCTTTCTTAAGAGTTTGATTCTACCATCGTTAGCTCGGAGGTGACTCGTGGGGGTGCTGCGAGCAACTCTAGGGCTCCATCCCTTCCTTCTCATCCCATTGTCACCTGCGCCATCATCACTAGACTTTCTCAAAGTAAACTCATCTATCACAACGTGAGGACTTTCCTCGACTACTAATGATCTAGAGTTATACACTTGGTAAGCCCTAGATGTCAAGGAATATCCAAGGAAAATTCCGCTATCACTCTTTGTATCAAATTTTAAAAAACGTGGTCTCCACACTCCTTCAACCTTGCAAGCTCATATAAATACTCCTGAATCTCGTACAAGGAAAGGGAGAAGGGACTAGAAAGAAAAAGCATACGGTCGTCTGCCCTTCATCCTGGTAGCAGAAGAACATTCCTTCTAAGAGAAAGAGAGAGGACCTTGAAAATAGAAGAGAGAGCCGCTGTTGAAGAACTGAGAGCCATTTTGAGAGAGAAAGAAAAAGAAGAAGAGCACCTGAAGAAAGAGGGAGGACAGAGTTGATAAGTCTGACTCATAGATCAAATCCAGAGTCAATTGTTTTCTCTAAGCTTGATTTGTCGATCCATTGTGTCTTTGGTTTCAGTCTCTGTTTTTAGTTTTCTTGTTTGTTCTTTTCGTTTCATCTTCTTACTGGTACTATGATACCCTCTATGGATTCATAGGAAGGGAGAAGTTCTCCAGATACCCTTCAACGTGGTTGAAGGAAGAGAGGAAGGTCCTCTGGTCATTACCCTCTGCGTGTTACAGAGGAAGAGAGGAAGGTACTCTAGTGTTTTTCCCTCTGTGTGTTGCAGAGGAAGGGAGGAAGATCCTCCGGTTGGTCAAGGAGAGTGTTCCTTTAGTCTAAGCTGTTCGTCAGCGTTTGTTCGCAGATTGAGTCTGCTGGTTCTTGCTTGTTAGTGCAAGGAAGCCTTACTCCGAGGTGTAAAGGGTGGACATAGATTGTGGGTTTGCAATCGAATCACCTTAAAAACCTTTGTGTTCCATTTGTGGTTTGTTGATCATTTTCTGGCTCTTTTGTTCATGCGTAGCAACCGTTTGATCTAGCGGCACTTAGACCATCTTCCTTGAAACCTCTTAATCCTCAGTTTTAAAGTGGTTTGAATTTCTACGCAAATAATTTTTAACAGGTGATCTATTCAACCCCTTCCCTTCTAGCTCACCTTACCACATAGCTATCAATTGGTATCGGAGTAGGTTTACCCAAAATGTGGTCCAACGGCCAGGGTAATCCGGGCAACAGTGGTCCTCGCAGCTACATGGCAGAGGTTATGCTCACCCGAGCAATAAAATGAACATAACCTCACGACATGCAAACCATAACGCACTACGAATGGGGCGTTATGCTGAGTATAACGCGCCTCCCATGGCCCGTTATACTCAACCGAACAACCACTAAACCACAGGAAACATAACGCGCCAAGGCTAGTGCGTTATGTGACTATAACGCACCCGTCTAGGCCTATTAAAGTCACCAGAACGCATAAAGACCCTAGAAAATCCACAATTTTTTTACACCATATAACGCGCCTGGAGAAGGGCGTTACGTGCTAATGACAGACGGGACCTGGTCCGTCATGCGAAATGGTCCTATAGACTTACAGGCTTAATAGCCACATAACGGTCCTAAGGTGGCCCGTTAAGTGAAACATAACGTGCCCCCAATGGTCCGTTATGTGTATAACAGCCTCAGGAAGGACCGTTATAACAGTTGGAAAATAGGAGGGACAAGTTCAAACCGAACTCCCCTCCGGTAGAGTCGGATCGGTGGAAAATAAAGAAAAAGGGGTAGAGAAAGCTAAATAATGATTTTTTACAACTACGGCATGCATCAAAATGGAAATACAATGACCATGGTGAATTTTACAAGCATTTTATCCCAAAAAACCCAAAAATGCAACCTGCACAGAAAATGGTGAAAACGTCTATGCATGGACATGCATGTGGTGTCAAAGCGATCCTAGCAAAGTAAGGAGTCCATCCCCTTACCAGGATTTCGCCAAAAACATCGGGAAGCGCACATGCAGATGACGAAGACCTTAGACGCCTCTCGACCCGTCCCACTCCCACGTCCCACGAATCGTGCAAAGGAGGGTACCACCACGATCCTCGTGACGAGCCCATCCCAACGACACCTTCTGCAGCTCGATCCGGGGTCCGCACGAGCCAGAATGAGAGAGAAGGGGGGAGTAGGAGAGAGAACGTGAGAGAGAGGGGGAGAGATTCGAGAGAGTGAGGGAGAGAATGAGTGGAGAGAGAGAGGTGGAAGGGGGCTTTTTAAAAAAAATTGATATATTATTTAACGCCTGCGTCCGGTACCCCCCCCCCCCCCATACAACTCCTCCATGGCACGGGCGACCACGCCACCGCCGTACTTGCCGTTGGGACCCCATCGCGGCCATCCTCCAGTGCTGCCCACCCCCCCTGCAGCCTCGTCGGTCCGTGGAGCTCGCGACCACCCCACGGCAGCTGAGCTAGCGAACTCCTCCGCCGCCCCCCCTCCGGTCGCAGCGACGGCGGCTCCGTCGGCCCTGCCGCGACTCCCGGCTCGCCGGCAGCTGAGTCCCATGCTCCTCGCCGCCCGCAGTAGAGCCGCCCCGCAAACCCCGTTCGCGAACGTCCACCCTAGCAAACGACGACCGCCGACCACCCCGCCGCGACCTCCCTCCACCACCTGCAACGACGACGGCAACAGCCTCCGCCGTTCCCAGCGCTGCGGCCACCGCTGCCAGCCCCGGCCACGACCGCCGCCGTCCGCTTCTTCCTGGCCCGCCGCCACCGGGCTCTCCGGTCATCGCTTCCTTCTTCCCCCCTGCTCCACTGCCATCGCCGAGCCCCGCCTCAGCGGCATTTGCGCGGGCACCCATGGACCCCGCCCTCCATCACCGGTGGCGGGAGAGAAGCAAGGGCACCGTTGGGCCCCCGCCGTCGCCTCCACTAGGCGCTCGCCCCCCACAGCAGCCACTGCGGCCCCGAAGCAGGCCGCCTGACTGGTTCCCACGTCCCTCCCCACCGCGTTCGACATCCACAGGCGCCCCCGCCCGTGACTCCCAGCACCACAATGGCTCGCCACCGAGCGCTGTCCGGCTGCTCCACGGTGCCCCAAACCCGCTGACCGACTACTCACGGCCTCACCTCCCAGTCATGGCGCCCAACTCGGCCCATTTACGGTCCTGCTATGCCCCGGCTCCGCCAGAAGCTTCTCCCCGGCCCGCCAGCCACCTCCAGTGCCGTCCGTAGTTCGTGGTCCGTTGTATGCATCCGCAGCCCCCCCGGGGTTTCAGCCGCACAGCTCAGTCCCGCAGTCGCTTGTCCCTCTCTCCGGTCTACGCGTGTTAAACCTCCGCGAGGAACTAGTTTTGTATATGGGATTTTATTGGCAAAAATTAAAATAGGGAAGGGGATATGCTAAAATCAAAAAAAAGGTGGAGGGGAACCGCCACGGGGAATAGTCCTCCACGCGGGTGAGGATAAGAATTAAGCACGATCGGAGCGGGATTTGACTCTCCGTAGGTTAGACACGACAACACGTGGGAATAAAGAAATGAAAGCACATATGGGGAAAAATGTGATCGCCAAAGGTTGTGTACCTTAAAATGGGGAAGTGATCGCATCTCGTTTTCGAGCTGAGGGACGTGGGCTCCTTCTTCCTCTTCCTTCGGCCGGCCAAAGGGGAGGGCTTTCCTCTAACGGTTACCCTGACAAAAGAGAATAAAACAATGCATCAAAATGATGACAGTGCAGCATCAGTCCCTTGTGAGAATAATAATGAATTCGTGGGCAAAGCACACCTGGTTGGTGTTGGTTTAAACCCCTTTTGAGAATGCAAAGGGATAGACAGATGATATGATGAATGAACATTCGTACACATGTAGCACTTAGAAGACGACTACAGACATAGATGAATGATGCATGCACGTAACGCAACCAACAGAACACTAAACAGAACAAGACAAAGGGAACGATGAGGCTTATTGAGAGGCCGTTGATGGGCTTGGGGGAGAGCTTCTCCAAGATGATGACAACGCGAGCGAACGATGTGCGGGAACGACTTCTCTCGTACGTGCTCAGACCCCCGAAAAATTGGCTCCTTTATTTCGCGAACTCGGGGTGTGCGGATGCCGTAAAGAGATGATAAAAGAGGGAGAAAAATACAGAAAAAGAGAAAGGGACTTAGGATGAAGGCGTAAAAATAAAAATAATAATATAATATATATAGGTAGAGGAGGTAAAGAGGAGAGAGAGATAGAGAGTGAGCGGTTGAGAGAGATGGAGGCAGAACTCCTACTTGGCCTGAAGAAGTTCATGAAAGGGAACAAGATAAAAATCCTGCCCATGCTAAAGAAGGTGACCTCCGAGAATGTTCTCTTGGCCGTCTCATTGTAGTAGGATAGTGGCTCATGGGTCAATACCCGACCGTCTTCCAAGAGCTTGTCAAAGATCTTCTCAGTGTCCTCCTTGGGGAAAGAGCACTGATGAGAGGGTCGCCACCCAGGATACCACAGTGTGGATTTAGGCGGCTGGGAACTGACTCCCTCCTCCTGCGGCTCCGGGAGTTGGAAAGCTACTACAGCATGTATAACATTAACGGAGAAGTGAAGACTTTCCTATGCGTGCGGCTGCGGTGGATTGACCAGGAATTCACCCATATTAACTTTCCCTCGCCTGATTAAGTCCCCAGCGAGGTCCTTAAACGGCTGGCAGTTATGGATGATATGACCTACCACCTCATGGTAGGGGCAATAGCCCTGATAAAAGGCAGCCCCTGGTGTCTGCTCAACGCGTAACGGGCTAATCAGTCCCGATCGTCGGCATGCAAGGAAGATGTACAGGGTCTTCTCGAGTGGGAAGGAGTATAACTTCTCGGGCTGCTCACCTTCGGGCATATGCTCCCCGCCTTCAGATGAGTCCTCCTCGCCTTCAGATGAATCTGAGGATTCCTCAGAGAGCCATCCCCTAAGCGGAGCCCGGCCAGTAGGTGATACACCTGCCTCCCGTATGTGGGCTGCAGCTAACTCCCTGGCAAATACGTCGAAGGGGAAAGTGGCCAACTGCTGATCAATGCTCTCCAAGAACTGCAGCAAACACCTCTGTTCCAGTTGCAATTGTCAGATTTCCCATCAGATCTTTCGAATAGTCCTCCACAACGCCAAGCATTCCGTGAATGAAGGAGGGGCAGCTCTGTGACCGGCACTGGGCTGCTGATTTTGAGGGCCCCGCCTCGGAGGCGTTGGAGCTCGAAGCCGTTGCCACCATGTAGACCACATTAGCCGACCCGTTCGATCGGCTCTAGGCATGAGGCTAGGGTGGGTCGACTGCATGACCCAGCATATTTATCAAGCCCTTTTGAATGAGCTCTTCCGCTATGTTCTTGAAAACATAGCAGTCCCCGATGGTGTGCGCCCCCCCCCCGTGGGCCCCCGCGCCCCCCCGCCCCAGCGGGCGGGCCTCGCCCTTCCCCCCCCCCGCCACGGGGCCGCCCCCCACCACGGGCGCGAGGGGGAAGAGAAAGAGAGAGGGAGGTAGAGAGAGAGGGAAAGGAGGAGAGTCACACTCCAAAGGGGGGGAAGAATCACTCTACGGTGGTTCAAGTTCTTTTGAATCAAAAATTATTACAAATGGTGGAGGTTGGGTCCTATTTATAGGCACCCCAACTTTTACAAGACCAGAATGACCTTGGCATTCGTACAAAAGACCAAGGTTGTCCTAAACAACAATTATGGGCCCAACTAGGATAACAAGGCCCAATCAACATAGCAACAATTATGGGCCCAACTAGGATAATAAGACCAAATCAACATAGAACAATGGTAATTGGACTCATGACCCAATAAATAAAATACATAAATAAGACTCAAATCATGAGATAATCGTCGACGAGCTTCCTCAAGGATGTGTGGGCGACCCTAGCCACAAGGAGTGGCACGAGATGTCCTCATCAAATCCCCTGGGATGGGAATATCTTGACCCTGTCGAGTATGGGCCCACCTGGCTATGGTAGCGCTCCAAAATGTCTGGGTCCAGGCACAGTAGGTCCTCCCGACTTAGCCACGTATCCTCAGTCAGAGGATGATTCTTCCACCTCACAAGATAGTGCTGGTGCACCTTGTTCCTAGTGACGGTGCTCTACTCATCCAGTATCATCTCCACCTGCTCGTGTCAGTCCCTTAGGCTGATAGGTGGATTCTCACCAGTGGTGTCTCTCGCAAGGGCTGGTGTAGGCTCAAGACTGTCACTAGGCTTCATCGCGGGGCCCTTATAAGGTGCTAGATCTACCACATTGAAAGTGGAATGTACCCCATAGCCCTCCAGTAGGTCTAGCTTATAAGCTTTGATGCCCACTTGTCTCAAAACTCGGAAAGGTTCAGACCCTCGTGCCCTTAGCTTCGAGGTGGCCCCGGGGAAGAGCCGCTCTGTTCTCACCATCACAGAGATAAAGTACTCCCAACGTAATGCGATGCTAGTAGTATCATACCCCATGGTTTATAGTATATTTTCGACAATCAGTCGAGGGGGCTGGCATGGAGCCCTTGGACACAATCAGTGCCCGAACTGCATCTTCACGTATAAACCAAGCTACTTCCATGAGTATAACAATAAAGTATGGCCAACAATATAACAAGTTCAAGACCAATAAAGTCATGATAACAACGTCAATGGAAGAATACTTCAATTAAGAACATGAGAGACCAAAAATGACTTAGAGCAATGTTACGCCATGGAATTAATTTGGCAGCATAACGACACATTTATTGCCTTCCATAAGTTATTAATGTCTTATTAAACAAGTATTAAGTTTCAAGCAATCCTTAGAGCATCTAGGAACTTATGGAACTCAACCTAAAGGTCAAACCTTGGGTTAAACTGAATCAGGAACCAAGTGGTCGTTTACTGGGCCATTTTCAGAGACATACGCTCTAATATTGGACCGTTTAGGGATAGAGTAAATGAGGTGAATGGAAACGAATGAACCAGATCCATGCGGTCTAAACATGGGCCACTAGGCATCTTTTGGCGGTCATATAATGGGCCGCTTACAGACTCTGGCAGTCGTCCATAAGGCCGCGAAGGTCCAGATGACATAAAACACCAGTAAAGTGCTTTCTAGATAATTTGGGTTTTAATGATACAACCAGCTCGGCATCCTGGAGGGAATCCCAGGCTCACGGAGACTCACGGAGGCCTTGAAACAAGATCACCTTGTCCAGTAGAAGGAATATCCAATGGAGACGATCACAAGTCCAAGATGGTGTGCCTATAAAGTGCAATAGTGTATCTAATGGTCATATACCGGAGTATATGCCATATACTTAAGAAAAATGACTCTGAGATGAGAAGTGAAATAGTGGAATGGCGATCAAAGCAAGCTAAACAAGTCCATGAACCATATAAAATCTGAGATAATTACAAAAGCATATAATTTTTTGCATGAAATTAACATAAGTTAAAATAGGTTCCAAGTGTATGAGAGATCAAGGGGAGGTTGTCCAAGGAGGAAGAGGAGGAGTATTGTAGCCATGAACAATACCTCATGCAGTAAATCTTCATCGATCTCCAAGCCATTCAAGGTACAACTAAGGCCAACATCCTCCAAGGAAAAGAAGAAGCAAGCAAGCAAGGATTCAAAGGAAAATTGCCCCAGGAAGAATGAAGAAGAGCTAAGCAAGCACGGATTCGAGAGAAGGCTGCTCAAGGGTGAAATAACATTTTTTCTCAAGATCCATCTGGAGTCTTTCAAGCTCTGCTTAAGTGAAGATTGAAGCCAAGTTCAAAGATCAGTGGCATACATTCAAAAGGGAACCAAATCAGGAGTTTTCTAAACTGAGCCTCATTGTCTTGATGTTTTGGGTGTTATATTTATGTTCATCATAAACTATAAGAGCTTGTGTGTGTGTGGATTGTTTTGGATCTGTGGTCATGTGTGTGTGTCATGTCTGATTCGTGTGTGTGCATGGATCTTCCTAGATATACGTGTGTATGTGTGGGTCTATCTAGATCTGATCATTCTAGTGTGTGGAGTGTTGTACTTGTGACAACGTGTGTTTGTGTTGTTGATCCGGTTGTCAGATCGTGTTGGAGACATCGTCTCCATGTGTGTGTGTGTATTGGGGTGCGTCCCCGTGTGTGTGGATAGGCGTCGTCCTGCGTGTGTGGTTGGAGAGTCGTCTCCATTTTGGGATTTGTCCCCAAGTGAAGCCTCACCTGGTTTAGTGAGGGGTGGACGTAGGATTGCCATCGTTGCATCTGAACCACCTTAAAAATTACTGTGCATTGTGTTTGAAGTGTGTGGTTTGGTTCATTTCCTCTACCCCCATTCTACGCGAGTGTGAGTGTACATCATTGTTCATTATTTATCAAAATTCATATTGAACAATCTATTTAATCACCAAATAGATTTTGATAAACCCATTTTGTGATTGAAGGGATTTGAATCTTTAATTAGTGGTTTATAACATATTTTACAAAAGGCCAAAAGTTTCTTTAAAATTTGTAAACGCCTGAACTAGTAAAATTCCAAGAGGTATTAAGCAAAGTTAACAAGGATATCTAGCATGTAATATCAAGTCACGTCATGAGATATTGGCTATTCATTTATTCAAGTACTGCCCATGTCGGGCCACGCAAGTCACGCATGTCATGTCAAGTAATATCAAGCACTAGAAAGATTGTGGAACGTCATAAATCAAGCTAGTCATGCACTTCGGTGCAATGTCACACCGTGATCAATCAACTCCCATGGACACAAGTACTTTCGGGTGCTCCTCCCAAGACCAGATCGGGCCCTATGTGCACAGGCATTGGGTCATATAATATTTAGACATCCACTATAGTTTTATAGCCAACGAAATTCCAAAGGAATAAGTCTTTGTAAGATAATAAGGTAGATTCACGAAATTTGGATTCCAAGGATAGAAGTTCATGTAGGGATGACTCATGTAACAAATCGATGACATGCGAAAATCTAGGAAAATAGTGTCCAGTATGGTCGCCGCCAATTCCTGAATGTGCATCCACCATCGTGGTCGCCCATTATGGGGAAAAGTTTAAGCACGAAGAATTTGTGTCCACTCACTCGGTCGCCCATTCAAAATTGGCGTCCACTAGTCTAGACGCAAATTCCAAACAGGGACTAATTCTTAAGACAGGCCAGAAACAATACTCTATAAGGGCTAGTTCGTCATGTTTCTTCATAGGGTCATGACTGTGACTCAAGGTATAAGGTTTTTAGGGTACAACCAGCTCGGCTGTCTTGACGGAATCCAAAGATAGCGTAGATTTACAGAGGTCTTAATGATGAAAGTACCAGTCCGAAGGAAGAAATATCTCATGGACGGTCCAATCATCACCAAGAATTGAAATCTGTAACGTGCCTGAGATAGGGACTCTATCCACGGATAGGGATATGAGTGCCAAGAGACCTGCGATATGGGCCAAAACTCGATAAAACTATGAGAGAGAAAATATACATAAATTCGTGTCTCCTTAAAGAGGCGTCAATTCTAGAATAAAATAAAATTAAATTAATTGGCGTTTGAGATCCAATTGTAAAACTCATTAGGAGATCATGGGGCTGTGGGGCCTTGACTATTTGTTTGTTTTAATTTATTTAGACTTTCTAGTCCTTTAACTTACAATGGTTGCTACACCCTCCCCCACTTAAAAAAATTTGGTCTCCAAATTCACATGAACCCTTTTTTTTCCCATAATAGTGAGGTAACACCTCCATATCCAAACTTAACTAGATCATTCTTATAATATGCTAAGTGCTAAGATCACCATATCCAATTTATGCCATCATAGACGAGATAGGTTTATAAACTTACCTTCCAATGCTTGCGACGCTTCTTTCTTTAAGAGTGGACAATGGGTAATTTTATGATCTATGCTTCCGCAATGGATGTATTTCCCAAGTTTATACCAACACTCATCTGCGTTGTGCCTTTCTCTCTTGCAATACTAACATTTTTCCTTGACTGGAACAATTTATTGGTCACCATTCCGGGGCTTCTAGTTCTTACAGAAATCGTTACCTCCATTGGATCTTTTCTTATCATTCACGGATTCCTTACTCTTGGATCCATTGACTAACTCTTTCTTGGCGACTTTCCCTTTGATTCACTCCATCATATCCATAGCATCTTCTAGAAGTTGTGCTTTCCTAACCATCTCCATATAAGTTTGAATCTCTAGTGGAGCCAATTGAGGAATGAGCTCTACCTTTAATCCGTTCATAAATCTTCTTGTCCTCATTTTCTCCGTACAAACTAGGTGTGGTGCATACCGAGCTAATCTAGAAAACGTCGCTTCATAATCTGCTACGGATAAGCTACATTGTTTTAATGTCACGAACTCTATGGCCTTCTTCTCGCAGATTCTTTCCGAGAAATACTTCTCATTAAAGTGTTCTAATAACTCGTCCCATGTAACTTGTTCATTGGGCAAGATTACTTCGACAGATCCCCACCATGCTCGGGCATCCTTTTCTAGTTGATAGGTCCCTAGTAGTACCTTCTCTTCGTCGGTGCATTGCATCACCTTAAAGGTTCTCTCTATTTCTTGCACCCATCTCAGCCAGCAGTTGGATGGCTGATTGAAGCTTTTCGCGTGCCTGTTTTGCCTCCATGGTCTCATCGACCTTCGGCGGAAGTAGCAGCATTTTGTCCTCCTATCTGACTCGGGTTCGTTCTTCGGTTGTGGCCGCTGGACACGGAACGCCAGCGTCGATGGCACGCTGCGCCAGTTTCATCAGCAAGTCCGTCAGGTCTTGGTTCCCCTTGAATTGGGCAAATGCCTTGTCCAGGTCGATAGAGGTCACCGCAAGGTAGGTCTGGACACTTGCAGTACGTCCGGAGCCTCCCTTGATCTGTGTAGATGGCGCAGGAACGTTTGGCGTGGGCGCTGGTGCGGGTTCCGGGATGGGGTTGCCTTCGGCGGCTGCCTTAGCTGCGGCCTCACGGGCGGCCTTCTCTGCGGCCTCTGCCGCCTTTCGTGCAGCGGCCCGCTTGTAATCCTCCCACGCCTCCATGGCCTTCTTGATCTTCTTGCCAGCGGCGTCGGCGCTGTCCCGGAGCGGAAACCAAACCTTCCGGAGGGCCTGCTGCTGGTCAAGAAGGGGGCGATTCTCGGCTTCATACTCTTTCTCGGCCCTCCCGCGCAATTCGGTCAGGCGGGATCGCAGGGTTTGTGCTTTGGCCGAATCTTCATCCGACTCAATCGTGGCGTAAGCTTCTGCCGCCTTCTCTGCCGCAGCAATCTCTGCTTTCAACTTGGCTACCGGATCGTCGTCTGTTGATTCTTCCGGACGCGCCTGTCCATCCTCATCGGGCCACGGCGAGCCGCCACGTACCAGATTGTAAACGGTCGCGCTGATCGGCCTTTTCGAGGCGTAAGGCCACATATCGATAGCATCGAGTTCGGGCACGTCGCGCCCATCCCGATGACACCGCAACTCTCCGGTGTGGGAGTCGTACCAATATGCGACGGTCTGGCGCTTTTCAATTTTGGTGCGCTTATCCTTCCATCGGTTTTCGTAGAATCCGGGTTGAGGCTCATCGGCCGTGATAGGGCCGCGAACGCCCTTTAGTGCATTGGTGTGCCCCCTCAACCCCCTCTCTCCTCCCTCATTTGTCTCATCCCTTTCTCTCTCTCATTCTCTCTTGTCTCTGGGCCATTTGACACAGGGCGCAAGACCGTGCAGAGCTGGCCGCAGTGGGGACGTGATGGAGTGATCGGATCGCGGGATGGAGCAGCGGTTTGAGCGTGGTGTGGCGTGATCCCTTGGTGGATTCTGAGATTGGCGCCGTTCGTGTTCCTGGCGATTTTTAGTGTGGATTAGTCACTTCGGTGGACGATTTCTTCGGTGGAGGTAGGGAGACGGATCACCTACCTTTCTTGCACCTTCCCTCGTGATTTCACGCTAAACGGTGCGAGAACGAGCGAGTTTGGGCTCATTGTGAATTTTTGGAGTTTGTAGGGTTTGCCAAAAAATGGCGACGACTTTGCGATCTGTTAGTGTCAATGGACTCCCTGGGACGTCAGCGTCCCATAGTCACTGATCTCATGTCGAATGGTGGTCATTCGGGGCCGGTAGGAGCCCAGGAACCTCGTTAACCCCATTTCGGTTGATTTTGGAAAATCTCCTGTTTCTCGATGTTTCTTAGCCGATTTGACTCCCATCGGAGTCTATGTGATTGTCAGTGTGATTGTGGATGTATCCCCTTCGTTTCGGAACTAACGGGGCGTGGAAAGGCCACGATCGGGCCAATCCCACGATTTGCTCACCGTGACACCTTCGCGATTTAACAGAAATCGCTTAAGGCTTAGGGCGGCTGGTTTCTGACCATCTAGAGTAGGTCAGTGGGTGTCTGCACGGTCGCGTGGTAGACCACCCAGTGGATGGCACGGCCATGTCTGAGCCATCCAATCCTGTCGAGCGGCTGGTCCCTAGCCATTTAGGTTTCTTCACTGCGTAGAGTGGCTAGTCACTAGCCGTTCTGCTCCCTCGGGTCCATTAAGCGGATTTCTTTGGTCTGGTCATTGACTTGAGGTGGTTCGTGGGGCAGATTTCTCCCAACCATTCTATGTTTTTGAGTGGTTTGGTCAAAACCATTCTGACTGTTGACTGGGTTTGATTAAAGAATAGACATTATAGCTATCATGCATACTCACTAGGGTCTCCAAGGTCACCTGTGTGGCCACAAGCTGGGCTTTCGTGTCACGAAGATGAGCCTATAGGTCAATAACTATAGCATCTCTCGCATCCTGTATTCATAACATTTGAATCAGCACCCATCAAAAGCATATAGGAATAAAGGAAAAAACATATTCATAGCATACATACCCCCACTGGCCTCATCTAAGGTCAGCCTACATATGTCTCCCAGTAGCGTTGCAAGTAAGCTGAGTTGTCCTGTGCATGTGAGACGACCAGAGTGCCGCCTCTCCGCCTATCCGCATACTGCTCAGGGAAGCACAGCCACCAGTTAGTTGGGGTAGTCTGCCCTTGGGACTTTTGCCTGATGCCGTAATCCTCTACCACCTCCACCCACTCCTGGTGTAAGCCCAGTGTCCTCATCACAAGTCTAAGCCTCAGTGGCTCGATCTCGTTCAGGTAGTGAAGCCAGATCTCACGCCCAAACAAAGGTCGGCCAGCTACCACCCAAGGTTGGCCATCATCTGGCATCCCTAGGTAGGGCCTCCACACCACCTGCATGCACACATCCATAGGGTCACATCATCATTAGGCATAAGCATAAATAGAAACATGCATGATAATCATATACATACCATGGAAGTAGTGTAGTCACGGAACTCTCGCCTGAGCACCCTCAACTCATACACGTGGGGTGCTCCAGACACCATTGGGAACCAGTGGCACGTCAGGGGGGGCATCAGGATGCCGAGAATCTCAGCTATCCATCGACATGTACAAATGACTCCACACCTGCATTCATAAATATTAGCAACGTTAGCATCATCATCATAAGCATAAAGCATAAACATAAGCATAATGGAAATTTGCATGCTTGAAGAAATGGTGAGAAGCCACTAACAGTCATGTCATGACTTGTCCCAATGGACAGGTTGGCTATCAAGTGTGCCAGCAAGGCAGCTCCCCAAGCATATTACCCTACTCGATCTAAGTCCTCCAATAGCCCCAAGAACAACACAATATGCCATTGCTTGACATTATGGGTTTTGCTCCACATTACTAACCCAACTTGAAACCTGCCACTCACACAAAACAGAGGAGCAGAACTGCAGTGGCGGGCCAATGAGGAGAAGAATGGGTAGAGTCACCCACGTTTTGCATATGAGCCCCTCCCCTCCTGTTGGTGGATAGAGACCACTCCTCCCTCGCCAAACTGCCACGAGCTCCTCTGCCGACTTCCCGTCTGGGCACACAAATTTGTACGTGTTCGTCAACACCTTTGAAAATTGCCAGCTCCCAATGGGCTTACTCTCTGCATCAGCCATCTTATAAATTGGCCTTCTTCTCATTGTTGTACAGCCGCCACGAATGCACATCTCCTTCAGCCATTCCTTATGTCTTCCAACCTGCTGCCACTCCGGAGTACCACCCTGGTCTCACCCTGCTCTCTATGCCTCCCTGCCTTCTCATCTCCCTCACAGATGCTTGCTTCATCACTTCGGCGATGGTTTTCCACATACCCCACTGAGGTTGACATGGCCAGCCAATATGCCCCAGATCACCACATTTCAGGCTGCTGACCTCCTCCAACTCTGATCTCTGTTTGTGTCCTGCGTGAAGACAGTGAATGCACTAAGCGCTAGTGCCGACATGAAGCCTGGAGGTGAGATTGCTCCTTGAGCCTTACAAAACACCTCTGTCTTGCATACCTCCTTTGACCAGTGGAACCCCGGGTCCTCCATCAGGAGGCCCCCTTATCTCTCTCCAAGCGGTGCTGCATTGCCTCTGGTGGTGATGGGAGGTGCCTGACTGCCTTGACATGAGCCTCATATCTTAATCTGTATTAAAATATCACAATTCTATGATCTGAGAAAGTTATATGGTCCTTTAACCAATGTGTGTTGTATATGTATATCCTTCCTTTAAATAAGGCATGAGAGTTGATACGTAAAATGGCAGCAGTCTTATGGCTTCTAATGTTTTTCTACCTAGTTCATTTCAGCAGGACTTCAACTTCTAGCTAATGTTTTCTAACTGGAAAACCCGATCTGCTATTCACAGATTCGAGGCAGATTGTGAGGCTTGGTTTGCAGAGGCTACCCCGATGTCCACAGTGCAAACCAGCCAAAGTTATCTTCTGTGGAGTTGTTCTTCGTCGAGCCTGCTTCGCCCCAGAAGTGGTCCTGCCTTGATTCAACTTCGGCACAGATCGCGTCATCCATTCTCATACGACTATGCCAGATTCGATCCAGAATCTGAGGACCGTTTATCAGAGACTGCACTGACTTCTACGGCGTGATTCAGCCAGAACTATCTTCTGAGAGTTTGTTCTTATCCGAGTCCTCGACGTTCCAGAGGTGGTCTCGCCTCGTTCTGAAGTCGGCACAGCCTGTGGCATCAGTTCTCCCGCGACTGCGCCAGACTGGTGCGACCCAGTCTGCCCAGAACCTGAAGCAGACTCGTCAGCCTTGGCACGCCTCCCTCTGCTGGTTTTCGGCCCAAGGTGTCTTCACCAAAGTTGTGCCCCTCGACGACATGAAACCAACACAGGCAGTTTCGTCCTGTTCTGACTTCGGCACCAGAAATTCCACCATGGCCATTGTCGACCTGTCAGGTTGCTCACCCAGGAACCTGAGGCTTGACACTTTTGCCAACCACGCCCAGATCGGTGCTCTGTTGGTGTTCATTTTTTAAGGGTAAGTATATCTGCCTGTCAGCCATCCGACCCTACTGGTTTTGCATCGTTCAGAGTTCAGTGGAGAGCGCACCGCCCTCTATACGCCGACTGCGCAGATCAATCCTGTAGGACAGATTCGCACAGGTCACCTTCCACGGCCTGCCCCACCCTCCTGCGACCTCAGAACGACTCTGGACTTTCAGGAGTGCATCTACACTTCTCAAGCTTCATCTGGGCACAAGCGGCATCCTCTTCAGACCCCGGAGTGTAGTGTACCGCTTGGATTGCTTCAGTTCTATCCAGCAAGACAGATATTGGGCATCGGGCCCATCTCCCCTTCCCCGTGTTCCCCCCTCCTGCGTGAGGGTAGTGCTGTATTGTGTGCCCATCCCCGAGTTCCCGTGTACCGGCGAGTGAGTGGGTGAGGCGTATCGGTGAAAGGCCACTACAGGGTGTACCGGCGAAGAGTTGAGAAAGGTGCACAGGTGAAGATAGGACAAGTGTGCCGGTGAAGGGCATTGGGAGCGTACCGGAGAAGGTTGGGGTTAGGGGTGCCGGTGAAGGCACTAAAAGAGTGCACCGGTGAGGGCAGGAAGGGTGTACCGGCGAAGGACCAAGGGCAGGTGTACCGGGGAAGATATTCAAGGCCTGTGTCGACGAAGGGCCAAAGGGGGTGCACCGGTGAAGGTTTGGAAGGTGTACCGGTGAAGGACAAACCCCGTGCAGGTTTCAACTGGGCTGGATGAAGTCCGTGCATGTTTAGCAAAGGAGCGAAGTCCATGCAGATGCACAAATTCTGGAATGAAGTCCATACAGGTTTTCAATAAAGGAGCCAAGTCCATGCAACTTTTTTTTTTAAGCAAGTGCGTGCATATGCACGGGGTTGAGGGACGAAGTCCATGCACGTTTTGGGCAAGTCTGTGCATATGCACAAGGTTGAAGGACGAAGTCCATGTAGGTTGGACGAAGTCCGTGCAGCATGTACGGGGTTCATGCAAAGGGTGAAGGCAAAGTCCATGCAGCATGTATGGGGTTCGTGCAAAGGGTGAAGGCAAAGTCCATGCAGGTTTGGACAAAGTCCATGCAGGCTGCTCATGCAACTAAGGCGAAGTCCATACATGATGTATGCAGGTTAAGGGTGAAGTCCATGCATGTTCAGAAAAGTCCATACAACGGGGAATGAAGTCCATGCAGGTTTGGACTAAGTCCGTGCATATGCACATGGTTGAAGAACGAAGTCTGTGCATATGCATGGGGTTGATGAATGAAGCCCATGCAGGTTGTGCACGGGGTTGAAGAATAAAGTCCATGCAGGTTGCGCACGGGGTTGAAGAACAAAGTCTGTGCAGATGTTCGAGGTTCATGCAAAGGATGAAGGCCAAGTCCATGCACGTGGTTTGGGATGAAGTTTGTGCAGGTTCTGGGGTTGAAGAATGAAGTCCATGCACGTTTTGGCCAGGGTCCATGCGAATGCACAAGGTCAATGGATGAAGTCCATGCAGATGTTTAGGCTGCGGGATGGAGTCCGTGCATATGCATGGATGCAGATTTTGGGGCGAAGGGGCAGAGTCCATGCATACTAGGGGCAAGGTCAGTGCAAGGTCCGTGCATGTGCAAACGAAGTCCGTGTACATGGGGCCAGAGGCTGAAAGAAGGTCTGTGTACATGGGCTAAGGTCAGTGCATATAGGGAGAGTCAGTGTAGTTATGGAATATGCAAAGGGCAAGGTCAGTGTATATGCTGGCAAGGTCAGTGCACATGCAGGCCAAGTCAGTGTACATGGGCTAAAGTCAGTGCACATGCAGACTGAGGTCAGTGCACATGCAGACTTAGGTCAGTGCACATGCAGACTAAGGTCAGTGCACGTGGGCTAAAGTCAGTGCACATGCAGACTAAGGTCAGTGCAGGGTCCGTGCATATGCACGGGGTTGAGTCCATGCATGGTTGGGGTAAGTCCATGTATGTATGCAGGTTTGGAACAAGGTCCACGCGAGTGTATGGGGTTGAGTCGGAGCAGGGTCCGTGCATGTGGGGACCAAAGTCCATGCGTGTATGCAAGGGGAACAAGGTCCATGAAGGTCCATGCATGTGAGGGCTAACGTCGGTGCATGTATATGCAAAAGGGGGGAAACAAAGTCTGTGCAGGGTCCGTGCACATGGGGTTCCCGATCTACACAATCTCTCTATGCAGATCTATGTTCTAGTAACCCACCATTTCATATTTTTTGCCCCCTTCCTAATTTCAGATCGACCTGAAATTTGGACTGGGAGTGCTATCCATCAAATCCCTGCTCCATAAATTTTCTCACGATTTTAGAAGATTTTTTACCCCTCTTAAAAATGTCTGCTAAAATCAGATTCTATTCTGTCCCCTACAGTCCAGATCCGACCCTTCCCTGCCATAAAATCCATTCCACCATTAAAACAACCTTCAAAAATTACAAAAAAATCTGTGCACGTCCCTCACAGCCCCCTCTCTCACCCATAAAATCTCCATCACCCAGATTCACCGTTTGTGCCTCAGTCAAACCTCCTTATCAGGCAGATCCCAACCTGCCCTGTCTATTCTGAGTCAGGAAGTCCGCATGTTCTAAATTCACGGAGAATACAGCAACATGAAAATTCCTATAACAATAGGCATTCGTAGATCTTCGAAAGAGCTTCACAACGGCACCATTTTTGCGTCGATCCGACATCATATCTGATCGCAGCAATTATTTTCGCTGAGTCGCGCAGTTCTGAAATTGAAGAACAGGTTCAGGACAGCAACCAGCAACGCCCCACAAGTCGGGTCGTCTCGCCTTCCACAAGGCGATCCAGCGTGAACCCTTCCAAGGGATTGTCCCTCCAGGATTCCTCTTCGCAGCGGGACCAATCCCAACCTGATCGACCGCCCGACCAGAGCGTGGTCCCCACGATCGTCAGCACGGGCCGTCCGGCCAGCACCGAACAGCTACGTGTCAGCACCGCCACAGCTGCCCAAAACGCTCCCCGTCAGCCTGAGCTCGATACTCCCGAATCTCACGTGTAGTCCTTTACCTCTCTGCGTGGATGGATAGGATTATTTACTGTACCGGGAGTACGGGTCTTGACCGGGATCGTCTTCCCCACGTCCGGAACGTGGAGGTGCATTTTCGCTCCTCTATTTGTCGCATTGCTTATTTCGTATTTATTTTTATGCCGCTACTTGAGTGTTAGGATATCTAGCTCGTTATCATATTATTTCAATCACCGCTGTGAGTGAGTGAGCGTAACCGTCCCGTGACTCGATCCGAGCACGTGAAAGAGTCGAATACCCTTGACTTACTACCGATTTCTCAACCACGCAGATCTGCACGCTTCTCTTGCTAGGGACGAGTAGCGAGCGTGTGTTGAGTTAGTCACGTCTTTGCTAGTCGTGTCGTCCAAATAGTCGTGTCGTTGTCTAGAGTCCCATTTTCGCATCAAATTGGTGTCGAGTCGCATCCCGTCCCACATCACTTTTTACAAATCACCATTTCATATATCGAGGGTCAGAACGATGACAAATATGCAATAATAATGAATGTGCATAAGTACATATATGTATAGAGGCATGAGTGTGCGTATAGCTGTAGAACTATCGTGTGGGCTTGGCAGGTTAGTTAGAATTTTTAATACTGTCGATTTGGGTCGACCGAGAGTAGTTTCCACCGTGGTTCACCCATTCCCCTCACTGCGGTAATGGCACGGACCCCCAGAGACTGTCTTGTAGTGCGCAGTCCACTCCAGACTGCTTAAGACCATTGGAAGGTTCGCAATGGACCGTTTAGCCCTTAGCACGGTACACTCTTGACCGTGCAGTCCCTGTAAATAGTAAGGCGGTGATGATTAAATGGCCAACCCTAGTCTGTTTCAATCCCACTGTGCGACGTGTCGGTCGACCGCCCCATGAACCCTTCATGCATCGAGCGGTCAGTTCCATGTCGTCCCATCCATCGAACGGCTGACCCCTGACCGTCCTGTCCCTAGAACTCTGCATTGTACCGTTGTGGAATGGCTCACTTAGAACCGTTCAGGCCCATTGAGCAGCCAGTCGACCGACCGCTCAGTCACTAAGCGGCCGTGTCCCATCAGTTTAATTCATGCATATTCTAATTATTAGCATATTCATGTTATTATGCATTTAATTATTGCATATTCACCATGTTTAACTTATTTTATAAACTGTGGCACATCTTTACATCCCGATAGACTTACTTTCTCTTTCTTTGTGATGGAACCACTAGTCGTAGCCCAACGTCCTTAGTGTCGGCCCACCTGGGAGAGGTGGAGGGGTAGTCCTGTAACGTGATTTTTAAGCTAGTTTCGTGGGTCTCGGTCCAACCGTAGCGTCCTCCGGAGGGGAATACTAGCTAAAGACCTGGCTCTAGGCACGAGCCCGTCTGTGCACACGTGGTCAGAGGCTTGGACTGACACTTACGAGTGTTACTCTGACTAGTTACTTGGTTTTGGTACTATTACGCCTCTCGCTTGTCATGTTCCTAGACTTGCGAGTTGCTTGAGACACAGTATAAGCTGTCAGTGGATGTATCTGGTCTCTACTTTCTAGTGGTCTCCTCCTTTCTTCCTTCTCCTGTCACTTGGTTAGCTGAGGTTGGTTGGCCTTACCCAGGCACTCCAAACTATGGCTCAGGCAGGCACAGGAGCCAGAGTTGGTAGTTTACATCAAAACTTTCGGAGTCTCAACCCTGCACGTTTCTATGGGTCTTCTAATCCAGACGAAGCGGAGAACTGGATTGATGAGATGAACCGAATCTTTGACGTTATACAATGCACCGATCAGGAGAGGGTGCGTTTGGCTACTTTCCAGTTAAATAAGGATGCTCGGACATGGTTGAAGTCAGTCCCGGCACCTCTAGCCGATTCACCACACACATGGGAAGGTTTTCTCACATTGTTCCATACCAAGTATTTCTCGGAACATGTCAAGGAGAGGAAGACTATGGAGTTTGCGTCCCTTCGTCAAGGGGTGATGTCAGTAGCAGAATACGAATTGTAATTCTCCAGACTAGCACCGTATGCACCACATCTTATTAGTATCAATTTATCAAAGGCTAATCGGTTCATGGATAGGTTACGGCCCAGTTACATCCAACAACTGGGGACCCAGAACATCCGAACGTATGAAGAGAAGGTCCAATGGGCCTATTTGTGTGAAAGGACCTTAGAGAAGGTCGAGAAAATGAAAGGAAAGGGAGAAGAATCTAGCCGACGATCCGATCGGTGATTTAGGAAGGAGAAGTTTAGTATCACGGAACCTTAAAAAAGCCGTGATAACAAGAAATAGTCTAGGAGCTGGAACGGTGGAAGCTCCCAGAAGTACAAAAAGGTTAAGGAATAGGAGAAGCAGGTCATGGTAGCCTACACATTTTGTGAAAAGTTTGGCCATTAAGTGGAAGAATGCTAGAAGCGCCTTGGCACTTGCTTACGCTGTGGTAGCAGGGAGCATCGCATGTCAAATTTCCCCCTTATGAAAGAACAAATAGCTGGAGGAGGACGCAGGAGGCAAGCTCACCTCAATGCAGTTTTAGAAGAAGAAGAAGAAGCGCCTTGGGATGGTGGGCTCATGGAAGGTACACTTCAAATTTACTCTCGTCCTGCATTTGTGCTATTTGATACTGGTGCTTCTCTTCTTTGGGGAGATTTTAGGGTTTATTCTCGATTTACGTGTCTCTCTCGTTTCATGGTCCAGACGACTGCTGATCGAGACCGGAGAGGTACCGTTAGAATGGTCACGTCATGAGGATCACGCTGACGTCGTCTGTTCCTCGATTTACGTGATGTGAGTTCGAGTCGGGTCGCGAGGTGCCATTTCTCTCTCACACCGGCTAGTGGTCGTATCGCCGCTTTCGCCATCGTCCAGGTAGGGGGATGGAATCTCTATCATGCTAGGACACCATCGGTATCACTTGCGCCGTGGTCCAACGCCCTCTGCATCGTATTCCATGCATTTTTTTGTTTAATGCATTTTAGTTTAATTAATGTGGAATTTATCATTTAATTGTTAAATATATTCCATGGGCATGGTGTTTAATTTCTAGTGGCATGCTTAGGCTTGTATGTTTGGTGTGGGTTGGTAGGATTTGCAGGTTTTGTAATCCGTCGCATCCCCCATCGATTTCTATCGACCGGGCGGGGTTCCCAATTCTGGATTCTGGAGTCACGAAACCCAGGTGATATAACGCGCCTTTCCCGGTGCGTTATACTACTTTAACGCACTCCTAGTGATGCGTTATGTGAATAGTGTCTTGAGTTTTCTGTGGATTTAATCGTTCGGGTGGCTTTAACACACTCCCGGTGGTGCGTTATAGTCCTTTGTTTTGGGTTCAAGATCCGTTGTCCTTAACGGCCCTACCCCTGTGCGTCGTGCATTGTATGATGCCCCTGTATGGGTGCGTTATATGTCATAGTTTCCTGTGAGTTTATACGTTCTGGAAGGCATAACGGTCTACGAGAGGTGCGTCATATCCAGTATAACGCCCCCTTGTCAGTCCGTTATACTCCATGTGCCGAGCGTTGTGTGCGTGCTGACTTTAACGCCCATGTGCCAGTACGTTATAGTCCTATAGCGCCCCTGTTGAGGTACGTTATAGTCTGGGTTTTCTGTGGATTTCCTGAGTTCTGTGAAGCATAGCGGTCCTGCTCCGGTCCGTTATGGTGTGGATGTTCTTACTGCTTTATACATTAAAGAAGTCATTCGATTACATGGAGTTCCTATTTCAATCGTCTGTGACCGAGACCCACGCTTTACTTCTTACTTCTGGAAGGGTCTACAACATTCATTGGGGACAAGACTCAATTTCAGTACAGCCTTTCATCCTCAGATGGATGGTTAGACCGAGAGAATGAATCAAGTGTTAGAAGATATGCTGCGAGCTTGTATCTTTGATTTTGGTGGAAGCCGTCATGATCACTTGCCCTTGGTCGAGTTTGCCTACAACAACTATTATCAGGCAAGTATACAGATGGCACCTTTCGAAGCATTATACGGAAGGAGTTGTCGATCACCCTTATGCTAGGATGAAGTTGGCGAAAAATAGCTACTAGGACCAGACATGGTAAGGGATACCACCGAGAAGATTCAGTTGATTAGAGAAAGACTCCAAGTGGCTCAGACTAGACAGAAGGCTTATGCCAATACCAGATGGAGAGATCTCGAATTCCAAGTTGGAGATCACATTTTCCTTAAGATTTCTCCAGGACGAGGAATTAGGAGATTTAGTGTTGAGGGCAAGCCTACACCAAGGTATATCAGACCTTTCGAGATACTAGAAAGAGTTGGCGATGTTGCTTACTACGTCGCTTTGCCTCCTCAATTGTCTGAAGTCCATAATGTGTTCCACATATCCATGTTGAAGAAGTATGTGCATGATCCCTCACATGTCATAGATCATGGGGACCTGGTGATACAAAAAGATCTCACTTATGAACAAAAGTCCATGAAGATCCTTGATCGCAAGGTACGTACACTAAGGAACAAGACGATTCCCATGGTTAAAGTACAATGGAGTAGACGCTCAGAACACGAAGCCACGTGGGAGATCGAGAAATCCATGAAGAAGTGATTCCCAGACTTATTCTAAATGGTATGTACCCTGCACCCTCCACATCTAAGATACGATTGAATTTGGGGACCAAATTCTTTTTAAGTGGGGGAGGGTGTAGTAACCCTGGTAAATGGAAGGAATAGAAATCAATTTTATTAGTTTATTAAGTGCATGGACGTGCCAGTCATATATGTGACGATTTATTCGGACTCCGAAGAGCCACCGGTGCGCTCGATCTGACCCAGTCAGACGATTGTGTGGTCCGAGTCAGGATCAATATCCACCGTACCATAAAAGTTACGACGTTATTTACATCCTCCATACGAGGAAAAACCCTTAATTAATTACTGAAATTAAGGGTCCTACGGCCTAAAGAGGTAATACTGACTGTATGAAATAAACGAATGCAAATGAGGTCGAAGTGTGGCACAAGCGTAACTTAGACCATCCATCAATCTGATGTCATCAGGTCACTGTCGGACACCTGTTGATCTCTCTTTAATATTCGGGCGATGACCCGGTATGGAAACACAGAGAATCGGGCAGCGGTGGGATGCTAATGTATGCCCTGCCAGGGGCATATTTTAATATTTGCCTCCCGAAGAGGCGAGGTCTGCTTTATGTACAGATAACTTGTTCTTCGGGGAATGTCAGCCCTAGCGTTATTGGAGCAGAGACCACGACAGGTAAAGCCCCTTAGGTCTGGGCTCGCACCGCAAGGCGCTTTTAATTTCCCTCTATGCGGGGTCACGGGGAATGGAAATGCCGAAAGAGCTTGTAAAGTTGTTACTTTGTATATTTTAAGTTTACCCGGCTCTAATTAGATTTGATCAATTTTAGCTCCGCCGTGGAATGGGTTTTATTTCAGTTATAGCCTGGCCGCAACTCTGTTTGTATCTTAACCCTTCCTAGTTTGTTAATGGGATTCGAGCACGCGAGGGTAAGAACATGCACGAGGTGGGGGTTAAATACACAGGACTGACCCTTGGTACGAGGCGGAGGTGGGTCTCACGCCTAGGGGCAGCCGTCAGCCGGGGGTGACCCGACCTTCCGCATACCACCATTTTTGTATACTATGGGGTCGTGACACATAGGCTCACATGAAATGCGCTGCAATGGTTGCCACCTTGAAGAATTTTGAGCATGGGCCAGTGTAGTCAAGGAACCTGTCACGAGGGGTCTGCGCACTCTGTCTGTATGTGTTGAATGCACTACGCTCTGATTGACATGATCGTTATAGACATCGTCATGCCACTTCTGAGTAATCTTCCGCGCTCGGGGCGTGACAAGGGCCCGGGCTATTGGCAGCCCTGTCAAGAAAGCCACATCTTTGAGCATGGGGATCATGTGCCTCCACGACATCACGAAGGCCCAGCAACTATCCATCCACCTCTCTCGAAGCGCGGTCAAGAATGTAACACCAACAAGGAAGGGTGTGATCCAGATGAATGGAGTGAACCCGAGCCTATCCACTATCCATCTTTGCTCGTGAGGGAGGGCATGGTACCACTCCCACACTAAATCCCACCCAACGTGGGCTCAGATCCTTTGCTAGCCCTAGAAAACACCATAAAAAACACACAAGATCATCCATAATCAGCCACAATCCATTTCACTCTAAACCCCAGCACTGACAACTGGGTGGCCAGAACCCTGGCCGCCTAGTCCTACTAGGCGACCTGAGACCAGGCTGCCTTGCCCTGAGGATGGCCAGAACCCTAGACGCCCACAGGGTCGACCCCCATTTGACACCCGTTCGTCCCCATGCCCCATGTCCACAAACCAAAACCTAATCAAAACACAAAGAAATGCATAAGGGTACCCGTGGGCGTGGTTCCTTGACCTCTACTTCCTCGGCCTCCACAGTAGGAGAGCTTTCTTCATCCTTGGATTCATCCTCACCCTCTTCGCGGCTAGAGTGGCCGCTTCCCTGGAC
Organism: Amorphophallus titanum; assembly: GCA_024336825.1. Taxonomy (NCBI): domain Eukaryota; kingdom Viridiplantae; phylum Streptophyta; class Magnoliopsida; order Alismatales; family Araceae; genus Amorphophallus; species Amorphophallus titanum. The sequence goes on from JANBPO010008574.1 coordinate 5,898,568, forward strand.
CTCATTTCTACCTTCATCCTCTCTGTCACCAAAGCCAAAAGAAGGAGAGCTAGAAGAGCCCGCCGAAACCTCATCCGCTTGCTTATCCTCACGCGAAGAGGACTCCTCCACTTCTCACCCTAGAGGAGCTCGCCACGGCCCCATTACATCCAATCCCATGCTCAGAGGGGGGGGGAAGGAGGATCTGGCAGTAGAGACTTGGGGGGGAATGGCACGAGGTGGCTCTAGGTATCTGGAGGAGGGGAGAGAACATCAAGAGGGGCAGATCGGAAGAGCACGATTTATTTATTTATCATAATTCTCCTTTTTATCATTATTATTAATATTTTTATTATTATTATCATTATCATTACATATTATATACTCCCTTTTTGAAGGAAGAGTGGGCCGCTGTAGGTTAAAAGGGGCGTACTGGCAAAAATTGGGAGAGCGTGTCAACGAGGGGGCTGGAGGGTGTACCAGGTAGGTTAGGGTGTACCAGAGAAGGCATCCGGGAGGTGTGCCGGTGGAGGGGCCAGATGGGGTTGTGTCGACGAAGGGCGTTGGGGTTGCGCTGGTGAAAAGCCAAAGGTAGGTGTGCCAGGGATGGGTCTAAAGTGGATGCAGGTCTGGTATGGGTGAGGAGTAAAGTTCGTGCATGTTCGGGTAAGGTTTGTGCATATGCATGCAAGGTCCATGTAGGTTTATGCATGGTTCAGGCAAAGTCTGTGCAAGTACAGGCAAGGTCCATGCATATGTGGGCTGGGCCGGCACAAGTCTGTGCAGCTGGGGCAATGTTCGTGCAGGTTGAGGTGAAGTCCATGCAGATTTCGAGCAGGGTCCATGCAGGCCGGAGGCAAAGTCCGTGCATGTGTGCAGGCAAAGTCCATGCGTGTATGCAAAGTCCGTGCGTATGTGCAAGTAAAGTCCATGCAGTGTAGGCGAAGTCCGTGCATGTTTGGGGCAAGGTCCATGCAATGCTAGGCGAAGTCCATGCAAGGCTGGGATGAAGTCCATGCAATTGGGAGTAAAGTCCATGCAAGGTTAGGCAAAGTCCATGCAACTGAGAGTAAAGCCCATGCAAGGCTGGACGAAGTCCATGCAACTGGAAGTAAAGTCCATGCAAGGCTAGGAGTAAAGTCCATGCAAGGTGTGGACGAAGTCCATGCAGGTTTGGGCGAAGTCCATGCAGGGTATGGACAAAGTCCATGCAAGGTGTTGACGAAGTCCATGCAAGTTAAGTGGGATCTGTACACATGAAGTTTCAAAGTCCGTCCAACTAGGAGCTTGAGGTCCGTGCACGCAAGGCCAAGGTCGGTGTAGGTGGGGGCTGTTTGATCATTTTAATCGGACAACAGATCATCCTATTCACCCCCTCCCCCTCTAGTTTGATCTCCGGTCTCCCAACAGATGCTGTGTGTAATGACCCAACATCTGGATACAGGGTCAAACCTGATATCACTCGGATCCTACACCGCCACCCATGAGCCGGGGGCTCGGATGGGTTAAAAGGTGTCATGGGAGCATACAAAAATATGAAATAAATGTAGGAATTAAAGTGCTGAAAATAAAATTTACTCTTATTAACAAATTTTCACAATTTTTTTACAATTCACCAGCCCAGATACACACAAGTCCAAAGGTACAACTTAACAAAAGAAAAGTACAAAGCCTCTAGGGCATACCCTAGCTGACCAAGCTAGCGACGCTAAGACAACAACACTGCTTGAAACCTCCGGACGATGGGGAGACACGCTGACCTGAAAAGAGAAGGGGTGAGCCTTACCTCAAAGGCACAGTAGGGGGTCCCGCAGATCCCTACCACAACAGCACAAAATAAATAGAGCAATGGTGGAACGATTAAAATGTTTCCTTATTCATGTAGGCGTTCCAGTCACATAGGTGATAAATTTATTATGTGCTCGATCTGACTTGGTCACATAAATGTGAAGTCCGTGTCGAGACCGGAAGTCTGTCATACCATGAAAGTCGTGACGTTAATTACATCCTCCCATAGGGAGGAAAACTCTTGATTAATTGCCAAGATAGAACACCGCCCAGGGCTTGAGACAAAAAAATGCATGCAGAGTAAAATTGAAATAACAATGCGTGGGATTTGTTTATTCATTTATTCATGTGGGGCAAGCACCATTTATTATCTCCGGGCCTCGGTACAGGGCGGAGAACATAGGTCCGAAGACCACCATCACGCATAGCGAGAGTTTCCAGTCAGGCGTAACCTAACCTTTGCCAGATGCCATTTGATATACCGAAGGTTCAGTCATGCAAGCATGTTTTAAACCGATGATATATATATATATATGTGTGTGTGTGTGTGTGTGTGTGTGTGTGTGTGTGTGTGTGTGAAGACGTCTTTTCAGTCTCGCCCCCTTGAGCAGATCTTGTGGAGTGACTTTGTCAGTGCTTTCGAGCGTGCTTACTGCCCAGAGTATGTTGCTACGCAGAGGATGCGTCAGTTTTTAGAGCTGGTACAGGGCGACATGTCCGTGTTGCAGTACAGGGCCCGATTTGATATGCTGGGTCATTATGCACTGTGGACGCACTTATTTTCATCGAGTTCGGGTCTCTTTGTCATTGTTTTGTTGATTTGATTTATTAGGTTTTGTTAAGTGCGTGGGCGTGCCAGTCACAAAGTGACAATTTATTCGGGCTTCATGGAAGCCCATGGTGTGCTTGATCTGACTTCGTCAGGTGATTGTATGGTTCGGGTCGAGACCGAATCCCGTCACGCCATAAAGGTCACAACGTCATTTACATCTCCCATATGAGGGAACACCCTTGCTTAATTGTCAAAATTAGGGGCCTTGCGGCCAAAAGAATTAATACTAATTACGAGGGGAAAAGTAGGAATAAATCGCACTAAGGACTCGCATCGGGGTGCGGGACATCGGCCATATTGGCCACTCATGGACCTTTTCATGCTCGGACGGAAGTCCGTGACGGAAGTATGGTGGAAAACTGAGATAAATCCATTCAAATGTCTACCGCCAGTGCGACAATTTTAATGATGGTTTGAAAAGGGTCCAGTTCAAAACATGGGTCTGGTTTAATCAGAATGTCGGCTCGAGACAAGGTCAGGTCATAGTCATGTCAAGACAATTCCTAAGGCTCAAGCCTGGCCTGCGAGGGTAGCATTATTGTTCCTTCGGCACCGGGTCACGGGGAGAGACGAGGGTGCGATGTAGATTTTATGGCCATTATCGGAGCCCTCAATTATATTTCTGTGTTGCCCATTTCTCCCATTATTATTATTATTATTTTATTTTATTTAGACGGCCTGGCTATTTTCCCTTTTTTTATTGCACGTGCTTTTCCTATTTTTTGTTCATTTATTACATGTTTAGATTTATTCATTTGTTATAACTTCATTATCTATCATTATTATTATTATCATTGCCATCATATATTTTATTATATATTTTTGGAGGAGTGGGCCGAAAAGGGGTTAAAAGGGTGTACCGGGTGAGTTGGGGCTGGGCGTGCCGGCGAAGGGTGTTAGGAGTGTGCCAGAGAGGGCCGGGGGCTAGTGTGCCGGTGAAAGGCTGTTGGGATTGTACCGGAGAGGGCTGGGGGCTGGGCGTGCAGGCGGAGGGCTGTGTGGGTGAAGGGTGAGCTTAGGGGGGCTAAAGGTGTACCGCTGAAGGAGGGTTTAAGGGTGTGCCGCTGGAGGAGGGGTTAAGGGTGTACCGGTCAGGGAGCTAGGGGTTGTACCTGGCTAGGCCTAGCTGGGGTGCACCGGTGAAGGAGAGCTCGAGTGTGCCGGCGAGGGACGCCAAGGAAGTGTGCCGGAGAGGGCAGGGTCTATGCTAGTCAGCGGTGAGGTCTGAGCTAGTGTGGACAAAGGTCAGAGCTGGTTTGGGGTAGGGTCTAAGCTAGTTGGGCGAGGTCTGTGCTAGTGTAGGGTCAAGGTCTGAGCTAGTGTGGGGTAGGGTCTGTGTTAGTCTGGGTAGGGTCTATGCTGGCTGGACGAAGTCTGTGCTAGTCTAGGGTCAAGGTCTGAGCTAGTCTGAGCAAGGGTCAGAGCTAGTTGGGGCAGGGCTAGGATGACTGGAGTACGTACCAGGCGGAACTGACGAGGGGCCCACTCCTCTCCCATTCTCTTAAGGTCTTTCTTTTCTTCTCTTTCTTACTTTCATGTAGTGCTTTGGGGATCTTCTCTTCCTGTCTCTTAACTATTTCCTATTCTCTCTTCTCTGCAGGACGAGTGTTCAAGTTATTTAGTCATTATTTGACCTGGTTCTCTTCGTGTTGAACACAATTCTCTTACCTCGATTGGAGCAGTTTGCCAATGTTCGTTTCATTTGTTTGTTACTTCCTTTGGTCTTTTAACTTGTTATTATTCCATTTGTTTGTTACTCCCTTTTATCTTCGTGATGTTATTATTTTCAAAAATTTGGCAACATCTCCCCTTAACCCAGGCGTAAGGGAGATACGGGGAACGCGCCCACATGGAGTGGCGGAACCCAACAATTAGAGGTGGGCACCCGAGAGCAGCAACACCTTCGATAAAAACTCAAAAAACTTAGAGGGGACAGTGAGTGGGAGACGACTCCAGGCCTAGCTGCAAGTGTTGGGGTGAGAGACAAGGTCTGGCATGCCGGCCAAGGGGTTCAGGGGCGTACCGGGTAAAGCAGGCTGTGCCGGCGAGGAGGGGTTGTACTGGTGAAGGGCTGCCCCAAGGGCTGTACCGTGGAGGGCAAGGGGTTTAAGGGCGTACTGGCCAGGGAGACTGTGCCAGTGGAGGGGTGATCTAAGGGTGCTTGGCCGAGGTCAAAGGGTTGTACTGCTGGGGGGGTAAATGGAGACTGTGCCAGGTTAGGGTGGCTAAAGGGGGTGTTCGAAGAGTGAAGGCACAGGCGTGCCGGTGGAGAGGGTCACGAGTGGGCTGGGCTGGGACAGCAGCAAGTGTGCCGGGGAAGAGCGCTAGGACTATGCCGGGGAAGAATGCAGCGAGCGTGCCGGGGAAGAAAAGGGGGCTGATGCACCGGCGAAGAGATCAAAGGGTGTGCCGCTGAAAGGAGGGCTAGGAGGCTAGTGGGAGGAAGAAGGCTGTGGGGCCTCTAGATTTGGTCTAGCAGGAAGAGAAGCCTCGATTAGGGGAAGGAGAGATGGGGATTGGATGCTTGAGGAGGTTGGGGAGGCACTGTCACACCCACGAAGAGGATGAGGCTGGGAGGGCCGTCACCTATGAATGAGGGGCCACTGGCAGGGAGAGAAGAAAACACCAGAGGAAGAGGGGGGAGAGGGATGAGGGAGGAGACAAACAAGCATGCATAGTGGTTCAAACCAGCGGAAGGCAGCCATAACACATGAAAAAAGGGGACTTTCATTCATGGCAAAATGGAGGCCGAATACATTACAAACATGAAAGCGGGAAGAAGAGGAAGGAGAAGCAAAGAAGAGGGGAGTGTGGTTTGAGCAGGGGCGACGGCTCCCGACTCCTACCCCACTCCCCACTACAGCTCTCTCTCTCTCTCTCTCTCTCTCTTGCTCTCTCTTACTCTCTCTTTCTTGGTGGTCGTCTAGGGGCCCTCCACTGCTCATCGCGCTCGGCCTGCACCTTGTGCTCCGCGTCCAGAAGGTTATCCTTCAAGCCAACCATATAACGGGCCTAAGCCAGCCGCTCAGTTGATTCCCGAGCCTCTTTCTAGCTTGACTCTGCCTACGCCCTGAGCAAGGCCACCTCCCGCTGAAGGTCCTCTAGGTCGAAAGTCAAGCGTGCAATCTTTCGGTCGGACACGCTGCGGGCCCAGGATAGAAACTCCCTCTCTGAGTCCATCCGAGCGAACAAATCGATCATCTTGGCCCCCAGCTGGGCCAGAATCAAGCCGCCTTCCATGACTCGTTCAAGAAGCACGGAAGGGGGGCAACACCCAAAGTCTCCTTGAACCACCTCCGATGTCGCAGAGCTGCACCTGCTATACAGGGAGGCTCGGACAGCGAAGGCACCTGCCGTGAGAGGGAAGGTCCTCTCTGGGACAGTCGGGAATGGGGCATCCCCTCGAGTACTCCTGGTTCGGGGATCCCATCGGTTGGCTCAGATCGGACCGCCTCACCTCGCGCCTTTGTAGCTTCGGTCGGCTGGGATTAGGTCGCATCACCTCGTGACTCCTCGGCCTCGACTAACTCAGATCGGGTTCCATCATCTTGTGCCCCCTTAGCCTCGGTAGGCTCCCCAGCATCAGCCGCCTCTCCCTGGGACACATCCGCCTCGGCTGCGACTCCTCTGACGGTGACAGCCCCCTTTGATTCGATAGTCGGGAGAGTCAACTGCGCGCCCCCCTCGATTGAGCAAGCGGCCTCCGCCCTTTTTGCCCACTTCCTCTCAGCAGTCACGGCCCTCATCGAGGACCGTAGTAGCTTTTCCATGGGGTCCGTACACTTGACCCCACGGCACTCGGAAGCTCCATCCCGAGCAATCTGCTTGCCCTTATCTCGGGCGCAGGAAGAACTCCAGGACATTTGAGGTCCACCGGGAGTAGACGTCTCCTCCAAATCAATGATCTCCACCTCAGCCAGCGACGCCCCCTCATCTATCGTCCACCTCGAATCTAACGGAGATAATATTCGTTGGTGCAATCTGATCACTCGATGCGAACTCAGCTGGTACTCTCAGAGCGAGCCACTGACTCTGCCCAGTGTAGAAACTGACTAGGAAAATGGGATGACTGACCTTGATTGCTCAGGAACTTCAGAAGGACAAGTGTCAAAGGAAGAGGAGAAGAAGAGAAAGGAATGTCTGGATGCCACCCCAAACAAGAGAGGACCTCCTCTACAAACTCTTTAGAAGGAGTCTCTATGGAATATGATAAAAAAGAGGATGGTAGGAGGCATCCTCCAAAGAGTTAAAGAAAAAGTGATTGGTTGAAGAGCAAAAGAAAGAAAAAAGAGAGAAGAAAAGAGGCTAGTTGAAGAGAAGAGGAGGCAAAGAAGGAAACTAAAAGAGTTGCCCCCCTTACCGATAGGATCGATGGCAGAAAGAGGGGAGGGGAAGAGGAAGAGGGGGAGTGGGGATAGGAGAAGGGCGTGGCGCTTGATGCCCCCATCCGTCCGTTTCTACCTTCCTTCAAAGGCAGCGTCGGCGGTCCAAAAGAAGGAAGAGGATGTGCCACCATACGTCGAACCCTCTTTCGAGCTGCCCGCTGACCGTCAAACGCTCTTTCGAATCGAAGAAGCATGAACCTTCCCCACTACTACCATCTACATCTTCATCCTCTGAAACACCTTCCATGCCTCACCGAGAATAACCGCACAATGTTTTGCAGAGAGGAAAAACTGCAGGGGATAGCTTAAGTGATGAAGAGAGGAGGAAACGCCCTTCGGGACCTTTTATAGGTCCAAGGGGAGCTGCTGCCTTAAATGACTTTCCCCTTGAAGAAGCACGAAAGCGAACCCCCTTTCCCCAAGGCGGTTACCTCATTTTCCACCAATACCCCCTCGATGGAAACACAGGAAGTGACAAGTCATTTAAAATAGGGGAAGGTGGATAGGAGCCAGTGCTACGCCAGTTGTCTACCCAATCGACATGCAAGATATCCGCAGAAAGAATCACCACCTTTCCAAAAACTACAAGTATAGTGGTCAAATTATGCCCCGCGTGATCCCTACTGAGTCTGGCTGTGACTCACCCTTCCTACTTTCCGGTGAATCACTACCGTCGTCTCTTGAAGCTTCGTGAGATTTTGAGTAGCGTGCCAGCAGTAGTTGAGTGGGTATGCTTGTACTTTTGGCCGGGGTATGCCCCGAGTAGTTGTATAGTTAGACTTTTGTTTTGTATTGGACTTGTGGCAGTTGTAAATCTGGACTAATGTATACATTTTATCACTCTGTTAGTTTAATTTGCTTCCGCACTTACTTGTTAATTGTCGTCTAATTAATATTGCATGTTGTAATCCCAATTCGTTATACAACTCCTCGACAAACTCTGCTAACGCTTCAGGGGCCTCATCAGCCTCTTGGGGGGCGTCCCCAATTCTTAGTGGCGGTAATCCGATGTTATCGGGTTATCGGTACTCGGAGCTCTGGGTCGTTACACCAATTGACTGTTCATATATTGAAAAGAATGATTTGAACCTTTGTTGCTGCATTATGTGATTAATTGATGAATATGATCATTTCACGATATATATTGCAAATCTTGTTCATGATCCTCTTTGCAGCATCAGCCAACTTGCCTTTCGCCTCCGTCAGGTAAGTTAGGTAAGTATTCCGATCCATGTAGCCCTTATTGCATTACTATATGGTATCTAAGCTATATTATCTCGAGAACCAGCTGGTTGCTCACGTGTTCCAGGATCTAATGTTCCCCTTTAACAAAAATGATGATGATCTAGGTACACGCATTTAATCAACGGATAGGCCGTTAGGTCGGGAAAGTTAGGGGACGATGGTCCTATCTCACACGCCGTGGTTGCAGATAGTATCCTGACCCTGATTGCCCTGGTCTAATAATACTATTCTCAAGTATTTTATATTTTATCTTTTTTTACATTCATTTTAAAGATTTCTTTTATTTTAGCCCAGCATGCATCATAAACATCTTTTGAGCATTCATGACTCATGATTTGCCTGCAAATGTCTCATCAATAATGGATGATTGTGTGCTTAATGTCTGAGTAAGAGGAATTCCTTTCAAATCAAGGATGCCAAGATTAATCACTATTTCATCATGTTTTCCTTTAACTTTAGATATTCCTTCAATATCTTATTCTCCTATTCTCGGGGAGTCTAACCTTGAATCTGAGCCTAGAAAGAGTAAAAGGGATAAAATAGAAAGGAAGTTTAGAAAAAGATTCCACGCATTCTTAGTAGAACATACTCCCATCTCTCAACAGGAAGCCATGAGCTCTTTTGATGCTTCTGTTTGGAAGGAGACAATCAATAATGAGATTGATTCCATCATTGGAAACAATGCTTAGATTTTCAATGATCTATCTCATGGAAACAAACCTTTAGGTTGCAAATGGATCTTCAAGAAGAAAATAAAAATCGATGGCTCTGTTGAGAAATACAAGGCACAGCTTGTAGCCCAAAATTTGGGCAAAATGCTAGCATTTGTTTCTTCGATATCTATACTCCTATCACTCACATCACTACTATCTATATTCTTCTTGCTCTAACTTCCATCCATAAGCTCATCATTCACCAAATAGATGTAAAGACTACTTTTCTAGATGGTAATCTAGATAAGGAGGTCAGCATGCATCAACTTGCAGGCTTTAGAGTGCCTGGCCAAGAACACAAAGTGTGTGCACTTATTAGATCACTATATGGATTAAAACAACACCTAAACAATGTCATAAAAAGTTTGATCATGTGATTCTATCATATGGATTTCAAATCAATGAATCTGACAACTATGCTTATTCCAAAAGGATTGATGATCAATTCATTCTCTTGTCTTTATGTTGACGACATCTTGATTCTTGCATCAAATATTGACTTAATTAATGACGTCAAGAAATTTCTCTGTGATCACTTTGATATGAAAGATTTAGGTGAAGCCAACCAAATCCTCAGCATGAAGATCATCAGATCATTTGATTATATTTCTCTCTCTCAATCACACTATACTCAATCTCTCATTGACAAATTCTAATATTCCAAATTCTTCTATGTGACTACTCCATTTGATCTGTCAATTTGTCTCATAAAGAACCACATACGAGGTTTGCAGGAAGATTGTAGCCTTCTACCATTACCTCACTATCGGGGTAGTAGGTTGTAAGTTTGGTTCCTGGGCCTAAAGGTGTCGTGATTGTTAGATCCGATGGTAGAGGAATAGGCGCAACTGATAAGGTTTTTGCAAAGACAACAGATATAAAAGAATGAGAAGCACTAGTATCGAATAGTACAAATACAAGATGTGAATAAATATGAATGGTATCTTCCATCAGCCCATCATCCTTGGACGCTTCATCATAGTCTAGAACTACGTTAAGACACACTTGCCGCATGCGTCCACCATTAGAGGGTTGTTCCTTCACAAGAGGGCAATCGGGCATACGATGCTCCCGACTTCAACAACGCTAACAGGCACCGAGGCGCTTCCAGCATTCGTCGATCGAGTGGCCGAATTTCTCACAAAACATGTAAGCCATTGCGACTTGCGTTTCCTCCTCCTTTACCTTCTTATTCTTGTGATTATTTCCCCCATTCCCATTGCGGGATCTCTTCTTGCTATCATGGGAGTTGTAAGTGCTTGTGATGCTAAACTTTCCTACTTTGCTTCCTCGCTTATCAAACCGGCGGCTTGATCCCTCACTCTTGCCATTATACTTTTCAACCTTCTCCAAAGTTCTTTCACACAAATGAGCCCGTTGGACCATCTCCGCATAAGTCCGGATATTCTGAGGTCCAAATTGATGAATAAAATCAGGCCTTAAACCGTCCATAAAATGATTGGCCTTTAGGATATCAGTGCTAATCAGATGAGGGGCATATGGTGCTAGACGAGAAAATTGGAGCTCATACTCCGCAACGGACATCATGCCTTGACGAAGAGAGGTAAACTCTACGGCCTTCCTCTCCTTAACATGTCCGGAGAAATATTTTCCTCGGAAGAGTGTGAGAAAGCATTCCCAAGTGTGTGGTGTGTTTGGAGGTGGTGCAGGAATAATCTTCCACCATGTACGCGCATTTTTATTTAATTGGAAAGTGGCAAGACGGACCTTTTCTTGATCGGTGCATTACAGATTCAAGTTTGGTTAAGGAACTGGGCTGAAGTGTGAAAAGATGAAGGCTTTACTTGCACAAGTGTCGACTAGAGTTGACCTTGGAGCCGACTCCAGTTTAGACTCCTGAAGAGAAAAACCCAAGTCACCCGCTGGATGAAAAGGGCTTTGGCTACATTTTAAGGGTGATAAATAGGTGACCAATGGTGAAAAATAGGCCTTACGAGTGTAAAAGAGGTGACAAAGGGTGAATAATAGATGTTCAGGTTGAAATATGAAAATATCCATGTCCCATGAGAGAGAATATACCTCTGATAGGGTAGCCTCGGATCACGTACAAAGCCTGACCTTTGAGTTGAGTGTGTGCCAGAGACACCGAACTTGTGATTCACCCTTTCAGCCCATTTGCCAACCTTACTGGCTATTTTACACACTTATCGTCTATTTGTCAATCATACGGGCTATTTGTCACCCTTAGGTTCAATAGCCATCGCCTTAGCCATTTGTCACTGTAATGCCTTGGTCGTCGCCTTAGCCATTTGTCAACGCTAGGTGTGCATTTGTTACCACTAAAGTGACATTTTTCACCCTTACTGCATATTTATCACTCTTACCTCATGAGGAGCCATTGCCTTCTTTTCTCTTCATTAGCTGCTTGACTTTGACCTGGATCACTGTAGCTGACTAGTCTATTCATTGACCTTTAACTTTGATTGGGAGTTCATGACTGTAGTCAACAAAAAGTTGAGCTTGGCTAGAGTCTTCTTTGACTTGCATTGACCTTGACCAGTCAACATTGACTATCTTGGCATTGACCAAGTCCCTTTATTGTTCTTTTGATTGTTGTAGAAACTCTTGATACACTGTTCATATTTTTGCCCTCTTGTGAACTTGACTCCTCCTTTCAGCTCTTTCTACCTTTCATTTGTTAGCTCTAAGATCTATTTTTCACTCTTACCAGTGTATTTGTCTACTCTGTAGATCTAGTTGTCGCCACTGATAGGGTATTTTTCACCCTTATCCACTGCCTTTGCTTCATGTGTCAATGTTTCTTGCTGCTGCACTTCATGTTTCTTATGGGTTATTATCTTTGTGTTTGGCTTTGTTTTGTAGGAGAGCAAGAAGGACGTGAGGCCCTCTTCCTGTAGTTGACTGGAAGGAGAGGAGGTTGAATCCACATCATTCTCCGTACCCCATTGTCAAGCACGATCAAGTCTTCATCCTTTTTTAAGGTACACGGCACCGTTGCACCTCTTTCTCTATTCTTTTGGGCATTGTTAATCCTTGGTGGTGATCACAGTCAGTTCTTCCACCTATTTATCGCCCCTTTCCTTTATACTTTCATGCCTTTCATGCTCACATATATTCATTGCTAGTTTGGGGGCGGGGGTAGATCAAACTATCTACAACCTTGATTTTTTGGCGATCACAATGAGACGCCTAGTGCCCATCACGTTATTCATGCTCTCTTGTAAGTTGGGCGTATGTATGTGCATGTCTAGATAGTATTTCCTCCATTTTCCTACTGTTCTAGGTGTTTTCAGGTCTGTCAGGTGGTAGCGATCCTCTCTGAGGCTGCCAAATGCCGTTAGCGGCCATCATTGGGCTGCCAGGCCTCTCTGCTAGCTTTGCGGCCTTCCAGTAGACTGCTACCTGATAGAAAATGGTCATCCAGAAGACCTCTACCTGCTTTCTGACAGGCCTGTGCACAGGCTCACGCGAGTGTCTTTCTTGGACTATTTGAGTGACCTCCCGGGGTCGGATGACTTTATTTTTGGGCCCATTTTGTAGCCCTTTGTATTGTCTTTCATTCCATATATCGTATGCACTATTTTTGTCATGTTTGCATAGTTTAATTGTGTCTTCATTTTTGAGTTTTCTACACAAAGTATGCAAGTAGGTCCAGGGACGTACTCACAGGTACGTCTTTGAATAATGATTTGATTGGGTTCCCGAGGTCTGATTGCTTGCCTCTTGATTCCATCTTGTTCCCCTTTGTATTATCTTCATTTTCATATTTTATTTACATTATTTGGGTCACGTTTGCATAGTTAAATCTTGTCTTAATTTTTGAGCTTTATGCATACTAGCCCTGAAGGTCCTCTGGGGGCTGCCACTTGCTCCCTTAAGTCGATTCAAGCCTTTCGGTCCCGCAATAGACTGCCAAGGTGCTTAACAGTCTTGAGGAGACCACTAGGCAGGGCTCTACGGTCAGGGCATGACCATTTTTGAGGTTTTACCATTCGAGTGTTTTTGGGCTTAGCCGTCCTAGGGTAGACTGCTAGTCGGCCTTACGGCCTGGGGATGACCGCTTGGGTCTCCCTTATGTTGGTTTGATCCTAACGGTCGCGCGATAGACCACTACCTAGCTTTGTGGTCTCTAGGAGACCGCTAGGGTGTGGCTTGCGGTCAGGGTGCCACCATTTTCTGATTTTTGAGTTGATTGAGGTTGGGAGGTATAGCGGCCATGCGACTGACCGCTAGGTGACACCCAGCGGTCAGGCAATGGACCACCATCCTTCTCGGCGATCTGGGAGTGACTGCCTAGGTTTTCGAGGCATCTGGGGCTATACGATCTTGGCTGGACCGCTATGCTTGGTTTTACGGTCCTAGCTAGACCGCCAAGCTTTGTGACGGTCCAAGGAGGACCGCCTCTTGGTTTTCGTGTTTACCATGCCTATTTTAGCATTGTGCTGGTCTCTGGTCGACCCGATTGTGACCCAGTAGTCGACTTTCGGTCTCGTGAATGTCCCGGACACCCTAGGGATTCTGTGTCTATGTTTTAGGGTGTTTAGAGGTACCATGCTACCTTGATTAGCGTGCCCATAGGTTTGAGAGTCTGGGTGACTCCATGTGTTTTGGGCTTTTGTGTTACGCTTGATCGAGTCACCGTGCATCGATGTGAGTGCGGTGGGGGTTCCCCCGCGCGTTTTGAGTTCTCTGAAAAGTGGTTTTTGAGTGGGCCATCAGTAAGGCCTTGAACTGTGAGTCCAGTCACCCAGTTTGGAGCTGGAGGTTTCCCGCTTTTCCTTGAGATGGGGAATCAGCTCGGCGACTTGTGAGCTACCTTGGAAATCATGCTTTTTTATTTTCTGCATAGGCCGTGTGGCCTGTGGACGCTCAGCGCATTGCGAGTCAGGCGCGGCGCGCATCGGGGTTGAGCGGTCTACCGTGGGACCGCATGTCCCTATGTGCGGCCCCAAGGTGACCGCTCATTTCTCGGGGTTTTGACCATTGTTTGTGACCGTTATGCAGTACTTGGGATGTGCGGCTGGAGGCTAGCCGTATATACCACGTGCGGCCCGGGTCTGGCCGTATGACCCTTCGTGCGGCCACGATCTGGCCGTACATCACCTGGTGCCGTTGATAGGCTGTGCGGCCAGGGTTGGACCACGCATGCCTTGTTCGGTGAGTTCCTGGCCGCCCTTCCCTTGTGCGGCTTGGTCCCAACCACACTTGTGTTCTTACCATTGGGGGAGGTGCGGCCAGTGGTTCACCATTCATCCCATGAGCGACCCTAGACCAACCGCTCATCCCGTGAGCTTTCGACTATTGGTTGTTACCGTTACGCAGTGTTTGGGGTGAGCGGCTGGGGTCTGGCCGCATGTCCCATGAGCGGCCATTGGGTGGCTGTTCATCCTCATGCATGAGCGGCTCAGGTGGGACCGCCCATGCCTTAGAACGGCGGGGTCCTAGCCGCCCTTCCCCTGAGCGGCTAGTTTTCGACCGTTCATGTTTCTCACCGTTGGGATTGGTGGACGGCCAGGTTGGACCGTCCTTCTCTCACGCGCGGCTGAGACATAGCCGTGCATCCTTGAGCGGCCAATGAGAGACCGTTCATCATCTTAGGCCTAGCCGGTGGTTTCTTCCGTGTCGATTTGAGTCCCTGGAGAGCGGATCTCAATCCACATGCTGATCTGTGGTCTGACTGATGCTAGGCATCATGTGGGGACCAGGTGTGGGGCGTTGTGGGGGTCCAGGGACGTGGCGTTTTTAGCTTACGTCACCATGAGTCGGTGTTGTACGAGGAGCGATCCTTATCCTCATTTACTTCCGGAGTCATTTTCTGTGACTTGAGAGTCTACCTTCCAGTGAACTGTCCACTAGTCGTAGCTTCCTGCGCACATGTGTGCGGACCCACCCGAAAGTGGTAAAATCAAGTATCATAGGTTTTGAGGGTACAACCTGCTCGGCTGTCTTGAGGGAATCCAAGGCTAGCGGAGACTAATGGAGGTCTCTATGATAAACTCGCTAGTCCAGAGGAACGGAATGTCCAATGGAGAGCTTATAAGTCACAGAGAGTTGAAGGATAATCGATACAAAATACCGTAAAATGTGGGACTATACTCACGGACTGGAATATAGTGCCTGTAATATATAACCTGTCATCAGGTTACTGTTAAAACACACGAAAAATAATAATCAGGTAATTAACGCCTTCTGTCGGGTCACTAGTTAATTAGCGCCTTGATCCAGGTCGCTAATTCAGTATATGGCGCATGTTCACGCTGTCGTTAATTCATTATTTTAACAAATTTTTAGAAAATTATTATTTCAATATTTTCCAGAAATGGCGCCTTAGACTGGGTCACTATTTCTTGTTATAACAACTACTCACTCAGTCGCTAATTAACATATTTTACCGATGATTACATCAATACATATTTTTCAGGTAATCTCACAGGAATATAAATATTACAAATTTAAAAATAACAACTGCAAGCAGGGCGTTATTTCTGGATATGACGACTATGTGCAAGGGCATTCAATTTCAATATAACGCCTTAGATCATGGCGTCATTTAAATTATTACAGTAAGCTGATCATGGAACAGTAATAATAACTCATCAAGAGTAAAAATCAAGGATCAGGATCATAGTCATGTAGAGAAAAATCACAGGATTCTAGAACTATACTCATGCAGGAGATAAATTAACATGGATTCAAGTTATTAAATTTTTAACATGCATTGATTTATCAATTACTCTGATAAAACAATGACTTCATGGAAGTCGTTTATTAATTGACGTCTTGAAGGAAGGCGCGTCAAAAAGAAGTAGCGCCTTTGGTCAGGTCGCTATTTCTCTGAGAAGCAGAAGTCTATAAAACGTAGTAAAATCATGGTATCTAGACCTTTATGTATGCATGATGTTAATAACAGTTTGATCTAGATTCTTGAGATATAGATCCTACCTTTTGATGCTAGCTGGGTGACGAACCGAAAAAGAGTGACGATACTCTGTTACAAACAGAGTAACAGCAACACCACTAAGAGAAGGGAAAGAAGACGACAATGGATTTCCTCTTGTCGTAGCAGCACGCAGGAGGAAAGCAGCAGTAGCAAAGGCCTATTAACTTCTTTCTTCCACTATCGTTCCTGTAGGTACACCGGTACAAGAATTAAGAGGAAGAAGAGAATTACATTAACAGCAAAGAAGACCAAAACTTCCTTACCGTAGCTTTGGCAGAGATCGACGAATAGGAGGTTCAAGGATTACAGCCGGGGTATTTATAGGGTAAAGGAACCTATAGGCAATTGGAGTTCGATTGGGGTTGGACTTTCTAGGAAAAGAATCCTACTAGAATATTAATTTCCCCATCTAAATCTTTTCCTAAATCAATCGTTTCCCATCTGACACGTAGTTCCATATTTTATCTTAACCCAGTTCCCAGTTTGAACCAAACACGGCAACTGGTTTCTGTTTTACGATTCTTAAGAAAATGGCGCCTTGACTGGGGGCGCTGTTTAATTGGCGACAGGGCCAGGGGCGTCAGTTTGTAAATTAGCGCCTTTGTACAATGTCTTCATTTTAATAATTGGCGCCTTAAGAAGGGGCGTTATTTTCCTTTCTATATTTTAATAACTTAATAGTCTGTCAAATTAAATTGACGACTTAGGCAGGGTCTTTATTTAATTAATGCCCTAAAGGAAGGCGTTATTTAATTTTATTCTTTGTACATTATTCTCATACCTCGAGCAGGACCCTACCTCGTGCAGACTCCCTACCTCGTGCAATTTTATTCCTTGGAGTTTAATACCTCATGCATTTCTCCCTACCTCATGCAGATTCCCTACCTCGTGCATCTTCTTGTGTTGTTTTAAATGATGCCTTGAAAGGGGTCGTTAATTAATGAATTGACGACTGTTAAAGACGTCTTCATTTTTAAAATTGGCGACTTGATGAAAGTCGCTATTTATTATTTTATTTAAATTTTATTTCTTTCAAAATTCAGGGTTGCTACACCCTCCCCCTCTTAAAAGAATTTGGTCCCCAAATTCAATCGTACATATATGTGAAGGGTGTAAGGTACATACCTCATAATAGATCGGGAAATCGCTTCCTCATGGATTCCTTGGTTTCCCATGTAGCTTCATGTTCTGAATATTTATTCCACTGCACCTTTACCATGGGAATAGTCTTATTCTGTAGTGTGCGTACCTCTTGATCGAGGATCTTCATAGGTCTTTATTCATAAGTGAGATTCTTCTGAATCACCAAGTCTCCATGATTGATAATATGTGACGGATCGTGCACATACTTCTTCAACATAGAAATGTGAAACATATTGTGCACCTCGGACAATTGAGGAGGTAGAGCGATGCGATAAGCAACCTCTCCAACTCTTTCTAATATCTCAAATGGGCCGATAAATCTTGGCGTAAGCTTGCCCTTAACTCCACATCTCCTTATTCCTCTTCCAGGTGATATCTTAAGAAATGCATGGTCACCTTTTTGGAATTCGAGTTCCCTTCTTCGTGTATCAGCATAAGTCTTTTGCCTCGATTGGGCAACCTGAAGTCTTTCTCAAATGAGTTGACTATTCTCAGTGGTATCCCTTAACATGTCTGGGCCTAGCAGTTGTTTCTTGCCAACTTCATCCCAATATAAGGGTGATCGGCAACTCCTTCCGTACAAGGCTTCAAAAGGTGCCATCTTTATACTTACCTGGTAGCTATTATTATGTGCGAATTCGACCAAAGAAAAGTGATCATGCCAACTCCCACCAAAATCAATGATGCATGCTCTAAACATATCTTCCACCACCTGATTTGTTCTCTCTGTCTGGCCATTCGTTTGAGGGTGGAATGCAGTACTGAAGGTAAGTCTTGTCCCCAACGAATATTGTAGACCCTTCCAAAAATAAGAAGTGAAATGCGGGTCTCTGTCAGACACGATTGAGACTAGTATCTCATGTAATCTGACTATCTCCTTTATGTATAAAGCAGCAAGGACATCTACTGACCACCTGCTCTTAATTGGCAAGAAGTGTGCCGACTTGGTCAAACGATCGATGATGACCCATATTCCATCATGTCCTCCCCTTGATTTAGAATTTTAGGTGATAGATGAATGGGATTTACTCTTGGTTTATCACTGTTTCAGAAATTCTTTCTTATCTATGAGTCATTTTCTTAAGTATATGGCACATATTCTGATATGATGTCATTAGTTACGCACTTTACACTTAAGCACATCATATTGGACTTGTGATCCTCTCCGTTAGATATTCCTTCTACTGGACTAGGTGATCTTGTTTCAATGTCTCCGTAAGTCTCTGTGAGCCTAGGATTCCCACTAGGACGCCGAGCTGGTTGTACCCTTAAAGCCTAAATTGTCTAGAAAGCACTTACACCATCGTTGTTTTCTGGTTTCTGAGTTTTAAATGGTCTTCATGGCGACAGCTAAGGCTTGCCTGACGGTCGTGATCATGACTGCTTACCTTGTCAAACGGTCTGCTATATGACCGCATGTTCTCTGAGTCAAGTTCCGTTGTTCTTAGCTTGAAACGTTAGAAACGGTTCATTACTTGACCACCTCGTTCTTGAAATGGCCCAGTAAAAGTCCACTTGAGTTCCTAAATGATCCAAGAAATGACCGCATCATTCCTGACCTTGTCTAACCCGAGGTTTGACCTTTGGATTGATTTTCCTAAGTTCCTAATTGATCTTGGGATCATAAAAGAACTCAAACTTTATGAAAATGGACACATAATGAATTATGAAAGATAAGAAATGTACCGTTATGCTATCAGATTCCTCCCGTGGCATGACCTTGTTTAAATCATTCATTGAGCTCTCATGATCATAAATTGGTATGTTCTTGCCTTGTTTGTCGATACCCTGAATTATTGTTGACCTTGTTACATTGCTAGCCATAATTCATTGGTATACTCGTGGAACTAGCTTGATTTATACGTGAATATGCAGTTCGGGCACTGATTGTGTCCAAGGGCTCCATGCTAGTCCCCTCGGCTGATTGTGGGAAACATACTATAAACCATGGGGTATGATGCTACTGGTGTCGCATTACGTTGGGAGTACTTTCTTTATAAATAAGTGAAAATCACGAGGCTATTTCATGATTGCTGCAAGGGAAGCCTAAGCGGTGAAGAGAGGTGGAGACGCCCTTCGGGACCTTTTTATAGGCCGAAGGGGGGAGCCCTGCCTTAATTGAATCTCCCCTTGAAAAAATGTAAAAGGCATGAACCTTTCCCCAAGGAGCAGTTACTCCATTTTCCCGAAGCGACTACTCTCATAGGGATACGTGAGAGGATAATTAAGTCAAAGCATGGAAAGCAAAAATGTGAGAAGGCACCAGTGCCACGTCAGCCACTCGGCCAATTAGCATGCAAGAGACCTGCGAAATGCACCAAATCTTCATTTTCTAGCAACTACAGATACGATAGTCAAGTCACGCTAAATGCCATAAGGAATTGACAACTTAGATTTTGGAAATCACTGCCATTAAATATAGAAAGGAAAAGTTTTTACATGGCAACATTCAAAGAAAAAAGAGAATACATGCAGCTCATGCCCCTCCTAGTCTATGGAGATAGGGGAACTTTGAGAGACCCATGGCCTTCCTTGAAGCTCAACGTCTTGAGGCTCAGCGAGCGAAGAATCTTCGATGCCTGGAGATCTGCCCCCAGCATCCTCAGTGGCGGCCGATCTAGGCACTGACCCCACTTGTGTGGGAACTGTCTCGATCGTGTACCCCCCCTAGATAACCGGAGTTGGCGACTCCTCTGCTGAACCGGTTGCCTCCCTGCTCCCCCCTTCACTTGACGACAGAGAGGGAGAGTCCGTGGCATCCTTGTCCGAGTCGTAGCGCTGCCCAGAAGGGAAATCAAGCTCGTCAAGCACCTACTGCTGGGCCATGGTGGCCCCTCGATGGAAGCCCTGGGCAAACCCCTTTCGCAGCCCCCATCGGTAGCCTAGCTCGTAATACGATAAGGCGGCCTTCTGGAGAGCTGCGTGGTAGCCCTCTGAGCTCCTATATTGATCGACCGGCTCTGCCCCAGCTTGCTCTACTTTCTCCTCGAGCTCGGCCACCCTTTGCTCGGCTCTAAGCAACTTCATCTCGGCATTGGATAGCTTTGCCTCGACCTTGACCCGTGCAATTCAAGAAGTTCACGAAGGCATCTACGGCGCACACCAGGGAGGAAGATCACTTGCCAGGATCTTGCTTCGGCAAGATTACTAGTGGCCCACTATTCAGTGTGACTGCTCAACCTACATACAAAGATACGATCGGAGTCAACGCTTTGACCATCTGGTCCACCTACCCGCCTCAGAGTTCGTCACCCTTACGGAGCCATATCCATTTGCTCAGTGGGGAATTGACCTCCTGGGGCCATTCCCTACTGCTCAGGCCCAGATGAAGTTCACCATCGTCACCACCAAATACTTTACAAAGTGGATTGAAGCTGAAGCCACCGCTAGGATCACCGAATTGGTCATTTAGGGCTTCGTGTGGAAATCAATCATTTGTCATTTTTGTATCCCCCAAGTGATGGTGAGCGATAATGGTCGGCAATTTGATTCTCACTTCTTTAGAGACAGATGTGTCGACCTTAAAATTCACAACCACTTCACTTCGGTGGCCCACCCTCAGGCCAATGGACTAGTTGAAAATGCCAACAGAGCTATCTTAAAAGGCATAAAAACCAGGCTCGACAAGGCCAAGGGCAGCTGGCTGGAGGAATTACCGAACGTACTATGGTAACACCGAACTACCCCTAGAACGGCAACCAGTGAAACCCCCTTACAACTGGTGTATGGCACTGAAGCTGTGATTCCACTGGAGATCGGCAATCCCTCTCTCCAAATCACTAACTTCTCGCTTGAGGTGAATGAGCAAAAATTGCTACAGAACCTTCATTTGGCGAGCGAGATCTGAGAGATTGCAAGCATCCAAGCAATGGAATACTAGCGACGCCTTGTTCAATACTACAACGCCAGAGTCTGAGATAGGCATTTCTAGCCAGGAGATTTCATCTTAAGAAAAGCCAAAGCCTCTCGACCACTAGAGGCGGTGGGCAAGCTGGCCCCTAATTAGGAAGGCCACTACTGAGTGATCGAGATACTCAAAAAAGGGGCATACTGATTGGCCACCATGGAATGAAAGCCCAACACTCGGACATGGAATGCGGAGGGTGCAAGAGTTGTATAAGACTCTGCCCTGAGGTGTTGGGAAGATGATGTCGACACCTGCCATGACGTCTGAGCTTTGATTGCTTTGGGTAGTCCCTCGGGAAGCATCGTCGAAGTATAGCTCCCAACAAGGTAGATTGGCTGTGAGGGCATCTTGCTGCCAGTAATGTAAGACATCTCTGACTCTGTTCAACCGATTGTTGTGGTCAGAGAGCAAGGGAGTCCTCGTCTGGGAGCTCTGTGTTGAGAGGTGAGTCATCCGGTATTGGATGGGCTGCTAAGAATTTAGCCATGCCCTGCCCCTTGATTGCTTTTCTGGGGACATAGGTGACATCGTACTCCATTAGTAGGAGAGTCCATATCCCTAGTCGACCTGAGAGAACAGGCTGCCTGAGGAGAAACTTGCGGGGGTCATGCTTAGATATGAACTCAACCTGATGGGACAGGAGGTAGTGCCACAACTTCTTGACGGTGAATACCAGTGCCAAGTAGACTTTTTCCATGGGGGAGTAGCGGTACTCGACGTCGATCAGCTTGCGGCTGAGGTAGTAGAGCGGCTGCTCCTTGCCTTCCTCATTGATTTGCGCCAATAGAGCCCCTAACGAGGCATCCATGGCAGCAATATAGAGTATGAGGGGTTTTCCCTTGACTGGTGCCCCCAAGATTGGAGGAATGAGGAGGTACTCCTTGATTTGCTCGAAAGCCGCCTAGCATTCCGAATCCCATATGAATGGGGCATCTTTCTTCATCAGCTTACTGAAAGGCGCACATTGACCGGAGATGTTGGAGATGAACCTTCGATTGTAGGTCAGCCTGCCCTGGAAGGACCTAAGCTCAGTGAGGTTGCTGGGTGGTGGGAGCTCCTGGATTGCTCTGATCTTACTGGGGTCCACTTTGATCCCCCGGTATCGGATGATACAATTGAGAAACTTGCCATTGGATATGCCGAAGGTGCATTTCATAGGGTTCATTTTGAGCCCATATTGCCGGAGATGCTCGAAGACCTGGCGTACATCGCGCAAGTGGTCTTCAGGGATAGAGAGAGAGAGAGTGAGAGAGAGGGAGAGGGAGAGAGAGACTTGAGTGGGAAAAATAGCTAAGGGGTTTCTTCCTTTCCAATTTCAACCAAAAGTGTTTACATGGGGGAGGGAGGGGTCCTATTTATAGGCACCCACTCTTTCCATGACCATAAGGTCCCTTGACAAATAGATAAAAGACCAAGACTATCCCATGGGTGCCTATGGGCCTAGCCCACTAGTTGGGCCCAATTAGCTAACATAATGGCCTAATTCCCTATTGGACTGACTCAAATAAAGAAAGAGGATACACACATGACTCAATTAAAGTAAAAAATTACATGACATAAGTCCCAATAATAGAGATAACATGTGAGAATCATAGTCGATCCACCTCACAATGGAGCAGGCAACTCGAGCAGAGAGAGCGGCGTGAGATGTCCTCATCAAATCCCTCAAGGTGGGAAGAACTCGACCCCATCGAGTATGGGTCCGCCTGGCCGTGGTAGTGCTCCAAAATGTCTGGGTCAAGGCGTAGTAGGTCCTCCCGACTCACCCAAGTATCCTCTGTCGGGGAACAGTTCTTCCACCTCACAAGGTAGCGCTGGTATACCTTGTTCCTGGTAATGGTACTTTACTCCTCCAGTATTGCCCCCACCTGCTCACGTCGACCTCTCAAGCTTGTAGGTAGAGTCCCACCATGGGTGTCTCTCTCAAGGGCGGGTAAAGGTTCATGCTCCTCACTGGGTCCCACTACAGGGCCCTTGTAGGGTACCAGGTCCACCACGTTGAAGGTAGGGTGTACCCTAAAACTCTCAGGTAGGTCTAGCTCATAAGCGTTACTACCTAGTCGTCTCAGAACTCAAAAGGGTCTTGAACCCCTTGCCCTCAACTTGGAGGCGGGCCCTGGAAGGAGCTGCTCCATCCTCACCATCATCGAGTCTCCCACTTGGAACTCACAGTGGCACCGACGAGCATCTGCCTGCCTTTTGTAAGCCTCATTGCTTTTCCCTATATGCTTGCGGATGTCATCATGCAACTCTTTGATGAGGTGGCCAGGATTCAGGAGGCCGACAGCATGTACATCTATGACAGGAGTGGAGGCTACCCATTGGAGTTCCCCCTTGATCGACATTTGTTTGAGTTTCTCCGAAGCTACATTCCTCCTGGCATGGAGGAGGATGACTTGCAGATTCCTTGAGCCCGTCGTCGGCTTGAGTGGCCATTTTGATCAGCAGGGACAGCCTGCATGGGGTAGCCTTCTATAGCTACCCTAGCTTCTCGGAGGACTACTGGAGGTAGCGACAGTTCCCCAGTGCTGAGTGCCTAAGGTTCTTTGGTGGAGCAGAGAGGTCAGGGGTCAAAGTTGGGCCACTAGGGCCCGCTTCTTGGGATTTGCACGATCACCATCGTGTTGAGACAGAGGTGACCGCCGGACTGGCGTTGGAGCCCGTAGGCTTGCAGTATGCTGGAGAGGGCTATGATGACCACAACATGCTGGATGGAGTCATGCGATAAACTGTCACTAGCTGGTATGGTCGCTGGGCCATGATACCATCGCACTACTACCGCCAGGGTGCCACAGAGTGGCGGATGGGGATTATCCATCACTACCGGGTGCTATTGGAGTGAGCAGGGATCAGGTACGCGATGACTACCACCTTGTACGCGTACCCCTGCTACACTGGGCTACTGCAGGGACTACTGGAGCGCTTCAACCGCTGTTGGAACACGGTGGCCACCACAGAGGGAGAGACCTCACTGGACTTGTGATCTCTGTTCAGGATTTCTGGGCTGCCGATCAGCGACGAGGGGTATGAGGAGGTAATGCTGGATGACCTCCATCGCAGTCACAGTGATGGACATGGGAGGTACTGGGTACCTTTCAGCTATCGGTACCTCCTGAAGACCTGAAAGGACTTGACTTTGGTAGGGAGAGAGAGAGCGACACAGAGTCTAAGAGTGCCACTGAATGTATGGGTCCGTCATTTCTACAATGGGCCGTTCTGCTTCTACCAGGAGTTTGCCAGGGACCAGACTCCCTGGGAGGAGTACACAGAGGTGGAGCTACGCTTCAGGACGGCCTTAGCCTGACCGTCAGAGACTTTTTCGAGGCACGATGTGTGATTTAGGGATAGTCTTCCCCCCTTGACTGAGGTTCTAGCTCACAAAAATGGTGTTTCTTAAAGGGCCATGCCCAAGGCAGGTCTCTGGTCCTTAAGGGGGGAAAGCGGAAGACAGTTGGTGGTTAAACCTGACGCAGTGGCGCGGAGCATGGGGAACCAATTTCTTTTCAGGGCGCTACCCTTCAAGGAGTCGGTGTATTGTATTAGGGGTTTTTTTGGCTGGCACGCTCATGTCCAGGTAAGATAACCCGCGGGGACTTTGCCCTCTTGTCGTGCTTCAAAACGTGATTTTTTCTCCCACGATGCTACACTATCCTTCACCGTTTTACGTAAACCTCAACTCTGGTTAGGTGAAGCAGGCCCGGTTACTAGGATCAGGGGCATTTTTCGTGGTGTATCTTTTTCTTTCTTTTCTTTCTTTTTAGCCCTTACCCACATTTGAGACCGCTCCCGTATTGGGGAATGCCTAGGTTAGTCATCTAGTCCGTCAGCGCCTTGCCCCTGCGTTGGGTCGAGTGGGGGAGAGCAAAGGACCGTCCCCTTTCCCAAGTATGGCCGAAGGAGAAACGGAGCTCACGTGAGAAAGAATCCCAGAGGCTAAGGGGGG
This sequence comes from Amorphophallus titanum, assembly GCA_024336825.1. NCBI lineage: Eukaryota > Viridiplantae > Streptophyta > Magnoliopsida > Alismatales > Araceae > Amorphophallus > Amorphophallus titanum. The sequence goes on from JANBPO010008574.1 coordinate 5,923,425, forward strand.
AAAGGCCATGTGGTGTGTGCAAAGGTCGTGCCACGGAATCATGCCCGACGGTAAGAGAGAAGGTTGCCTAGTTACCCAGCGGTTGTTTTAGCCAGACTCTATTATGGATAGAAGTATTTTAAATACAATCCATTCCACACATGAGATAATTCTTCCCCTTCGGCGTTTACAAGAAGATACGCGTTCGCAGGATAGACTTGCTTAACTACAAACGCTCCCTCCCAGTTTGGTTGCAGCTTAGACCTAGGACCACTTGTTCGAATGAATTTTCATTTCAAAACCATATTACCTATTTCAAATTTTTGTTCAATCACCTTCTTTTGAAAATGACGCGAGACACGTTTTTGATAAACAGAGACGTGATTGGCCGCATTCAACCTCTGTAGAATGCAAGAATTACACCGACCTTATCATGAAGTTAAGTAAAAACTGCACCGAGGTTATATGCACAAAGCAAACAATGCACTGACCTTTATATGCAATAACATAAGGAATGCACTGACCTTATATGTGGTTAAACAAAAAACTGCACCGAGGTTATATGCAGAACAACAGGACGTGCACTGACCTTCCAACGAATAAACAGAAAAGTGCACCGACCTTAGATATGGTATGAACATGAAATGAATGTGCATGCCACCTATTTGATAAAATGACATGCACACATAAATGACATGCACACAAACATTATGCAGATGCATTGACCTAGATCTATGTGCATTGACTTGACTGAGCATTGACCAGTCATACTAATACATTGACCTGTATGAATAGTTATGTGAAAATATGCACAAACCTTGTGCATGCAACATGTGTAATAGAATAAGTGACGCATTGACATGTCTCTTCCTGAACATGCACAGATCATGCTTCACCATATGCAGGATGCACTGACTTATCAATGAAACCAAGTATATAACCATTCAATGCAACATTAATGGTCAAACATATGGATCAAAGCATCACAGCAACTCAGAGCAAGTCCAAACACATATGACATCTTGCACATTATGAGTCATAGTGTTTGGAATCATCAAAATCACAGGGATACAACAAAACCCTATATAGAGGCATTTTGAAATTGCCTCAAAATGATTATACAAAACTACTAATCCATTAAAAATGCCCCCATAGTATTTCGCCTGCACGCGCCACATTCAAGCTCCCGTGCGATCGTAACCTCCCCTCCCACCTTCTCAGTCGCGGACTCCCTCCTCAATCCACCTTCTCCTCCACCACTCCACCTCTCCTCTCACCTCCCTGGGCCCCTCCCACCACGGAACTCTTCCTCATCTTCTCCCTCCACCTCCCTGCCTACTCACGGCCTTCGGTGTACATCATTCTCTCCCCCTCTGCCGCATCGCGTCGCGGGGGGGCGGGGGCGCGGCGGCCGGGGGGGGGGGGGGGGGGGGGGCTTCCACACCTTAGAACACCCCCTCCCACACCCCCTCACAGCCAGGAGTCTTCCCCACTCATATCCACCCCCATTCCTATCCCATTTACCCCATTCCCCACCTCCGCTCTTCAACCGGCAGTTCTGGGTCGCAGGCAATAGAGAACCAGTAGCTTGCAGAGGTGACTACAACTTCATCTCGATGTTTCAGGAGGCTCAAGTGGTACCGTTGGAAGCGTCTCTGAGTCTTCTTCGCAACGGAAGTTATCTCACCCCATTCCGAGCTCGTGGCTGTCTGCGAGAGGCAATCTACTCCGACTCCGCAGAAGAGGTCCGGCCAGCAACCTGAGGCTGTTTGCAGAAACTGCCACGACCATCCATATGAAAATATGGAGGCAGTGCTTGACCGTGACGTTCTAATGCGAGTCTCCCTCCCCCTCCAAGAAGCGGAGCTCCATTTGGCCACCGGAGTGATTTCTTCTCTCTTTTCTCCCCAGAGTGCACAGTTCTGTCCACCCTGGCCCTGAACTGACACCCTGTCAGTGTTCGGATTGCTACGGCCTGATCTGACATCGGCTGGCACCCCCGTGGGTCTCGTCTCGAAGGCAGCTCGTCAACGGTTCCAACGCCCTGACCGTGTGCAATTCGGAGTTCGGGACTGTTCATGGTAGTGTCATCTTCTAGACGCTGCAGTGTTGAGAAGGTCTGAGTCAGAGAGCAGAGTCCCTGATTCCAAGTCCACCACAGCCGGCGACGACTTCCCTGGCTCCTACCAAAATTCCTGCATCCTCCCAGACCAATCAACGAAATTTTGGCACTGGTCTTGCTGGCATCAGAGTTCAGGAGCATCCGAAAGAATTCCTACATTGACAGTCTGTACCCTGTTCCAGAGGAGGGATAGATTCGACTACGTCATCGCGTGAAGCTCTTTCCTTCGTCTTTCCCCTCCCCGCTTGGCCAGCTGAAGGCCCCTCCCTGTGCGGAGGTAGTTTTGAATGTAATACACTTAACCCGCACCCCAAGATCCCCCCTCCTGTGTGAGGCGTAGTGTTGTATTCATCTGGTTTCGATCTTCTTTTTGTTAGTTACTCAGTTCTTTACTTCATTTTCTTACTGACTTTTCGATCCCCTATTTAGGGATTGGGTTCCTTCTGAGTGATCAGAAGAAAGGAGAGTGATCTCCAGGTTCCCTCTGAGATTTCAGAGGAAGAGAGGGTGGTAACTCTCTGGCTTCGTGAGTAGCTGGGTGCTATCTCACCATTTCCTTCTGCAGTCACAGAAGAAGGGAGAGTGGGTCTCTCCGATCACTACATTTGTAGTGGGGTGCTGATCAAGTGGGGTGCTAGATCAGTGAGTGAGGGATTTGTCTCCCTCTTATCCAAGCTGTTAGGCAGCATTTGTTTACATACTGAGTCTGCTTCTTGCTATTACAAGGGAAGTCTCACTCTAGTTGGAGTGAGAGGTGGACGTAGGCAGACTGGTGTCTGGCCGAACCACCTTAAAATCTTGGTGCCATGTGTTGCTTGTGGTGTGGATTTAATTGCTTCTCATTTTATCATGGTATGAATGATGCGCTTCTAAACTCGAAATAGCTCCCTGACAGGTGTTTGTAGTAAGTCTCATTTGATCACTCATAATGCGTTTCAGCCTGATTAAAGGTCTGCTCTGCTATTTGGTTTTGTTCTTATCTTCATTGATTGGTAGAGTGAGAAGTGGTTGAGTGCTGTCCTGAACGAGCAGTACTAACTGCTATCTTGCATTACGTTGGCGTTAGATCGAGCTGATTCTGTGTCTTAATTGAGCCTTTTTCAGTTCAAGCTTTCCCAGTTTCAAATCGGCTAAAGTTTCATAGAGAATCCATTACATCTTGTCTCTGCGCGTATACTCTGCTGTGACTCTTTGCAACACTGTAGTTGCAGGTGTCATGGTTTAAGTGAGCCCTTGTCTAGATTGGTCTCTATTGCATTTCTATCGACTGTGTTCTCTATTTGTGCAAAATTTTATAGGATCTATTCATCCCCCCTTCTAGATCCCGTCTTATATTTTATCAAGCAACATTTGTTGGGCTGCGAGACAGTCGGTCTATCATGTTAAAGTGTTCTGTTAGTTTTGGTGATAACTTAACATCTCACTACTCTTGTGATTAAGAGTTTTCTCGTGAGGTCGCATGCTTCATTTCCTGTATGACAAAGTAAGAGAATTAAGAATAGAGAGAGAATTTTATAACTGCCCTTCGTAGGCAAGTGGGAGATGTTAACGGACTGCTGCCCACGAAGGGGCAGCAGCAGGCATCCGTTCGTCAACGGACGCGTCCGTTCGCGAATGGACGGTGCATGCGGTTAATGCATGCACCGACCCTTGTTGCGGCTCCTATAAAAGGGGGTTTCGAGGTCGAAAAACGCACGGGATAGAAAGAGAGTTAACCCACTCCAAGATATCCTCTCTATTGTTCTCACTCTACGGGCTCATCACCAACAAGGCCGGGATTTGAAGCGTGGTTCTGTAAGAATGACTCTAGTAGCCGTTCTATTGTGACCTCCGAGTTTTGGGAATGCGAACTCCAGGTATTCCTCATCTCATTATGTCTCCCACAACAATTTTACGTCATTGGTATCAGAGCGCATGGTTGCGTTCTTCTCCCAGGCATGGCTTCGGATGATCTCCTTCCGCAAGATATTGATCGAATTGCTGCAATGGAAGACGACCAATGGGAGCCTGAGGAGATCTCGACGGATGATGATGGTGACAGTGAAGTAAGCCGCAATCCCGCCTCCACGTGGGAGTCCGTGGCACCACCCAGGCCGCCGCGACGTGTCGGGAATGCAAGGGCTTATCATGATTATTGAAGAGACATGCTTCAACGCGCTAGGGAGGACCCGACTGCGAATCCCATTGACGGCTCGCAGCATGAAATGCACCGTCAAGATAATGCATCGGAACGCTGGAGTCTAGTACATGTTGTAAGCGTAACTGCGTCATGTGCGGCACGCAACATCGGTCCAGACCTCATAGACGATGCAATAGTCCTTCCACGTGTACCTATGAGTGCATCATCGGTGCGGCCTCCGGCAAGACAAATGAGGGGACGTCGACGTGTGCCTTGATGACCACGTCCACGTCGGGCTCTACGTACATACGGCCGAGGTCCGTAGGGTGGAGAAATAGCGCGAAGGTGGTGGTTTCGAAGAGCTCCCACCGTGCGCCCCCATGTTCGTCGCCCTCGTCCGCGGCGTGTCCGCCGTCGTCCCGCGACGACACTCCGTCAATATCCTCATTCTTTAACCCTGTTAACGGACAATGGTTTAGAGATTGTTATTAGAGGATATCTAGGATGATTTCGTCGTATCCTAGCTTGTAGGTTATAAAATAAATTGTATCGATGAAATAAATCTTAGTTGCAAACATATATTTATTTCTATTTATGTTTTGCACGATGTCAAATTTTTTTATGAACTCAGTATGCAAAATAAAAAATCATAAATTATGTTTTAGAGCCTAACCATGTGACCGCTGAAGATATAAGAGATGATCACCAAACTAGTGGGAGTGTGCCCAGTGGGAGCACATCATCGAATCAGCTACACACTCAAATATGTCGTAGTAAGCGTGGGCATATTCCTCGTCATCTATTTGAGATTGAAGGGGAAGCTCTAATGTGTTTGCCCACAGATGATGATGAGTCTATTTCTTTTAAAGAGGCATTTGCATCATCTTCTAGGAAAGAGTGGGATGCTGCTATGTAAGATGAAATGGACTCTATGGTTAAGAATGAGGTATGGGAATTAGTTGATCTCCCTCCTGGGCGTAAAGTTATTGGAAATAAATAGATTTTCAAAATTAAACGCAAGGCAGATGGATCGATCGACAAATATAAAGCACGACTTGTGGCGAAGGGCTATACTCAAAAGGAGGGAATAGACTTTGATGAGACATTCTCTCCTGTGGTGAGATTCACATCGGTTCGCCTCATCCTAGCCATTGTTACTCAATTAGATTTGGACCTTTTTCAGATGGACGTTAAAACTACATTTCTCAATGGAGAACTAGACGAGGAGATCTACATGACTCAACCAGAAGGATTTGAGGTAGAGGGACAAGAACACAAAGTTTGTCGTCTCAAACGTTCCATTTATGGTCTCAAACAATCGTCTAGACAGTGGCATTTTAAATTCCATAAGGTAATTATTTCATTTGGTTTTGAGATGATTGAGGAAGACCACTGTGTGTATGCCAAATAAATAGAGAAGAAGATTCTTATCTTGTCATTGTATGTCGATGACATATTGTTGGCTGGGAATGATATAAAGTCAATTGAAGCAACTAGGCAGTGGTTGTCTTCTGTCTTCGAGATAAAAGACATGGGTGAAGCAAATTACGTGCTTGGAGTAAAAATTGTAAGAGATCGCTCAAAAGGACTCCTGAGTCTGTCTCAGGAGACCTATGTAAATAAAATTCTAGAGTGATTCTGGATGCATTATTCCAAACCCATCGATACCCCAATTGATAGGGGATGTGCTTTGAGTATAAATCAATGCCCATGGACTGATGAAGAAAAGAAAGAAATGTCTAAAGTGCCATATGCGGCTGCAATAGGGAGTCTGATGTATGCCATGTTGTGTACTCGACCTGACATTTGTTATGTAGTCGGATTGGTCAGTCGCTACCAGAGTAACCCTGGTCTCACTCACTGGAAAGCAGTGAAGAGAATCTTTCGATATTTACGTGGAACGACAAACCTCGCCTTATGTTACAAAGGAGGTGACTTAAGACTGAGAGGTTACAGCGATACTGATTGGGCCAGGGACAAAGATGAGCGAAAATCCACTTCAGGCTATGTGTTCATGCTAGGAGGTGGGGCCATTTCTTGGTGCAGCAAGAAACAAACGTGTATTACTTTATCCACAATGGAGTCGGAATACGTGGCTTGTTCAGTAGCATGTCAAGAGGCTGTTTGGTTATAGAATTTTCTGTGGCGATTGGCCATAACACACCACCCTGAAGAGATAGTGTTGTTGTACATTGATAGCATATCGGCATTGACCTACGCGAAGGATCCAAAGTACCATGGTAGAACCAAACATATTGACATTCGTTATCACTACATTCGGGATCTACTTGCAAAAGGGTTAGTGACGCTCTGACACATATCGACTGGTCACATGGTTGCAGACCCACTAACTAAGCAGATTCCTAGAGAGGCCTTCTTAACCCATATTGTAGCTATGGGGTTATGTAATTGTAAACGTGAATAATTTTTGTTGACATCAATGATGATGTCTAATCTCTATGTATTTGGTGCGTGAGCGTAGAACAGGATTTTTAGATAGGTTTATAGCACTTGTGTTGTTACAGAAAATGGGTGCGTAGCCAAGGTCTACATTATAGTCCTTGAGCTAGTGCTTAATCCAAATAACATGTGTACCACAGCTCCCTGTTGCTACATACTTAGCTTCAGTAGTGGAGAGGGCCACAGAGTGCTACTTTTTGGAGGCCCAGGAGACTAAGCACCCACCTAAGAATTGGCAAAAGCCGCTAGTACTTTTCCTATCTAATTTGCAGCCAGCATAGTTTGCATCCATGTAAGAGATTAGGTCTAAAGTGTGTGCAGCAGGATACCAAAGACCCAAGTTGTGTGTGCCTGAGATATATCTGAAAATTCTTTTAACAGCACTCAAATGTAATTTAGTTGGTCTAGACTGAAATCTAGTGCACATACACACACTAAACTGTATGTCAGGTCTTGAGGTAGTTAAGTATAAGAGAGAACCAATCATACCTTGATATAGTTTTACATCCACTTCTTTTCCTAATAGATCAGCATCTAAGGAAGTGTTTGTACCCATTGGAGTGGCTATGTGTTTCATCTTGTCCATGTCAAATCTTTTGAGAATCTCCAAGGTGTACTTGGTATGGCTGATAAAACATCCATCCTTCAGTTGTTGAACCTGTAAACCAAGAAAAAATTTCAGTTCCCCTACTAGGCTCATTTCAAATTCACTTGACATTAGACCAGCAAACTCATTACATAGTTTAGTACATGTCGAACCAAACACAATGTCATCTATATATACATGAACTATGATTAGGTGGTCACATAGATTTTTAGTGAAAAGAGTTTGAGGCACCTTACCTCGACTGTACCCATGGCTGATCAGAAATTCAGTCAATCTGTCATACTAGGCCCGAGGAGCCTGCTTCAAGCCATACAGTGCTTTATTTAATTTAAACACATGGTTAGGTTGAATAGACAGTTCAAATCTAGGGGGTTGGTCAACATAAACTTCATCTTTTATAAAACTATTTATTTAAAATATTAATTGGACTTTGAAAATTATTAATTGACGCCTCTATACAGAGACATCAATATTTTAAATAACGCACTTTTGAATTGACGCGATTTCTTATCTCTCATGTTTTATCGGGTTTTGACCCATACCGTGGGTCTATTTGGCACTCCTATCTCATGTCTGAGATAGAGTCCCTATTTCTCACTAGTTTTCACGATTACACCTCAATTCTTGAAGATTGGATGACCCTCCGCCGGATATTCCTTCCGTCAGACTAGACGTTCTCTCTCTAAGGCCTTCGTGAATCTCCAGTAGCCTTGGATTCGGTCAAGACAACAGAGCTGGTTGTACCTTAGAAACTCTGGAACCCTTTTTGTCATGTCACTCTAAAGAAATATGATGCCCTAGTCTTCACGGAGCATTGTTTGTGGTGTTCTGTAAGAGTCTGTCCCTGCCTGGAATTGGCGACCAGGCCAGTGGATGCCAAAACTGAATTAGTGGTCATGATAGTGGATGCTATTTCTTTGTGCCTATACTATTCACAGAATTGGCGACCACTGCATGCAGTGGACGTGAATTCTGTATATGGCGGCAACCTAAATGGATGCCAATTATCTAGTTTCATGTATGTCTTGAATTTATGAGATTATCAATATGTCATCATTACTCAAAGTTTTATATCCTTGAACTCCTTGTTCCATGAATCTACCTTTAATGTTCCTACAATGGCTTATTTCCTTAGAATTCTATTGGCTATAAACTATAGTGGACGTCTAAATATTTACATGACTCAATGCCTGGCGTTAATGGGATCCGGTCTAGTCTTGGGAGGAGCACCCAAAAGTACTTATGTCCATGGGAGTTGGATTGACCACGGTGTAGCATAGCACCAAAGTACATGACTTACTTGATTTATGACATTTCACAATCTCTCTAGTGCTTGATATTACTTGACATGACATGCGTGACTTGTGTGACCTGACATGGGCAGTACTTGAGTGAATGAATAGCAAATATCTACATGACTTAATATTACATGCTTGATATCCGATAAAGAAGATGATTCTCCCCTATATCCTTCAATCAAACTCGGAGATGAGCAAGGGTGGATGGAATGATAGAACCGGGAAGTAATAGGTCGCCCGTTGATGAAGCTCGACCAAGAAATCAAGGAAGGAGAGCACCACCCCTCCAGTCTTGACCTCGGGATCATGGAAGATGAACTGGGACAAAGACCCTTCTTCTCCAAAGTCGCAGCCCCTTCTCCTCCTTCTTCCTCCAAGAATAAAAAGCTTAGCCTCCAAGGAATCTCTCACCTTCGGACTAGAGAATAGAGCTTTATATATAGAAGAAAAAATATCATCTTTTGACATAAAAGCCCATGCCAAAACCCTTCAGACCAACACTCATTTGATGTATGGAAACCCTAAGGATAATAGGGTAAACAACCAACCAGATCGGATCTATTCTATGTGCATCAACAAAAATTGCACGGACTCTTAGATGCCAAGAGTACGTACTAAAAAAAAGGACTTCATTCTCAGATGCAACCAGCACGGACCTAGTCTGCGTGTAGCAACAGAAGTTGCATGGACTTCGTTTAGGAGAAAACATACATGGACCTGTTTAAGGAGATGTGCATGGACTTTGATGTATGCACGGACTTGAGGTTTATGAACTCACTATGCACGGACTTATGTTTTATGCAAAACTAAAATATGCACAGACTCACAATGCACAGACTTAGAAAAGATGCAAGGACTTTAGAAAAGATGCAAGGACTTTATATGCACGGACTTGAAGATTGCATAGAGACATATGCACGGACTCATATGTGCATGGACTTGGGTTTTCAATCAAGCCATATGCACGGACTTGGTGTTCTATGCAGAAACGTGCACAGACTTGGTTGGGAAAAAGGTGCACGGACTTTAGGGATGCAACCAAGGCATATGCACGGACTTTGGTTCTATGCTAAGCATATATATGCACGGACTTTTGAACGTGCACGGACTTGAAAGATGCATGTGAGACATATGCACGGACTTGGTGTTTACACCAAGCTAAGGACATGCATGGACTTTCGCGCCCCGAGTTTCGGTCCCCACTACTATAGTTCACTCGGGCTTCCAGCCCCGGGCCTCGGTTAAGTCAGCATCTGGTGTGGGTCTCCACCCGAAGGTGTCCGGCTCCTTGGCACCCTACTCGGGCCGTCAGCCCCGAGCCTCAGCCGTGCCAGCTCCTCGCACAGGTCTCCCGACCTGGGGGAAGGGCTCCCCAGCATCTCGTTCGTGCCTTTCGACCCGAACCTCTGAAGTGCAACCGCTTCACCTGGGTCGTCAACCCTCGGTTCGAGGATGCTCAACATGCAGATCAGGCGTACAACCCCGGGGTTCCCTGCAGACAGCACCTGGCGTGGGCTATCCGGGTCAGGTTTCGGATCCCTTGGCTCCATCACGGGGGCACGTCCTCCACAACTCGATGACGTTGGCTCCTAGTACGGGTCTGGCTCTATGGGACACGACGGCCCTGATGTGGACTGAAGCCCTTGTATCTCACCTTCCGGTCTCGCCAGTTCCCAGTCTAGGCTCAAGGCCTCAGGTCGCCGGCATCCCGGTACCCCCTGCAGTGTCAACTTTGGGTGCAAGCACGTCATTGCGAGCATCTGTAACATTATTATCGGCTCAGGCGAAGGCATACACTTGAGTCACCCAGTCATCGGCCTTCACTACAGACCTCGGGTCATGGGGGCCGATTTCGGTATTCCCAGTCGACGGCCTTGTGTCACCAGCATTTATAGGCTGAGTTTTCTCAGTCTACCATCTTGGGGCAGAATCGTCTTTGGTTCCCCAGAAGAAGCGCCGTCATGGCCGTAAAGGTAAGTCACTTGCCGCTGCCACCAGCAACTCCGGCAAGACCCTTCTTGTCGGGGATTTGCGAATTCGCCTAGATGGGGGCGAACCTATTATACCCCTAGAGCGGATCGTCTCTACGGTCCCTACTACTAACCGCTTCAGCCTTCTGCATCAAACGTGAGAAGATAAAGCATAGCTCAGAAGGGAAGACGCCCTGGCAACGGCCCAGAGACACCAGTGCCAATTTGGTGTCCAAGCTCAAAGAGAAGGGAAGAGTACAAAAGTGAAACTCTCTAGCTCTCTCCTCCTCCCTCCTCTCTCCTCTGGCTACTCTCTGTTCCGTCCCGATCAGCAGGACGGGTCGATGGAGGCCCCATCGATCTGTGGCTGGCTGCTGACGCCTCAGCTCGGGCGTGGTCTGCCTCCTCCCTCCTCTCAACAGTGGAGGAACCAGTGAAGAAGCTCGAACCAGAGTAGGCACTGGGACGTCCCTCAGCTCGTGCCCGCTCACGTCCTCTGTGGTAGCGATCCTCTGCTATTCGCGCCCGCTCCTCAGCTGCACCTAAGCGAAGCCGCAACTCGTCGCGCTCCGCTCTCTCGCGCTCCCGCTCTCAGTCGCGCTCTGCTCTCTCGCGCTCTCGCTCGCGGTCGTGCTCTATCTACTCTCGCTACCACTCTCGCTGCTCCATCTGCAGAAGCAGCTGCAACTCTAGCACGTCTCGAGGAAGCGCCTCCTCCTCGCGGGGCGGCTTCTCTGCCACTGTCCGCTCCAATTCCACCATGGCTAGGCATCGCTCCTCCCCTAGCTCCAGTGCTACTCGGTGACGCTCCTCTACCACCGTCCGCTCCAACTCCACCACAGCTCGGCGTCGCTCCTCCCCCAGCTCCAATGCGGCTTTACGCCGCTCCTCTGCTATCGCTCGCTGGAGCTCTTGCGCCACTCGGTGCCTCTCCGCTGTCAGCTCCGCTATGGCCGGCTGCCTCACCGCAGTCAGCTCGTCGGTAGCTCGCTGTCGCGCCTCCTCGACCTCTGCAAGCCGCAGGTCCCGAGCCATTACCTCCTGGAGCTCTCGCCTCTGCAACACCACAAGAATAAGTTAGATTGATAAACATTTGCAACATTTTAAAAAAAGAAGATCAATCTAACTCCTTCTGCTTACTGAGGCCTCTAGCTCCCTCTCTGCCTCCTCAGCTCGGCAGATGGCACCCGCCAGCTGCTCCTCCAGTCCTGTGACCCGGGTACTCTGGTCCCGGATGCTCTGGGGAGAGGCACTTGAGCCCGAAGCACCCCCTTGTTGCCCCTGGTTTAAGTACTAGATGATGTTCCACCAAGGAGGGGTCAAGACCCGGCATGTCCTCATAAGACCAGGTAAAAGAATCGCTATATTCCCTTAAGACTTGGATTAGATCAGCTTCTACTTTTGGAGGGAGGTTAGCGGTAATGATGATAGGCCTGGGATCTTCTTCAGTTCCTAAGTTAATTTCCTTTGTAGGTTCATCCACTACTGATGATGGCTCATCGAACCTTTTCAAACCTTGTGCATATAAGTCGGCAGTGTCATCTGTATCGCTATCCCCAGAATCGACCTGGTCCTTTTCATCTATGACTTCATAGACACCTAATCCATCATCGCTCTACACCCCATCTAATTCTTCTTCATCTTCCTCAATCACGATCACCGTGGCGATAAATTCAGGACATTTCAAAAGAGTATGACGTCACTGAGCTAAGTCTCACAAGAATCCATCAGGAACAGATCTGGAATGACGTGCAAGCGAGCGCGGCTCTAGCTTGGACAGGGATGATTACCTGGAACAAGAACCTACTTCTCTAGACCAAGACCTAACTTCCCTAGACTTGACGGACCCTACATCTAACCTAGAGGAAAGCAAATCTATTGGGACGGGAGAAGCAGGGGTCTCATGCCCCTGGGAAGCTGATGGATTGAAGATAGCATAATCTTCCACCGAGATTTCCATTTTAAAATTGGCATTTTTTTTGGAGCTCGGTGGAGATCATATAGCAAGATAAAGAAGAGGAAGGAGGAAGAGGAAGTGCTTTAGGACAGAGAGAGTCGAAGATAGCATTGAAGAATGGGTCTGTGGATCAGAACCACATACTAGACAGATTGGCGGGGTCATCAGGGGACCACCTAGAGGTGAGATCATCCGACGGGCAGCACCTGCACGGACAATCAATGATCAAGAATTCAACTGGCTGCTTGTGGAGAAAGGGAAATCGGAATATTGAAGGATCAACCAACAGAGATGGCGATCAGGGAATAAAGCTGAGCTGTTGGAGGAGGATTCGTATGCGGGAGGGAGAAAGGAGCTACGCTAGCTACAGAAAGAACAGCAGTAACAACAGGAACAGTAACCTACGGCGGCCGATAAAATCTCGGCTCTACAGTTACTCCTACTGTACCAAAAAATATGACCCGATCTCCCGTCGGGGGAACAACCAAGTCACGCACCTGACATCCCGATCCCACGGTCTGGGAACAACCAGACACGAACCGCCCTAGTCACGCCACTAGGAAAATGCCACGATGCCTCAGTCGCGAAAACCTGCCCTTACGGTGGGGCCCAAGCTAAAACTACACAGTCCGGAAACACAATCACGACCTCGCTGTCGTGAATTCCACGCCGTCTAGGAAAAACCCTCGATGACGCTCACCGAAAACCCTAGACCTTGGCTACGGAAATGCTCTCAAAAATAACACCCAAAACCCCATCTCGCAGACGAGAAATGGAAACTCGAGACACGACAACTCACGTCACGTGACGGGAGCACCACCCACTAGAAGACGACCGGATGCGTCCCCTGACGTCTTACACCACGTCACAAGTGTCTAGCTACAACGTCTCGGGTGCGAGACTCAGACACACTCAGTAACCAGAAGTATCACAAAACAAGGACTAGCTAAGGTCGCGCTCGTCAGAACGGGTCCGAACCCTCAACCTCGTGTGCACACTCAGACCATACACCCTAGGCCTGTCCTCTACCTGGTAATTCTCCCTGAGCCCAGACTTGACTGTGCGCGGGGGCCCTACGGTAACTAACCTACTCACCGTCTCTCTCGGGTATGCCACACCAGTGCCCTCGGTGGGCCGACACGCGCGTGCCATGGAAGCTACGACTAGTGGACGAGTCACAAACGTGAACACAGAAAATCATGCACGCACCCATTGGGTGTAACATGAGGGAAGAAGTGGCTCGTGGCCACTTGACTCTGGACAGCCCACTAGACCTATTAAACTCAATGGTCCTTGAGTCACAAGACTTGGGTCAAGACCATCGCATGCGACAGCACTGAGCCGTCAATCTGGCCTAATCCCTAGGTCCAAAACCACGGTGATTCAAAAAATTACCAAAACCAAAAAAATATTTTCCCTCCATCTAGACTTGGCCGCGCCCCCTCACCCCTCCTTCCCCAAACCAGCGCCCCATCCCAAACCCTAACCCTAGCCGCCCCCACCTCATTCTCTCATGCCCCAGCCCTTCCAGCCTCCCTTCCCACTGCACCCCCCACATCCCCCATCTCTTAGGTTCGTCCACAGCCACCCGGAGGCCACCATGTCATCATCATTGGCCACGCGTTGAACCTTCCTCGGCTCGGCTACCTGTGGATTCAGGACAGATCTTGAGGCTGGTTTACAGACCCCATCATGACCCCATACAGCATGAACCAGTGCAAACACTCTTCAGAGAAGTCATACTTCTTCGAGTCATATTCGCTCCAGAAGTGGTCTTGCCCTGTTCGGACCTCAACACTGATCGCATCGCCCATTCTTGTGTGGCTGCACCAGATTCAATCCAGAATCTGAGGACCATTTGGAAGAGACTGCACCAACTTATACAGCGTGATTCAGCCCAAACTCTCTTCTGAGATTTTGTTCTTCTCTGAGCCCTCTACATTCCAGAGGTGGTCTCACCCCATTCTGATGTCAGCACAGCCTGTGGCATCCATTCTCCTGCAACTTCACAACGCTGGTGTGAACCAGTCCGCCCAGAGTGTGCAGTAGGCTCTCCGATCGCGCCACACCTTCCACTGATGGTTTTCAGGCTGATCCTTCTTCATTGTAGTTGGACCTATCGATGTCCTTAAACTACTCTAGGTGGTTTCGTCGCGTTCCGCATTCAGTGCTGCCCGTGCTGCCTTGCGCAACCTGACTGTGTCTTGATTTTTGCCCAGAAACTAGAGCCTCACCAAAGTGCAGACCACGCCCATCTCAATGCTCTGTTGGTGTTCATTTTTAGAGGGTAAGTAGATCTGCTTGTCAGCCATCCGAACCCACTGGTCTTGCATCGTTTGGAGTCTGGTGGAGAGCGCACCGCCCTCTGCACGCCGACTGCGCAGACTATCCCTGCGAGGCAGATTCGCATAGGTCTATCTAATCCTCAAGTGATCTAAGCTCTTTAGTGCTAAAATTTTTAAGAGGTGATCTATTCAACCCCTCCCCTTCTACCTCACCATACCCATCGTGTTTATCAAGAGTTGCAGTTGGGTGGCACCCGTGCAACTTTGAATACCTCAGTGAGTGCGTATGCAATGCATGTTCCTAATTATGACCCTCGATTTCTGGTGTTTAGACACTAATTTCCACTGCTTGCCATTATAGTACACCCAACTCAACGCAACCTCATCAGTAGTTGGGGCTGAGGGTGCCCCTCCAGTTTGTGGGTCCCCTCCTTAGAGTTTAACTTGCTTCACTAGCAACTTGCTGGTGCCATGCAGTGTGTTGCAGAGACAGAGGGAATAGTTTCTGCACAAGTGAGGGCTTCAACATTGTATATTTTATTCACACCTTGCACATCCCTAAAATGATGGACATGGCAGGCCAAAGAGATGCAAGAGGCACTCGCTCATACCGCACAAGGGGAAGCCAAGATAGAAGAGCTAGAGGAGGAATTGCAACGCCAGCCAAACGATGACATTTCTCAAGACGTCATGGAGCTGAGGATCACCCTCTAGTTGGAAAGGGAAGACAGAGAGAGAACGAGCAGAGAAAGAGAGGGAAAGAGAAAGAGAAAGGGCCAAGAGATCAGCTAAGAGAGAAGAGAAAAGGGCATTGGAGGCCCAATTATTTGAACTCTGAACCAACCTTGGTCTTGTCGAGAAATGGTTGATGGATGGTGCGGAGTGCTACCGAAGAGCACGAGAGTGCGGCTTTCGTGTCAGTAGCTTCTTCACTGCCCCCGCCGAGAAACGGGGTGCGAAAATAGGGAGAGAAGTGCAAGGTGGTAGGAGCGTCGCCTCCCATAGTTTGAGAACACCCTCCCGAGCTCCTCGCCTGGAGAGCGGTTAACAGAGTGATGTTGAGAGAGAGGGTGGAACTTAATGTATATGTTTTTGGAAAGACAAAATATTTTCAAAGGGACCAATGGGCATGTTCAGTTTCTTGTTCTCTGTCTCTTTTCTTGCCAAAACAGCCGTCGCGTCGAGACCAATCATACTCAAAACCCCGTGTCAGTCTCCTCGTGTCGACTCATATCGTGCCAAGAACCTTGCGCCGGGAGCTCCTTATGTTATATTCTAATCACACCACTACCTACTCTTACCATATCCTTTGAGGAGAGAACCCGGGGGCCTTCATACGAACCTCAGGAGAGAGATTAATGGGGAATACCCCTACATTGTGCTGGTCGGGGTCAGATCTATCTTTAACCCTATGGATCTACAGAGTTCTGCCACTGCTTGATGTCTGATAGTTCTCGAGGGAATATTAACTAATGCCACAATTATGGACAGCAGTCATTACATCTCGATCTCTCCAGACTCTGGGCTATGTGCCCATCATCTTTCGACTTTCACCCCGGCACTCCGTGGGTGAATGACCTATCTCCTTTGGGCATGATCTAAAATAAGGGGAGATGCGGCCGGATTTGGTCCGTGTGAATAAGCTCGGTCAAACCATCATAATAAATAGCCATGCCTTTACTTCTTACATACCAAAAACGAATCTTTTATTTATACTTCACTTCTTTCCTGTATAATAACAAGCACATTAGTAATATTTGACCTGCCTCCAGAGGCCTCCTACTTTGGTATTTAATCAAGGATTGTCCTTCTTAGGAATGGCGTAATTAACGTCATAACCTTTATGGTATGAAGGACTTCTGGTCCAGGCCTGAACCTAACAGTCGATTGACAGAGTCAGGTCGAGCGCACAATAAAAGTTGTCACCCAGGTGACTGGCACGCTAATTAATAAACCATACAAAATAAATAAATATGAACAATCAAATAAATGAAGAGTAATCTAAAAAAATAAAAATCCGCATCCACCAACTACCTTACCACCCAGCGAGCACTCGCTGAGTGCCCTCTGGGAGCGGCGAGCACTCGTCTGGAGGGCTTACGCACATCTCAGATCTACTACAACGATCTCTATCCTCTTCTCTCTCCCCTCTGCTCTTCTCTGTTCTTTACTTAAACCGTTACTGACTTAAGCATCCGCTCGCAAGGTGTTTGGGAAAATGCCCGACACACCCCGGATTGCCGAACGGCTTGAGTAGGTGGCAGAGGGGCCGCACGACAGGCCTTGGGTTGACGATGGGAGCTCATGGGAGCTAAGGGGAGGCACTTTGTGGATGTGAGCCATGCCTCGAGCTATGTGCCACTTTGTTTGATGGGTTGGCAGGGTAGCCTTGGGTTGGCCCAAAAGCTAGGATTAAATGGCTTGTTGCCACGTGTCTGAGTGTCAGGGTTGGCCCCAACTTCTCGGGGGCTCATTGTAGGACCCAATTGAGGTGCCAGAGCCACGAGTCGGTCCGTCATTTGGTGTAGAAGGGCTGGAACATACGTGCCCATAAGGTGTTCGACGGAATGCCTAACACACCCGTGTGAGCCGTATATGCGTGTGACAGGCCTCCAAAGCCTGTGGTTGACTTAGTTAGGTCTTGCTTTGACCACGGAGGGTTGAAAGACATGTCTCTGGGTGGGCCCTTGGCCCCTTTTGCTGAGTGCCATGTGGCGTGGCTCGACGTCGGGGACGCCCCCGGGTGGCTCCAGGTGACAGGGCCAGATACGGGCAAAGCCGACATGTCAGTGACCGGGCTTCCCCTTGGGGAATTGTTTGTGTCACCGTGTGTCACAGCAAGCTGCTCAGGGCCCTTCTAGGGATCTGCAGGATTGTAGAAAGGGCTGGATAGCCCGCGCCTGGAAGGTGTTTGGTGAAATTTCCGAACCCTTATTTCTCGTGATTTTGTCGGGAAATAGTCTGGGTATAACAAATGCCCCCCACGGGTCATGCGTTGGAGGCGGAGACGAGGGCGTACGGCCTGTGAGACCCCTATTCCTTGTTGTTGTGGTTGTATTTTGACACTTCTAGTGCCTTTATTTTTGCTATGCTGTATATGTTGATTTGCTGGTGTTCTGACCATTTTCCATGCCTTGTCTTGCAGCTATGGCACGCTTTGGCAGAGATGGATGGGTCCCGAGGTGGATGGCCCGAGAGGATGATCACTGGGTGTGGAGGACAAATCGGTAGCCACCCCCTCTGGGCCTGCCAGTGGTTTCTGTGGATAGCATAAAGTAACTGGACAGTGGGCATACAGTGGTGGCTGAGGGTCCCCTTGGCGAGAGAGCCGCTGGACTCTAGACTGTGGAGGTGGCTAGGATGCTGGAGGCTGATGGCATGTACACCTACGACCAGAGCGGAGGCTACCCATTGGAGTTCACCCTAGATCAGCACTTGTTCGAGTTTCTCCGGAGCTACATTCCACCTGACATTGAGGAGGATGACTCACAAATTCTGGGAGCCCATCGTCGGCTGGAGCGGGCCATCTTGATCGGCAGGGACAGCCTGCATGGCATAGCATTCTACAGCTACCCTAGCTTCTCAGACGACTACTGGAGGCAGCGATAGTTTCCCAGTACTGAGTGTCTAGGGTTATTTGGTGGAGCAGAGAGATCTGGGGTCAGAGTTGGGCTACTAGGCCCCACTTCCTAGGACTTGCACAGTCACCATCGCACTGAGATAGGGGGGACCGCCGGATTGGTGCTGGAGCCCGTGGGCTTGCAGTATGCTGGAGAGGGATATGAGGATCACAGCATGCTGGACGGAGTTATGAGGCAGACTATCATGAGCTGGTATGATCGTTGGGCCATGATTCCATCACACTACTACTACCAGGGTGCCACTGAGTGGTTGATGGGGGTTATCCATCACTACCAAGTGCTGTTGGACCAGGTCGGGATCAAGTACACGGTGACTGCCACCTTGTACGTGTACCCATGCTACACTGGGCTGCTGCAGGGGTTGCTGGAGCGCTTCAACCGCCATTGGAACACGGTGGCTACAGCAAAGGGAGAGACCTCACTGGACTTGTGGTCTCTGTTCTAGATCTCTGGGTTGCCAGTCAGTGGCGAGGGATACGAGGAGGTAGTGCTAGATGACCTCCATCGCAGCCACAGTGATGGACGGGGGAGGTACCGAGTACCTTACAGCTATCTGTATCTCATGAAGACCTGGAGGGACTTGGCCCTAGCAGGGAGAGAGAGAGCAGCATAGACTCCAAGGGTGCCACTGAATGTATGGGTCCATCATTTGTACAACGGGCCGTTCTACTTTTACCAGGAGCTCGCCAGGGACCAGACTCCCTGGGAGGAGTACACAGAGGCGGAGCTTCACTTCAGGACCTACACCAGGTACATTTATGCTCCACAGGATGGATGGAACAACCACGGTCTGCCAGATGTGACACATCTCGTCGCCTATTTGGCATATTGGTTGGCGACGTTCGTGGTTCTGCACGGAGAGGATGGTTTACTGAGAGCTGAGTTGCTGTGGCTAGCTTATTTGTTAGCTAATGGGAGATAGTTGGCCTTGGCTCCTGCTGCACTGGCCAACATCTACCAGGGACTGGGAGTTCTAGCAGCACACCCGGCGCCGAGAGAGAGGAGTGTGCTCCTACCGACCCACTACCTCAGTGTGTGTGTCGGGTTGCTATTTTCGGGACTGGTGAAGCGAGGGATAGTAATGAACCCGACGACACCGCTCTTGTTCAACTTCCTCGAACAGCCTAACGGGGACGTAGAGGTGCAGTTGGAGGGGGCTAGGAGAGCCCTTTGCTACTTGCCCGACCGAGGCGAGTAGGGGCTACCTTTTGACAGCGCCACGAGGTAATCCAACATTTTCCCGGGGCCTTCAGGAGGAGGGGCGACCAGTGCCCACCCTGGTCAGGAGATTGCAGGTGCGGAGCTGTGGACAGAGTGGATACCGAGTACCTAATCGATGGTGTTGCCGTTGCACTGATCAATGATGAGTTCCTTGGAGCCGTACTGTCCACACCAGTTCGCAAGGAACTTCGTGTACGACCATGGGATCCCGTCGAACTGGGAGTTCCCTTTGGCGGCAGACAGTTTCGAGGTAGGGACACCCACCTACTTGCAGCAGCGTGGTGGGACTTTTACGGTCATCGGGAGCTAGAGCAGTTCCCGATCCTGTGACAAGGACATTGAGGGAGGTTTGACGTTCACTACTCCAGGTGGTGGTTCGAGCACAGCCACTTGTACCAGCAGAAGGCCTCTGCGATCAGGAAGGCGGTGGAGAGCCACTTGTTGAGGGAGGATCTGCCTCCTATAGTGCTAGACGAGGGGTACATGATGACCCGCACAGCTCAGATCCGTCGAGAGATAATGAGAACGTCGCAAATTGAAACAGCGTCCACAATATCAGCCGCCCATTTTAATCAAATCCCAGAATTTAAAATTCAATTTCTAAGAATAAGCATCCATTTTATCAATCGCTTATTCTTCATTCATCGCATCGGCCAACGGATTAAATAAACATTTCCAGAAATAGCGTCTCATAATATGGCCGCTTATTCATAAATGAACGTCAAACTTAAAGGACGCTTATTCTTTAAACACATGAATGGATGCCTAATCATGTGGACGCTTCTACTTTAAACACATAAATGAATGTCTAATCATGTGGACGCAGATTCTTCTCGCAAACTCCCCTTTCCTCGCACGAACCGACCCCTCTCTCTTCAACACCCATCATCTTCTTTCCTCAAGACCTTAACCCCCTCTCATCCCTCCTCACACCTTAAATCCCTTTCAGAGACGATGTTTGCCGGAGGTACAACGTCCAGCAAACGATGATGGGTGACGGCGCCAATGACCATCAACCTCGATGATGAGGGCGACGGCGGAGGGGCGAAAATAGAGGCGATGTAGGCGGCGCCAACGGTACCAGAGATGGAAACGGCTGAGGCAGAGGCTTCATCCTCACCGTCGGGAGAAGAAGCAAATGAAGGAGAAGAAGAAAAAGGAGAAGAGGAAGAAGATGATGATGAGGATGATGAAGAGGAGGAGGAAGAAGAGGAGGCGGAAGAGGAAGACGACGAGGACGATGAAGAGGAGAAGGAAGCGACTGCGACGGAACTGGGAGCGACGGTGGAAGAGACAACGGTGGAGCCAGCGACGACGGAGGAGGAGGCCGAGCCTCGACGCGCCACAACACGTCGACCCTGACGGCGACGATAACCACCCGCGTCTCGCCGCCCACCGCCCAAGGCTGCGCACCCACCGGAGCCAGAGAAGGTGAGTTTTTTTATTTTTTTATTTTTTTAAAACAACCTAGTGTATTGTTGGACGGGAGAAAGGTGGAAGACACAGAAAATAGCGTCCACTTATGTGGACGCTAAAAGAAACAATGTCCATTGATTGGCAGGATGGAAGGCGAGACTGCTATCTTATGACAATAGACTTATCTTATGCAAATCAGTGTTGGACAGCTTTCCCATTTATTTCCTATTCATATTTCAAATCCCGAAGACTGTGGTGAGAAAGGTGGAAGTTATTCACGGGAGATTTTTTTGGCATGAGAGTGGAGGGAGGTGCATAGGATGGCATGACATCAGGTGGGATAGAGTGGCTACAAGGAAAAGAGATGTGTGAGGCTAAAGAATATTAGAGACTTCAACTTGGCCCTCTTGTGTAAGTGGATGCAGAGGTTGGGGACCGGTGAAGAGGGGTTGTGGGCGTAGGTGATCAGATAGAGGTACTACAGCAAGGAGCGGGTTTGGGACCTGGTCTTACTTTCTCAACACCATATATCTTCCATTTGGCGAGATATCTTGATTTGTAGAGATTTTATCTCCTCCAGTGTCCGGGTTCGACTTGGGAAATGTGATTATCTTTTCTTGAAGGGCAGATGGTGCATCGATGTCACTCTGAAGGCCTCCTTTTTAGGCCTCTTTGCGGTTTCTTTAGCCCCTCTAGGGTCAATCTCCCAGGCTTTTGATGCTCTCCTGTCAGGAGGTACCTCGGTGCCCACTTTCAGGAGAAATCTTAGGCACGTGGAGATGGAGCAGTTTCAGGACATCCTCCACCTCCTCATGGACTTCGCTCCTTAGCCTGCCAGAGAGGATGAGTGGTTTTGGAGGTGGGGGAGGGAGGGTACCTTCTCAGTACATTCAACTTACTCCTTCATGTTTGATGGAGGGATCCGCCATAGTCTTGCCCTGTTGAAGATGAAGATTCTCATCTAGAAGATCTCCCACGGGAGACTACCCATCTGAGATAGGTTGCTCTCGTTCCTCCTAGACATCCTTGCGGTTTGTT
Organism: Amorphophallus titanum; assembly: GCA_024336825.1. Classification (NCBI taxonomy): domain Eukaryota; kingdom Viridiplantae; phylum Streptophyta; class Magnoliopsida; order Alismatales; family Araceae; genus Amorphophallus; species Amorphophallus titanum. Next base: position 5,945,538 of record JANBPO010008574.1, read on the forward strand.
GCCTTTGTGGAGAGGAGGATGAGACAATGGATCACCTATTCATAGGTTATACTGATGCGGGACGGACCATGACTCGACCTAAACTCTAAGCAAGCTCGCGATCGTCCCTATCGAGGGAAGCGTACGGACAAGATCTGAAGGTAAGTGAACTGATAAAATTGGCAATATTTTTACAAAAGTAGTGGATATGAAGGAATGAGAAGCACTGGTGTCAAATAGTACAAATGTAGGACGGGAACAAATTTGAATAGTTCCTTCCATAAGCCCGTTGTCCCTAGGCGCTTCATCATCTTCTAGAATAGCATTGAGGCGAGCCTGCCTCTTACGTCCACCACCAAAAGGTTGTTCCTTCATAAGGGGGCAATCTGGCATGCGATGCTCCCTGCTGCCGCAACGTAAATAAGGGCCGGGGTGCTTCCAGCATTCCTCGGCCGAGTGGCCGAACTTTCCGCAAAAAGTGTAAGTCGCCATGACTTGCTTTTCCTCTTCCTTGATTTTCTTATTCTTCTGGGAACTACCATTGTTCCTACTCCTAGACCTCTTCTTGCTATCATGGCTTTTGTAAGGTTCTGTGATGTTAAATTTCTCTTTCTTATTACGTCGATCAGACCGTCAACTTGACTCCTCTCCCTTACCTTTTAATTTTTTAACTTTTTCCAATGTCCTTTCATAGAGATATTCCTGCTGAACCATCTCCGCATAAGTACAGATATTTTGGATCCCGAGCTGCTGAATGAAACCGGGTCTTAACCCATCCATAAACCGATTAGCCTTCAACAAATCGGTGCTGACTAAATGTGGTGCAAAAGGTGCTAACCTAGAAAACTGCAGTTCATATTCGGCAACTGTCATCATACGCTGGCATTGAGAGGTGAACTCCATAGTCTTTCTTTCTTTAACATGCTCAGAAAAATACTTAGCACGGAATAAGGTGAGAAATCCTTCCCATATATGAGGTGCATCGACTGGAGGTGCTGGAACTGACTTCCACCATGTGCGTACATCTTTGTTGAGTTGAAAAGTGACCAGACGCACTTTCTCTTGATCCGTGCATTGAATAACATCAAGTATACGGTTCATTTCATCTATCCAATTCTTGGCTTTATCTGGATTAGAAGAACCATAGAAACATGGAGGATTTAGACTCTAAAAATTACGATGTTAACAAAAAAATTTTCCAAAACCCATCGTGGGGGAGAATTCTCCCCATTCTCTCCCCCTCTCTCTCCCATGATCACTCTCTCTCCCATCTCTCACCCTCTCGGTGGATCGACCGTGCGGGGTCACTGTAGGAGGTGCGGGAGGCGTCATCGGCAAGCTCGAGGCACGAGGAGTGTGCTGACGTCGACGTGGAGGCGAACCGCGACACGTGGAGGTGGGAATGCGCGTTTGAAGGTGTGGCTCCCCTCGGCTTGCATGGCGGGTTAACGCCATTTTCGTCGCAAAATAGGTAGGGGGATGGATACCTGACCTTGGTAGGATCATTTTCCTGCCCATGCCCATCATCGTTACATCTTAAATAGCTTGAGCATCGTCGTTATGTCTTCGGAGCATGAACATCGTCTATTTATGTTTTAATCCATCCATGGCCATTGTTGCTGAGTTTTTAGCCATTTAACTATTGTGGGATGATGGTGGAATGGCAGGGAACAGGTTAAATGTTCATTTCCCATCGATTTGAGTCGATTGGGAGGGTATCCCATTGGAGATACCATGTTTTTGACTCTAGTAGGGTAGCGGTCCTACCAGAGACTGTTTACGGAAACCAGTATGGCGGTGGACCTTCGCGGTCTACACCCCGACCGTTTCATCCGGTGTAGCGGCCCAACAATGGACTGTCTAAGGACCTTAGTGGCCTACATTGAGATCGCGTATGACCATTGACCTGTATGGCGGTTTAGTTTAGTGGCCCATATATGGACAGTTTACCTTCTTTCACAGTCGATCATGCGACCGTTTGTGTCCTCTTCGTGGCCCAATTTTTGACTGCGTGAACACTTTTTACCGGTATGGCGATAGGAGCCTCGCGGCCCATTAGTGGACCGCTTATATCCATTTAGTGGTCAGTCGTTCGACCGTCTGATACTGTAGCGGCCTTATACTCGACTGCTTATGCCCTGCAGATTTTAAATTCAAGTATGTTCATTTAATTATGTGTTTAATCATGCATATTCATCATGTTTAACTATTTTTACATAACTCATTAAAAATGACTCGTTTCTACATATCGGGATCTAATCCCACTCTCCTATCAAACTTGTCGTGCACTTGGCAAACATTTGCATGGGCTTACTTCTGTATTCATCACGCTTTCAACACGAACTTCCATCTGAATACAAAATAGTATATGAGCAACCAACATGGCTTGAATGTTTACACCGCAATGTAGGGCCCTTCTTTAATGCAGTTCACAAATTTTGATATCTCATCTTGTCAATACTAATCTCAGGCCGTAGGGCCCTATTTCTTGGCTATCAATCAAGGGTTTTCTCCCCTCTGGGGAGATGTAATTAACGGAGTGACCTTTAAGGCATGATAGGTTTTTGGTCCTAACACGCAATCCACTATCGTCTGGTCAGTCAGATGGCGTGCACTAGTGGCTTCTCTAAAACCTGAATAAATCATCACTTTGTGACTGGCATGCCTACGCACTAAATAAACAAATAAATAAATAAATAAACGAACAAATGAATAGAATAAAAGAGATCCTGAAAGTGTATCCATAAATCTGGCATGACCAGTGGGACTTAACTTCCCTTCATCTCATCACTAGGAGTAGGGGCCCTATGGCCTTTCAATAAACAATGTTCGCCTGTTTTGATGGTTTGCAGGTGCTGTTCTAGCAGTCGTTATGACTGAGATCTACCTCGGGCTCGATCTTGCCTTGACCTTTTCATTTTTCGGGACCTGGTTGTCCCAGCAAAATTCAGAGACTCTTCTCCTAGTGGTTGGCCTCCCTAGCCTTTTGGGGGTGACCTTCAAAATATGTTGAACACTAAGCGGCGAAGCTCGCAATGGAGAATAGCTCATCTAGAGTGCCTGGCTCATATGCCTCTATAAATAGAGGGGGTTGTCCTCGACCTCCATCCTCTTCACAAGTGTAAGAAGAGAAAAGCTCGACTGAGCAAAATCATTCTCGTGGCCTCGAGAGATGCTACCCTGAGGCACCCAAAGATTTTGGGAGTCATGAAAGTGGATAAAAGGAAGAAAAGAAAGGAAATACGAAAGCTGTGGGGAGTCATGTACAGGACGTCTTTCCCCACCGACTGTAAGTAGTCGGTGTTTATTTACATCGGATTGAATCCAAATACCTTTGTTCTATGCTGAATAGAAGTCTGTATATATCTGAAGCCGTGGGTGAAGAGCAGGGGGCACTTCACAGCTATGGGTTTACATTTAACCGAGAGACGTTTGTTGAGGTCAGAGGAGTGGAGTAGTGTTGGAGAAGACTAGGACCCGAACGTGGACGTGGGGACGTCCATTCGGTGGAGGTAATAAAATTTAAAAGAGCCACATGGGCTTTACAGGTGGGTCGTAGTGGCCAAGGTACAACTGGCACAAACCACGGGACATTTTTGACGAAGAGGCTAGTCCTTGGGTCAATCCGTGACAAGGCGGACATCTGCATCTTTTACAGAGGCTCTCCTCGAGGCAAGGGCTATGCCCGATTTACCAAGGGAGGACTAGACTGGGTGACCAGAGAAGGTACTGGCTGGTAGCTGGGCGAGGGCCAGACGCGGCTCGGGTCGAGCAGTCGAGCGTGGCCTCATGACGACGGGAGGTGTGATGTCATGGCGCATGCGTGGTTGTCATAAATGGGCACACATGGCCAATCCCAAGGTAAGGGAGTGTTTGTCGTCATCATAACGCCTTACGTGTGATGGAAATGGACTTGCGTGTCATGGCTAAACGTCGTATGAGTGGAGTATGAGTGACATACCATCGGCGTATGTAAGCCGATTCACAAGATAATTGCACACAAAAATCTCCTTGCTTGCTGCACCTATTACTGATTGCGTTGCTTGCTTGCTTGCCTTATGTTTTTCTGTGATTGCATGCCCCACCCCTTGAGCTTCTAAGGGGCTTTTATAGGGGAATTTGAAAGGTCATGAGAAGGGTTTAGCCGGACCAAGTTAAGGGTTGGCCTTGGTTCGAGTAAACCCATGAGAACATGATTTTTTTTTGTTTATGGAGTGGGGGAGGGAGGGTTTAGGCAGACCAGCAAGGGGTTGGTTTGGTCTGCCTGAACCCCTTACGGAGGTTGGATTTTGCATATCAAGCTGCTATTGCATTGGAGTTGGAATTGGCGAGGACTCGAGATTTTGCATAGACTGGGATGATTCCGTCGGCCGTACAGCATCAGTCGCCCCACTAGCCATCTGCTTCAGGAGTTTCTCTCGCTTTCTCCCCTGCCGATAGTGCTTCCTTCCAGTAATCTCAGGCAGAGGTTTTCGTCATAAGAAAAAGTGGAAGAGGTTTGATCAGCCGATGTTTTCTGATCCGAGTCAATAGTCTGGTTCGTTTGTTCGGTCGCGTCCATATTTCGTTGCTTTCCAGTGGAGGTTATGTTCCAGGTGTGGTGGCAGTCATCCCGGTGTGCCGTGCTCTTTGCCAGTTGTGTGTTACCATTATGATCATCCGGGACACATCTCCCGTAACTATCCATTGAGGCAGCAGACGGCTCAGTTCTCACAAACTTCACAGTCGCAGCAGCCACAGTTTCATCTTCCGCCGCTGCCTCAATCTCAACCGTTTCAACCGCCAGTTCCTGCACCTTCTCAGCAGTCATCTGCTGTAACTCGTCTGTCGAGAGCCAGAGTTACACACATCACTCGTGCGGAGGTGTTGGTGTCTAATCTGATTGAAGGTACAGTTTCTATTTATGATCGCACAATACATGTTCTTTTCGATTCTTGTGCGACTCATTCTTTCATCTGCGAAGATTTTATTGCCCGTATCGGGAAGTCGGTGAATGAAATTTCCTGTGATATGCTCATGGAGTTGTCGTCTGGCGATTTCATGTTTACTCCTCTGTGCTTGGAAAATTCTCTGGTTATGGTCAGTGGTCGGAATCTGTCAGCGAGGCTTTATGTATTACAGTTAGCCTATGACCCGATTCTTGGTATGGATTGGCTGGAACATTATCGAGCCATGGTTGACTGTCGTCTCAAGCGAGTCTACTTCATGCCACGCGGGAAGTCAACCTTCTATTTTCAAGGTATCGATTTTTGTTTCGTTTAATTATCTATTTTGGTCTGTAGGGTGTGTCGTGTGTCAGTTGCCTCCTTGTCCTTGTCAGCTTTTCGCCATGAACAATCTCACACCTGGCAAGCCAAACACCAATAACAGCACCGGACCAACTCCGGTCCAAACACAAACCTTCAATAGATCCCAGATCCAATTCTGAGAAAAAGATATATGTAGCACCCTGTATTAAAGCTAGAAATAAGATTTTCTAAATTTGAAGCCATAACACATATAAACAACCTATACATATATGAGCCTTACACATGAGGGAACCCAAATGGGCCAACATAGTCGTATAGAAGACCTCAATGCAAAAGAGGAAAGGGGGCCCTTTGCGAAGGCGTTATTTCAATTGAATGCCCCCTTGAATGGGAGCTAATTCCTAACCCGGAAAAATTGGGGTATTACGTCCAAGAGAGATGGGATATGTATGAATATACCCATAGTAGAAGGGTGTGTTGCAAACCTAACACTTTATCACGTTCAAACGTGCGTGGGTTTAGGTTTCATAGAGGAACAGGGGGACAGTTGCGGTTTTAGCAAGAGGAGATTAACATGGGAAATTTTAAAACTAGTAGGATTCATACGTAGGGAATTCCTATTTCAATCGGACACCAAGAGCTCAATACCTATAAATAAACCCCCTCTCGATCAAGCTCAGACTACTGCCTCTTAGTTCTTGCATCAACGTCGACATCTGTCATTTCTTCCTATTGTTAATGCAGTGAAGAACTTCTTCTTCTTCCCCTGCTACTGCACTTCCTCCTACAGCTGTGCGTGAAGAAGGGCATCCACTACCTCTTCTTATTTTCCTAGCTACTGTCGGTGCGTACGAAAGGAGCATCCATCCTCTTCCTTCTATTGACGTTAAGAAGCCTACTATTCTTCTTCCTGTTCGCGACCTACAGTCGCCGTGGTTATTTTGCTATGGCTAATCTTATTTAGCTTCCCTGTTCTTCACATTCTGCCATCATCTCAACCATCAATCGAGGTAGGTGTTCTCAAGTTACAAAGCCCAACATGTTAATTGGAAATAAAAATCATGCAAATAGGTTTCATAGTATTGATTTCATGGTTTCTTGAATTTTTTTGAATGATCAACATCGCTATGCTTAAATCATATCTCATTGCGATTAATTTTTAATAACTCATTCACCCCCCTCTGGGTTAATCTAACCATCTTCTGGGCAACAATAGCAACCCAGTAAAATATATAAATAAATGGATAAAGATATGTTTTTCGAAGGGAACTTAAGAGATAAATCAATAAACTTGACTATTGTAAATGAATAATCAATTTAAAATATTAACATTAATAAGTGTCAAATTAATCGAGCTAACATTTGGGGATTAGTTAATGGGCCTCGATATGTTCACTTTAGCTTATGTGCTTTAACATAAATAAACTAACGAATTAGATCCCATAAGACTTAATAGAATGTGGGCTTAATCTAATTACCCATCGCAACACTGAGACCCTAAAACCTAAACTTATCAAAACAAGTTGGCAGCACTGTTCTAGGAAGATAATGACAAATAAAAGAAAGATAAATTGTGAGTTGTGGCAATGGTGGAATAGGATTCTTGGCAGGACACTTATGGTTGATCCCCTATAAATAGGACCCTTGAGCTCCAACAGAAACTCTAACTGCTACGTTGACTCAAGGAGGTTTGCTCATGGTCGTGGAGTTCGTGCTGTTCGTAGGAAGTTGGTGGGGAGTTTGTGTTTAGAGTCTTCGTTGTTACCCATGATCTTTGTTAGGTATGTGTTCTCTCAGACCAAGAAATAAATTAAATATCATGATAAGTTAGCCACATTCTGCATGTGTAGGTCATCCTTTATACAGCATAGCATCATTACAATTACAAGTTTTTCATTGTGATTGTGGTTTCTATGAAAATTTTGATAGACGTCAGGTACAATTGACGTTATTTGAGAAACATCAAATGCCTGTGTTTCACGAGTTTTACGTCAATCGAGATTGACATCATTTTCATGTATTGTAAAGCATCAAAACTTCTTGACATCTTCCTTCAATCTACATGTTAAAGAGACTTGATGCAGTTTACCATACGCGCTAAGGGCCTTTGACCTCTTTTAGAGTGTTCTAACTAGGCAGCAGTTGGGATCATCAGCTTTCTGGGCTTCATTCGGCTTGCAGACTTCAGGCAGTTCGATGATCCTCTGAGCCATGTAGAGGTCGAAAAGTATCTTTGTATGTTCCTTCTTGAAGGAGAAGGGTGTCTTCATATGCTCTGAGAAGGAGGGAGCAATTGGCTTATCAGCTTGCCTTTTGTCAGAATCGCTCGTTCCGGCTCCCTTACTGGCTTTAGTAGCGGGGGTGAATTCGATGATGTTCACCTCCTTACCGGGCTGGCATTCTCGCGTCTGCTTACCCTTTGCTACAACGTAGCTCGGGTTGTCAGCGAAGAACACTTCTCTCTTGGTGACTGTCGAGTTGAGCTGGTCGAAGCCCTTGACGTTGGTGCTGAGAAGCTTTTCGCTGACCCCGGCTGCCAAGCCTCGATGATAGAAAGTGATGGCATCCTCTTGGACTGGTGGGTTGACGCACCTCATACGAAGGTCTCATAATTTCTTGATGAAGTCAAGGGCACTCTCACCCTTCTTCTGTCGGAGGGAGCAAAGCTCAGCTAAGGAGACTTTTCACTCGGCTGTTTGGAAATGGTCGAGGAACTTCTTCTGGAGATCCACCCAGTTAATGATAGAATTGGGCTTGAGGCGGGAATATCACTGGAAGGCCTTTCCCGTAAGCGAGGTAGCAAAGTAGCGAAGGAGATAAGACTCATCCAACGCAAGCTTGCCCATGGCCGTAACGTAATAGGCCAAATGCTCATGCGGAGACCCCTGTCCATCAAATTTTTTTAGCTTTGGCAGTTTGGCGTACTCCGAGGGAAGCTTCTTAAGCTGGTGATGTAGTGGATAGGGGACACTGTAGAGATCTACAGTCGTAACCCCTTCTCCAAACTGGGCGAGCTTGGTCTCAACGATCCACTCGATCATTTGGCGGTGTGCCATGAGGTTCTCTGGCATCGGCATGTTGGATGGTCGTGGTTGAACCTCGGCCAAGGGCATGCTGAACCCAATAATTGTAGGAGTTTGAGCAGCTGCCGCTAAGACGTTAGCAAAAGTATTATTTTCACCAGCACATTATGTCATATGTTAAAGAGTGGGGGGCCTATCCATCTGCCACTGCACTCAAGGCACTACTTCACATGTACAGGAGAGTGTAGTAGTAAAAGGTTCCTATAATCGGCGAACTCTAGTAAAGTTTGGACAACAAGTGATCCCCACGTACCTAAGCCTTCAAAATTTTCCATTCCATCAAACAATAAGCAAATATACACCCCATTCAGTCACAAAGCACATAAAACCCTGATATACATTGCATCCACACATTTAAATGAGAGAGCCGTCACAATTTAGTAATTGTAAGCCTTGATATCACATTAATTTTGAGGAGAGTAAATTCGGCTCGCCCCATGTCAGGTCCATCTACAACGAATCCAATTCAACTCGCGGTTTACAACACGCCCAAGGGCGCCTGACAGTCGTGGCTCAAAAGGCGCGGCCCACTACTATTCGGTATCGGACTTGACAGTACAAGAAAGGTTTTGGCCCAAGCGCAATGACAGCCGGATGACCCTCTGGCGACCGGCCATTACTCCCCACGAGGCTGGCTTCGACCCCATAACAGACGAGCACGTCCCACGAGCGCCGTAAGACTCGCCCATGGATCGGCTGACTCCGAGGTAATCGTCCCTCAACGGGAAACTCCCACCACGATCGCGGAGACCGTTACTCCACTACCTACGCCCTTCCCTGCTAAGAGATTGGACTTCGACACCAAGACAATCCCCTATAAAAGGGACATTGACAGAGAGGAGAAGGACACGGTGAATTTTCTACCAAGAGCTAAACACAGAGAATAGAGCTATCCGTCTTGCTATTACAAAGAGAGGTCACGACTGTCTACTCCTTAAGAGAGAACCCCTCCTACATGACTATACCATCTAGCGACCAAGCTCCGAGTGACCACTGGGAGCGACGAGCACTCGTCTGGAGAACCTAGCCTCCCTCAGATCTCTCACTACGACCTCCCTTCTTCCCTCCTTCTTACTCTTTTCTGTTCTTTCCTTAAATCGTTACTGACATAAGTACTAATCCTAGATCATTCAATTTGTTTCTAAAAACCCATCGAGTTCCTATTATGGGCTGATTTTTAGGACATGGCACAAGAGTCCACACCTCATTTCTATTGAACTCGTGCAGCTCTTCATGCATAGTCTGGATCCAGGATTCATTTTGAAGAGCTTCATGGATATCCTTAGGCTCTTCTTGTGAGATTAGGGACATCGAGTCCTCTTCCTCTACTTGCCTTAATGATGATCTAGTTTTTACCCCATCCTCCAGATTACCTATGATGTTTTCAGCGGGGTGATCCTTCAGAAAAGTTGACGGTCTTGGCAAGTTCGGGTGCTGCACTTGCTATTCTTGAAATGATTCAATTGGTGGATCTTCATCCTCTTCACTCTTTCTTGAGGTTCCTTTAGTTGATTCGTTCTTGACTTTATCATCATTTGGATGTTGAAGATCATCATCTGCATCCACAATTTGAACAGATTTATTTGTCAACTTTATTTCAGATTCATCAAAAATCACATGAAGACTTTCTTCAACAACTAAAGTCCTCTTATTAAAGAGTCGATAGGCTCTAGAGTTTGATGCATAACCTAGAAAAATACCCTTGTCACTTTTCTCATCAAACTTACCTAGATTAGACTTACCATTGTTCAATATGAAACACGGACAACCAAAGGATTTAAGATGGGAAATGTTTAGTTTCTTACCCTTGTAGAGCTTATATGGAGTTTTCTTCAAAATGGGCCTTACCATTGCCCTATTGATGATGTAACAAGCTGTACTTACTGCTTCGGCCCAGAAGTATCTTGGTAGGGAATTCTCACTCAACATGGACCGTGCCATGTCTATTAGAGTTCTGTTGTTCCTCTCGACAACTCCATTTTGTTGGGGCGTCCTTGGTGATGAAAAGTTGTGTGAGTACCCTTGCTCTTCATAAAAATTTCTAAACTCTTCATTTTCAAATTCACCACCATGATCACTTTGAATGGTGGTGATGAGATAGCCTTTGTCATTCTGAACTTTCTTGCAAAACACTTTAAATTCCATCACCATCATCTGAGTCTCTTGATCGACCAGCTTGTATAACTATTCACGCCTTGATATTTTCGCCTTGTTCGGGACATGACAGTTTGCTTCCTGGAAACCCGCATATGCTTCCTTCTCCTACTCAGATAATGTGGCCCTGATCCTGAGCGTTCTGCTCGGGTCCTCCCCCACCTGGATAAGATACAAAGTTTTCGCGGGGGTGCTCGTGCCTAGACCTAGGTCTTCGGTCCTTGCTTTCTTCTCAGGCGAGGTCTTCTCAGCTTGTTGGTCATGCATGAAGATTAAGTGACACCTCCTTGATTCCCTATGGTCTCCCCGGACTTCTCCCACCCCGCGAGGAGCAGCAAACTTTAACTTCTGATGATAGGAGGAAGGGACTCCAGGGAGAGTACCAAGGTACCTCGGCCTATGATAGCGTTGTACTCGATCATGCTACGTACTACGGTGAAGTCTGCTAGGAACGTCATGCCCCTTGGTGAGGTCTCGAATGTGACTGGCAACGATGTGTGCCCTTCTGGAAGGATGGTTGTGCTAGAAAAGTCATACAAAGGTGTATGCAGTGGTGCTATTTGTGATAAATACACACCCATAAGTACCAAACAGTCGTAAGCAATAACGTCAAGACCACTTCCATTATCTACTAGAATTCATCATATGATACATTGGTTGATGGTGGCCGAGACCACTAGAGCATCGGAGTGAGGAGTGGTTACACCTTCTAGGTCTTCATCTGAAAAGACGTTGGGGTACTTGAGGTGCTCTTGGGCGGTAGTCTCCTAACGACTACTGTCGCCTCACTCCACCGTGTTGATTGCTGACGCATACCATCGGCGCCTCCTAGAGTTGTCACCTCCCAAAGCTGTCCCTCCGGAGATCATCATAATATCCTTCCCGTTGGGTTGGTTGTTGATGGGCAGAGGTGTCCACTCATGCTCTCACTTTTCCTCAGTCTTAGTGATGAATTTATCGAGGAGTCCTCATCGGATGAGATCCTCAATAGCATCCTTGAGTTGGATACAATCAGCAGTGTCATGGCATTATATATACTCCAAATATATATATTATATATATATTTAACTCTCTCTTTTTTTCGATTTTCAAACTCTTTTTTTTTTTCAAACTTCACCTACTCTTTTTTTGACTTTTATTTTTCAAACCCTCTTTTTTTTTCAAGCCTTTTTTTCCACATGTTTTTTTAACCCTTTTCTGACTTTTCACACCCTTTGGTTGGTGGCGGCTGACCAACTCGGCGGCCAAACGCGGAGGACGTGGGCGGCTGGGCGCGGTCAACGGGTGAATGGGTCTGCAGTGAGATGGGCTGCCAGTGAGCTCGTGGCGTGGCTGGCGAGGTGTAAGGGCTTGGGCGCGATGGAGTGCCTGCGGACGGGAGACTGGAGGGGGTGCAGGGTTGTCTGGTGCAGGCGTGTGCGGCGTTGATCGTTGGAGCTTGAACCTGGTTGCGGCTGCAGACGACGTGGGACAACGGCGTGGTTGAGCCGCCAACTAAGCATGGTGGCCGCTCTGTACAACGGTGGACAAAGGCCAACGGTGGCGGCCAACTAGGGGCTAGCAGTGGCTTCGGGGTACCCTTGGGCAATGCGGTAGGGTTGGCTAGTGGTGCTTAGTGCCTGTGCAGGGGGGGTCACAGAGCTTGATTGTGGGGACGCCTTGTAGATGATGATGGAGAGAGGGATTGCGTGTCGAGGATGGAGGCTGATGGTTTCCAGATGGTGTATGGCAAGAAAGGAAAGAAGAAGGACATCGTGTCTGCTGATGCATACAATGGTTCTGTGGTGAAGGTTTTGTTGATGGCGGGGTGGTCGCGACGGAGTGCTGGCCACGGGTGGCCACGGCAGACTCACAGGCGGGGGCGCGCTGGAGAGGGTGGCAGGGTGGCAGTGGTGCTGCCGGCGGAGGTATCTGCGAACGTCCGCAGGTGCAGGAGAGAGAGAGAGAGAGTAACAGGAGGAGAGAGAGAAACTCGGGAGGAAGAGAGAGACAGAGAGAGTTATAGAAAGAGAGAGGTTAACAAAGAGAGAGAGAGAGAGAGAGAGATTAACAGAGAGCTTACGCACCCCTCTCTCTCCCCTCACTTCCTCTCGTGATCGCACCCCGCCCCTCTCTCTTGTTCTCCCTCTCTCCCCTGGCTACAGATGGAGGGTTGCGAGGAGGCGTGGCGAGGCCCCAGAGGTATTGTCCGTGGAGTTTGTGAGGCCAGGAGGAGAAGGTTCGTGCGGTTAGGTCGTGATTCACAAAGCTTCAACGGTTTTGGGCATTGAACGGCTCCAACCAGCATGGTCTGAGGTGGAAAAGTGACGTCTCGGGTAGGGGGATGGACCTTCCACCTCTCAGTGTGTTTGCCATTCGATTCGAGTGGTTCCGGGCGAGATTGAGCGGGTTTCAATACAATTTGGGGAAAAATGTATGTTTCAGGGTGAGCGACGAATCCGTTGTTTTAAGCGTCATTTTGCATCCCATTGGGCCCCATAAAGTGTCCCGGGGGTCAAGGATCGATTCCCCGAGGTTTCCACTAAAATGGCGGTGAGCCAAGTCCAAACAGGACCCCAAAGGGGTCCCTCGTGTCTGTTCCTCCAAAAATGGTCAGCCTGTTGGTTAACCGTTCTGGCAGTCTGTTAAAGGGAGGAGTGTCCCTAGGTTCGGTTGACCGAACCCTCAAGGTTAGTCGACCGACCAGGCCTACATCGACTCCCTATAAATGCTGAGTAGATGCTCGATGTTGGCTGTCATGGTTTTCTTGCTTCAGTAGTGGTGGTTAATCAACAGCAGGATGGGGTGGAGGATATTCTAGTCGTGTGTAAATTCCCCAATCTCTTTCCCGAGGAATTGCTAGGATTGCCTCCACCAAGGAAAATAGACTTCACCATCAAAGTTGTGCCTAGCACGATGCCATTGTCTAAGGCTCCATATCGTATGGCACCGACAGAGTTGAGGGAGCTGAAAGCTCAGTTGCAGGAGTGGCTTGATAAGGGCTACATTTGTCCTATCTTTTCCCCCTGGGGTGCGCTTGTTTTAGTTGTGAAAAAGAAGGATGGCAGTTTAAGACTATGCATCGATTATAGGTAGTTGAACTAGGTGACCATCAGAAGCCGCACCACTAGCTGCAGGAGTGGCAGAAGAAAATCCTAGAACAGGAGGCAGATAACCCGAAGGAAGTTGAGCTGTTGGCTGAACCGACAATGCCTGAGAAGGGACAAGAGATCTTGCCAAATCTGATTCCAGAGCTACTATAGCCTAATATACTTTGGTCATAGTGGTAACCCAAGCGACAATCAGTGGCTGCCTCAACTCAGCACGGAGGCCACGCAGAAATTGCTCTATCTTCAATGCCTCATTGCAAGAATGTGGGGCGCATAATGGCCCAATTCCATAAATCTGTTCCAATATTCAAGCACCGACATCCCTCCCTGGACAAGCTGTAAAAATTGATGCATTTTATCCATGCGGAGATAAGCCGGACTGAAAGTGAGTTCGAAGGTGGCGACGAACTCAGTCCACGAGATCTAGCGGAGTGGGCGAGATTGAAAAGAAACCTCCCATTCGGTATTCCACCAAGTTAACGCCGCGCCTTGGAGCTGAAAGGTACCGAGCATCACCTTTTCATCTTCCGCGCATTCCATAGAATGAAACACGTGCTCGGTGGCGTCCAACCAAATTCTGGCGACATCCGGATCGGTCTGGCCTTCAAATGTCGGTGGATGAAATAACAAAAATTTCTTTAATACACGTCCGCGACTGCCAGGCGCATCCTTGTGAGCTAGAATAATGGGAGCTGGGGCAGTAATATTCTGAGGAATACTGCTCGCTTCCTGAGGGACCGGGACTCTCCGACACCGAGGCGGCATCTTGAAACGACTAGTAAACAAATAATAGACAGAAAATCACACCGAAAACATCCTAAGCCAGCAATGTACAGTGTAATTAGACTAATTCTAGACAATAGCTGTGCAATTTCGATTCCTCACACGTTTTCTCAACACCGCTCTGATACCAACTGTAACGACCCAGAGCTCTGGATACCGATAACCCGATGTAGCAATGAATTACCGCTACCAGGAACTGGGAAAGTCACCCAAGAGGCTGATGAGGCCCCTGAAGGGTTGGGGGAGTTTGTCGATTTTTTATGGGTCGGTTCGCGTTGATCAATATTTGGGATTCTGCCGCAAATGGGAGTTCTTGTCGATCTCAGACTGAGGGATCGGCAGCCAGTAATCCTGGGGCGCGGTGAACTTCCTATTCTCTACCAGCGTGCTGGCATCACCGGAATGGGCTTTATATACCATGGTCCCATCCAGCTTTTTGGTGATGACGATGCCGGTCGCGGGTTGATTCATGACGGAGTCTGCGATCATCCAACGGCGGATATCGAAATACCGGTGCTCTTCAAAAGCCAGCTCTACCCTTCTCTCGTTCATGATCTCACCCCAGAGAGCGGTACCGGTAGCGGTGATAGCGGGCATCTGTGCCCTGGCGCGGATGACGTTTACGCCATAGGTGGTCGATTTCGCTTCTGCCTCGTTGCCGAGGTTGTATTCTGCTTCTGCATAATCCAGGTAGAATTCTCCCAGCCGCAGCCAGATCCAGTTCTGGGCGGAAGCGCCTGTAAAGCTCCAGCTGTCCACTACATATCCTTCGTTCAGGAATTTACGCATATTGTAAGCAGTCAGGGATGCGTTCCAGGGTCCGACGGAGCCGTCTTTGGTATCCTGGCCTCCTTTTAGTATGACGGAACTGCCCTGCTGTACTTCATTGAAATGAGACTCCACGGCGCGGCCTTTCCACGTATCGCCATCCGACAATACCGTGGCATATAAGCGGGCGTCGCGGTTAGCATAGGGATGGGCGGCCATCGTCGGATTGGTCCAGTCAAAGTGCGTGCCATCCGACATTTCGTAAGCGTCCACAAACTCCTGGATGGGTGTATTGCCACCCCACTCGTCATATCCATTGGGGCCATTGGATTGATCGAGGTATTGGATGTTATTGGGACTGCCGTAGTTCTGGCGGGAGAAAATGATCTCTGGATTGTCCTTATCAAGGAAGAGCTGGGTATAGTTCGTTTTTACATCGCTGTATTTATTATACAACGAATACCCATGCTGTGTAGCCACGTCGATAACTGCTTTTGCGGCATCGGCCACTTTCTGCCAGCGGTTGGGGTCCGGTGTCGGATAGCCGACCAGGGAGTCTACACCGGTCTGGTTCATCAATGGGCTGGCGGCATAGAGGAGCATCCGGGCTTTTAAGGCCAGGGCCGCTACAGCAGTAGCTCTTCCGATGTTGGAACCAGTATAGGAATATGGGAGCAAAGCCGCTGCTTTGTCACATTCGGAAGCGATAAAGCTGACACAGGTGGCATAGGAATTACGGGGCAATACGGCACCTTGGGACACATTGGTCAGGTCGTACACCTGCGTGATCAGCGGTACCCCACCCCATTTGGACACCAGATCGAAATACATCAGGGCCCGGACAAAAGTGACCTCTCCGATATAACGGTTCTTCAGTGCTGTATCAACAAAAGGCACTTCATTAACCTTTGAAAAGAAGAGATTACAATCTTTGATATTTCCCCAGATGGTGCCCCATCCGCGGTTATCCCAGCCATACCAGGCGCCGTTCATGCGTCCCAGGTCGGAGGGGTTGATATAGCCTTGCGTGATGGGCTCACAGCCACGGCTCCAGGTGAGATACGTCTCGTCACAAACGGAGCTCATCCAGGACTCGGCCCATCCATGACCGATCTGATCATAGCGACGGTTGACGAACGTGCCTGTCAGGTTGGGGTCGGTCCAGAACTGGTCTTCGGAAATGGCATTGAGGGGCTGCTTATCCAACAGGTTGCGCTGGCAGGCAGTGGAGGACAGGATCAGGACAAGGGCGCCGACTTTCGCAAGCACATTAGGAAGACGACCGAGCCTGGTTTGAACGGGAACGAACTGCAATCGGGCACGGATGAGTCGAAAACAATTTATACTAAAAAGGAAATTCTTTTTCATGCGTCAATCATTTAAAAGTTAACGTTGATGCCAAAATTGTAAACACGGGTCTGCGGTGTATACCATCCTGCATAGTTCTGGCTGTTGGCCACGCCCTCCGGATCGATATATTTCAGCTTATCGAATGTGAGGAGGTTAAATCCACTGACATAGATCTGCAGATCGGAAAACGGCAGGCTGCGCAATTGCTTTTTTGAAAAGCTGTAAGCCAGCTGCAGGCTCTTCAAACGGACAAACGAAGCGTCCCGCAGGAAGAATGTATTGGTGAACTGCGTAGAAGGAATGGTTTCCCGGTCATAGAGGCGGGGGCCGCTCGCGTTCGGGTTTTGTGGCGTCCAGTGATTGTCGTAATATTCCTGGGTGAAGTTGCCGATCGTACCAGACTGGAAGTAGACGTATTGTTCAGCGATGGCCTGTCCCTGCCAGAGCATGTTCAGGTTCCAGTTCCTGTAGTTCACGTTGACGGGTATGCCATATACGATACGGGGCGTTCCGGATTTATCCATCCGTACTTCATCCTTTGAATCGATGACACCATCCTTGTTGACGTCCTTGAAGATGAGGTCGCCGGGCTTGGTGCCTGCCAGGTGAGGTGTCTTGTTGATCTGATCCCAGGTTCTGAAAATGCCAGTGGCCTGCATCAGCACATAGCCGGAGCCGATGGGTTTGCCGGTAGCCATTTGCCAGGGTTGTGCGGATGCGGCTTCCGCGATGTACAGGATCTTGCTTTTGTTATACGTGAAGTTGGCGCCGATGGAGAAATTTACCTCTCCGATCGTATGCTTGTAATTCAGTGAGACTTCAATCCCTCTGTTCTCTGCGCTGCCGATGTTCTCATTGGGCAGGCTCAGACCCAGATAGGAAGGGATCGCTGCGTTGGGCACCTGCAGCATATTCTTGCGTTTGGTATAGAAGGCATCGATGGTAAAGTCGATGGCGTTGTTCAATACGCTGCCTTCCAAACCGATGTTCGTTGTGTTAGCTACTTCCCAGGTGACATTCACATTGGGTGTACCGGTAGAAACTGCGCCGGTAGAGAGCACGGGCGTAGAGCCGCCAAAGACTCCACCAGTTACGCCCTGGAAGGTGTAAGAGGAAAGGTATTGGAATTGAGGGATCTTATCGTTCCCCATCTGGCCCCAGGACCCGCGTAATTTCAAGTTATTAACCCAGGCGATCTCCTTCATGAACGGCTCCTGGGAAAGGCGCCAGCCCGCAGAGAAGCCGGGGAAGAAACCAAAGCGCTTGTCGCTCGGAAAGTTCTGTGATCCATCATAGCGCCAGTTGAACTGGAACAGGTATTTATCTTTATAGCCATAACCTACACGACCAAAGTAGTTCTGTCGTGCTGCTTCGGAAGCGGAGCCATCTACGGTACGTTGGTTATCGACGGCCCCTGCAAACATCTCATCCACCTGTGCACTCAGGAAGTTATAGCGGGCGCCGGAAAGGATGTCATAACGATAAGTGTATTGTTCGTAGGCGACAAAAGCGCTGATGTCGTGTACGTTGTTGAATTTCCGGCTATAGTTCAGCCGCAGGTTGGCGGTGATGCCCTGGTCCTGGCTCATGTTCTCGCTCAGGCTGGCATTGCCCAGGGAGCCATCAGAATTGACGGTCTGGTCATAGACCTGCGGAACGGGTTTGCCCGTAGCATCGGCGCTGTACAGATAGAACGACTTGAAAAAGTTCTTATAAAAAATGTTGCTTTTATCGATGTACATGCCACCGATCACCGACAAGCCTTTGGTAATATAGGGCATGTCGAGGGTAAAGCCCAGATCGCCGCTCATATAGGTACGGCTGTCGTGCTGATAGCCTGCCAGGCTGGTAGCGGCGGCAACGGGGTTTACGTCATCACCCAGTGCCAGTGCCGGTTTGTCGGTGCCGGGTATATAAGCCAGCGCCTTAGGATTACCGGCAACCAGGTAGCGGAAGATGGTTTCAGAGGTATGGTGAGGGTACTTACGCTCTTCCTGTCTGATGGACAGGTTCATGAACAGCTTCAGGTTGTCGGTCACCTGCGCATCGATATTGGAGCGCACATTGTATTGGTTGTAATTGGTGGCGCCTTTTTTATAGTAACCGTCCTGGTACTGATCGCCCACGGACAGAAAATACTTGATCTTATCCGATCCCCCGCTTACGGAGAGATTCTGCTGATACTGTCCGCTGACGGGCTTCAGGGTTTCTTTGAACCAGTTGGTATTGGGGTGTCCTAACGGGTCGGAGCCATCCTGGAATTTTTTGATATCTGCATCGGTGTATTGAGGGGAAGAACCGGCTGTCGTATCCAGTTCGTTGATCGCCTTTGCATAGGTAGCGGCATCCAGCATTTTGGGCAGGCGGGTGGGTTGACGCAAGCCATAGTTAAAGGTGTAATTGATGGTGGGCTTGCCGGTCTTTCCTCTTTTGGTCGTAATGAGGATGACGCCATTGGCAGCTCGGGAACCATAGATGGCGGCGGATGCATCTTTCAGTACGGAGATGGTCTCGATATCATTGGGATCGATCCGGGAAAAGCTACCGGCCCGGTCCGCTACCCCATCGACGACGACAAGGGGGCTGGCGTCTCCGGTGGTGCTGAGACCACGGATCAGGATGGTAGCGTCATCATAACCTGGTTCACCGGTGCTGTTCATACCAATGACCCCGGTCAGTCGTCCGGCGAAGGCATTGGAAATGGAAGGAACCGGCACCGCCTTGATCTCTTTGCCGGAAACAGCGCTGACGGCACCCGTTACGGAAGTCTTTTTCTGGGTGCCATAACCGATCACCACGACGTCGGTAAACTGCTCCGAAGTAGCGACGAGCTTAATGGCCACGCTGTTCTTGTGCCCTACGGCGATCTCCTGGGTCTGAAAGCCAACCGAACTGATAACCAGGACGATGGTAGCACCATCGTCGGGCACATGGAGGCGAAACTCACCTTTTTCATCGGTGGTCGTACCGCCGGAAGCGCCTTTTACGGTAACGCTGGCGTTGGCGACGGGAGCGCCCTTTTCATCCCTGATCGTACCGCTGATGGTACGGTCCGCCACGGCGGGAGCAACCGTGATATCGACCTTTGGGGTGGCGGGCAGTTCCGCTCCTTCCCCGATGGTATACAGGAGTATTTTATCATCGACAATGCGATAGCCGATGTGCATCGGCGCAAACACCTGGCCGATGAATTCCTTCAAAGGTTTATCGGTCACGGAGCAGGATACTTTCCGCTCTACCTTGATGCCTTCCGGGCTAAACAGGAATTTAGCACCTGTCTGTTTCTCAAGGCGGGATAATACTTTGAGGATCGCAGTTTCTTTGACTGTGAGCGTCACCGGTTTATCCAGCGCATCCTGGGCCACGCTCCTGTTGGCGTAGACGGAGCAGGCAAAGGCGGTGGCAAGGGTGATCTGTAAAAGCGTTATTCTCATAGCAAGACATAATGAAGCAGTAAGTCGCTGTTTTTGCATAACTTCATAAAGTTTTGTTCGTTAGGTTAAAAGCATTGCGGACAAAATGAAAGGACCTGCATAAGGTTTTAATGGCCGGTAATGCCCCACATTGCCGGCTTATTTTTTATACAGACATCCTCAGTAAGGATGATATTAGGTTGGATAGTGTGAGTGACTCATATAGCAATCGTTTTGATGTTTAAGTTTTGGAAATTGTATATTAATTGCAGCCTTTTCCCCTGATCAGGATCTTTGTTCCGATGACCTCATAGGAAGTATTTAAAGACTGGCAGATGACGTCAAGCTGTTTGAAGAGATCCATATGAGAAAGATCTCCTGAGAAGTGGCAATTGTTGATATTGTCGTTCTCCACTTCGATGTCAATGTCATAGATCTTTTCAAAAGAGTGAATGATCTCGGACAATGACGAGGCATGAAAGACCGTATCTGGCCTGATCGGCTGCGGCTTTTCCACGAGGGAGGTTTCGAAACGGTGCCCCTCTTCGTTGTAAACGGTCCGTTGGTTGGGCGTCAGGATCACGTCCTCATTTTGTGCGCGGACGGTATTGGCCCTTTTATACACTTCCACTTTACCTGAGTGTACAGCCACCCCCCATTGCCTCTTTTCCTGGCTGGCCTGGATGGTAAAGCAGGTGCCCAGCACGTGGGTCACAAAATTTTCGCTGTACACATAAAAAGGTCGCTGAGCGCTTTTGCCTACGGTAAAGGTGCCGCTACCTTCGAGATAGACCTCTCTCCTGTCCGCAGGGAAATGTGCAGGACAGATCAGCTTGCTGCCCGGCTGTAAGCTGACCAGGGTACCATCTTCCAGCGTCATATTCATCGGTGCGGTGGTGGTGTTCTGCTTTTCCAGCAATTGGCCGGCAACGGCGATCGGCAGTGTTGGCTGGGTGGGGTGACTGGTTTTTATATTTTTTATGACAGGAATGAAATAAGCAGCGGGGATAGCCAGTACCAGAATGATAGCCGCGGCGATGAGCCAGGGACGGAAGGTGCGGAGCCGGGAGGGAGATGAGGATTTCGGTTGGGCTGTTGCAGGGAATATTGGGGTAACCTGGACTGAGGCTGTCAGTTCCATCGCTTTCCGCATCCGTTCGTATTCTTCCTGTAGCTCTTTATCGGGTAATTGCAGGGTCAGCAGACCGATCAGCTGATCGGCGTTGATGATGAGATCCAGCCGTTCGGGATGGCGACGGATCCAATCTTCCCAGAAGGCGACATCGACCTCCCGAAGCCTGAAATAGTAGTTCAGATATGATTCGTCTGCGGCAAAATCCTCCGCATCGTATAATAGGTAATCCATGGCAGGAACCGTCTTTTACTAATAAGTGCAGGAAACGACGATCTTTTACCAAGCAAGACAGAGCCGAAAGCTCCGAGAAAATCGATCCGAGACCCGATAACAAAGATCCGAAAGGATCCGGGTCATCACAATCTGCCTCCTATTGCAATGGATGAGGGGTATCTGAGGACCCGTGTTGCTCGGATCCACCGAGAGATCGAGCGAGTTGTAGAGCGGTGGCCCCGAAGTGGCTGGGGTTTATCTTCTGGGAGTCGAAGCAATGGAGGGGCACTGAAGCCCCTGAGGCAAGCGTCGGTGACAGTGACTGGAGCGAAGGTGTCTCGACCGAGGGCACCTAGGGCCTGGTGGGCTCAATTCTTGGCCGATTATGGCCTCCAGAGCAGAGGGTCGCTGGACCGGGAGCTCCCTCACGGGAGCTTTGCCGATACAACGGTCGATGATTGGAGATGGCACATCGCTCATACGATTGGGTCAGCTGGACCTGTGGAGCTCATGTCCCGAGTCAAGTGTGCACACACTCTACGGGATATTTGGGAGGCCATCGCGATAGCGGCCCGGGTGCTGGCGTTGGGGTTGGAGCAATTGGTGCCTTTACCATCGACCCCCTTTGGGGCTCCAGGTTAGGCTTTCCTCTTTTAGCCTGCCCCCTCCCTTTGATTTTGTAGTTTTTGGGTACGGAATTGAGGTATTGTACAATGCTGTGTTTGTCGGTAGGTTCTGCGGTAGAGGGGGATCAGCCCTGCATGGAAGCATCCTCAAGGGGTGAGGATGGAAGCTTGCAACCTAGGAGGAAATGCCCTCGTGGGGAGGATGCAGCGGCTGAGACTGGTGGGTCTTCTGAAGGACCCGAGACCGGGGAGCAAGTTGAGGCAGAGACGACCTTGAGTAAGTGTCGCTCCGACCCCTTTGTCCTTGTTTGGTTTAGCCAAGATGGGTGGCTAATTCTATTTTGCTGGATTTATTTGTCTTTTCCAGCTCCGTTGGCAGCTGGCGTGGAGGCGACCTTCTCGCCCCCTCGGGAGGTGGACTCCCCACATGAAGAGGGAGCCAGAGGGGAGGTTGACATGGAGGAGCTCATGCGCCTGATGAGCGAACCCCTTAGTAACATGGAGGACTTCCCCGACTTTGAGTCGTGGGAAGCTACGGGAGGAGCCCATGCCGATAAGAGCCTCTAACCTTGGGCGTTTCCCGCGGCTTTGGTTTGCCTCTAGTTACTTATCGCGACCATCTAGATCATGCAGGAGAGGCAGAGGCATCTGGGACTGGGGACCCTGCTGGGGCAAAAGATGAAGTGCCTAGCCATGTCGATGAGCCAGGGCCCAGGTGGCCAGTGGTTGTCAGGGTAAGTGCCCAACTGCTATCGGGGGGAATCTTCCCGTTGTTGTTGAACTCTTTTTTCGTAAGCCAAAATTATTAACTTAATTTATGTTATTGGTTTGGCAGGTGAGGACACGACGGCTACCCTGGAGATGATCTGGGAATTGGCGAATGCTGGCCCATCAGTGGCCCTGCCATCCTTTGAGGATGAGACCGGACCGGTGACCTTCATGCCCCCACCCAACGTTGAGGACACATTGAGTAGACTACCGCAGCTACTGATGAAGCTGCCTCTCCCACCTTTGCCGACTATGGTGTCAGCTTGCACGGTGGGGCTGGTGGAGTCTTCTAGTGTGGGACCATCAGGTATGTAATTGAACACTTGATCCTTTTACGATGGACTACTTTGCTTTGCCCACCCATATTGAGTTTTAACTGGGATTGATTGCAGGTACCTCTTCCCCTCTGGAGGAGGGAGAGCTTCCTCGGGACATGGCCCATCTGTCAGGAGACGAGCCTCCCGTTGCAGCTGCTACTGGGGACGATGAGGAGTTCATCGACATTGAGGGGGTTTCCGAAGGGGATGCCCCAACTGGTGAGCTTCTTTCCTAGCGCCTTTTACTAGGGAGCTATCCTCATGTGAGGCTGGGCTTGATAGTAGTCTAACTTAGCTTCTTGATGCACAAGTTCCCCTGATTTGCCCGCGATTGGGGGTTCACTAGTGACCTCGTCTGGTTCTTCAGGCAGTGGTAGTGCAACGATGGAGACCGGCAAGAGCTCAAAGTTTGAGCTCTTCTTCCTCTGAAGCCTCTTCTGCCGGGGACGCCGAGATGGAGGTAGCATTGGAAGGTATATATAGCTCCTTCTCTCCTCCTCATTGGCTTTGATGCAGAGTTTATGGCAGATTGTTGACGTCTTGTGTTGTGTCCAGGACTGGAGTCTGAGGAGGAGCACGTGCCGGCTCTCGTCGAGGAGGATCAAGGAGAGCCCTTCGTCTCCCCTATGGCCACTAAGGATGACCAGATCACAGAGGAGCCTCTACCCTCTCTGACTCCAGCAGGGGACACTATCGAGGTGGAGGAGAGGTTACCCTCACTGACCCCGAGCGGGGAAGTCGTAGGCACAGCGGGAGCCACACCAGGTGAGAGTTAGGAACTTTCTCAGGTTTTTCACTTGTCTTGTCACGGGGAAGCCCTAAATGTTGTTGACCCGTTTTGTGTTTGATGGGGTTGTGCAGGTTCTTCTGGTGTGCTGGCTGAGGTGGGTCACTCCTCCCTAGAGCTGGGGATCGAGTGGCCTACGTCTATTTCACCACCGGAGCCGCTATTGGATGCCATCATGGGTGCGGCCTTGCTCCAGCGAGCCCGGGGCTATGTAGGAGGTAATCCCCTGCCTTCTCCAAAGGAGCTTCAGCAGTGGCTGAGGGAGTGCACATACGCCTACCACGGCCTTGGATTCCCTCGTGACCTTTGGATGTCTGGCTTGGCCAGCATTTGGGCAGAGTACCTATGGCTTCTGGAGGCTCTGGAGCAGTGGGCACAACGACTGGCAGCCATCCAGGGGGCATAGGAGCAGTGTGCTCAGCTCGCGTCAATGGCGGCCGAGCAGAGGAGGCTTGTAGATGTAGTCGTGTCTCTTGCTCAGGACAGTGCTAAGTAGCTGAGCGAGGCGAGGAGCAGAGCTGAGGCATTGCAGAAGGCCTTAGAGGAGCAGCGGCGAGCCATGGAGCTCGTTGAGGTCGAGTGGCGGGTTGCTGACACCAGAGCCGAGGCCAGCGTTTAGCTTGCGTCGACCTTGGAGATGGAGCTGGCGGCTACGGAGTCCCAGTTGGCGGATCTGGAGGGGAGCGAGGCTAGGCCGTGATTATATCACTTCCCCTTCCCCTTTTTTGTTATCCGGACTATACATTTTTGTTACCCAATAGAAACAGAAGACACTTCGATCTAAATTGCAAAGAAATGGAAAAGAAAATACAAATGACAGCTAAAGAGAAAACTAATGTAGCGCTAAATGATGACTCGTGAGCTTTCAGAAAAACATGAGAAAAATCTTCTCTCAACTGGGCTGCAAACTCTTCACTCTTTCTTTCTCTTCTTCTTTCTCTTTGGCTCTCTCTATTTTCTCATAGAAGGCAGTAGCACGCCCTGGTTCCCACCGACTTGATATTTATAGTAGAGAATTCATCCTCCACGAAAAAAGGAACTAATTCATAGCTGAAATAAATCATTGGTCCAGGTGGCAAAGAGAATATTCTGTCACTTTTTATCCTTCCAGAACTCAGCCACGTGGATTGGATTGCCTACCAAATGGCTTCAAGTCGCTAGCACGTCATCCACTTAGATTCTCACATTGTTGAGAATGGAGCGAAGCTGCGTCGATGCAGCTACTTGATGCATCGGTGCAGCGTGAATAAGAGGCTTTTAGACACATGGCTTCTCATAGACATTTGGTGTGTCGATGCAGTACCATGATGCTTCGACGTAGTAACATTCAAATTTAGATCCTGGGCTTAGTGCATCGATGCACTATTCTGATATGTCGATGCTTTAGTTGAACACTGAAGCTTAGTGTGTCGATGCACTATTCTGATACTCTGACGTGCTGAGATTTGATAGTTGGTTTTGTTCTTGATGCGTCGATGCAGCTCTCTATTGTGTCGATGCAGAACTCTTAAAATCACTACTATGGTTATGACTGCATCGAGACGATGGTGATCCTACTTCGACCTCTTATGGTAATCACGACACCTGTTCTCTTCATCTTTTACTTCTGGAAGTTTCACCTTATTTCAAATTGAATTTGATCTGTCATTTCTCAGACCTTCCTCACTCTCTTTGATACAGCTCTAGCAACCAGAACACCTACAATTAAGACTTATTTTATTAGCTAATGAACCATATTGCATTGACATCATCAAAACACACATAATACAACATCTCCCCCTTTTTGATGACTTTCTTCACGCCCTCGTACGAGGACTTCAGTGTTTCTTAATAGATTTTTATGCAATTAATTTTCTGGCCATGAGGCCCTTTTTTCTGACGATTAATCAAGGGTGTTCCCCTCTCCGAGGGGATGTAAATGACGCAGTGACCTTTATAGCGTGGCGGGTTTTGGTCCCTACCCGAACCACACAATCGTTTGACGAAGTCAGATCGAGCGCACCATAGGCTTCTTTGGGGCCCGAATAAATCGTCACTTTATGACTGGCACGCCCACGCACTCGAATAATCTGATAAATGACTAAACAAATAGATTTTAATAAAAAGTGCATCCATAGACCCCCTACGCTTAACATAACTTCAAAGAGCATGACCAGATAGCAGACCAAATATAACACAGTATAAGGCACCACTTCCTGTGCCGCCTCCTACTCTAGCTAATCTACTCCAACTCCAATGGAAGAGTATTGGAGTCAACATGCAATCACTACAGCTAAAGTACCACCAACCATTGTTATTTTGGTTGAGGTAATTCATTCTTTCATAAACTGATTTTTTCTTATCCCTCACTTGTATCTCGTCCTAGTCCTTATTTCTTTTATCTCACCCCTTGGCTGAGGCTCAGCTTTGTATATCTTCAACCTCTTCTCCTCAACCATCTTTTGAGATAAATCTCATGACTGAAGATGTAGACATCACCTTGATTGAGTAGCTAGAAAGAGACATTCCTACTGTGGAATTGAGCAATAAAGATGATATGTATATACCACTGCCTCCATCAAATGCAGAATATGAAGTTCCTCTCAGCCAGCTATTAATGTTTAAGCAACCCAAGGGGGAAGCAGTTGAGGAGGATCCTCCCCCCAAGATAAAGTAGCAAAGGATCTTCAAAGCTTGACAAGTAAAGAAGCTTATGAAGGAAGTGGAGGGGGAAAAACCGATCCGCGATGAAAGCTCGATCGCTTGGTCGCCCGCAGCCCTCAAGGAGTTGCTCAATAAAGATCTCGCGGGTGATGAAGTGCTCGTAGTGGCCAACCGCGAACCGGGGTCAGACCACCCCGCTGGTAGCCAGCGGGGTCAATTTGACCTCCCGGGTCCCGTGTTCAAAAGAAGGAGAGGGGTGAAAAAGGCTTTAAGCCACCCCACCTTGTCAAAACTAGATCGAAAACTCACTTTTTTGACAGAACCGGGGCAATTCTCCACATTTCTGTCAACCTGGTCCCCCCCGCCTTCTATAAATAGATACCCTAGGGTCTAGCAAGAGGGCGGAATCTACGACACACGGCCTACGGAGGACTACACACAGCAAAGAATTCTGTTTGTTTGTTTTTACCTGTGAGGGGTAAGTCTCCGAGTCTTGTATTTATGTCCCTAGGGAGTATTTTTACAATTATGTCTCTTGGGAGGCCATGTTTGTAAGTTTCTACGCCCCGGGGCGACTAAATTATGCAGTTCCGCCCCCTACAACGGGAGAATTACGGAAATGTTCCCCTCGGGTTTGCGAGAAACACAAAGTCCCGTTATTTGCAGTTCTGCCCTGTAATTTCTTATAATTGGGGCTACGTCCCTACTTTCCGCGTTAGTGCGGATCTTTACAAGTACAGTCGACAACTCGCCGACAATTTTTGTACCCACTTGGACTATGAATGTACTTGGTGTACTCTACAAGTTTCCTCTTTGTATGTCAATCTGGGAAAATTATAAGATACCCCCTCGACTTGTGGGAATTGCGTACATACCCCTCCTTCGGCCAAGTTGATACATGTGAGCCTTCTATGAACCCCTCGTCATTCCTTTGGTCTAAGGATGTTGTCAGCCCAGTTCGACACTAGGGTGCCGCCTCAAGCCTAGGCGTATATAGGATTTGGTAAAATTACTAAAATACCCCTGCGACCTAGATATGGCCTATTAACCCCTAAAACCCTCCATAAATGGCCTTAGCGCCTTGGAAAGTCAGTAATCCTTTCCTATTCTCATTCCAGTCCAGAAGTTTTCAAAATACCCCTGACCTGGTAAAATTACCAAAATATCCATGACCTGATAAAATTACCAGAATATCCTAGGGTCCAGAAAAGTGGGACTTGCCAGAAGAAGCAACACCACTTGCTGCTGGAGTGGTAGAAGGAAAACCTGGAACAGGAGGCGGATAACCCAAAGGAAGTTGAACTGTCGGCTGAACCGACATTACCTGAGAAGGAACTAGGGATCTCGCCAAATCCAATTCCAACGCTACTGCAGCCTGGTAAACTTCATTCATATTGGTCACACGGGAAACGATCAGCGGCTACCTCAACTCAACATGGAGGCCATGAAGAAATTGCTCTATTTTTAATGCCTCATTTGCAAGTATATGGGGCGCATAACGGCTCAATTCCATGAATATGTTCCGATATTCAAGCACCGACATTCCTCCCTGGACAAGCTGTAAGAATTGATGCATTTTATCCATTCAGAGATAAGCCGGGCTGAAGGTGAGTTCAAAGGTGGTGACGAACTCAGCCTACGAAATTTGTCAGAGCGGGTGAGATTGGAAAGAAATTTCTCACTCTATATTCCACCATGTCAACGCCGCGCCCTGGAGTTGGAAAGTGCCAAGCATCACCTTTTCATCTTCCGCGCATTCCATGGAACAAAACACGCGCTCGGTGGCATCCAACCATATTCTAGCAACATCCGAATCGGTCTGGCCTTCAAAGGTCAGCGGATGAAATAGCAAAAATTCCTTTAATGCACGCCCGTGACTACCAGGCGCATCCTCTTGAGCTAGAACAACGGGAGCTGGAGCAGGAACATCTTGAGGAACACTGCTCACTTCCTGAGGAATCAGAACTCTCTGACGCCAAGGTGGCATCTTGAAACGACTAACAAACAGATAATAAACAGAAGAATTCATTAATTATATGGAAAACATCCTAAGCCAGCAATGGACAATGTAATTGGACTAATTCTAGACAATGGCTGTGCAATTTCGATTCCTTACACGTTTCCTCAACATCGCTCTGATACCAACTGTAACGACCCAGAGCTCCGGGTACCGATAACCCGATGTAGCATCGAATTACCACTACCAGGAACTGGGGAAGTCACCCAAGAGGCTGATGAGGCCCCTGGAAGCCATTTGTCTGCAAGATGCAAAAGCCCAAAGGTCAGAAAAAGTCACATGCAAAAGAAAGAGAAGACTAGAAGAGGCTACACTGAAATGAAATGAACCAAATGCAGATAAATTTTTGACAAAATTTTGGCAGAGTCTCCCCTAGGCTGGGGGCATAAGGAGAAGACGCCGATGCTCATCCACAAGGAGTGACGGCCCTAACAAAATTTACGGTGTGCCCAACAGGCAGCACTGAATATTCCTTCAGTCCATTCAAGCTAGCCTCTGTTCCATCGGCACACTCCTAGTGCTCTCACCCGGCACACCCTCAATGCCCAGCAGTCGACACACTCCTAGTGCTCTCGCCCAACACACCCTCAATGCCCAGCGGTTGGCACACTCCCAGTGCCCCTCACCCGGTACGTTGCCCTTTGCCCTCGCCCGGCACACCCTCGATGCCCAGCGGTCGGCACACTCCCTGCGCCTTCACCCGGTACGCTGCCCTATGCCCTCGACTGGCACACCCTCTGCACCCTTGCCTGACACGCCTTCTGATGCCTTACCCAGTGTGCTCACCTTCGCCCTCACCCGCCACACCAAGGGACCCTTCCCCTTCCAGCAACACACCCCTTCACCTTCCCCCGGCACGCCCAGCGCCCCCTCTTTCGATGGCACACATTGTGCCTCTCTCAACCGACAACCCCGTGGGGCCTTCACATGGCCGCACCAGCGGTGCTCAACTTCGCCCCACCGCACCAAGAGAAGAAGGAGGAAGGAGGAAAGAAGAAGAAAGATGGGGAGAGGGAAGGAGGAGCCGAGGGCGTCATCGTCCTCTGGGTGAAATAAAGAGAAAGAGAGGAATGAGAAGAAAAGGGGAAGAGAATGAGGAATGAGAAGAGGAGAGGAGAGGGGAAGGTGAAGGCGAAGGGGGTGAGAGCACGGCGGCCTCCTCACCCTGGGCACCGACAACGGCAACCGACGGCGGCGGCGTTCGGTGGTGAACGAGAGAGAAGAGGAAAGGGGGGGAAGAGGGGTTTTGAAATCTGGAGGGGTCACCCCGTCCTCGCTACGCCCTCCCATGGATCGTGAAGACCTCGCTGCTATCTCGGTAACCAGCCTGCAACAGATGTCAAGCTTCCAGAGACTACCCCGGTGTCCACGGTGCAAACCAGTCAAATCTTCCTTCCGTGGAGTCGTACGTCGTCGAGTCAGTTTCGTTCCAGAAGTGATCCCGTGGTGATCCGACCTCGGCACCCTTTGCACCGCCCGCTCTCGTGAAACTGCACCAAGCTCGGGTCTGAACCTGAGTCCCATCTGGTAGCAGCTCCACAGCCCGCCCCTGCGTGATTCAGCCAGAGCTCTCTTCACAAGAGTTCTGCTTCTCCAAAGTGCTGATGCACCAGAGGTGATCCCACATGATTTTGACATCTTCTCTGTCCATGGTGTCCAATCTCCCACAGGCGTGCCAGACCCAGAGCCCCTGTTCGCCCAGGACAAGCTGCAGTCAAGTCGGCCCCGACACCCCTTCTTCCTGTCAGTTTCAGGTCATGTTGTCTTCATCAAAGTTTCAGCCCTCGACGAAATGAAACCGACGCTTGTGGTTTAGTCACGTTCCAATGTCGGCAATGGGAGTTCTGCCCCATTCTTCGACGCCCTGTCCTGCTGTTCACCCAGAAATCTGACGCCGGCTGTCCCTACAACCACGCCCAGCAAGGTGATCAGACGGCCACCCCCTTCTGAGGGCTCATAGACCTCCCAGTCAAAAATGTCCTTGACCTGGCCCTGCCGCATTTGGAGTTCTGCAGCGCCCGTACCGGCCGTTGCACCACTTCTGCGCCGACCAGTCCAGCCTAGCAGAACTGCACCGGCCTGCTGCTGCGACCGCCACCCCCACCCAGTGCCGTCAGCTCGACACCAGACTGCCAGGCATCCGTCAGCATCCTTTGGTCTTCGTCGAGGAGTCGGCAGCATCTTGAGTGGATGCCCAAGCCCGACGTACGGGCAACTATTGCTTGCCCCTCCCCACGATCCCCCCCTCCTGCGCGAGGGTAGTGAATGTAACGATTGCTTCCCCTCCTCGCGAAGTAATTTCTTCCACTGGCGTGACTGACATATTTTCTTCTACTATTCATTGGGTGCTCGAGGACTTTCGTCTGACCCAAACATTTTCTCATTTGGCAGCTCCCCTCGGTCCCCTTCCCGAGCAGATAGATGCCCAGGGGATCTCCAAGCCGATGCGGATTTATATGAGGAGGAGGCTGAGGACTGGGGCGTCGTCGTCTCCTAGCCCGCGCGAGGAGGAGGCTGAAGGCGACCGAGCAAACGTCCCTTCCCCGACAAGGGAGGAGCCTATCTCGGCCGAGTCTTCCTCGAGTGAGAAGGTAGACTATGACTACTCTTCTGACAAGGCGGCTTCAGGCGAGGATTTTGTAAGTGTGGGCCCATTCATATGGCCCCCCCTTTTTGTGGCTAGCTTCCGGCCCTCTATCTCTTATCCCCTGGTTAACGTGTAGGAGCAAACCCAGTCAGGAACCATGGAGGTGCCCATCCCGAATGTGCCAGTGGAGTCACCCGAGGGCGGCGACGCCAGCCTGGGGAAGCTGGTGGCCTTGTTCGAGGTCGTACAGCAGGAAGTAGCTGAGGAGGTCGCATCAACGGCCAGCAAGGTTCTAGAGGAGGGAGAGATAGCACCGGAGAACAAAATAGTTCCGGTGACTGAGGTCAAATGAGGCCTCCGGAACCTCTCCTACGCCTCCTCGAGGCTTGGGGGCAGCCCATCTTGATCGATGTAAGGCTAATCCCATTTTTGTGTTTCAGGAGGAAGGGAGTCTCCCCGAGGCGCGCATCGCCAAAGCCCGCAAGGCCACCGCGAAGCGAAGGGGGGCAGCAGGCCCTGTGGAGGTTGACGAACCGCAGCTGCTTTCAGTGTCGGAGGTGGAGCATCTAGTGTCGTTCCTATGGTCGGGGAGCGGGCTAAAGCTAATGGTTCCCCTACCACCTCCCCGGCCGCTCGAGACACCTGAGGAAGGCCTGCTCCTTGGGAAGACACTTGCCAGCCTTACGGTTCGTGGGGAAGAGGGGGCATCAGCAGAAGAGGTGGCCGAGCCGTCAGCAGCGACAGAGGTTCTGGCTAATGAACAAGAGAATGAAGTGGCAGCTATAGAAGAGGTTCAACAGCCTGACTGGCGAGAACATCTCTTACGTTGGTTCCAGCACCAACAACTCCCAAAGGAAAAAGATCAAAGAATGAAACTCTTATGGGTCAAAGACTCCTATGAGATGAGGAACGGAACCTTGTTGAGAATAATGGCAGATGCCCAAAAGAAAGTTCTGCTCTATTGCTTGTCTTCAGCAGAAGCTGGGCTAGTGATGCAAGAGGTTCATGCCGGGTCAACTAGAGCACACCAGATCGCCCTGAAAATGAAGATTGAAATAAAGAAATTAGGCTATTATTGGCCCTCCATGTTCAATGATTGCTGCAAGTTTGCTAAGGCTTGCCAAAAATGTCATGAGCACGCCAATGTTTCTAGAAGACCGCCAGTGCCGCTACATCCTACCATACCAAGTTGGCCATTTGCTCAGTGGGGCACGGACGTGGTGGGGCCACTACCAGCATCCGCATCAGGGTGTAAATATATCTTAGCAGCTGCAGATTACTTCTCCAGGTGGGCAGAAGCAATAGCACTAAGAGAAGTAATGGGAGAGTTGGTTGCAAGATTCTTCCAGTAGAATATAATATTCTGATTCGGCGTCCCCAGTCGAATTAGACCATACCTCACACGTACCTTAAAATTGGCCAAAAGCTTTGAAGATCTATTCACCCCCCCTTTGGATCTTCTGGTAACTCACTTGACGCACCTTTCTATTGGTATTAGACCATACCTCATTGGACTCCTTTAACCTTACAATTGGTATCAGAGCAGGTCACTGATTCATCAGATCCAACGATCTACAGTGGATCCTGCTGTCTTCTAGTGCATTAATTAATTCTGCTAATTGTCTAGTTTCTTGCATTTCATTCACTTGTCATGGAGTCTAAGTCTGTCGCTCCCATGTTTGATGGATCATGTTTCTCTGATTGGGTTAGGAAGCTCAAGGCTTATGTAAATTTTGTGGATTCAAATTTACTGATTTTAATTGAACATGGACCTTGATTCTTCAACTACCATGCCATCCTACAATTTCTCTCACTCTCACGAGGACTCCCTTCCTTAGGGACTCTTGGAGGACCTGTCTAGGGTCCCATCTGTGCAGGGGAGAGAGGGGTCTGCCTCTCCTCTCCCATCCATTGTTGCTGAGGGTACTCAAGCCTCCCCTTCTGATTCCTCCACTCATAACTCAGCCAGTCAAGTGCTCCATAGGATGACCCAGTTAGATCTGACTCAGCTCCATATTCTCCGTCAAGCATTGTAGGGGCAGGATGCCCCGTCTTCTATTTCTACCCACGGCGTGTCTGCTGCCACCACTTGTTCATCTCCTGGTACTGGATTAGGGGATACTTCTGTTACGCCCATTGATCTCACTCCCATCCATCCCCAGACCCTCCAGTTTCCTAATGTGGAAGTGGGCCAAGCATCTAGCTCGGCCTATTAGATTTTTGATAAGGGGAAGACCCATATCCCATCATCTTCTTATTCAGATCCGTATGGAACCGCCTCTGTACCATCGTAGGCTCTCGTGGCTCCGGCCAACTTTTCTCGTATTCAACCAGGGGTCGCCAAGTTAGCCCATGCAGACATGGGCCCATCCTTGGCCCATTATTCTTCTTATAGGCTTCCCCCTCTGTCAGCCTATCCATCGGCCCCATATGCTGGGTCCACCCTTCCAGTTCTGCCTCCTCCTTCCCGGGAATGGAAACTCCTTGATAAGTGGGCTACCATGCAGCAACAGATTGACCTCCTTCATAAGCGGGTCGGCCCACAATCCCTTGCTGATATTTCGATTCCCAATTTCTGGGACATCCGTTTCCAGCCTCAGTCTGAGCTCCCCACGTATCGAAAATACGATGGGAATGGAAACCTTTTTATTCACATAAGGGAGTTTTTGTATGAGTCGGTGCAATTCCAACATGATGATCACCTCATGGCATATCTCTTCCGCCGCTCGTTGAACGGGGTTGCGTTGGAATAGTTTTATACTCTGCCACTGGAGGAGGCAGAGAGCTTTAAAGTTGTTAAAGAAAAACGACCGGATTACAGACCTTCTCAATCGCTTGGAGAAGGATATCGAATGCCGGTGGCCCCAGGAGCAGACACCTCGCATCCCAGGTGTTCCGTAGAAGTGGACCAACGGTGGACCTCCACCTATGCCAGAGAAGAGGATCGACACCACCGTCTCAAGTATCAGGGGAGAAGGTTGGTCGATCCATCCGCCCCTGCTCAGCGGAGGATGATGGAGCAACGAGGCCCACTCATTACGGAGGCCAACCTAGCGCACTAGCCATCTCTAGGTGGATATGTCACCCACTGAGTGGAAGACTGAAAAATAGCCTCCCCACCTTCGGGCATCCTTTCAAATGGAAGATGTCCCGGTAGTAGGAAGCACCTCGTCGCGTGCCGGCCACATCGCAAATAGGATGACAGGGTCTGCTACCTCGTCCGTCACCCTTCTTGGGCCGAAGAATGCATGCCTCAACTCGGGGGAACCTCCCACCACGCAGCTGCAAGCAGAGAAAATCGTTGCTGCTGTGTAACGGGAAGGAGGCAGTTAAAGCAACTCCGAGTGAGAAGGGGGGAGCAAGAACCAGGGGATTCACCGTCCTCCTAAGGACGAAACTTGTCTGGTTCGAGGAATAGGATTCTCCGGCTGGCGTATAAGCGGTTGACCTTCTCCAAGGCCTCCCGCCAACCATCCAAGTACCCGAGTCGGTAGTCCTCTAAGACAAGACCCCCCACCCCCGGCTCCGGCCATGGGTGCCAGGGAGCCGATGGAGGATCCCGATGAAAGACTAGAAGTTGACGACAGACTTGCTGAGAGTCGTCATCTGATGAAGTACTGAACTCTCCAAAAGACATCACACAGGAGGACTCTCTCTTCGGTTCTCACCGCTATGGAGATGACCACTATCCCAGTCTAAAGGCTACTACTTATAGGGGATCAAAGTCCCAAGGAGTAAAGACTCCCAC
Source organism: Amorphophallus titanum (assembly GCA_024336825.1). NCBI lineage: Eukaryota > Viridiplantae > Streptophyta > Magnoliopsida > Alismatales > Araceae > Amorphophallus > Amorphophallus titanum. The sequence goes on from JANBPO010008574.1 coordinate 5,980,247, forward strand.
CACGTCATGCATATCTAGAGAAATTGAAGTGACAGATCCCGAAAGTCATGCCTTCTCAGAGTTACCTCAAGGGCGCTACTTTGCATCCCCAGAGGATCTCATAGCCATTCAAAAGGTGAGAAGATACACGCAAGAGATTTTTGAGATTTTGTGACGGAAAGTAAGTCTTTCTATTTCGAAGTCGAAGCGTTACAAAAAAGGGAAAACTACCCTTAGGAAGAAATAGAGGAAAGCGAAAGGAAAAAACAAGCAAGTGCGGGAGTCCTTCTAAGGATCCACCTCGGATACATCATCACGTGCCCCAGCCTCTCTGGGCTCACGTGCATCAACAGCACTGGCAGGAGGTGAGTTGCCGTCTAGCCCCACTACCTGGGCCTCCACCGCCAAGGTGTCTGCAGGTGTATGCTCCTCTGTGTCTGGCACCGACACTGGCACCTCAGCTTCAGTAGGCTCCTCCTCGCCCTTGTCGGCCTCCAGGTCATATGGTGGCGACGGGGTCTCGCACCCAAGACTTGCCGCAGTAGCCTTCACGGTGGCACTCCAACCATCCCAGAAGCATCAATCGCGAGCTAGCCCATAGAACTCCAAGGCCACCTCTATCAGCTCCTCCCGGTAGGCCGAAGAAGAACGGAAGCTTTCCACCGCTTCCTCACTCGCGGTCGACAGCAAGGAGCGCAACTTCCTCAGCTCGGCCTCAATCTCCCGAGCACGACTCTCCGCGGCCTGGTCCTGCACCCCCAACTTAGCCGCTCGCTCCTCGGAAGTGCCTGCTCACCCCTCGGCTTCGTCCGCCCGCTCGCGGAAGGCATCTCGATCACGCTCCATGCCGATGAAGGCTAGACCTTGCTAGAAGAATTGCTCGCGAAGTTCATTCTTGGCTGACTCAGACTTCTTCAAGCTTTTCTCTAGCTCTGCTTGGGAAGCCTGGCTAGACTCCAGCTTCCGAGCAAGGCCTTGGAAATAAGGCCTCCATATCCCAAGGGTACTCGCAACTAGTCAAATGCTCCTGGCAGCTTTCGCTGTCAACTCACCCTTGACCTCAGGGCCGAACTCAATCGAGGGCTTGTGCCAGCCGACGCTCCTTCCCATAAGGTTGACAGCCATAGGAAACTCAGCCAACTCGGACAACTGATCCCGAGGTGGCGGGGATGGGCTACGTTATGGAGACGCCGACAGGGATGGAACATCTACGCCAGTGGCAGGAGGATTACCCTTGTCTCGCCCTCGTGCCAAGGGGGCCGATGCAGGGGGGCGACCACTGATTTGTCAGGCGCCGGGGGCGGCGGAGCCCCAACAGAGGGCCGCCCAGACACCAGTGGAGGCGGAACATGACTTTGAGTAGTGGGAGGACTCCTCGCTCTCTTCCTCGATCGGCGACGAGCGTCCAGGGTCGCCAGCTCATCATCGATTAGGGCGACGTAGCTACTGCCAGCCACGTCAGAGCCCTCATCAACGACACTGATAGCGTCTTCGGTGAGACCCCTCAGAGAACCAGAACCTTCACTCACCACAGAACCGCTCCCGCCCATAGCAGACACGGCCGGCGAGCACACCAAAGAAATTCTGGTATAGACCATATGCTGCAACCTTCTCGGAGTGAATACCACCTCGACTTGGGGGGCGATGACCAACACTTGGCCAGTTCCCGGAGCCACGTGATCCACGGGACGAGGAACGTTCTGTGACAGTCTGACAATCTGAGCGGTCCAACCCTGCGGCTCGAGCGCCCCTGAAAATAAAAAAGGGGGTTTGGTTAAGCATCTTCCACAAATAGAGCGACCTAGCATAGGGACAAAACTCGTACCCTGTGACAACAAGGGGCAGAACCCCAGCTTCCGGAGCCGCACCGGAGTCCCCAGCTTTCGGAGCCACGCCGGAGTTAGGACCAGGTCTACATCGGCCAGGGGATAAAGAAGGAGGACCTTTAGCTTCCGGTGATCCTCAGCCTGGAGAGAAAGCTACCTATCACGCCAAGTGGGGGGAACCCTCCATGCATCCATCTATTGGAGGCCTCCCAGTCCTTCGACTTGACGAGGTACACATACTTCTCCACCCAACCTTTGCGGTTGGACGCAGTAGAGGAGACTCAGATGAAGTGACGGCGAGAGTGAGACTTGTAGGCAAAGGAAACGTTGGATAGATAACTTTGGAGGAGAAAGAAATGGTGGAACAGATCTACAATTGGTTCCATTGATGCCCTACGACATGAGTAAACAAACCCACACAGGATGGAGTAAGAATATATGATAATTATTATAAGATGCATGTGATGTATCTTGTGTGTGGATGGATGATCATGGACTTAGAAATCATGTGATGATGCTCTTTATCGTGAATATTTTTGTGTGATGTGATTATTGGGGCCTGCATGTCTCCTCTCTCTCTTATTAATATGAGTTGTACATTCTATCTCCCTCCTGTGTTGTACTCCCCTTGACTGATTCAAGGTTTCTTAATATTATCTGATGTACATTTGTGGACCAGCGTGCCCAAATTGAAAATTTACTTGTAATAATGAGAAGTGAAAGGAGACAACAAAGGAGACCGACTGCGTGAACCTCGAGAGATTCTTCACATCTAGTGGGACCATTGGATGCTCCAAATTTTTCTATTTGTCATGATTGTGTGTATTACCAACTAGCTCTGGCAATGTGTTTAGGAGCTCAAGGTCGATGATCATCCATTGGTATTATTACATATATGATATATGTGGATGTGCTACTTATTACTTATATATATGTATATTTAGAGTATATACGATACTCCAAATTCTTATATGTATGTAGCACCTATATTGATGAGACCACAATGTTAATCAAAACCCCTCGATCTGATATTAGGTTGTAAATGTGAGGAATTAAGAATGACCCACGTAGCCTTCCGTTGTTATAGTCTAAGTGAGCTAACTTTAGACTGTGTGGGTTTGTTGTGTTGCTGCAAGGCCCTTATGGAAGGGAGGCAGAGACTTAGACTAAGACTTAGGCCAAACCTTGAGATGGGTGCTGGCATGGCTTTGTTGTGCTTCCACACGGCTCATGTCTTGAATCCACTCTCATAACGTAACAATCGGTCTAACCTAACCAGACTTCGTGATTTGTTGTGCTGCCACAAGGTCACAAGTGGTCTGGAGGCTGAATATACCATAAGTTGCAAGGAGTTGTAATTGGCAAAAGTTTCCTACCCATTAAGTATGGGGTGATTTGTTGTGTTGCCACAAGGCCACTACCATAATGTTAATGGGATTCTGGTCCCACTAGGATATAGCTGGAGATCCAGCCCTACAAAGCGAGTAGTTTCAGGGGAGGTTACGTCTCCTTCATGGGATCATTTAAGGCGTGAGGGATCTAAATTGCCATTATCCCCACGATCTCCCAGCTCTTAAAGGGCACGCAATGGTCACATGGATAAGCTCCCATCAGTCGGTCTGAGCATGTGGCGCTGGCTTCTGGGGGTTTCCCCGAGCGATAGGTGCAAGACTCGGGCGGGATGCATAGGGCCTCGTAGAGGCCTCTTGTAGATGCACTTTTTTTCACATATTATTTTATTCATTTATTAGCATGGGTGTGCCAGTCACAGAGTGACGATTTATTCGGGCTTCATGGAAGCCCTTGGTGCGCTCGATCTGACTCGGTCAGATGATTGTGTGGTTCGTGTCGGGACCAAAACTCGTCGTGCCATAAAGGCCACGACGTTATTTACATCCCTTATACAAGGGAACACCCTTAATTAATCACCAGGAATCAGGGTCTCATGGCCATAAAATTAATCGTATACAAAGAATTTACTAAGAAACATCGAAATCCCCGCGTGAGGGTGTAAAGAAATCATTTGAGATTATGTCGGTCGCGTGTTGACCATTTAATGTTCAGACGAGTGTCCGGCCTGAGTATAATGTAATCGTCACGGGAAAATCGGAGCATATATGCAGGGGTACGGTAAATTTATTGTTTTGAGGAACGGGAAACGTTTGGTCGATTCCCGGTTAGAGTGGTCGAAAATCAATAAGTTTATCAGCCCGGTGCAAGATCAAGCCGCGACCATACTGCGGTGGGCACCCCACGGTCGGAGCAGGACTTGCGTGGACATCATTTATATTTCTGAAGCCAAAGGGCAGCGGGAAAAGGTCCCGGGATTAGATCCCAAAGCAAAGATATGTTGAAAGATAGCAGGCTATAGGCCTAGGATGTGAGTCAGACAATGACCATGATTGGGATGAACCCGAGGTCCAAGCATGACCCATGAAGGTCATATTGGTATTCACGTGCATAGAGTCCGGGGATGATGAGAGCTACATCGTTCTATTCATCAATTGTCTATTACTTAGGATTTAGTACTCTGTCTTGAAAGGTAGACGCATTCCTAGTTTAATTGTGTGTCTAAGGGCGTCTGAACTAACTCGTTGGCTATCAAAGAGAAATATATAGGTACTATATATATACCCTGGTATAACTCATCCTATGTATAGAATAAGAACAGGTCAATAGCTTGCAGCTTGATTTATATCTCTGCTGAGTTTTTTTAAAAAACTAGGAAGCCTCGAGGTAATTAACTACCAGACGATTGATTTGTAATGGCACCGCAGATCCCTTTTAACTGCCAGTGGAGCTCCAGAGGTAACAAACGCATCTTGCGCATCAGATCATGCAGCTACAGAGACAACAAATGCCACGAGACAAATTTGAAAAAGAACTTCGACGAAAATAGTATTAAATACAATGCAGCCATTCTTCATCAAAACTGTCAGAGGGTCGGCAGCTGAACTTGGGGTGCACACACAGGAATTGAGGTACCGAGACTCCTTGCCTGTAGCGATCGATTGAGGGGCCACAACTGCGACTAGAGAATGATCTCGCTTTTTACCTCTCTGCCAATGTGGATCTCCCATCGACAGGTAGATCCCAAAGACAAGACCCACCGGGCCTTGCAATAGCAGTAGCTACAGTAGCTACAGTTGCAGCAATAACAGCGATGGCAAAGAACCCCAAGAGGAACAGGACGCCATGGGTTCATGTATATGAGCCATGCACCACGTTGCAGCAAGAGGAGCAACAAGGCAAAGCAACGGTTGCACCATGAGCAACTACGACCGCAAAGGAGAAAAAAGAAAACCTGGGCCACTTGAAGGTGAGCTGAGTGTAAAAGACACGGACGGTAGCATGCAGGAGCAGCGACGATGGACAAGGGGCTATCCCGGCCAACGGTTTCACATCACAAAATTTAAAAAATATATATATAAAAATTTGGTGCCCGCCCTGAGTGCAAAGTTTGACGCATCAATTCGATACGACGTATTGGATCTTACCCATCAGAGATCGATACAACCGATCTGTGATGTTATTTCATTTCGGCTGAGACCTGAATGGGTCTGAGGTGCCAAGTTAAGGTGGTTCATCGATGTTGGGATTGCACTGATGCAAGAAGTTCAGGTTTCTCCGACTCAGACGAAAGGTCTAGGTTGGATTGCTCGGCTGAGACCTGGGAAAGGACTTAGGCACCGTGTTAAGGTGGTTCATCGATGCTGGGATTGCACCAATGTAAGAAATTTAGTTTTCTCCGACTTAGACAGAAGGTCTGTGTCGGGCCTTCGACGAGGTCGACGTGATGAGTGGATTCGTCAATGCTGGGATTGCATTAATGCAAGGAATTCAATTTTTCTCCGACTTAGATGGAAGGTATCTATCGGTTGCCACGATGAGTGGATTCGTCAATGCTGGGATTGCATTAATGCAAGGAATTTAGTTTTCTCCAACTTAGACGAAAGGTCTCTGTTGGGCCTTCGGTGAGGTTGCCGTGATGAGTGGATTTGTCAATGTTGGGATTGCATTAATGCAAGGAATTCAGTTTTCTCCGCTTAGACAGAAGGTCTGTGTTGGGCGTTCAGCGAGATTGCCACGATGAGTGGATTCAGGCATTCTCATTGGAAGAGCTCCAAGATAGTGTCCTGCTCTTGCTGGGATATTGGCTTTAGTGGTTCGCCAAGCTAGGGAAGTGGCACATGGTATAGCTTCAAGTGTTTCCCGTTAAGGGGTGAAAACTGAACTTCCCCCCGGTGGTTGACTACAATGTAGGTGCCACCTTCATAAACCTTCTGGACCATACAAGGCCATGTCCAGTTTTCATTCAGCTTGTCTTTAGGATTAGTCGCCATGACTTCTTTTCGCTTGACCATGACCAGGTCCCCTTTCTTGAATTCTCACTCTTTGCCTAGTTTGTCAAAGGTGCGGGCCATACAGGCCTGGTAGACCTGTATATTTTACTGGGCTTTAAGCCGTTGACCCTCCAAATCGGAGAGTTCTTCCAATCTTCTTTCTATATCTGTCTGGTTATCTTTGACCAGTCCATGCTGGATCGCGACCCGCAATGATGGGATCTCTAATACCGATAAAGTTTTTGACATATTTGTTTGTCGGTAATTTTTGACGAATTTTTGACGAAAAAATAATATATTAGAAATTAGCGACCTAACATTTCCCACGGATGGATTCCGTCGGAAATACGTTAGAAAGATGTCGGTAAACTCAGTATCGATGGATTTTCGACGTATTTCAGACGAAATCTATCTGTCGAAAATCACAGTTTTTATTGTAGTGGGTACGATAACATTTATTTTATTAAACCGATTCTTGATACGGGGCGGAGAACTTAGGTCCGAAGATCACCTCACGCATAGTGAAAGTCTCTGGCCGCGCATAGCCAGACTTTCTGCTAGTCATCATTTAATATACTAGAGAATCAGATCATGCAAGCATGCATGGTAATGATATTTAGTGTTATTGTTTATTACTTACTTGGTCATTTATTTGTAATTTAGAGAAGACTTTGGCAACACCTCCCCTGTCTCGAGGAATAATTGGGAGAGTATGAGGGAATCATCCACGAGGGGTCGAGACGATCTCCTGAATGACGGTCATGCCTGAACGACAATCCCATACCCTACGGTTAGTAGGGAATCTGAGGGCTAGCCCTTTAAGTAATTCCTATCACTCGTAGGGTCGTTGATTAGTTGGTGCCTTTTCATTTTGAGACTGCACATGACACTATGCTGCACGCATATGAGACCACGAGGTGGGTCCAACGTGACTGTTCTCGAGTAGACTCGTATGATGTCGGGACAATGTATGCCGTGGTATGGCAAATTTGCTATTCAAAACCTGAGGGAATGCGGTTAAATCCCAGTTGAAACGAATCGAATTTAGTGGGTTATTGGCACAGGACAAGGTCATGCTCTAGACATCATGCGATGAATCCCGAGGTCCTGGCACGACTTGTCGGGACATCAATAATATTCCCATACCTAGGGTCTAGAGGAGGTGAGAGCTTTAGAGTAGGTACAGTCATGTACATTACTCCTTATTTATTCTTGTTACTATTTTAGATCCATGGCACTGATAATTAGAAAGCTGTCGGTAGTTTATTTATTTAGTTTCTGTATTATTATTTAGTTGATCATTGTACTATCTATGTAGTTACTTTAGCTTCTTACACACTCTTACACCATCCTTTCTTCCCTTCCGAGTCTTCGGGCTCGTGGGAGGCAGACCGAGGTTCGAGTCGTGCCAGTTCCTTTCCTGTACTCGGATCCCGGGTCGCCACATTTTCATCTTCTAATACGGCATTTAATCTAGCCTGTCGTTTCCGTCCACCATTGTTCCTCGTGGATGGCTGTTCTTTCATCAAAGGACAGTCAGGCATACGGAGCTCTCGACTTCCACATCTGAGACATGCACCCAAGCGCTTCCAACACTCTTCGGTCGCATGATCGAATTTATCACAAAATGAGCAAGCCGCCATGACTTGCTTATCTTCCTCTTCCTTGACCTTCTTATTCTGGCGTTCATCTTTGTCGTTTCCATTCCGGGACCTCTTCCTGCTAACCCGAGAATTATAGGTAATGCTAAATTTTTTCAGCTTCTTACCTCACCGATCAGACCCGCTTCATCAGACTCCAATTTTGCACCTTTCTGTTGGATGTCATCATCTTGTTGTCCCTTGTCACCTGCCATCGGACAGCATTATCTTCATCTGGAGCACCAGAAGGTTGCAGAAGTTGCAGGTGGGTGCCCTTGGACATCTTTAGAAATTCGAGGAAGGTAGGGACAACGTTGTTGCTTCCACTCTGAGTGTATAACCCTGAGGGGGGAGAGATTTAGGCTCCCTTGACCTTCGGAGGGGGTATCTTATAGGGTTACTCTCCCCTGAAGATGATGTTGTGGTTGGCGGGCAGCTGGCGTCACCACTTTCGGCCTTACTGGGTTGCATGAGTGGCGGTCACGACTTTGGCCTGGCTTGCCCCAGTAGCGGGTGTGAAGCATATTTCCTCCTCATCTTCCTCATTGGACAGATTGAAGAGGGCAGAGAGGGTATTGCAGGAGAGCACTGTCTCCCTCTTGGCCTTGTAGGCTCTTCTTTTCTTCTTTTACTTCTTCTTCTTATTTCTGGCCGACTGAACTTGTCCCGAACAGACGGAGTCACTAGCGTCTGGCAGTGATCAAAGAAGGAGGCTGGGAGAGCAAACTGTCCCCATTGGGGGACTTTTCCTTTAGTCGGTCGACACCGGGACCTCTCCCTCAGAAGTTCCTAATCTCGGATCGACGGTGCCTAGCTCGGAGGGATGCCCCCGAACCAACACAAACACTTCATCATCTCGCTTGAGCCCCCATAAGCTAGGACAGTCGCACTAACGGCCCCTAAACCTTGAAATTGGGACAGCTCGCAAAGACCAAATCCCCAACTGAGCCACAAATACAGCCTAGACATGCTCTATTCCTTGAGCCAATTCCTTGGCTCGGGAGTAGGGGGACAAGTGGAGAGGGGTAAATTAGCGGCCCAAAAGACATGTGGCCCAGAGCGGCCCAATTAGGTCCAGCTAGACCCAACAAGGTCAAACTCCACAAGTGAAAGTCCCATTAATGGGCCCACTTATTTCGAAGCCCAAATCACTCGGTCTGATACTTCCTAGGTGGCCTCTAGGCTCGGAAGTCTAAGTAATGGTTGCTCGAGAAGAGCTCAAATGGCAGCCGAGCATAATCGATCGGAGAGGAGGGCAAACACCCCCTGAACAGTCCCTAACGGTCACTCGGGAAAAGCCCAAACGGCAGCCAAACATAACCGACTGAGGGAAGCCCAGGCGTTAAGAGGAGAGGAGGGAAAACACCCACTGAATGCTCCCTCTTCCCCCCCTCAAAAGAAAATAAACTACTATAAAAACCAAAGGAAGCCCTCTAGAAAAGTAAGCAATCCTAAGCCCTCTTAGTCACCCATACTGGTGGAGAGCAATCTCGTGCCCATCTCACATTCCCCTCCTTCTCTGCATTTAGCTCTACCATCTTGCTGACTTAAGCATCGGAGGGTTTTCCTCAGGGTCTATACCCTGGGCTCATCTGATCCATTTCCTACCTTGCAGAGATCTAGTCTGTCATGGCAACGCTTAGCATCAATCGATGATTGAACGGCTTAGGCTTCAGCACGAGATTGGAAATGGCCACAATGGCCTACAAATTGTCCTAATGAGTCCCCAGACTCATTCTATACCCTTCAATCACACATGCAATCGATTTGGAAATTCAAAATTTGATTTTTAGGGTGAAATGACCTACCTCCGGGTCTTGCCCTCATTTCTTATTCGCCGAGGGAATGGCCTCTTCTTCCACGCCCATGGCATCTCCAGCTTCTCCTTCTCCTTCCTCTACTCCTCCTAGCGCTGTGGGAGCCTCCTCCTCCATGGGTTGGGTTGCCACCGCCGCCACCATTTCTTCCTCCGTCGATGGGCTCACCTGAGGGGAAGCCTTGCGTTCTGCCCTCGCCTTCACCTTCCGCACCGCTTTTCTCTTTCTCCCCTTCTCATGAGTCATCGTGGCCGGAGGGAGCTTTGCCGGAGCTAGTCGCCAGAGGGAGAGAGAATGGAAGGGTTTTGGAGGGGCTTTGTTTCGGTGGGTATGGTATGATTTAAATGAGTGAGGAAAAATGAGGGGCCCGTTTATTTTTTTAGCAACCCAGGTAATTTAACGGTCTGTCGAGCAGCCATTATATTGGTATAATGCATGTTTTCTGGTCCGCCATGTAACTGGGTCATTAAATTGTTGAAATCTTGGTTCAGTGGACTTTAACGGATTCCATCCAGTCCGTTATGCTTCTATATGGCACACCTATACAAGTCCGTTAAATGGCTGGCTTACATGTTTTCATCTAGTTGAAAGATTATGCCTTAATTGATAAATTACTGTTGTCATTGTCATTATTCACGGCTAACCCTGTTGCAGCAAGCCAAATAAAGCAATCATGAAAATCATCTGCCCACCGCTCAGGTAAGGCAGGTATTATATCTTGTTCCGTTTTCCCTTAATGCATTACTATATGTTAATTACGATATATAATCTCATAATCTACAGATGAATATATCAAATTGATCCTCTCGACGAGCTCTTTCCGGTGATAGTAAAAGCCCCAATTTGTATTAGGTATTAAGGGAGATTTCGTGAAAATAGTGGGACGCCGTCAAACGAGAGCCTGAAGAGGAGAAGATTATTGCTCACCTCTTGGAAGCTAAAATGCCACCAATAGTATTTTGGAGGGGAGCATACACCTGTCTCCTAAAGAAGAGAAGATTATTACTCTCCTCTTAAAAGCTAAAAAGTCACTAGTTGTATTTTTTAGGGGAGCGTACATCTGAAAAGCCACCGGTTGTATTTTCGAGGGGAGCGTACATCTATCTCTTGAAGAGGAGAAGATTGTTGCTCACCTCTTGGAAGCTACAAGGTCACCCTTAATATTTTGGAGGGGAGCATACGTCTATCTCCTGAAGAAAAGAAGGTTATTGCTCACCTCTTGGAAGCTGAAAAGCCACCAGTTGTATTTTCGAGGGGAACATACGCCTGTCTCTTAAAGAGGAGAAGATTATTGCTTGCCTCTTAGAAGTTGAAAAGCCACCAGTATCCTTGTCTGAGCAGATTTCTGGTGAGTTCTCATCATCCTTTATGGCTGCCACATAATTCTTCATGGACCTCTCGGATAGCTTGCTTGGCTTTAGAGAGGAACAAGCATTTAAGGAGGGGTGCTGATGGTGAACGCCTGAAGAGGCGTCTGTTGACAAGTGTAAAATGCGCCAGTCGGGCTCTTATTTTTTGAGCCTCCGAGCGATCCTTATGCAAGTGTTGATGAAGAAGGCAGTCAAGGATGGAGTCCACCCACGATGGCTCATAGTCGATGGCATTCACCTGAGGCTCAAACTCTTGCGGTCAGGCTGACTAGCCTGAGACATTCGGTTCTATTGTACCCAAGCAACTGGCAATCAAGAGGGGAGGGGTGAATTGATTGCCTATAAAAAATTTAATAGTAAAAAAAAACTTTCCCACACCCCTCAAAAGCTAAACACAGATTTTATAAGCGATGTGGACAAGCAAACTCTCACTCACCTCGATACAAATCACACTCATGCAGGCTATGAATGCGATAACAATCAATTTCTGAGCACAAGAAGGATTCACTCATATTTCCGCTGAGCCCACATGAGATCAATATGGCAAGACAAATCATAGATATAAAGGGAAAAATACTCAAACAAAGTCAATTTGAGGGTCAAATTGAGGCATTACGAGGCAATATGAGATGTACTCACAGTAACGTCAATTTTGGCGTGTCTACAGGTTGGAGGTCCAGAATAGAGAGAGCGTGAAGAAGCAGTAGGGGGTGGTTAGAGCCATCAACAATGGGGATTCTCGCAGCATCAACTGCCCCCCCAGTAGGGAGCCTTGGCAGGCGAGTCACGCACGAGCGGCGGAGGCGGACCACGATCAGGAGACTTGGTCACCCTCTTCAGGGCCAGAGCGAAGGGGAGATGAGGCTTGGCAGGGTCATCCAGAGTGGAGCGCTATGCACTGGCCTCCCCAAGAGCACCAGAGGAGGGGGCAGTAGAAGGAGATCATGCAGTAGCAGTCGCATTAAGGCCTGCTCTGAGGATAGGGGCTGGCGGCCCAGTGGAGGAGGTGACGGGGGTTTGGCTTGCTCCAGAGCTCAGGACGACAGAGGAAGCAAGAGGGACAACGTCTGGAGCAGCCAAGCCCAAAACCACAGAGGCAGCAGGCCGAGACTGGCCAGGTAGGCCGACAGGTGGAGTACCCACCATGGCGGCACTAGCGATAGAGTAGGAGGGGGCAGCAGTAGAGAGCGGGGAGACAGGAGCGGCCACGGTCCGAGGAGGGCTGGGGTCGACAGTAGGCCCACTCGGACCAGTAGGGCAGAGGTCACCAGCAATGAGGGGAGGGCTGGGGTCGACTCCCTTGGAGGGCAGGAGGGCCTCAAGTGGAGTAGTGCAGCCTACAATAGAAGTAGGGATGGGGGACAAAGCAGCGGCAATAGGAGAAGCATCAGTGCGACCCACAGAAGCTAGACACCCGTGGACTGCAAGGGGGGAGGCACAGTAGCGAAGCACTTGCACAGAGAGACCGATTCCATTCCCGGGACAATGAGCACTTGGACAATGGTAGGGAAAGAGAAGGACAGGTCACTGGAGGAGGACGGAGAGAGCCCATCTGTAGCAGGGAGCGAAGCACCAGCAGGGGAGGCTACATCGCCACCAACGGCGTCACCAAGCACAGGAGGCACAGCAGCAACAGCTGCGGAGGGAGCAGTTGTAGAAGTCAGTGGCAGAGCAGGAGATGGAACAGTAACACAGGATGACACAACAGGGCCCTCCACTGAAGATGACGTCGGGACCGCAGGTAGGGTAATGTTAGGCCCCTCACCGGGTACATCGCCTAGACCATCGCCAGGAGCTCCCAAGCCAATCCCTACCACAGGAGGAGGGGCAGGGACCCAAGAGTGGGTAGGTCACGCAGCAGGGGGAGAGATGGCAGCTACTTGAGGGGCCAGAGGCCCGCAGTCCATGTCGATAAGAGACAAAGGGAGGGCCGCACCATCTTTGGTAGAAGCAGGGGCCAGTGGAAGGACAACACAGGCTACCACCAGCACCGGTAGGTCGCCAGGTAGAAACGGAGGGCAGAGCAGGGCCCTTTGCAAGGGGGGATGGGGCTTGACCCAACCTCCAAAATAAGAGCCTCCAGACCCACCAGCCGACGGTGAGGCCTTCTTCTTGCATTCGCCCGCGAGGTGGCCGAGGTGTGAGCAACCGCGATAGAACAAGGCGGGGTCAGGGTAGACAATGGGCTGCCAAGAAACCCCACCCCCAATTCCAACCCAGACGCGAGGCGGGAGGGGCTTTGAAACATTGAGTTGAACGCACACCCTGGCTGCGTGGGCACGGAGCATGTAAGAGGTGTTCCTGTCCACCTTGAGGAGAGGCCCGATGCTCCCGACGATTGAGCGGATCATGGCGTTGTTGAAGAAGTTGGCGGGGAGAGTGGGCAGCTCCAGCCAAACACGGACAATAGGTAAATCAACATCCAATGAGAAATCAATAGACCAAGCAGAGAACCGAAAGAGCCTCCTGTGGATGAGCAAAGACTCCTTGAGAAGAACCTGAAGGAAGTCTTCATGGTTCTGGAACTTGATGAGGAGGTGGCGATTATCGAGAGCGTAGATGAGGAAGTCTTGGCGGAGGGCAAACCTTTGGGCCAGGTGGCCTCTGATATCCTAGAAGGGTGGACGGCCATGTGGGGTTTTGGCAATAATAGCCTGCTGGAGAGGCTTGCCAGAAGTTTGAACCTCATCGAGGGAGAAAAATGTTGCGGGCTCACCGGAGTCGGTGAAGGCTGGAGGATGAATCGCAAGGCCAAGAGATGGAGGAGAGATGGATTGCAGAATGACCTGGGCAAATGGAGGGTCATCGGTAGTGGGAGGTCGGTGGCCTAGCGCGCCCACAGCAGGCCAAACAAAAGGATGGCCACCATCGGCAGAGGACCCGACAGCAGGGACATGCAAGGGAGGGGCAGCTAACACAAGCCCAAGGATGCAGGCACTACCAGTAGGAGGAGGAGACCCGCGAGCGCCAACAACAGCACCATCATCAGGGTGGGCGGGGGACGCTACAGAAGGAGAGGGGAATGCGACATGGCCTTCTACCACATTGTTGTATTGTCCTACTTTATTTTCATTTTCTGTGTACACCACACCTATCCTTTTAGCCCTTCCAAGCCCTCTGACTCATGGGCGGTAGTCTAGGGTTCGAATGGTATTGGATTATTCTTAGTATTCGGATCTTGCATCATTACAGTTGGTATCAGAGTCAGGTTGTGGAAGTAAATGAGAATTCGAGATATTACAATGATCAGAGTTCATAAGGTCCAATAAAGTTGATAGCTGGCATAGGGTTACATGCTTATTTTTCGCTTGGTTTCTCTTGTGAGAACATGCTTACGCTACATTGGCATTGTGAACGTGGTTGCTGTGCAGTTGGTGTGTCAACATGGGGCCTGAGGGTTGAGATCAAGAGCTTTCTCCCCTTGAGATGGTAACCCCGATGGTGCTGTGTTGGGTAGAGGCTGTTGGTAGGTGCGAGAGCACGGTGCTGTGTTTAAGGAATCTACAGCAAGGTCAGGTGGCTAGTGCGAATTGTTCATGCTTAAGTGGCCGTGAGTGTGCTCTGAGGGAGCTATTATCGGGTGGCCACCTGATGTGACAAAACCTCAGACCTAAGTAAGCAAGCACAATCGCAAGTCGAACGGGCCGATATCGGCGGCCAACTCACCCAGCACTCACCCCAAACCCGTGGGTAACTCGGCGATGCCGAGTGGAGGATGTGGGGGCTGGTCCCTTGCTGGTAGAGGGAGATCAAACTCTGCCATGCCCATAGGGACTTCAAACTTCTAGATGAACCCAACAATTCTCATATCCCTGACCTCGATTAGGTGCACATCAAAATAATACTTTTAATATACCAGGTAGGGGAGTACGTTCACTGCTGCCCCTGGGTCAATTAGAATTATGTTTATCAGTTGACTATTTAACTGCCCCCTCATGTAGAGTGATCTATTGTGGCTAATGGACAGCAGAAGCATGCCTTCCTCTGTATAAGTCACAGCTAACCCAGATTGCATTTTAGCAAAGCAACTTTCAAAGTGTGTCGGGGTTTGCAAAGTCACAATGACGGCCTATCTAGTTTCTTCATCGAAAGAAAGTATCTCCCAGATAGTGAGTCTTGCGGGGATTCTCTTCTGCTACTTCATTATTCACTTGCTGGCCCTGACGTTGGCCAATTTCATCTATTCAGCTTTGCCATGCTTGCCATCATTCTGTGCCTAAAAAGCTGGCTCATAAGGCAGCTCATTTTGTTCTTCGGGGGCTGCTTGGACCTGCTGCCCCGGCTCAGCTACCTCTTCTTCTTGCATGAATTCGGTGAGTCTTGGGATGCCAGTATGGTCTTCACTTGCTAGAGGAGAGGAAGCTGAGGATGAAGTTGGAGTGCTTTTGGCTTTCGGCTCCACCTATGGGCATTGCTGCTTGCCCTTCTAAGACAACATAAATTCAGCAAATGAGGGGTCCCCTCGATTGCTTGCCTCTTCAGGGTAGAGACTAGGTGGATGCAGAATTTCTACGCCTTTGACTTCAGGCTCGGGACTTGGTATGGCTATTTGCCCCTGAACATAATATTGTGGTTAGCCTAGGGAGGGCGCCCCCACTTCCTTCTCGATCTGATGGCATGTTGGGAGATAGAAGCATCAACCTGATTTACCTCTACTGGTGCAAGGCATATTTCTTCATCATCTTCTTCAGAAATTCAGGCCATGTCGAACAGGGCCAACAGAGTGTTGCAGGAGACAGCAATGCCCTTTCTTTTATGCTTGGCTCTTTTCTTCTTTTTGAAGGATGAGGGGACCACTCCACTGTGCAAAGCAGACTACTAACCGGTCTCGCTCGAGCGCCCGAAGGGGATGGAGGTGAAAGTTCATTCATTCGGTGATGTGGACGCGAGGTCCAAATCAAAGGAAGTATCCATCGTCCCAAGTGACAGTGAGAAGAGTTTGTTTGGTTCAAATGACTTGGACGAGATGTCCAAGTCAAAAGGAGGTATTCGTCACCCAGAGGGACAGAGAGAAGAGTTTATTGATTCAAATGACCTGGATGGGAGGTCCAAGTCAAAAGGAGTTATTCGTCGCCCGAAGGGACAGGGAGCAGAGTTTATTGGTTCAAATGACCTGGATGGGAGGTCCAAGTCAAAAGGAAGTATTCGCCACCCGAAGGGACGGGGAGCAAAGTTTATTGGCTCCAATGACCTGGACGGGAGGTCCAAGTCAAAAGGAGGTATTTGTTCTTTGGCCCAAGAGAGGTTTGGGCAAGGTGTTCATTCATCGGTGTTATAGGGGTGGCGGAACCGACATGGTTTGTTTGTCTCTTGAAGTGATCGTCAGCACTGGGTCAGTGCTAACATAAAGAAGGGTTTATTTCCTAATCCCAAGCGTAGGGTCCGGGTAAGGTGCTCATTCATCAGTGTCACCAGGGTGGCAGAACCGACATGGTTTGTTTGTATCTTGAAGTGTTCGTCGGCACTGGGTCAGTGCTAACGCAAAGAGGGATTTATTTTCTTATCCCAAGCGCAAGGCCCGGGTAAGGTGTTCATTCGTCGGTGTCACCAGGGCGGTGGAACCAACATGATTTGTTTGTCTCTTGTAGTATTCATCGGCACTAGGTCAGTGCTAACGCAATGAGGAGTTTATTTCCTTATCCCAGGCGTAGGGTCCGGGTAAGGTGTTTATTCGTCGGTGCCACGGGGGTGACAGAACCGACATGGTTTGTTTGTCTCTTGATATCTTCGCCAACGTACGACAACGATTCGGCATTGGGAGGTGTTTCCCCGTAGTTCCTCTTTCTTCTTCTTTCCTTTCCTTCTTTTTTTTGATGTCAGCCTATAATGCCATCTTTGGCCGAGGTATTATCGGTCGAATAAAGGCAGTGCCCTCCACTTATCACCAAAAAATGAAGTTTCCCACTAAATATGGTATTGGGGAAGTCTGAGATAACCAGGCAATAGTTAGAAGGTGTTATGTGATCTAGGTCGAAGCCATAAGGCCAGAGAGAAAAAAGAAAGAGGTTGAGGGAGTCGAGGAAAAACCTATAGCAGGCAAGCCTAGCAGGGAGCTACTGTCAGTCTTCCTCAAAGATGACCCAACTCTCGAGGTGAAAATTAGGGCATATTTATCACCTGATGTGAAAGAGCAATACAAATATTTCCTTTCTAAGTACATTCAAGTCTTCGCATGATCTGGTGAGGATCTTCTCAGAATTTCTGAGGAGGTGGTGATGCACAAACTCAACCTCGACCCATCTGTGAAACCAGTTCAACAACGAAGAAGGAAGCACGCTCCAGACAAATAGGTGGTCATTAAAGAGCAAATCAATAAGGGGAAGAAAACTGGGCTATTTCATCTAGTCCTTTATCTGACTTGGCTCGCCAATGTCGTCCTAGTACCAAAGGCTTCGAGCAAGTGGCGGATGTGCGTAGACTTCACCTACCTCAGCAAAGCCACTCCAAAGGATTGTTCTCCATTGCCGAGCATTCACCGATTGGTCGATTCAACCTCAGGTAATAAGCTTCTCAGCTTTCTGGATGCTTACTCCAGCTACCATCAGATCCGGATGGACCCTGAAGACATAGAGAAAACTACCTTCATCATTGACTTTGACGTACACTGTTACAATCGAATGCCTTTCGGGCTAAAGAACACCGGAGTAACTTATCAGAGGTTGATCAACCACATCTTCGAAGACCAGATTGGGTGGAACGTTGAGGCCTATATTGATGACATGCTCATCAAGACACCCAAGGTCGAGGACCATTTTGTTGTATTCTGGGTTTTGATGATGTCAAAAGAATATGGTTCTTTGGTTAAGTCAATAAATTCTAAATATATGTGTCAAAGTTGTGTAGTTCGTGGAGATTAACTTGATTTATACTTGAAGATGCGATCGAGCACTGATTGTGTTCAAGGACTCTATGCTAGTCCCCTTGGCTGATTGTCAGAAACATACTATTTTATAAACCATGGGGTATGATGCTACTGGCATCGCATTGTGCTAGGAGTACTTTCTCTATAAATAGGCGAAATCCACGGGATCAAATTTTACATAACTTTCTTGCTTGTTACATGATATTCCATGAAAATTCACCAAGTACTTGCGCATAGCAAAAGATGCTTGGATGATAATCTTGTGAACTTGCTAGTACATTCTTGTTCTTGAAAGGCCAAATTACTTGTTTAATCATTCTTGAATATTCTTTCTAGTTCTACTTGTTACTTGGTTATTGGTTTATCACATTCGCATGACATTCTCTCGATTCATAGAGCTAAAATGTTAATACTTAAATAATACCTTCATGTTGATGTGAAGATACCTACTGGACAAGTGTGCTCATAACCTATTTCCAATCTTTTCCAGGAGATGGAAGTGATCCGAATTCAGATTTGGGTTATACATGTGGCGGGTCCGAGAGCGAATGAAGGTTATATCAAATGAGAGAGAAGACTTAGGATTCATAATTGTCTAGATCGAGTTCATGTAATTTTCTATTTTATTGAGTCTAGCAAATTTGATAAGAGATGAATTAGTGATTGTAATTGGATTATTTGATTTTCAAATGAAATAGGAGTTGAAATGGAGTAAAGACTTGTGCAATTACATCTTATGTGTGATTGTCTCGCGCTCTGATCATGCTTACTTGCAAGAGGCTTACCATGCCGACTGTTCGCGTTCTCCCTGAGCGAGTCTTTCGCTGTAAACAAGGGCTCGGGGCGTGACAGTTAAGTTGGTATCAGAGCTAGAATCTGAGTCTCAGGACTTAGGGAAAGGAATCATGTCATAGGATAAGTCCAAGACTTAAGGACCTTGACCTATGAACTAAGGAAGAAATTTTCCACACCCATGTGAGAATTGTCCAGAGCCCGAGATAAGATAGTTAATTACTCCTTTAGAGGATGCCCCCCTTTTGCTTTGCCTTAAAATGGTGCTACCCACTTGGTCCTACTAAAACGGCGCGCCCTTGTGCTAAGATGACACATTTGCTCACTTTGAAAGAAAAGGACAGAAGGTGTTTCGGCGCAGTCAATTTCGGCGTGCCCCTGGCCATGCCGTTCTACAAGCCATTCTTCCAAGTGTTTACCTGGCACCGCGACCAACCCATCCCGTCATCAATGCGGTCCCCTATTTCCTAGGAATGGCGTGACGACGAGCAAGCTTGAAATGGTTAAAATTCTTCCTTGATCTGGTGGGCAACCAGGTTTATACTGTAAATGGAAATGCTCGAGCCCTGCACCATCGAACGGCCATTCCCGACTGGCCGCCCATCCCCCTGCAGGTCATGGGGATGTTAACGTGGCGACTGCGGAGGCTCGACACCAAATGCTCGCGACGTGGGCAAGCGTCTGGCGCTCGTCGTCGAGTAAGAAAGCTGGGGCACTCCTTCTGCGATATATATACGCCAAGCATTCCAAGGAACAAAGGGCTCCCGGTTGGCTGGCTGGTTAGCGCGCAGGAAGAGAAGAAAGAAGGGAGAAAAGAGAGAAGAAGGAGAGAGCCCACTGGAAGGGGAAAGTAGCTTGAGCATCGCGCCAGAGAGGTGAGGTGAAATGAAAAGAAGAGAGCGAGAGTAAGAGAAGAGTGGGGAATGGCCAGTGCTTTTCTCCCCTCCCCTTTTATCATTGTATTCTCTCCCCTTTTGCGGTGTATCCCTTGTTTCTTTTCTTCATCTTGAAGATGAATTTTGTCAAAGAAAAAACTCCTTCCTCTTCCGGTGTGGATGAATAAAAGAAAAGGCATTTTGACAAACTTGGTGTTCTCCGTTTGAATCTCTACTCTTCCTCTCCCTCTCTCTCCAATCATCTAGGGATCTTTGAGGGATGCCTCTCAATGGCCTGACACCCAAAGTGATGGGGACATCACTTACCCCCTCCACATTTTTGAAGCCCGGATGGATCGTCATCAAGTGCCATCATGATCTTAACCACTTATGTTATTCCTAGTATTGATGTGGTGATTTAGGAGAGGATTATGCCAGCATGTGTGTATCTTCTAGAAATAACTGATTTTGATGTCATCTTGGGAATGGATTGGCTAGATAGAAATTTTATCCTTCTAGATTGTCGTGGAAAGAAAGTGATTTTTCAGAAACCTGGAGAGCAGATATTTTACTATCAATGTCCAAGGCACAGTTCTACTAAAACACTAGTTCCAGCCCTTAAGACTTTGAAATGGCTCAGAAGTGGGTGTCAAGGTTATTTGACTAGTGTAATGGCTATTCCTTCTAATGAAAATAAGAAAATCACCTCAGATGTTGATGTTGTCAGAGAATTTTCAGATGTATTCCCTGATGAACTTCCGGGTTTGCCACCACACCGAGAGGTGGAGTTCACTATCGAACTATCACTAGATACTTTACCCATTTTCATCCCTCCCTACAGAATGGCACCAGCTGAATTGGCAGAATTAAAGAAACAATTGCAAGAACTACTTGATAAGGGATTTATTCGACCAAGTGTATCCCCTTAGGGTGCACCTGTTCTATTTGTTAGAAAGAAAGATGGGTCGCTTAGACTATGCATTGACTATAGAAAGTTGAATCAAGTGACCATTAAGAATAAATACCCTTTGCACGAACTGCCACAGTGTCTTCAAAGATTGATCTCAGATCTGGATACCGCCAATTAAGGATAAGGGAAGAAGATATTTCAAAAATTACTTTCAAAACACGATATGGGCATTATGAATTTTTGGTTATGTCATTTGGGTTAACTAATGCACCTGTAGCATTTATGGATTTGATGAACAGAGTTTTTCAACCATATCTGGATATATTTGTAGTAGTGTTTATTGATGATGTGTTAATCTATTCTCCTTGTTGAGATATGGTTTTGATGATAACTTAACTTGGTGTATAATGCGTTGATATGGTTGTTGAAGTCATAGTTTTGAGGATAAATACACATCATGTGTGATTAAGTGAATAATGATAACTAAAGCATTGTATGATGACAAAGAGTTTCCCAAGCCCAGTGGGGTGTATAGGGGTGTGGGATTGATACTCCAGAAGGTGCTTCGCAGAGGGGACCTGTAGCAGAGAGGCGGTCACCAAAGTAGCCATCTCCACCCTATGGGGGTCCAAGGTGTTTGTCGCCTGGGTTTCACACCCTCTGGGCGGGGGGCTGGCCGCCCAGGCCTCTGGGTGGCCAGACCGATGACCGTCCACCCGCACTTCCTGGGTGGCCACAGGGTGGGCCGCCTAGACCCAGCCCAGTCTATGAGCTGGGCGGCCAGCGTATGAGCTGCCCAAGCTCCTGGGCGGCTAACAGTGTGGCCGCCTAGTACCTGTCATGGGCAGCCAGTGCTGTGGCCGCCCCGGTCCATGGGCGGCCAGCAGGTTGGCCTTCTAGGGCCTTCAGGCCTGTTTCACCCAATTTCACTATCCTACGTGTCCATAGGTTCCAGTCTTCATCATACTCACTGACAGTCGTAGTTTAGCTATCTGGCTAGTAGTCCTTGGTTCTCGTGCTACCAAGCTACCTCGTGGTGGATTAGTACGGACAGGTAGTACTCTGGTGACTTTCATGGTTTCGACGAGTTCTTACTCTTGTTGACTCTACCCACTAGACGTAACTGACCTGGGCACATCATTGCTTAGCCACCCGGTAGTGGTGGAGGCTTGTCTCGAGTAGATAGTTTCTAGGTTGGTTACCGTAGGGCCCCTTGCCTGTGCATCCTAAGTCTAGCTGGGGGAAAAATTGGATAGAGGACCCGACCTAGAGCAGGTGATCTATGTGTGCACATGTAGTCGGGGGAAGTGGATGCGTGCTGACGAGCATTACCCCGACTAGTCTTTGTTTTATGGTATTGTGTTGGTGTCTCAGTTTCCGCCTAGGGCATGTAGGGAGGCACTAGAGGCTATGGTATAAGTCGTTAGAGGTCGCTTCTGGCATCATCGCTAGTGGGGTAGTATGCCTGTCACTTTCGAGGTTCCAGCATGAGTTTCTCTTCATGTTGTTTATTGTGTTGGTGGGTCAGTCTATTCCGTATGGTATTAATTTCTCTTTATCTATAGTTTGTTCTGATCATTGTTTATTGCACTTTGCAGATAAATGGCTGCTCCAAGTGGTTCTTCTGCTCCCGTTGCTGCTGGTACCAGACGCATCCCTCCGCCTCTGGTGCCAGTGGTCACATGGCTCAATGTTGAAGATTTAGACCGGGATCATGCTGAGGTGGCGGTACTGGCCGAGTCCTCAGGCTCAGACACTGAAAGTATGGATGTTCAGAGGCTCGTCAAGATTGAGAAGGGTTTCACCTTTGACCGCACCATAGGAAGCCACAGGGGAGATTTCCCAAAGGACAAGCACTTGCTCTGGTTTCTTAAGCAGTCACGGTCTCGAGAGAGGCAAGAGCCGTGGGTTGTGAAGGCGATGGAGCGTGTAGTTCTACAGGCTCGGGATAGCTTGTCCCATGTTGTTCCCAGAAGCATTCCAATGTACCTGGTGGGTGAAGCCCACGAGTGGGAACCCGTATTGGGGTTGGAGGCCCTACTTCCGGTAGAAGATAAATTGGTGAGAACCCTCGGCTTCATTCCAACAAAATGGGACATGGCTGCAGGCTGGGTCCAGGGTGAGTAGCACCGCTTCAGCTTGTTCTTGGCGCTGCTGAAGTGGGGTTACAGAGAAGAGCCATTTATTTTGGACTGTCTCGCCGTCAGATTTAACCATGAGTTGGCGCTAGGATGGTTCGGGGAGTTAAAGCTCCAAGATGCCCACAGCTTCCGGGAAGGGGCCGTAGAGTTCACCGAATATGTACTGTTCAACTACACCCCACTCCTCATTCGGGCCGGCATCTACTATAGCGTCTATGCCTCCCGCTATAGCTATTCTATTTCAAAGGGGCTCTGCTATGGGATAATTGAAGTTTTCAGTGCAGAGACCAACACTTTTTATACAGTGGAGGGTGAGATGTCATTAGATTTGTGGAGCCTCAACCAATTGAGCGGCTTGCCCATAGACCAGGAGCCTTATGAAGAGGTGTGCCTCCCAGACTTGATCAAAGATGAAACTGATGGGGATGGCGGTTGCGGCCTATCTAATGTACAAAGAAACATTAATGAAAGGAAAAGGAAAGTTGTTATTGCCATATGTCACTTACATTTTTTAGAAAAGCTTCGAAATAGAACTTTAGTAATGTTGTCGCGTTCCATGTCCAGAAGATAGGTGCTTTTTCCATGGTAGACAATCGATACGCCCCTTTCCTAAGCATCTCGACCACTCGGTAGGGGCCTTCCCAATTAGGAGCTACCTTTCCCCCCGCCTCCAGTGGTCGAGAGGCTTTGGCTTTCCTTGGGACGAAGTCTCCTGTGCGGAACTGTCTGCCTTAGACTTTGGCATTGTAATACCGAGTGAGGCACCGCTGATATTCTGTGAACCGAATGCCTGCGATCTCTTGGATCTCGCTTGCCATATCGAGGTTCTTGAGTAATTTTTGCTCATTGAACTCGGGCGAGAAGTTGATGACTCGGAGAGATAGGCTGCTGACTTCCAAAGGAATCACGATGTTCATGCCATACGCCAACTGGAAAGGAGTCTCACCGGTGGCGGTTCTCGGAGTGGTTCGGTATGACCATAGTACGCTTGGTAATTCCTCGAGCCAACTACCCTTAGATTTACTAAGTCTAGCCTTAATGTCTTTTAATATAATTTTATTGGCATTTTCTACCAGTCTGTTAGCCTGGGGGTGGGCTACCGAAGTGAAGTGGTTGCAAATATGTAGGTCAGCACATTTGTTCTTAAAGTAATGAGAATCAAATTGTCAACCATTATCACTCACAATCACAAGGGGGATACCAAAATGGCAAATGATCGACTTCCAAATGAAACTCCACATGACCATCTCGGTGATCCTGGCAGTGGCTTCGGCTTCAATCCACTTGGTAAAATAGTCGATGGCAACGATGATAAACTTCTTCTGGTCCTGAGCAGTAGGAAATGGTCCCAGGATATAGAACCCCCACCGGGCAAAAGGGCATGGCTAGGTAAGGGTGACGAGCTCTGAGGTAGCCCGATGGACCAAATGATTAAAACACTGGCATCGGTCGCACCTTTGAACATAGGTCAAGTAGTCATGCTAGAGAGTGGGCCACCAATAGCCTTGCCACAGCAAGATCCTAGTGAGCGATCTTCCTCCTTGATGAATGCCACAAACACCTTCGTGGACCTCTTGAATTGCTAGACGGGCTTCATCGGTATCGAGGCATTTGAGGAGGGGACCAGAGAAAGACCTTTGGTACAAGGCTCCATCCAAGATGACGAAACGTCAAGCTTAATACTTTAGTCTTCGAGCTTCTCGAGGGTCGGGGGGCTTCTGAGAGTCTGGGTGCCAGGATATACATGGGGTCTGCCAGTCACTTGGTGATGCCTGATCAATGGTCATGAGCTCCGCTTCTATGCTCGGTCGCTCCAGCTCTTCGAGGAACCGATCAAGTACCTTCTGGTCCAATAGAGGAGGCCAATCGAGAGAGGGCCTCTGCCCGGGAGTTCCCCTACCGAGCTATTCGGATGACCTGAAAACTCTCGAATAGTGGGGCCATTCCTCTTACCAGTTGAAGGTATTTGATCATCGGTGCTTCCCGAGCTTCATAGTCAATGTTGACCTGGCTGGCAACCAGCTAGGAGTCAGTATGAATCTTGACTCGTTCGGCGCCCAATCATCGTGCCATCCTGGCTTCTGAGATGAGAGCCTCATACTCGAAGATGTTGTTGGATGCCTGGAAGTTGAACTTCAAGGCGTACTGCAACTCTGCTCCTTCTGGAGATCTGAGGAGGACGCCGAAGCCGCTATCAGCCAAGTTGGAGGACCCGTCAACAAAAAGGTCCCAGGTGGGTCCGGGCACCAATGGAGGGGCCTCCCCGATTGGGACGGTGCTCTGCGCAATGAAGTCCACGAGTGCCTATCCTTTGATGGCCAAACGAGGGTGATAAGAGATGTCCTAAGCCCCGAGCATTATGGCCCACTTGATGAGGTGATCCGCAGCTTCAAGGAGAGTGAGGATTTTCTTCAGAGACTCGTTGGTCAGTATGACGATGGAGTGCCCTTGGAAGTAAGGCCAGAGGCACTTGGCCGAGGTCACCAACGCTAGCATGAGTTTCTCGCTTGCGGGATACCTTCTTTCGGCCTCGTTGAGCATGTTGCTAGTGTAGTATATCGGCATGTACACTCCTGCGTCATCTCGGACGAGGACTAAGCTCACTGTGGAAGGATTCGATGAGAGGTAAAGGTGCAGTGTTTCACCCAGGATCAGTTTTGACAACATTGGAGGCGAGGCCAGAAACTCATTTTGCTCTGCAAAAGCCTTCTAACATTCCTCATCCCAGGCTAACGTAGTGGATGCCAATTTGGGCCCTCTCAATAATTTGAAGAAGGGTAGGCATCATTTGGCCGCTCGGGACAAGAAACGGTTGAGCGCAGCAATGCGCCCTGTCAGGCACTGGACATCCTTGATGCGCGCGGGCGGTTGCATGTTCAGGATGGCTTTAACCTTGTCGGGGTTGGCCTCGATCCCGCGTTGAGTCACTAGGAAGTCCAGGAATTTCTCAGATCTGACCCCAAAGGCACATTTTGCTGGATTGAGCTTCATGTGGTACCTTAGGAGAGTGTCGAAGGTCCCAGCTAGGTTGGCGAAGTGGTCCGCAACCTTAGGTGTCTTGACAAGCATGTCATCGATGTAGGCTTCGACGTTCCAACCGATTTGTCCTTCGAAAATGTGGTTGATCAACCTCTGGTACATTGCTCTGGTGTTCTTCAGCCCGAAAGGCATTCGTGTGTAGCAGTATATGCCAAAGTCGGTGATGAAGGCTATTTTCTTGATGTCTTCAAGATCCATCCAGATTTGATGGTAGCCGGAGTAAGCATCCAGAAAACTGAGCAATTCATTATCGAAAGTCAAGTCGACTTGTTTGTCGATGCTCAACAGTGGGTAACAGTCTTTCGGAGTGGCCTTATTGAGGTCGGTGAAGTCCACACACATTCGTCATTTGCCAGAAGCTTTTGG
Organism: Amorphophallus titanum; assembly: GCA_024336825.1. NCBI lineage: Eukaryota > Viridiplantae > Streptophyta > Magnoliopsida > Alismatales > Araceae > Amorphophallus > Amorphophallus titanum. Next base: position 6,006,207 of record JANBPO010008574.1, read on the forward strand.
TACTAAGACGACATTAGCGAGCCATGTCGAGTAAAGGACCGGTCAAAATAGGCCGATTTTCTTTCCCTTAACAATCTGATCTTTGATGATCATCTACTTCTCTAGGGCATGCTTTCTTCTGCATTGTTGGACAGGCTTCATCGACGGGTCAAGGTTGAGCTTGTACACTACCATCTCCCCAGGGATCCTTGGAAGATGCTCAGCAGACGTGCTGCCCTAGTGTAGTGGTTCTAATTCTACTGGTAGAGTTAGGGGTGTGTTCAACAGGTGTTGAACACAATTTTCCCTCTGGGTTGTCGGAGGAAGGGAGGAGGTTGTTCCTTCGGAGTCAAGCTGTGTGATCAGCTAGTGTAACGGACTTGTTCCGTGCTTGCTTGTGCAAGGAAGCCTGTGGACGTACTTCTTTATTAATTAAATCATTATTTCTATTTGTTTATTTATTTATTAGTTTATTAAGTGTGTGGACGTGCCAGTCACATGCCTGACGATTTATTCGGGCTCCGAGGAGCCACAGGTGCGCTCGATCTGACTTAATCAGATGATTGTGTAGTTCGGGTCAGGACCAAAACCCGCCGTGCCATAAGACCACGACGTTATTTACATCCCCCATACGAGGGAATACCCTTGATTAGTTGCCAAGATTAAGGGCCCTACGGCCTGAAGAAGTAACACTAACTGCATAAAATAAATGGACCCAAGCGGAGTTAAAGTGCGACGCAAGCATAGGCTTGGTTATTAATCAACATGATGTCGTCGAATCACTGTCGGACACCTGCCGGCTTCTTTTAATATTCGGGTGATGAGCCGGTGTGAAAACACGAAAAATCGGGTCGTGGTGATGTGTCAATGTATGCCCTTCCAGGGGAGTGCTTGATATTTATTTCTCGAGGGGGTGGGGTCGGCTTCACGTGTGGGTAAACCAACCTTCAGGGAATGTTGGCCCATAGCGTTGTTTGAGCAAAATCACGACGGGGAAGATCCCCTGGGTCTAGGCTCGAATGCAAGGCACCCTTAATTTCCCTTTACATGGGGTCACGGGGGAATGGAGATGCCGAGAGAGCTTGCGAAGTTGGTATCTTACATGTTTTAGATTTGGCTGGCCTTAATTACATTTGATCGACTTTAGTCCCATTGCGGCATAAATTTTATTTCAGTCACAGCCTGCCTGCGATTCCGTTGGTATTTCCTACCCTTCCCTCTTTATTAGCGGTATTTAAGCACACGTAGGTCCGATCATGCATAAATTCGACTGGTAGGTTAGAATACCATTCAAAGGCAGGTCCTATCAGAGAAGACCTAAAGAACTTTAGCAAGTATGACTCGTCTGCTGCCAATTCGCCCATGATTGTTATATAGTGTGTGATGTGTTCTTTCGGGGAGCCTTGCCCATTGAATTTGTCAAATTTTGGTAGTTTGTTGATTCCAAGTGACAATCTTTTTGCAGCATGATAGGCTGGATATGGCACTTCATATATGCCAAATGGGGCATAGTTATCACCACCCCTCCTGGTTAGCCTTGCTTCGATCAATTACTCCACCATCAGCTCAATCACCATAACTGGCTCTACTGGTTGAGTGCGGAGGTGGGCAGGCTGCACTAATTGTGTAGCTAGAACCGCAACGTGAGGTGGTAAGGGCTCTGATAGTGAAGCCTGTCGCAGCTTTTGAAGAGGTGTTGGCTGTGTTGGCTGAAGCGAATGGGAATAATGCTGGGGAGTAGCCCAGTTCTGATCAGGAGTTTGTACAACGGTCGGTGAAGGAGCACCCGTGGGGTTGGAACCTTCCCGCGATGGCTCAGCTCATGCCCCCGGTTGCTCGGGTGCCATATCATGCTTAGTCTTCTCATTAAATTATTTCTTTAGCAATTCTATCTCCTATTGGTACCTTTGTAGTGTCATCAGGATAGCAGGGTCCATAGTTGTTTTATTGGTAATGCCTTCGAGCATGTCACTCGAGGCACCTTCAAATGGAAGAGATGGGAACACTCCTTCTTCTTCAGGGGCCACCATTTTGGCAGTGGCAGTAGTAATGTCCTCATTAGCAACCTGCTTACCCTTAGTAGCTTGCAGTAGATCAGCCTCAGTTTTGCCCCGTCTCATCATCGGGCCTTTTCTTCCAGCAATCTCGGCCTGCTCTTCTTGTTCATTTGGCCAGGGACCAGGCATACTCATTATCTCTGTCACATTGCAAGTGAGAATTTGCATTCTTCTTTTATGCTTTCTGACTTAACTTCGGGCCTAACGGGAGAAAGTTGTCTCTTCATATATAGAAGTTCCTAATATTGAAACCAAATAAACTCGATGGTCGATAAATCAAATGAAAATGGTTTGTTTAAACCTTATTTTATCACTTTCATGATTCCATCATCGTGTTTTAACTTAGATATACATGTCATGTTAATGCATGTCCAATTCCATGGACCCTCGGTATATCAAATGGCATTAGTGGAAAGCCGGGCCACGCCCGACGAGAAGCTTCTGCTATGCGTGATGGCGGTCTTCGGACCTAAGTTCTCTGCCACGTATTGGGGTTCCGATCCAATAAACTGTGCATGATAGATTAGATCATCCTACATGATTGCTTCATATGCATCCTTTGCATTCCATTCCGGCCTTGACGACCCACTATCTCGGCAATTAATCAAAGGCTTTCCCTCCTCGTGAGGGATGTAATTAACATCATAGCCTTTATGGTATGGCGGACTACTGGTCGCGATCGAATCTCACTCTCACCCGACACATGTCAGAATGAGCGCACAATAAACTCGTCACTCATGTGGCTGGCACGCCTGCACAGTTAATCAGTCAGTTAATTAATTGGTTGATCAACGTGTAAATAAACCCTAAAATCTTTAATTAATCCATTAATTATAGAGAGGCAGAAGAAAATGTGTCCCACAGCTTCTTACCAAAGTTCTTCCTGAAGAACCTCTTAACCTTGGTGCCAAAAGACACAGATCCTACTGCTGACACCCTCGGTACCGACGCTCCCGAACTACCCGTAGAGTACTGAAAGGTGCTCTGCTGCTAGGTAGCCATTTGCTAGCTACGGCTTGACTGGGACTGCCCCTGGCCAACCTGTCCTCAGGCCCTCTACATATCCAACTCCAATGACACTGCTTCACGGGAAGCCATCTCCAAATCAGTGGCAGCGTTCACTATCGGAAGGTGCCTCAACTCCTACCTCAAACCCTGGATGAACTGCTTAGTCTTCAGCTCCTCATTCTCCATGATATGGGGAGCATAACGCCCCAACTCCACAAACTGAGCCCTATATAGCAACACTAACATGTCACCCTAAACCAGCTGATGAAGGAACTAAGCGTCGGCACTGGGTGGCCTGGCAGAAACTTCAGAAGCCCCGGTTGGAAGGAGGTACGGGCATCAGGGATTTAACTAGGTCCAGCTCTCCCTGGCTGTTAAGGCTCTTTGGAATATTGTCCATGGGTCATCCTTATGGTCTAATTATGCCCAGCGGAGATTTATTAAATCTCATTTTGTTGACTGTACTCAGCCATTTCCTACAGGAATGCCAGCTATAGTCTTCAGACAAGCTAAGGAAATCATTGTAGCAAATAGCCGATGGATTGTAGGGAATGGGGAAGGTATCGATTTCTTTAGGGATAATTGGATAGGCAATGGCTATACGTAAACTGGGTCGTGGGTGTACCCCTTGGCTTCGGTGAAGGAGGTTTTCTTGGATCCTAACCATGCAACCTGGAGTCTGATTCCTTCAGACTTCCATGCTCCCCACATACAACTAAACAGGGAGGCAGACATGTGTGTCTGGACTGGCACTTCTAGAGGCATTTTTTCTGTTAAATCGGCATGTGCAATCCTTAGGCCTAGAGGGATCTTGAGGCTATCCTAGGCGAACCTATGGCATTCTGCTTTTGCTCCAAGGGCAGCCACTTTTATCTGGAAGCTTATTCATCCTGCGGTGTCGGTAGATAGCAGAGTGGCTAACTGCGGTATTCCGGTGGTCTCCAAGTGCTGTTGCCATAATTCCCCTGCCCAGGAGGACCTTAATCACTTGTTCATTACTGGAGAGTTAGCCTCCAAGCTTTGGAGATGGATTCTTCCCTTAATGAGTAACAAGGTAAAACTCAGTGACCATATTACAATTCGGTGCTGGAATCTTCTGTCTGTAACCAATTTGAACTCTGCATTTAGTTTTATTGGTTGTTATGCTGTCATCCTGATGCTATGGGAGATTTGGAAATATAGATGTGCTGTTAGATTTGGAAATGAGGTTACCATGATTGGTTGTATTAAGAGAAGGATTTTGGCGTCAATTTCATTTGCGCTGGATAAGATTAAGTTCAACAGTCTATTATCTGCGAAAATGACCAACTATTTATTTTCTAAGGGACCCTACTTTCCAAATGGTTGTCAACCGTGCGAACTGGGAAGCCATGCAACAAACTATTACAGGTCTCACCTAGGCCCTTCAGAGGGTAGCTCAAGCAGGCGCGCGAGCTGGCGCTGGTGATCTACATTGGAACTTTCAGAGTATGAACCCTCCTCGATTCTCGAGATCGTCCAACCCCGATGAGGCCGAGAACTGGATAAACGAAATGGACAGAATCTTTCATGCAATGCAATGCACAAACTAGGAGAATGTCCTATTGTTGACACCCATTTTAAGCCTGCAAGTTGAGTTGTTCTCCTATTCACCTTTGTGATGCCCCAAATTATCCATTATTTTAGGACCTTCTTTAAGCCTACTTCGAGCACATTTCTTGATCATTTCCCTAGTTTTTTGAGCTTGGAAGCTATTTTCTACAAGTTTCAGACCATTCTCCAAGGTTTCCCCCAGTTCCAGGACAATTTCCCATCATCCCTGACGCCCGAGCTATCCTATCTCAACAGGGGGATTACTAGGACCGCCATACTCCTCTGGTTTGGTGGCCATGGGAACAACCACCATAGGCATATGGTGGTCTCCTATAAGACCACCAAATGCCTATGTCCACTGAAGTGATGTGTTAGTCGGCGCAGTCGGTTGCATGCTTATCCTATTGCCTAGTTGCAGTCTTCCCTTGGTCGTCATACTCTAGTTGCGGTCTTGCGACTAACCGCTACATCGACAGAGAGCCCAGAACCTTTTGAACTCTGATTTCTTCCCCCGAGGACTCTCTAGGAGCCCTATCTCACACCGATTTTGAGGAGGATGACTCTCCGCTTCGATTCTAATCGATTCAGGGCTCTTACCCCCACTATTATCTTGAGGTTTATGCATCTAAATCCCCGAAATTGGGTGTTTATCTCAAACTTAAACCCTAGGGCCTTTTGCACCTCTATATAAACCACCCAGTTCGTAGTGCAACGGGGGGCTCTTCTTCGGTTTGGGGTGAAGCCATGCTGCAATGCCGTCACAAGATGAGACCTTGGGCAATATTTGACATCTTGTGCCTTTCCTGCACTCGCACAAGTTCCTACCTGGTCGAGCCTGCCCGCTACTCTCTCTCTTTAGTTCTTTTTCCTCCACCCTCCGCACTAGCAACTTCCGACGCCCTTGTGAGCAAGGGGTCAGGAAGGACGAATGGATAAAACGAAGGATGAAAGCCAAAGAGCGCCAGATTCATGAACGGGAAAGGAAGGAACTTGGGATATTACCCCACCGAGGCGGATGACGGACTCGGCGGCAAGGGAGGCGCAGGGGACGTCCTCCTCACAATACATGCTAGCAGCGACCGTCTGCCCGCGCTCCCTGGTCTCCGATGCGGCCCCTCTGTTGTCGCTGTTGCAGTGGAAGGAGACGACCAGTTTTGAGTCCGGAGACCGCGAACCGAGAGATTTGCCGCCTATCAGAACCGGACGATTACCTGAATCTGACTTAGCACAATGTTATCAGAGATGAATATTTGAATCTGACAATAAGTTGATTCGGTTCGAATCGATTTGACCGTTCAATCGAACTGATTTAAATCGTGATGTTATTATAATATTAATATATAATCTAACCTAATTCTATAATCTAAGATAATAAGAAATAAGATATAATGATCAAGATAAATAAATGGATATGTATGATTATTAGTCCTGATTATGTAACTACTCGTTAGAAATAAAATCTTTACGTTGATTTAAATTCTTTCATTTAATGTTTAGTCCCATATTAGAAGTTGGAAAAACTTCATTGGCTTTATATGTTAGAGAGCTCAATTTTGAGTCAGAATCTAAAGAATATAAGATGTGAGTTTGAGTTGTGTGTTGAATTAAATGAATTGATCAAATATAAGAAAATACTAATATATTGATTTAGGTTGAGTTGGCGAGACAAGTAGGGTCGAATCATTTTGAATATTTTTATATTTTTTTTGAATGGTGAATAAAATTGAACCGATTCGGACCGGTTCACCGGTCGAACTGCGATTCGTTCGGTTCGTCTAATGTTTTAACATTTTATATCTGAGGATTCTATTACTTGTGCTGAGGAGTCCACCATAGATGTCTTGTGATTTGACAGTGGAGTTATCGACAGGTGATTTTATGATCACTCCTTTTTGCTTAGAGAGGGTGTCAATATGGATTGAAGGGCAGACAATGCCAACCAGACTCTATGCATTGTAGTTGAGAGATTATGATGTGATTCTGGGTATGGATTGGATAGAGGCCCATAGTGCCGTAGTATATTGTAGTTCGAAGAGAGTTTATTTTCAGCATCCTTGGAGTCCCTCATTCTATTTCCAAGGTATTTGGTCTTCTTTACCCCACTTCCTCATTTCAGCTATTAAAGCTCACAGAATGCTTGATGCTGGATGTCAGGGATTTCTTGCTTCAGTAGTGTTAGTTGATCAAGAATGGCAAAGGGTGGAGGATATTCCTATTGTGTGTAAGTTTCCAGATGTCTTTCCTGAGAAGTTGCTAGGGCTACCTCCGTAGAGGGAGATTGTGTCTAGCACGATGCCTTTGTCCAAGGCACCTTATCACATGGCAGCAGCAGAACTAAGGGAGTTGAGGACTCTGTTGCAAGAGTTGCACAAGAAGGGCTATATTCACCCTAGCATCTCCCCATGGAGTGCACCAGTATTATTTATAAAGAAGAAGGATGGTAGCTGAAGGCTATGCATTTATAGGTAGTTGAACTAGGTGACCATTAAAAACAAGTATCTATTGCCTCACATTGATGATCTGTGTAGACACGCTAAATTTGATGCTATGTTGACTAAATCTCATATTACCTTTGCGACAATCAGATTGGACTTCAAATATTTGCCTAATATGGAGTTTTTCTACATTTTTATAATTAACGCCTTTGTCAAGGGCGTCCTTTTCTGAATTAACGACACTCTCCAGGTCATCTTTTAATCAATTAATACCTTTTAAAAGAGGCGTCATTTCCTGATATTCCTGATTTTATGTAATTCGTTTGGATAATGCCTTAAAATAACGCCCTTCATGGAGGCATTGTTTCATAAATAGCGCCTTTGTGAAGGTGCGTTAAGTGACCATAACGCACTGGGGCAGGCGTGTTATGTCACTTGGGTTTTGTGACTCCAGAGGTCAGAATCGGAAACCCCTCCTGATCGATCGAAATTGACGGGGGACGCGGTGGAATACAAAACCTGCTAAACCTACCAACCCATACCAACCATTCAAGCCTACCGCATGACACTAGAAATGAAATACGATGCCCATGGAATTGATTTCAACATAAAAAAGGCTAAAAATGAATTAAAGTGTACTAACCAAGAACATGCACGAAATACGAGACAACGGGCGTCAGACCATGATGCAAGTGGTACCGGCGGTGTCCTTACGGGATAAGGTATCCATCCCCCTACCTAGATTTCGACGAAAACGATGATACAACAGTGAACCGGCGAGAGGGAGAAATGGTGCCTCCCGACCCGACTCGACTCCATGTCCCGCGAATCGAGGAAAGGTGGGCGTCAACGTGATCCTCACGACACAACCAATCCAATGGTACCTCTCCGGCTTTGATCAGCAGCCGTCTGGACCAGAAAATGAGAGAGGCATGCAAACCGAGAATAAATCCCAAAATCACCCAAAATAAGAAATGCATAAAAAATGAGGAAGATGGCGACAGATGGCGATGCAGAGGGCGTTAATGGATTCCTAGCGAGATGAGGAGTCCAATCCCCTACCTTTTGCGCGGCGAAGACTGTGAATCGGTGTCGATCGGGTGACTTAGGCCATGTCATCTTCTTGCTCGCACGTGTCTCCACACTTCACGATCCGAGGGAAGAAGGGTACTGGCACGATCCTCGCGTCGATCCCGTCCCGTCGGTACCTCTCACGCGATGACCGGGGTCCATTTGGACCGTGAACCGAGAAAATGGGGTGTGGAGGAGAGAGAATGTGGGATGGAGAGAGAGAGCACGTGAGGTGGAGAGAGAGAGAGATTCGAGAGAGTGAGGAGAGAGAGAGAGTGGGTTGAGATATTTGAAATTTTTTTTATTTTTCTTTTTGTTGAAAAATTATCTCAAATTACATTTAAACCTTTTATTTTTAAGGGTTAATGATTTTTGAAGGTAGATCTATTCACCCCCCTCTAGATCTTAGTGTCCATCTAGCCTTTCGTTTGTGGTGTCTTAGCATACCATCGGGTCTTTCAAGGGTTAAGTTGTACCTGAAGAAGAGGGGAGAAGCCCCCGAGCATGGTCCGACGATTGGTCAAACTCAGAGTGTCAAATAAGAAGGCAAGGATCACAGCTCCCCACGCATAGTCACCCACGTGGTCGAGGTCCTCGAGGAGTGGAAGTAGTCGGCAACTCATCACGTCTACACGTGTCATGAAGAGGAGTCGTCCAAACAGCAACATCAAGAATCTCCTCAACACTCTGTCCACCTCTGCTCTCGGCTCTGTCGTAACTCTTGGTCTGGCCAGGTCCACTAGTCTCTGGAGGTGCTACTCCGGCTGCTCCCCGGTCACTGTCCCCGCTCGTCGTAGCTCGAGGCTATCCTGCAGCCTCGCCCGAGTAAGGAGGGTGGACTGCTGCTCAGGGTGCAGCAAGTCCAGTCCCAGGAGCTCCTGGGCTGTCTCGCGGTAGTCGGGTTACGTGTTCCCACTAACGAGAGTCCCGTGCACTCGCAGGTCAGTGAGTCTGGCCACGTCCTCCAACGTGGGGACCATATGCCCCCACAGAAAGGGGAACATGTGACTCACTGGTCCCAATGGTCATGCAGTGCATAAAGGAGAGCGGTGTCGAACCGACTCACCTCCATACTCAGGAATGGGGTGAACCCCATGGCTGTCAGCGGCTCTCGCTAGAAGTCGGGCAGTGCTAGGTACACCGCCCGAACCTACAGCCATGAGATGCAGGTCTTACGCTTTCCCTGCATTCATTCATTCATTGCATGCATTTAATAAGAGATTTAAACATTTCATTCCATGAACAAATGAAAATAATAAAAATGTCACATTTATCAGAAGGGTGGTTCCCCATGGACCACTTTTCCTATTACACGGACCTATATGGGCCATTTGGTTCTCAGCCCTTTCATATTCGAACGGACCAATTTGGCCCGTTCATCTGCCAAAATCTTCAATTCCAAAAATAGAAGTTTACAAGCAAAGGGGCGATAGCCCTACCAGATTAGGGAAAGTACAAAAAGGAGAAATAAGAAGGCGCCCCTTCAAGGCTCCGCCCCAGTAGTAGTGTCACATGATCCGGCCTCTTCCGGTTCATGTGTGTCTTCACCCAGGTTCGCCACGTGTTCCTTCATGGCAAGGGCGTCAACAAATACGCACTCGTCGATGCTCGGCCCAGGCACAAGTTCCCCGGTCTCGGTTCGTACTCCACCAGCACCCTCCTCGCTATCACTAGCCTCGGAGTGATAGGGTGATGAAGGAGGGGGGAGAGAATGTATCGAGGCACCTAGGGCCTCGGCTGTGGCCACCACAGTCGCTGCCCAACCCTCTCGGAAGCCACGATCACGTGCTAGCCCAAAGAATTTCAGGCCCGATTTTGAGCTAGGGCCGAGACTATCCCCCGCTTCCACGAGTGACGTTGGTTGTCTAGCACCGCTAGCTCCTCCACTATTAGTGAAGCTCGACCGCCACCAGCCATGGTGGACCCTTCTGCCATGGCACTAGTAGTTCCTTCAGAGGCATCCCTCCCAGCACTGGAGCCACCGCTGGCTACAGAGGCCATCACCGAGCTCACCAAGGGAACCCCCGCAGGAATGGGATACTGTAGTCTCCTTGGGGCAAATGCGACCTCAGCTTGGGGAGCGATGATAGACACCTGACCGGCTCCTGGCTCGATGCGGTCTTAACGTGGTCCACGGGACCTGGGGCGCACTGCGATAACTGCACCACCTCGTAGATCCACACAGGCACTTCTGGTGCCCTGAAATCAGATTAAGCAAAGTTAAGACACTTTGACACCAATATAGCCTGAGGAGGATTCAAGATCGGTACAATGCGATAGAGGGGGACTCAACCATAGCTCCCAGAACAACCCCGATTTTAGCTCAAATTCAGCATTGGTGAGGGGAAATCGAAGGATAGCATCTATCTTCCTATGATCTTCGGCATTGGCCGGGGGCTTCTTGTCAGCCCAGACAGGACGGAAACCCCTATGCCTCTAGATGCCGGAGGAATCACGGTCACTAGATTTGGTGATATATACATACCGCTGCGACCAACCCTTGAGGTTAGCCGCGGTAGTGGATACCTTGATGATGTTGCAGCTAGCTTGAGCCTTAAAGTATGCATAGGTCATATCAGTCGGACACTTATGAAGGTAATAGAAGTGGCAGAGAAGATGGACGTTGGGTTGCACCAACGCTCGCTGACACGCATAAACAAACCTACATACAACATGGTAGGAATTGGGGGATAACTCCCTTGGATGACGACCATTGGAGGACTGCAGCAATGAAAGGATGCATAGGAAGATGGAAGCCCGCCTGGAAAGATGCTACTGAGACCATAATCCCTCCTGAAGGTAGACTTAGTTGGTCATCATCAACGGTCGGGAAGGTAATGTCAAACTCGGGGGGAATCTGGAAAGCCTCCCATAACCCGTGAATCACCCTGTATGTGATCAACGGCGGGGAGCGAGGATGACTAGCGCTAGCGCTCGAGGTGCTCAGGACACTACCATGATCGAGATCCACTTCTTCGATAGAAGATGTAGGACTGACATGAAGGGTTCTCCTACGAGGAGTCATGACTGTAGGAGCTTAAATAAGTAAAGGGGGGAGAAAACCCTCACCAGGCGGAGGAAGAAGAAGAAGCCTATGGCGCACAAGGCAATCGACAGGGTGTGAAGGAAGTCTTCGGGGGAATCCCACGATGACCCTTATAATTGCCCACGACAGGCCAGCGCTTCCCGATCGTAGAGCAGGTGAAAAGGCGCCCATCGCTATCCTGGCACGGTTGCCCATGTCGAGTGTCCATTCGGAGTCCACGGTCCCAGACAAAACTGGACCTCTATTATGATGACATGCATGGCACCTGCCAACGCCAGAGGAGCCTTGTGCACCAAACATATTGTCAGATCGACTTCAAATATTGCACTCCAATGGACCCCTCTCGGGTTCAACTCTTAGTCCCCTGCAAGGTGCTCGACCACTGAGAGTGGGGGGGTGGGGGAAGTGAGGAGGGCAAATCCGATTTGACCCAAGACCGGCCCAATGACGGTAGGCCTGAAGCGGTCCCGCTTCTACAGCCCACCGTAGAGACGGCAGGCAGTTGCGGCCTATCCAGATGCGGCCCAATCGAATTTGGCCTAGGATTCTACAGCACGTCAAAATCACACAGTGATCGCCGAAAGACCCTCCGACGATCGACCGTTACCGCCCACGATGTCGACCTCGATCCCAAAACGGGCGAGCATGCCCCACGAGCACCGTAAGACTTGCCCAAGAACCAGTCGACGTCGGGATAATCACCCTCCAACAAGAAACTCCCGCCACTATATTGGGAAAGCGTTATTCCCCCATCTCTGCCTTTCCCTATCAAGGGATAAGGCTCCTTGCTTCAGGGCAACCCCTATAAAAAGGACATCAACAAAGAAGAGGACACAGTGGTTCATTCTGCCAAAGCTGCTACACAAGAGAATAGAGCTAGTAGACCCACTACACTGAGAGAGGAAAGTGACAACAGCCCATACCCAAAGGAGGCCCCCTTCCAGTGACCTTACCACCCAGCGAGAACTCACCGAGTGGGCACTGGGAGCGGCGAGCACTCGTCTGGGGGATCTAAGTGGCTCTTTGACGTTCTACAACAATCTCTTTCTCTCACTTGGTCTCCTCTATTCTTTGTTTACTACGTCTCGGACTTAAGCACCAGAGGGTTGTCCCCTGGGGTCACACCTGAGGCTCCTTCTGACACCCCCTATTTCTTGTTGCTTGCAGGCCTCCACGGGCGCGAGATGATTTTCTCGTTCAATAAATAGAGAAGGTGGTACGTGGCATAGGATCCATTTTCCTGCCAATACAAATACTATAGAAATCCCATCCATTGTGCCTAAAGTTAACTTTCAATGGTGGAAACGATACCACATTGATATCATTTTCATCTTGCTGAGGTCAGCAGATTTGTATTTCATCCAATGGGAGAATGGAGTTGGTCTTTAAGCTGACTTTAATTGTCACCTAACCCAAACCCTAGTTTAAATGGAGAAACTGACTCACGGTTATTACAAGTCCTGCCTTTAAAATAGGTAAACTTTTCTAGAACTTTGGAATATGTAGTTAATGTATGACTTCGAATGGAACAGAAATCGATACCTTGAAAATAGAAGGCTGACTTTCTACGTGGCATGAAATAGATTCACTTGAGACGACAATCCACCACAGCACCATAAAGTTCCAGCCAATCCATACCAAGAATCGCGTCATAGTCGGCTAGCTGCAATGCATAAAGCCTCGATGGCAGCTTCCGACAACTGACCGCAACCGAAGAATTTTCCAAGTACATTGGAGTAGACATAAAATCACCAGATGGCAACTCCACGAGCATATCACAAGAAACTTCATTCACCGGTCTCTCGATGCGGGCAATAAAATCTTTAGAAATAAAAGAATGCATCGCACCTGAATCAAAAAGAACGTGCACTGTGTGATCATAAATCGAAACCATACCTTCAATCAGATTAGATGTCAATGCCTCTGCACGAGTGATATGTGTAACTCTGGCTCTCGGCGGACGAGTAGCGGCAGACGACTGTTGAGAAGGTGTAGGAACAGGTGGTCGAAACGGTGGAATCGGTTGAGAAGGCTGAGGCGGCGTGGAAGACGAAACTACGGCTGCTGCGACTGCGTAGCCTGAGTGAACTGCACCGTATGCTGTCTCAACGGACAGTTACGAGAAATGTGCCCCGGCTGATCACAATGATAACATACAACCGGCAAGGAACACGACACGCCCGGATGACTGCCACCACATCTGGAACATAACCTCGGCTGGAAAACAACAGAGTCTGAACGCGGCCGAACAAACGAACCTGACTGCTGACTCTACATAGAAAACATCGGCTGATCGAATCTCTTTCGCTTTTTCTTATGACGGAAACCACTGCCTTGAGATTGCTAGAAAGGAACACTAGCGGTAGGAGAAAAGGTGGGAGAAACTCTAGAAGCAGACGACTGGTGGGGCGGCTGATGTGACACGACCGACGACACCATCCCTGTCTGAGCAAAACCTCGAGTCCTCGCCAACTCTAACTCCAATGCGACAGCGGCTTGATAAGCGGCATCCAGCTCAGCAACACGTGTAGCGAACAGCGGCAGGCTCAACTCCAAGGAAGGGACGCTATAGGACTATAACGCACGGGAACAGGCACATTAAAGTCACCAGCCACGAAACACAACAGACAAGGAATATAACGGACTGTGAAGGGGGTGTTATAATGGGCATAACGTGCCTCTCGTGAGCCGTTATACCTTCTAGAACGCTTAAACTCCATAAAAAACACGGGATATGATGCACCTATGCAGGGGCATCATACAATACATAGCACATGGGGGAACGGCCGTTAAAGGCAATAGACCTTTAACTCAATACATAGGATTATAACGCACTACCTGAGGTGCGTTAAAACCATCCGAACATTAAAATTCACAGGAAACTCAGAACATGGACTACATAACACACGCCAAGGGATGCGTTAAAGGGGTAAAACGCACCAGAGCAGGCGCGTTATATCACCTGGGTTTCGTGACTCTAGAGGTCAGAATCGAAAACCCCTCCCGGTCGATTGAAATCAACGGGGGACGCGACGGATTACAAAACCAAACTATCCTGCCTAGCCAAACCAACATTCCAAGCCTAATCATGCCACTAAAAATGAAATACAATGCCCATGGAATAGATTTTAACAATTAAACATTAAATTCCACATAAAATAAACTAAAATACATTAAATAAAAAAATGCATGAAATACGATGTAGAGACGTCGGACCATGGCACAAGTGGTACCGACGGTGTCCTAGTGACATACGGCATCCATGCCCCTACCTGGGTGATGGCGAAAGTGACGTTACGATGGCGAACCAGCGAGAGAGAGAAATAGCGCCTCCCGACCCGACTCGAATCCACGCTCTGCGAATTGAGGAATGGTGGACGTCAGCGCGATCCTCGTGACCTGAACAATCCAATGGTACCACTCCGGCTTCGATCAGCAGCCGTCTGGACCAAGAAACGAGAGAGGCATGAAAATAGAGAATAAATCCCAAAATCTCCCAAAAGAAGAATTACATAGAAAATGAGAAAAATGGCGACGGATGGTGACACAGAGGGCGTCAATGGATACCTGGCGAGATGAGGAGTCCATCTCAAAAAATTACTTGCAAAGTGTGGGATAGATGGCACATGCCTTAAATGGGTACGAATTAGATCATAAAAATAAAAATCTCGGCGGCGTCTGACGAACGGAAAGAGTCTACTTTGGGTAGTTCAGTCCGTGGGATCAGCTTGGGATACGTCATGCGTGACGCACGGGCCGAACCAATGTGTGGTTGCCCATGAGTTCCGTGCGCATCGCAAGGTAGCTCTCCGCCAAATCTTTTGTCCGGGTGCTGAGATCAACCAGGTTGTTGACCAAGGGCTTCTCAGGCGCTGGTGCAGGTTTTGTGGGCTGGCTGGCCCGTGGGTCATCCGAATGGACAGTCACCTGATGATCCTTTCATTACATTTGCGGTTGGGTTAACGGTGACGTATTAATATCACGTTGACCCAGTTTTGTAATGACACGGTACGGTACATACTGCGCCGCGGCCGACTCGACGTGACAAGGCCTTTTATTTTTTTTCCTCCTCCTTTCTGCACTTGCACGGGGAATGGACAGTCCCGGTGAATTCTCAAACGAAGAATGAATAATATCTAATCGTATTTAAATAATAAAGAATAATATTTCATAATATTTTCTCTCATAAATAATAAAAATGAGTAATCTCACCGCCGCGGCATCTCCCTTGACCCCTCCACTCTCATCGTACTCCCTCTCCTCCGACCACCTCATCCTCCGCCGGTCACCTCTCTCGCCATTCACCTTCTGCTCCATCCTCCCCATCCTCCACCCCTTTGACCCCCATCCTCGATCTCTTTCTTGGTCGCCTCCACTTTGGTGCCCCTCTCCTCCCTCTTTCACGCCCTTCACCATGGCTTCCCACTCATCGTTGCGCTCCTCCATCACCTCCACGTTGATCGATGCCCTCATTGATGACCTGTTTGCCAACATCGTATGATTCAACACGTATGTTAGACTCACGCACCAGTATGATGCGAGTCAACGAATCATGGTTAACATAAATTATATACTTCTATGACATACGGAGATGGAGCAGGAGTGGAATTTTTTTTAAAAGACCTCCGTAAGTCCTCGCGAGCCTGGGATTCTCACTAGGATGTCGAGAAGGTTGTACCTCGAAAACCTATACCTGTTTGACTTGATCGAACCACATAGTTCTCTCTATTGGGAGTCACGGCCTACTTTGGACCATCAGGGTTGTACGCGGCCGGATCTGGACCGTTTGACCCTATGAGAGGCCCAATTGAGACCGTGCTTTTGCTGGCTAAGTGCCAAGTTCATAGGTCAATTATTCTTAATCTTTCTTCGACCTGGCTATGTTAAATCAACCCAAGAAGCCTCTAGGCTGACTTAAGGATAGTGGACTGAACCCTGGTTCGGTTCCACCACACCTGGGCAGCCTGGAAGCCCATTAGGGGAGATTGTTCTAGCTCTTTTGGCCCAACCATTGGACGGATGGTCACAGACCGTTCTACGTTTGGAGCGGACCATCCACTGACTGCCCAGTCTTTGAGCGGCCCATCCCAGCCCATTATAGGTTTAAATTCCTTATTGTTATGAAAGGCCCAAATAGAGACCGTTCTGTAATTTGGGAGGCCCATTATGGACCGTGTAACCCCTTGGCTTTAGTTGGGCTATTCTTTGGCCTATTCCCTTTAGCGCGGTCCAGTATGAGACTGTTCCTGTTCTAAGCGGCCCAAGTATGACCGCTTAAATCCCTGAGCTTGATTTGTCGTGTTTTCTTACGTGCCTCGATATTTGGGCCATGAATGACGGTACTATTAAAGACCTGGATTGTCTTTGATTAATTATTACAGGTCACATCTTGAAACTCATGTTTCTAGCCGAAAACCAGTAAATGTCTAGACATAACTTGGGATCTTAAATCCACCAAATCAATGCCAACGCATCATAAGGGCCCGGTCTGGTCCTAGGAGGAGCGCCCAAAAAGTACTAGTGTCCCGGGGAGTTGTAATGACATGGTGAGGCATTGCACTGAGTGCATGACTAGCGTGATGTCTATGACATATTCCTTTTACATGATTCCTTCTCTTGAATTTAGGTTTCCCCTGGAATTATCTACATGACACACTCATTCAATACAAAGCATCCTCAATCAAGCTTTTCACTCATTCAATACAAAACATCCTCAATCAAGCTTTTAGTGCACTGTTCACAAGACCAAGCATTCATTCTATGCATGAGCAATGTAGAGACAATTCTCATGAAGTCTTGTATGAGTATTTCAAGCACATGAAAATAGAACCATTCAAGTATAAGGCCAAACAATCACAAACTCATTTTGTAATCATCAAAATCACGTATACAACAGGGATGGATGCTACACGTTGCATGTTCTAATGGGTTTTTCCCTTTTTTTGGCTTTGTTTCGTTGGAAGGCAAGATCTTGGACATAAGGCCCTCACTCTCTAGCCATCTGGAAGGTGAGGAGGTGCTATCCCACAAAGTTCCCTACACCCGTCTCTTAAATGTGATCATGTTGTAGTGGTCTTCCTCAGTTGCGTTCTCTTTCTTTTCCAATGTACGCAGCAGGCCCCTTTCATTTCCTATAGTCTTTTCCTGCTGTCAACCCTTGGTGGCGATCACAATACGTTCCTCTATTCTTTGTCCCCCCTCTTCCTTTCTTATATTACATGCTTATACTTCTTTTGTTCAGGGGCGATTAATCTATCAACACCTTTATTTTTTGGGAATCACGGTGGAACGCCTGGTGTCCATCACGTTATTCTTGCCTTCCTTCAACTTCTGTGTGTGCCTAGCTAAACTGTAACTTAGTTTTAGAACGCAGATTTTTACTTGGCATTTTTATCCATCCCTCTCTCTGAGAGCTACTCCTTTGCTATCAATGTAAAATGATATTTTATTAGTTAAATTTTGCTTATCATTATTTATTTCTTTTAATTTTTTTTAGTCATCGATCCACTAGGAGATGCACGTAGTTTGTAAGGATGTGTAGGTTGGGTAGGTCTAAAGACTTAGATATTTTTTTAAATAAAAAATATCACTGCACACTCGAAATGTGCAAATTACCCCCAATCTGATGTTAATCGTGGAGCATTTTAAAGTATAGCTTTAAAGTAATTTCTTAGTTAAATTATACAATTTAAGTTAACCCCCACCCCGAGATCCCCCCTCCTGCGAGAGGAGTAGTGGTGTAAATTTTTAAATTGGCTGAAGCTTCACCGGCGCAGCGTGTGGGGAACCCATGCTTTCCCGCTCACCCACGTCTCCGCACGGGACCGGGTTCTTCAAACCGATCGAGTAAGTGCTCTATCCCTTGCTCATATATAGGTGCCTTGTTCTTTTAATATTAACTCATAGCTCCGCTGGCCCATGTGAGTGAGTGCTTGGTCCCGGCAGCTCCATTGCTTCGAGTGACCGCCATGGGAGAGAGTGTGACCCGTGCCCTCGGCACCCGGTCGACCCCATTGAATTGGGCCTCCATATCATTGGGAAGAACCTTGGCCTTGCTGGCCCTCTACTAGCAAGGGTCCAGCCCTCACAACCTCAACTCGACATCACTGAGTTACCTTGGGTTTTGGGTGAGTGTCGGGTGAGTGGCCGCCGATATCGGTCTGATTCTCTTGTAAATTGTGCTAGCTTGTTTAGGTCCCAGGTGCACCGGTCTTGTGACTATTACCCCCAAGGTGGTGTCACATCACCCACTATTCTGCCCTTATCACAAAATACTCGGTCATGCCATTGAGGACTGTTATGTCTTCAAAGATATTGCTCAAGACCTGATCGACAGGGATGAGCTCAGAATGGGACATTATGTGGTGGCTCCGTCGCGTCCCCATGTGACAGGCAGTCCCAAAAGAGGAGTCTACACGATATCCATCCAGCACTCGACTCCTAAAGATGCAGCGACCTCGGCCCCGGTCGAAGCCATCTATGATGATTATCTGGAAGACTCTGGGGCAGCCCTGTGCCTTTCTACACCAAGGAACCTCACAGGCCCATTGACTGCAATCCAGGAGGGATGCGAGGTGAACGCTGCCTCGGCACCAGGTCACAAGGAACAAGAAGAGGCCTATGGCGTCCTCGAGGCCGAGGAGGGCGAAGACCAAGACTTTGTCGATTTGTTGCTGGCCCCGTCGAAAATTGAAGATGGCAGTCAGGCTACTATCGACAAGAGGGCTTCATTGCGAAAAGAGGGGCAGATCTATTCACCCCTCCCCTCTAGATCTGCCATCCACTACTCAACAATGGCCACTGGAGGGGCTAGAAAGGTGTGTGCCGGGGAGCTAGGGCATAGCGCGCTGGCGGAGACTGTTGGAAGTGTACCGCTGAGCGCCCTGGGGCGTACCGGTGAAGGTGCTAGGCCATGCTGGCGAAGGAGGGCCAAGGCAGTGGAGCTGTGCCGGGGAAGGGGCGTGCCGGTGAAGGAGTGGCCAGGCAGCGTGCCGGCGGAAGAGCGTGCTGGTTAAGGAATAGCCAGGAGGCGTGCCGGTGAAGGAGGATGTATCGGTAAAGGGGAAGAAGAGTGCACTGGCAAGGGGATGTACTGGTAAAGTTGCAGCTTTTAGGAAAGAGAGAGAGGGTTTGAACAGGTCTGCACACGTGTAGATTTTGGGGCCGAGGGAAACCAGGTCCGTGCAGAAAATGAGACAGCAAGGGGGGTTTGAAGAGGCGACCCCGTGCACAAATGTGCATGGGGTAGGGGCGTGCCCCATGCACAAGATGCACAGGGTCGGGGCATACCCCGTGCAGATTGTGCACGGGGTAGGGACATACCCCGTGCAGATTGTGCACGGGGTAGGGGTGTGGTCCGTGCAAGCTTTCAAAGAAAGGGGTAAAAAAATGTGGTGTGTGTAGTTTTTTTTTTTAAGGTGAAGAAGTGTGGTGCGTGCAGACTAAAAGTGTACCGATGAAGGAATTGAAGGTGGGCGTGTCGGTGGAGGCAAATATAGATTGTACCAGTGGAGGCCTAGGGGTGGAGTGTGCCGACGAAGGTCCAGGGAAGGAGGTGTACCTGTGAAGGCCATAGGTATGCCGGTTGAGGTTGCAAAGAGGCTGGGGAGCGCACCGGTGAAGGCAGGTGTGCCGGCCAAGACATAGCTGAAAGCGTGCCAAGAAAGGGGGCTCAGCTAGAGAACGTGTCGGGGAAAAGATTGTTGGTAGGTGTGCCAGCGAAGGACAAGGGTTATGAGGGGCCGGGTCGTGAGCCTAAGGATTTTCTTAGCTAACATCTGGCTATTGACATGACCCCCACAGACTCTGGAATGTGCCTCTTCCACGACTTTCCATGATTCATCATCATCAAGGCACCTGAGAAGAACACCCGTGAGACCTCCTATAAAGCACGCCTCTAACCAGTGTGTATCTGTGAGCCACTCTTCTGATAGTCTTCTTTTCTTTTGTCGTGGCTTCTTTCGGATATGACTAATCATAACAGTACTTAGCAATATCATAAAACCATGACTTTTTCTCGCCATCCAATTCTTCTTACAGATCCAATAGCGTGACTTCCTTATTCTCGATGATCTCTCTCGCCTTAACCTTCTTAAGCAACTCCTCCTTAACACTAAGAAATGCAGGATCCTTAATAGCAGGAGTGAAATGCTTATGAGTGATAACAGCAGGAAAGTCTCACTCGGGGAGAAAATTCAAGCAGGAGGCAAGTGAAGTAAGAGCATCAGCTAAGATGTTCTAACTGTGAGGAACATGGACAAAGATCAGTTTAGTGAAGAGCTTCGCATAAGCAGAAGCAAGTTCCTGGTAAGGTTTGAGTTTAGGATCTAGCATGCGGCATTTGACGAGCACCTGGCGAAGAATAAGTTGACTATCACCGACAATTCTCAACTGGGTAACACCAAATTGATGAGCGGCCTGAAGTCTAGCCAGAAGAGCCTTATATTCGGCTATATTATTTGTAACAAGGAAGGCAAGCTGAGAGGCGAGTGGAATGGTGATACCCTCATGTGTTAAAAGGACCATGCCGATCCCCCTTCTATGAGAATTCAAAGCTCCATCAAAATGTAATGTTCACATAGGATCTAAAGGTTGATTAACAGACATCAGTTCCTCATCTGGAAACTTTGAGCAGACCGGATCAAATCGGGGAAGAGGGTGATGTACAAGATGTTCTGCGATGGCATAGCCTTTAATCACCTTTTGCTGAACGTAAGTGATGTCGAACTGGGAGAGGAAGCTTTGCCATCATGCTAATCGATCTGTAAGGATAGATTTTTCAAGAATCTAACATGCATCTGTTAAGTGATCCGATGCACCTTTAATCCCCCTATATGCCCCTCTGCAATCCACCAGTAGGGGGAAAAAGTTACCAGGAATCTAGGCCTTGAAGTCCATACATTTCTCTCCTTTTATGGCCCTTTATAACTTGATTGATTTACGATGCTTTGTTCTTCACTTTGAGTGAATCAGCGCACTCGTAATAGGTGATCCGGCGTGACTATGGCATGTAGTCTAAGGCACCATTAACCCCCTTATCTCCCCCTCTGCAATCCATTGGTGGGAAGAAAAAGTTGTCAGAAATCTGGGCCTTGAAGCTCGTACATTTCTCTACTTTTATGGCCCTTTATAGCTTGATTTACAAGGGCGATGCTCTGTTCTTCACGATGCACTCACTTTGAGTGATCCGACGCACTCACTTTGAGTGATCTGGCACACTCATCTTGAGTGATCTGGCGTTCCATTTAAATCATTTTTATTGTTGGCACTATTCACTTTATGCATTAATTGCCTCCGTCGGGTCACTGTTTGCTCGTAATGTCGTTCCATCCATCCCAGGGTTAAAGCTAATGGTCCCCAACACCCTATCATATGGAGGGGTTGTTCTGGCCGATGGATGACCAAATATTGACGAAAAATTGAGCACTTATGAATAGTAACTTTTAACTATTCACTCTTATCCCAATAAAAATTAATTCTGATTTTATTAGTCTCATTGTAACCTAGTGCCTCTTTAGCTCATGTCAGAGCATTCGGGCAATTTCGATCCCCTAGTAGGCTAGCCCTCAGGACTACGGTGCTGGAGATGACTCTGGATGTCGCCGCTCAAGCGCATTCGACCGTTAAGGGACTATCCCGGATTCCCGGTGGATGAGCACTTGCTTCTTACCACCCAAAATATCTGGGTCTAGGGGAGGGGCTATCACAATTTCACTAGACCTTAAACTGATAAATAAAAAAATAAATAATAAAAAATCATAATGGTAATAATAAAAGAATGAATGAAATGACAAAATAATTCATAAAAAGAAATAAACTACACCATCGCCGTAACTCTCGTGTGTTTAACCCGAGTTAAGTGTGAGTTAAAGAGTAAAATTTTTATAGATATACTCCTGTAAAGTTTGATTTTGTCAAATATATCCTAAATCTAACGATCGTAGATGACATATTTCATGGAGTATTCTTCTCCGTCGACGGTAGTAAACTAAAGAGGTATAACTGTAACATTTCTATCTAAACGAAGGATATTCACGATAACATAGTCAGACGAACGATACATTTGCCAAAACTAAATTTTACGGGAGTATACATACAAAAATCCCTTTCTTTAACCCCTCTACATTCCATAGGAAACTAAGTGGGCCCCACCCCCATGTGTGTTTGGTCATTCCCTTTAGATCTTCCACGATTCCATCCACCAAGAATATTGTCTCTCTCTCTCTCTCATCTTGATTTTTCACTCCATCTAATTCTCCCAGCCGTCATCCTTCTGCCATGCCCCTACTCTTGACTTCTCTGTTGTTTCTAAGCGAGGTAGTCGAAAGCAAGCCCGGCCATGGTGGTGACGTCACCCTCCCTTAATTGTACAACTCTCACGATAAGTAAACATGCCATGGGGGCAGGTTTATCACTGCCATCTCAATTGTTTGATCTCAAGAACAAACGGTCAAAATTAACATGCTATGGACCATGTGAATGCATGCACACTGAGGTTGGTAGGGCTCAGACTCAGACTTTGGGCATTGATCTTTGGACTTTGAGCTACGGTTCGGTTTTGGGGGTCCTAGACTTTGGTTTGGGATATCCTGATGGGTGTTGTTTTAATCTCTTTGTGAGAATTTTGAAATTAAATGGAGATGAAACATCTCATCATTGTGGATGCTATATACATGTGTTCAGACTCAACAGTTATCTACATTTTGCAGATGCATGAGATTTGTGGTGTGCCTATCTATTTCTCTTCCTTTCCTCAGTGGGTACTCTCTCTCTCTCTCTCTCTCTCTCTCTCTCTCTCTCTCTCTCTCGGTGGGTGTCGGGGGGTGGGGGTGTCGGGGGGTGTCTGTCGGTAAACATTGTCAGAGAGACTATTTGCATATTCCATAAAACTCTGCAGCTTTCGTTTTGGATTGATCAGAAATGATGTGAGATCCTGGAAAGTTATAAAAAATCTTCAGAGACACTATTTGGCTTGGATTTAAGTGCACATCAAGACTCCACAGTGGATCTATGGCACAATCCAAACCAAATGCTATCTTAACACCACAATCCACAACCTCTACCTTAGCCTATATCTATGTCCATTATACCCGATGCATGTGCATGTGTCTGCTGCAAATTTGGATTTATCCTTTCTCACAGAAGGCAGATATGCATCGATGTGTGTTTTTTGTCTGATCCATGATACCATACGCCTTGTTTGCCTACCTATTACGTTTCTGTAATGTATTTCTTAGGGTTTTAGGAAAAAACATATTCCTGTTAGGATATTAGCTTGCTGGATAGGTTTTGGTGTACGCAAGCTGCTGGCAGAATCTATAACCTTATGCTCTGAAGCATGACTCTTGGTCCTCATGGGACTATCTCTGATTGCAGGATTTGTCCTGTTAGCCACTAGGTGATAGAGCTGCTGATGAACTTTTTTATCGACTTTGGTGTGTTCTGTATTCTGTTAGTAATTTGCTACTTCACATGTGTTGAACTACTGCTTCTAAGATGGATGGCAGCCTGCTATTTGTTGCTTGTTGTCATGCTCTGTTCTATGCTCTCGTAATAAAGCTATTTTGGTTTATGCTTTGCAGGAACTGAGGGTATGCCATTAGTCCCTGGAAGCAAGTCTATTACACCATCAAGGGAAGAGTTCTCCCACTCAATGGACTCAATGGAACCTCCTTATTTTATCAAGGATTTGAAAAGCAACGTTAGTGTTGATCACCATTCAGCAATGGCTAGGCTGTCCATGGCTCCATGGAGGACCACAGAGCAGGATTCAGGGCCTCGGCCAAATCTACATGGCCATCCAGCATCTCTATACATGGATGGAAGCAAGAACGGCTTCCAATATGAAAATGGCCTCTTCTCCTGCTCTTTTTCAGAAGTATTCCTGAAGATTTAGAGGAAGAGAGATCTCTGATCTCTGGTTGCGTGAATTGCAGGGTGCAGTTCACGAGTCTCCTTCTGTAGTAGCAGAGGAAGGGAGGTTGATCCTCCGGGTTCTTTCTGGATTCCTAGAAGAAGCAAGGAAAGTGTTCCTCGGGGTGAAGCTATGTTCAGCCATTGTTGCAGACTTAGTCTACGGGTTCATTTGCCTTGAGCAAGGAAGCCTCACTCTGGGTGAGTGAGGGGTGGATGTAGATTACGGATTGTAATCGAACCACCTAAAAACTTGATTGTCCATTGCGTGGTTGTTTGGCTTATCATCTAGCTTGCTATACTTCAATTAATCGATATATCAAAAGACGTAACAAGAAGGATAGGTTAGGCCTATCTGGAATGTTACCCCTTGCGTGAGGAGATCTTTGGATCAAACCTCCACCACGTATCGATGTCAGTCGCAGTTAGCACGCTTGGGCACTAAGTGTGTGGTCTGTCTATCGATCTCCTTATTCACACATGCTGAATTCACTACTCTATTCTCTACACGATAGCTTGCTGCTCATTTGTCTGATCCGCTGCTCTCATTCGATTTAGTGTTGCTTTTGGCACATCTATTCACATTGTTCTTAGAATTCAATTTGCTTATTTTTGGGGACAGACATATTCATCCCTCCTTCTATATCTGCCAGCCTTGTTTATCACTTCCAGGGTTAAGGCGGTGAGAAATTAGGAGAGGTCTGTGAATGTGATTGAGGTTAGAAGTTTCTTGGGCGTAGCTGGTTACTATAGAAGGTTTATCAATGATTTCTCCAAGATTGTGGTTGCCCTAACTAGATTAATGTGTAAGGAGAATCGTTATGAGTGACCGGAGGATTGGGAGAAGAGTTTTCAGACCTTGAAGGAATGTTTGACCACTGCCCCTGTGCTTGCCTTACCTTCGGGAGAAGGAGGATTTTAGATTTATACGGATGCATCAGGAATTGGTTTAGGCTATGTGCTGATGCAGCAAGGGAAAGTGATTGCTTATTCCTCTCGACAACAACTCCACAAAAAAACCCAGCCCCAAAAGCCCTTCCTTTCGATTTTTGCCATTTTTCTCTTTCCACCCCTGAAAATCTGTCCACTGGACAGGCCCAATTCTAGCAAGCCACCATCCGAACCCTTAGCCCCCCTTAACTTTCACCAAATCCCATGAAATTTTAACTGGAGATTCTGCCCATCAAACCCCGCTCCCATAATGTTTTCAGCAATTTAGGAATTTTTTTTGTCTCCCCTAAAAATTCCTACAAATCCCCTTTTCCTGGCTGTCCACAGTTTTCCAGACCCGACCCCCGTCCACTATAAAATCCACCAAAAATCAAGACCTCCATATAAGTTCACATAAAAATATCCCAATTTTCCTGACCACCAGCGCTACAACTTTCATGAAGACCTCCTCGCCCAGATCCATCATAAACCCCACGGTCAACCCATGTTCTCAGGAAACTCCTATTTCTACCTTGTCTGTCCCTGACCTATGAACCAGCAGCTTCTAAATTTAGTCACGGCCAGCACAGAAGATTTAAAATTCCTTCTCTGGCCTGGGGTTGAAGCTCTCTGAGTGTGCTTTCCAATGGTACTAGACAACCCAACGTCGGGGCTGATCGCAGCAGCCATTCTCACCGGATCGCGCACAGCAGAACAGAGATTACAACTCATGGACGAAAATCTCGATCACCCCCGGGCCGGCCGACTCACCGTCCACAAGGCGAACCAGCACCTCGCCTTCACCAAGATCGTCCCTCCAGGAACCACCATTGCTGCGGTACCACTCCCGGCCCACTCGGACCACCGACCAGGACGTGGGCCCAATAGTTGTCGATGCTCACCATCACTGGAGCGGTCCAAAGTGCTACCCGCCAACCCAAGTTCGGTGCTCCCTGAGTCGTGTGTAGCCTATTACCTCCCTGCGTGGAGTGGGCTTTTTATTACTATAATTAATTTTCACTGTTGTACCGGGAGTTACTGTCTTGACCGGGGTCGTCTTCCCCACGCCCAGAGCGTGGAGGTAAACTCGCCACCCCTTCATAGTCAACATAAAATTACATGATTAAATTCATTAAAGCCAAGAAAAAGATGTGTGTGATATGAATAAATATAAACAAATGAGCATTTATCATGGACCATCTGGGAGGTCTGGTGGAGTGCCATGTGGAATTGGCAGCATCGTGGTTAATGCCTCCTCGTTTGCCAGTTCTATATTGAGGGGTGAATCCTCTAGTATTGGATGGGTAGCTGGGAACTTTATCATCCCTTCCCCTTGATGGCCCTTCAGGGAATGTAGGTGATGCCGTCCTCCATTCGGAGAAATGCTCATTTGCCCAGCTTGTCAGAAAGGGCCGATTGTCAAAGCAGAAACTTGAGGGGGGTCATACTTGGATATGAGCTCGACCCGATGTACCAAGAGGTAATGTCGCAGTTTCTTGACAATGAAAATCAGGGCCTGACACACCTTTTCCATGGGGGAGTAACAGAGCTCTGGGCCAATCAGCTTTCGGCTAAGGTAATAGAGCGGCTGCTCTTTGCCCTCCTCATTGACTTGGGCTAGCAAAGCCCCCAAGAAGACATCCATGGTAGTAATGTACAATATGAGGGGTTTCCCTTTGATTGGGGCCTTTAAGACCGGAGGAGTAAGTAGAGACTCCTTGATACGCTCAAAGGCATCTTGGTAGTCTTGGTCCCTTATGAATGGGGCATCTTTTTTCATGAGCTTTCTAAAAGATGCGCACCGACTGGAGAGATTGGAAATGAACTTCTGAATATACGCCAGTCTTCCTTGAAAAGATCTGAGCTCCTTGAGATTGTGGGGCGGCGGGAGCTCCTGGATGGCCTTGATTTTGCCAAGATCGACTTCAATCTCTTAGTATCTATCAACGAAACGAGGAACTTGCCACTAGATACACCGAAAGCACATTTCATGGGGTTCATTTTGAACCCATATTGTTGAAGCCGGTTGAAGACTTGGCGCAAATAATGTAAATGGTCCTCCCACCTCTTTGTCTTGATGACGAGGTTGTCGACGTAACATTTGATGATATTGTGTAGTATCTTGTCGAATATTTTGGTCATCACTCCACTATACGATCATAATTTGAAAACAATAGGCTGGGACGGTCTGTCGAGCGATCGCTTTGCATCAAAATGGTCTAACAAAGGCCGCAAAGAGCCCGGATGGTCCAATGAAATAAACGGTCTATCGCGAGACCGCTAGGTTCCAGGACGGTTCTTGTTGCAACCGTAACCAGGGCGACGCATCTGGTCTCCAACAAACTCTGATAGACCCCTATTCCAGCAACGAATTCATGCGGAGTGATGCATAAAATTGGGCAAAATAACTTCAATGAAAAGAGGACATAAAGATGCATAACATGTCTGGAATAATTAAAATTTTAGCATGCCTACACCAAGCATTGATTCGATCAAAAGATGCTAACACGATCGGTGCCCTAATGTTGACATGCTCTGACTAAAATAGGCAATACACACGCTATACTGAACAATAATTGGGGCTTTTACTACCAACAGAAAGAAGACCCGAAGAGCTTCTAATGGTGTATTTTTATTCAAATTTAGACCACTATTATCTACCTTAATCGAAGATCAAAAGGAATGCTGGTCGTCGAAGTCGTACAGGAACACCCTCGCTCCAACTCGACGTCTCCTCCCTCGATTGCGCTCCTCACCGGCCGCCTTAGCAAATGAGGGTTCTAGGTCGAACTAGGGTTAGTTTTATAGAGGCCAATTCGATCTAGGGCGATGATAAGGCTGGGGAGAGTCCCACGAACTCGACGCGCGCGAGAATCTCGCATTGACCGGGTCACGTCGCCTATCGCTTGAAATTGAGCCTTCTAGGGTTAGGATTTTTGCATGGAATGAGAGGGGAAACGGGCTACCCATCAAGGCCATTCGAATGGGCCTGGTCTGGGCTCAATTGATCGAGATTTGGGCTCGAATCATGCGATCTAAGGTCTGATTAGTTTAAACTTGATTTTTTACCCTAAATCCATTAATTCGACTTGATTAAAATTTTATTTAGGGGTCGACCAAGAAGACAAAGTGTCTAGAAATTGGGTCCTCTACATGATTATGATTTTTCTATAAATCGACAAGAGGTAGAGGAGAGAGATGGGAAGAGAGGAGGGGTGATCCAGTGCAAACATGCCACCGGATCACTTCTCCATCCCTTTCAACCTTTTCTTCTTTTTTTTTGAAACGGGAGTTCGGTCGATCGAACTAATGAATTCGGTTGACCGAACTCCCAGAAGTAGGGAGGCCTGTCGGATGAGTCGACTCCAACCGTGCGGTGCGTCGACGCAGGGGTCCGGGGCCATGTCACACAGAGCCTGGGATAAGGTGGGTTGACCCTTGGGGTCGACCCCTCACTACATAGGGCCTTAGGCTTTCATTCCTCATGTTTGCCAGGGTTATGTACTTAGCGCAGTGGGTTGAGGGCTATTAGCTCATGGCCTCCTCTTTTGATTCCTACCTTTTTTCTCTCTTCTGCTCCTTTTTTTCTTCACATGATGCTCATGGAAGATGAGGCGGCACAAACTGTATGAACACAGGAGTCGATGCAATGAAGGCTTGGGGTCGACTCCGCACGCTGAGTGCACCGACTGGAAATAAGGGGGAGTACACGTAGGGGGGTTTGGAGTCGACTCAGTGCGCTGGTGTAGGGATCCCAAAACTCCACTACGTCGACCCAGGGATGCGGCTGAGTCAATGCTCCTTCCAACAGTGGCCTCTCCTCTGCTTCCTTTTATTCTATCAGCCATTTTTTCTTGTTCATGCTATGGGCTCCACCTGTCAAGTCAAGGAGTATGGATATGTGTGCACATGCACATGCGAGTGCAAAATGTGACTGATGCAATGAGATTGCCCAAATGGGTCATGTTTTTTTTTATTTGAAAGTTGCAAGTGCTTTCTATGGCAACATGCAGTGTGCATGGCCCTAATTCATGCATTATTCATGCAACAGGGAGTGCATGCTGCCTTACTGAGTGTGGGGAAATGATCACACAAGAATTCTCATACGGGGCGGATAGTTTTCGATATGTGGTAGAGTATCTTACTCACGCATAGTGGCAGTCTCCAATCCAACGTAACCCAATCTTCCACACATCACCATTTCATGTCACGTGGGGAGAGAGGAAGAAGAAATAAAAATGAAAAGAAAAGGGTAAAGGGGTTGGATATTTATAGAAAATCTAGAATTCAAAAAAATATCAAAAAAATAGAAAATCACGTTTCCGCTATCCTCGGAGTGCACCGATCACAACGGTACCACTCACGCCAGGGTGAACGGCCACGTTCACCCGCAACAGCGTGCCGAAGGATTTATCGAAAACCGGGCTGAAAATCGAAAAAACACGTGGGAAAAGTCGCGGAACACCTCCGGGCCTCCGAAACGACCCCGGATCGCGCCGATCCAAACACAAAAGATGTCTGAAATGTAATTTTGGACACAACAGAGCCGGACACTCCGAGAAAATAGATCCGAAACCTGAAAATAAGGATCTGAAAAGTCTGACATATTACATCCTGGTAATCAGATTCTCGGGTCGTTACAGTAACACTGCCCAACATCTACAATACCAAGAAACCTGTAAGACTTGGTTTAAGAGAGATCGCAGTGCGCGCTTCACTATACTTAGCGCGATGGAGGATGATCTCATTAGCGAGTTCAAGGGTTATAGTATTTCCAAGGAAATATGTGACCAGTTAAAATTTACTTTTGGGGGGACATCTGTGACTTGGTTGAGGGTTCTTGTTTTGAAATTTGAAACCTACCGGAAGGACTCGCGCCACACGATGACTGAGCACTTGAGGGTTATGGTTTATATGATTCATGATTTGAAGGCGGCGGGACATGATCTCACAGACGAGCAACAGGTGTAGGCTATGATTAGATGTCTACCTGACTCATGGTTTCAAATGAAACAAATTCTAACACATAACGAGAATATCAAAGATTTCTCAGATATTTCTCGTCATGTAGAGTTAGAAGCTGAGCACGAGATTTTACATCTTGCCACTGTCAATGTCGGTCAGAGCAGTCATCGATATAGCAAGAAGGGATCACAGAGGAAATTGAAATGGAGAGATGCCGCACCAGGCCCCAAAGAAAACTAGTCCTTCAAGCACCGTCGTGGAAGATGTGGCGGGAGATTCTATGTGATGTGGCCTGGGATGAACGAATAATTGACCTTGGTAATTGGCAGAGGATTTTCCTCACGCATACTGGCAGCTTTCAGATAGACTTGATCTGTTCTTCAACATACCGGCATTTGATATACCAAGGATCATGGCATGATGGTGCACTGATGGGGTCCAAAATGACAGCAATGAAGACTCCCCCTGAATTTGACACTGCATGCATTATGACAGATGGAATGCAATGCAAATCTACTTACATGCATGCAGACCAACACCAAGGATCATGACATGATGGTGCACTGACGGGGTCTAAAATGACAGCAATGAAGACTCCCCCGGAATTTGACACTACATGCATTATGACAGATGGAATGCAATGCAAATCTATTTACATGCATGCAGACCCTAGATACATTCATTCAGTAATATTCAACAAAGTGAATCAATTTTTTTTTTCAAAAGAGGAATTTCAGATGCACTTTTCATCAAAACAGAATTTGTTCTTCAGGAAGTGAGAGGGATAGCACCTGAGTTCTTTGCATGGAAGTTTTTTATTTAGTCCTTGAACAAATCCATAACTTCCAGCATAACCCATGTACCTTGACTTCTTGATTGAGAAATTACTTCATGCTTCTTATCTTCAAGATACACCTGCAAGGTCTTCATCTTTCTTGCATTCTAATTCACAAATTTTTATAAGATCAATCAAGTCAAATTCTCCCAGCCATGGAATGAAAGTGAAGAACATATAATTAAGCATTCCAGATTGGCTTTGAGACATGTAAGCTTGAATGACCAAAGAGATTACAAATCAACTTATATCAGATGGAAATATTAATCATATTAAGCTGGTGGGTCAACGCACATGTATTAGACAAAAAGATTTTCAAAAACAACTTTCTATTTAAATAAAATCAGATTTATTGCAATCAATGTAAATGCATTCTAACAGCAACCATTAAAACATGCAACTTAAATGCAAAAATTATGAACATTTCAACCTCCCATAAATGTATGCATGAATTTCAAATTTTTGAGTTTTTGTGAGTTTTTTTCTCGTACAAGTTACAAAACTCTGCGGTGAGTTTATTTCTCAATTCATTGACTCGCGGACGATACAGTTGCGATGTACTCTTCACGAGGACTGTTTCGACTATTTTTGCATATTTTTTTGAATTAGTGTATTTTTGACACATTTTACGGGTTTTCAAAAATTAGAAAATTTTCTAATTTCCTTTTTATTTTAACTCCCCACCCTCTCTCTCCTCTCACTTGCTCTCTCACTCTCTCTCTCCCGTTCTCTCTCGTTCTCTCGCCTCCTCGCCTCCGGCTACAAACAGAGGGGTTCATGGGTGAGCTGACGACGCCAGGAAGCAACTAAGACATGTGATGGAGCGAGGATCGAATCGGCTTTGGCATGATCCCGAACGGTGGATTCAAAGCCGGTGGTTGAGTTCGCATTGTGGTTTTTGGTGCGGTTTAGTCACCTCAGTGCTCGGTTTCTTTGGTGGAGGTAGGGAGATGGATTGCCACTTTCTTCTGCACGTTTCCCCTGTCTCGGTGCGCGATTTGGTGCCCTATCGAGTGAGATCGGACCAGTATAGGTAAAATTGTTATTTTTGGGGTTTTCAGGGTTCGTCAAAAAATGGTGACGCTTTGTAGTATAATTACTGTCAAAATGACTGTCAGGATGTCAGGATCCCGTACCCGCCAGTTTCGTGTCGATCGGTTGTCATTCGGGCCGGTAGGAGTCCGGGAACCTCGGTGACTCGATTTGGGTCGATTCGTCAGAATCGCCCCGATCTCGTGTTTTGATGCATGCATGTGGCATTTTTAGCTCCCAGACGTCTTTTGTGGTCGTATGGCATTGTTTCCCCTGCGCTTTGGAGTGAAGGGGCGTGGAACGGGCCGATTCAGCTTTTCTACTGTTTTGCTCGCCGGACCGATGGGGCGATCGTACCAGAGGCCGTCACATGCTCTGACGGTCCAATGATAGACCGTCACATGCCTTTGAGCGTGTTGGTCAGTTGTGGCTGTGAAGTGCGACGGTCCAGTGTTGGAGCATCACAATCCTCTGACTCCCCCTTGTTGGTGCATCACAGCCCTCTTGTCCTCGATGTCCGTGTCAGTCAGTTCACTCTGACGGCCTTGCCTTAGACCGCCAAAGTACTATGGTGCATCTTCTTTGGACCGTCACAGTGTGTTTGACTGGCTATGTTGGACGGCTCTAACGGCCCAACCCCCATGCGCCAGTGTGCTATAACGCGTCCATATTGGATCGTTACATGCTGTTCGTCCGAGTGTATGTTGTAGGTCTATTCGCCGTGACGGCCCAATCTGGGTGAGTCAGAGCGTGTCACGCTCCTATAGTAGGCTATTATAGTCCTGTTGGCCGTGATGGCTAGTTCTATTCTGTGTCCGTCAGTTCGTCGTTCGTCTTAGGTTACTGTTGTAGGGCGGTGTCTGTGACTGCTCATTCCCTGACCGTCACATCCGTGTGGTGCGCTTTTATTAGACCGCCACAGTGCTATCTTCTCTAGAATGTAACGGCCCATCCTTAGACTGTCACCTCCGTGTAGCGGTCTGAAGGCGTTACAGCCCTAGAGTCTTACTTTTCATCATTTTGGTTTCTGATTGCCTTGGCTTGTCCTTGTGGTCTACCTGCTTTCCCGTGGACGTCTTCTGACATCCTATGAGGGCTAAGACTACGTTATAAGGCAGCCAAGAGTCTTCTTGCTTGTGTTAGGATTCTCTTTCCTACTGTTGAGTCGTCATTGTCAGGTTCCGGTCAACCCTGGGTCACCCAGTGGTTGACAGGTAGCCTTGTGTGTCTCGACGATTCTGTCCAGTTTGAGACATAGTTTCTAGCTGCAGTGAGATATCATCTTACCTTGTTCTACGTGTCCAGATGTGCTAAGGGTCGTCGATGTTCCCTCAGGTCTTCACGTGTCGTTTCCTCCGACAGTGTCATTTTCTCGGGCGTAGGATTAGACCGATTGGCGGCTTGTTCCGCTATTAGTGACGATCTTGCCTCCGAGTTGTCGTACTCAAGGATCGTTACATGAGTAGGTCTAGTTGCCTTGTCCTGAGTCGGTCGGTAGTTTTCTATACTGCCATTGGTGCTTCGAAGTACGTGTGATAGTGCTCTCTTGCCTGTCCATACTTTTACACTCGTGTTTTGAGTCTCTGTGTCTTGTGAGCTTTCACTAGTCATAGCCTTACATCACGTTACGGCGTGACGGCTCTTGTAGCAGCGCACTTTCTTGATATACGATTTTTAAGCTAGTTCCGTGGGCCCCCGGTCCAACCATAGAGTCCAGCGGAGGGGG